>CM077663.1:61886087-63086087 GCA_039707655.1 Elymus sibiricus
TAAAATCGCATCTATTTGTATAAAATGAAAGTAGACACGTACAATTAATAAGGTCACACGTGGTGGATGTCCTTTCCTTCTTTCTTTTTTTGCTTTTCTAGCTATTTTTTTTATGGTGAGGCTATCATGTGCTTTTGATATATATATACCTAGCACGGTAGCCAGCAAAATCCACGTGCAACATCTTGGAGATAATTACATCAGTGATGCTTGAACTTGTCACCAACATCTTGGAGATAATTACATCTTGGAGATCTTGGACATCTTGGAGATAATTACATCACGGTGGCGCATGCTGGTGGGCGGCGAGTTGGCTAGTTGGTTCCGGTCCGGTTGGGCGGTGGGGTTTGGAGTGCGGGAGAAATCCTTGTCGGTTCTTCCGGCTCCGATGCGGTGACGCCTGCGGGTGCCACCATTCCTTCCTGAAGTGTGTCAGTGGTCTCCATCCCCCACTCCCCTCCGCGTGCTAGGGGAAACCCTAGGACACGTCCGGGCAGCAGCGTCGTCGACGTCGCTTTCCTTCTTGGAGGTGCTGCTTGGTACGCGGAGGATCGGAGCCCTGGATCGTGGTGGGTCGATTCCAGAGGGCGCAGCGGTTCCGGTTCATCCGCGCTTTGTCGAGCTGCCGGTGTTGACATTGTTTCTTCTTCTTTTTCTTCTTCTTTTGGGCTTGATGTGCTGCTCGCCCCAGTGTTTGCTCTGTGATCGGTGTTGGTTGCTTTGAAATGCAAAGCGGGGGGAAACCCTTTTTCGATAACTTGTCACCAATGTGCAGTTTAGTGCATATATTTTAAAAATACGCCGAACTGGTTCCCAATATTGGTTGTCTCGTTCAAATCCGGTGCAAATCACGTTTCCGTGTTGCTGACTAGACTTCACAGTGTATCGCCGGACCCACTCTCATTGACGGTGACCACAGAATCAGGTGTGTGCCCGCGCGGCGGACGGTGCTTGTTTTGCGGGAGTACTACTGCATATGTCAGGCTACATTTAGCGAGCATGGAGGTGCGGTAAGCCTAGCCCATGCGAGCATGCTCTGGGTGGCCCTCTTTTTTGACATGCTAGGAGATTCTCATAAAACTAAAGTTACGCTGGGCTGGACAACAACAAAAAAGAAAAACAACAAACAAAGACAAATCAACAAACAAGTGCTAAAAAAATCAACTTATATGATGTCATGTTAGATATGAGGTATTATCTCACATCTAGATGTAACATAGACAGACCCATCCATAAAACGTTAAGTTTTCATTCTCCAGGGTGTAGGCTGTATAATAGTCGATTGATTATATTTATTTGCGCATGGAAATTGATTGTTCATATGCAGAGGAATTTTTAAAAGAGAACAAGCGTAGTTTGATGCCTGTCCCAAACTGGCCGAAGCAATACACAGTACAAATGCTAGCATCAAGATAATTCATTCTAGTCTGAAGCAACACACACGTAGACAGATCCTGATCGATCTTTGTGTTGTTCGATTCTCATGGCTGGAAACGTACCAGTACACACGTACACACAAAATATTGGGTGTATTGCCGTTAGCTTATAATCGAGCCTGGTTCTTTCCTTTTGTTTCTCCTTGTTGTTCGATGTTTTCAAAGGGGTATGCATGCGTACATATAGCACTTAGGACTAATACAAGCAAACCTACTCGGTGGCAAGTTCTAATCCTAGCATACTAGGTGATTGTTCTGTGTACAACCCGGATACAGCACCACAGACGCCGTTGTTATTTCCAACATAATATTTCTGCCCTTTTTTTTAGGGAAACAGCAGGACTCTGTTGCGTATTTTTATTGATTTTTTAGATAAATGATACAAAGGAGTCTCAAATAAGAATAGCGCTATACAAACAAAAAAACAAGAACAACAAAAAGAATACAACAGGGTAAATACAACAGTGACCAGTCTAAAAGCAAGAACTAAATAAAGCTTGGTTAAAATGATATCTCATCATCTGAAGCTAGCTAGTGACCCAATCGGCCAGCCCAGAGTAGTCCTTCCTTTTTGCTCTATAAATGAGCCAAGTCATCTCATCCTTGAATTTGCGCCGGCAAGTGTATAAGCTTGGGTTGATATGATTGAAGATAAAATCATTTCTGGTTGTCCAGATGGCCCATGAAACAAGAATGATCACCTCCATGGAAAATGGCAAATTGATACATGTCTTGAGATGAGCAACTTCATCGTGAAAGTTGGATTGTAAAGGTTGCCAATGAGGAAGAATGTATTTCCAGCACATATTTCTGCCCTTTAATTAGCTTTAGCAAAAGAAATGTTTTCAGCACCACCGTGGTTTTGTTATTTAATTGTATCTTGTGTTTCCAGCTGCTCCCGGCTGTAGGTGCTCTTGTCTGATTTTATTAAGGGCCACGGATGTTTGCATTTCAATTCAATTACGATCATTCATATTAGTATATATTGATGCTCTCTACGCATATAACCATTAATGCCTTCTAATTATGTTCTGTTTTTTCACTCAGGGTATATGCGAGTACTTACTTTTAGTATTTACTTGCAAAAACTATGGATTTTTAATGAAGTGGTTAGATATGACTTCATCCCTTTTAACTTTTGAAGTACTGAGGTAAACAAGAATTTGATATACTACTTTCACTACCAGAAACCGAAATTTTCCTGTGGGCTGGAAACCGACAGGGAAAATATTTCCTGTCGGCCAACTGTCAGGGAAATCCGACAGGGATAGCTTGACAAGGAAATTATAGTTTGCCCGTCGGCCGGCCGACAGAAGCATTTCCCCTGACGGGTATTCCTGATGGTGGCCGACAGGAAAATACTTTTTGCGTCAGCTTTAGGTTTGCCAGGGTTATGGGTCATTGCTGTCGGTCACAACCGACAGGAATGTTCTTTGTATTTCGCTGTGAGTTCATGCCCGACAGGAATATGCTTGCATTTCGCTGTGAGTTCATGCCCGACAGGAATATGCTTGCATTTCGCTGTCAGTTCTTGCCCGACAGGAATTAGCATGCATTTCACTGTCAATTCATGCCCGACAGGAATTAGTGTGACACAGCCCGAGGATATTACCCTGCATCTAACCATCAATACAAATCATACTCATTAGATACATCTATCGGCCACAGTCACAAATTGGAAGGATAAGGTTCAATTTGCACATCCAAAGCATCAGAAGCAATGTACATAACAGTTCTCACTGACAACAAAAGATAAATTGTTCAGCTTGCAAGGATAAGCTTCAGTTTTGCATATCCAAAGCATTACAAGCAAAGTACATCACAGTTCATCTAAAGTCTTGCAACTACCAAAATGCTACTTTGTTGCCAACACCACCATTAGTTCTAAAGTCCTGCAACTACCAAAATGCTGCTTTGTTGCCAACACCACCATTAGTTCTAAAGTCTGGCTCTATGCCAACAAAAGGCACTGCCAAGGGTACAACCACCATCTATAATTCTAGGTCTCGCTTTCACGGTTGTTGGAACTAGTGTCACCACCACGAGCAGTAACGTTGTTGGTGCGAAGGTTAGTTGCGTCGATGGCCTGGTCACTGGTATTCCCACTGGAGTTGTCAGCACCACCATTTGCACCCAAATCATCATCACCAGTGTTGTCATCGACGGCTTGGGGTCTAATATGAGATGAATTAGGTGTCCCCTACATCAGAGCATTAATTTAGACACACCAGGAGAGCTTATGGAGTAGTTTCTTTAAAAGAAAAATAGCAAAATAAGTATAGTAGTTAATTGTACAATAATCTGGATATGTTCCTCAGTGGGTAAAGGAATTGGATATCATAATTTCACAATGCGCAGATTGCTTCAGGAACCATGCACAAGTGGTAAGAGACATATAAGATGCTAATCAGTTTACTACTTTTGAATCATGGGTCTTCACACGACTTTTTATCATCACTGTTGAGACTGAAATTATACACTATTTTCTAAGTATATATGTAGATATGAGGATGTACAGTCCTGTAGTACAGGAACGACACAAAGTTTAGAATTATTTCTTTAAAATCTTCTCATGGACTGGATTGGCATTGTAGCTTAGGGTTGTGTGTCAGTTTAATATAATATGAAAAAAATCAATCCCGAGCAGGCCTAGTACAAGAATAATTTTAGCTGATGGTTAAGCAAATAGAGTTTGCACAGCATTAACTTGGCACAGATCCTCAAGAAAACAGAAATGGATCCAACCGCGCTGAGCGTAGGTTTGGGTGCACCATGGTCCAGAAAATCATGTCTCTAGATATTACAAGTGTAAAGTATTTCTCCGAAAAGTGCTGACTGAGATGTTTTACTACATGATCTTCTTGGTATCCTTACAAGCAGTTATGGAGGCTACCCTTGTATTTCATAAAAGTAAAAGTACTACTCTGAAAAGTAATATTCAACAGAAACATGTGTGTATATATATTCCAATAAAAGTAAAAGTACTACTCTGAAAAGTAATATTCAACAGAAACATGTGTGTATATATATTCCAATAATTAAGATACGAAGCTTAAGATATCAAGGTTGCAATTGGGAAATGCAGTATGTTGAGAAGGCTATGTGCAAAAACTTACATGTGGTTGGGAACTTGCTCCTTGGCGTAGCTCCGCTGGTAGTTCTTTTCCCATCTCCTTAAAAAGGGCCTATGAAAAAATATGCAGCATTAGAATAGCTAGTTTTTTCAACTACCAATTTGAAATATGTGGAAAAATTTAAAAGTACCACTAGGATTCGTTCATGCATATCCTCTTTATGTTGCAGGTTCTCATTATGTCTCTGCAGGTTCTCATTATGTCGCTTCAGCTCTTCATTTTCTTGAACAGTTCGTCGATGTGCTGCTGAAGTTGACGGCCTCAATTTCTTTTCTCTAGCCGTTGAGATAACATCAGCCTTCTTAATTGCCCCATCTGCTATTGCTAGTCGCCCATGGGGAATGCCACCTGATGATTCATATAATATTTGCCCATCCAACTCTCGCTGCTCCCAATCATCAGGATGTGCGGCTCTAGCCAAATCAGAGTAATCATCCTAGAACACTAGCAATATTAACTTGTATAGATGCATGTAGAACAAGTACTTAGTGAAAAGAAGATAAGCAAGAACGTACGAAGCGTTTTTTTGCCTTCCCGCTGAGGATCGTGCTGGTGCTACCACTGCCATCCCAATTCTTGAGCTCAGATTTCATTGCAGCATATGTATTCAGCGTGGTAGCCTTCTCAGGTCCATATTTCTCTGCCTTCAAAACCGTAAAAATTAAATAAATCATAACCTGTTACAATTTACGAAATATAACATACAAGCTTGACGCACCAGAATTTGTCGAGCCTCCACAAATGGTAGTGAACCTCCCCGATTTTGAGCAACATCTTCACTGTTGAATCGGGATTCCTGCCCTCTCTTCCTTAAGGACTTGAACGTTTTTGAGCACCAATAAGCACAAAGATGAGGCCATGCATGTTCCTTAAACCATCGTATTCTGCATTCCAAGTATTGGGCATATTCAAGTTCTTTTGAACATGCCGATGTGTCATCAAGCCGCTCTCCTTGTTTCTCAAAGTAGAACTTCACAGCATCCACACGAAGTTGATACATCATGTCCCTCACTTTTTTCATTGCGTAGTTGTCCAACACACGATCAGCATCGTCCTCTACCTTGTCTGGATCTTCGTCATCTTTCACATGGACCTCAAACAAGTTCTACAAGTTTACAAATTTTCATCTCAAATATGTATGTGCAATACAAATTTTCAAATTAACTCCCAAGTACTTGGGACTTACCCAAAAAACTTCCTTCACACGATCTGCAACTGTTTGCCCCTTATCATCTTGAGTATCATTATCATAATAATCAGACCACTCCAAAGCTGGGCGGGTTTTAATGACAATATCGCCTTCCTTCTTCTCAATTATCCCTGGGTGTTCTCGTTTAAGAATGATTCCAAGTTGCATATTATATTTGTAGTGCTTGGAATTAGGGTCAGCATATTTAAATTGCCTGAACAAGAAGATAAGCACCATTAACTAAGAGGATGATAATATGGGTCAAGCATAAAACTAAGCACGTGTTAAGAAACAACCATACCTGTCACCTTCCGGTTCAAGACCAACTCTGTGACCATGTGGAGGCACTCTTAGTTCTGTTGTGGCCCTCCTTTTTCTCCCTCTTTGACGAGATGTTGGCTGCCTTGTGCTCACATCACTATTTTGAGATAAAGGACCAGTGGAGTTAACACCATCAGATCGGGAACTTTGTGAGCTATCGTTGTTGGGGTTGCCTGAACCAACAAGAGTATTCCGGTTAGCACGGCTGGCACCACAGCTAGTACGTCTGTGACGCAGCACAACCATCTCCTGCACAAATTCAGATGTTAGTTCAAGTTTACAAAGCACAAGCCTGCAATTTTAGTAAGCAAGTTCGAGCCATACTCCATAAATACAACCAAACAAAGTTGCAAGTTTTAGTTGCACTCAACATACATGCACAAAATAGTACATAAAACACTCAAGTTTTAGTTGCATTGAACATACCTGCACAAAATAGTACATAAAACACTCAAGTTTTGGCTACAATCATCACAAAAATTTAAACTAACAGAAAATACAACAACTCATGAGATTAGAAATCATTTTCATCATAACATGGTGTTGCAAACTCCTCTTCATATGAATCCTCCTCTTCATCTGATTCCTCTTTGCCTTCATCTTGTTGACCTCCAACATGCAGCTTCTCCAGAACTTCTAGTTCTTTTGGATCAGTGATCTCATCTGACACAAATGAAGTCAGACTTTCTAGGCAACCTCCCAAGTCAATGACAAATTCAACTTCAAGCCCATCCTCTTGATAAAATAAGACATCATGTGTTGATCCTTGAGAAGGGTTCACTTTCACTTGGAGGAATGTAGCCCAATGGAGAAACCTTGTATACAACTGACCAGTCTTGCAGATCTGGTCTAGATTTACACGGGTATTCCAAATAATATACCTGAGTAACCTGAGCGGCCATTACAAATGGATCAAAATTAGAGAGGCTGGATGTGTGATTTATCTCTACCAATCCCAAGTTTTCAGTCCTCCTAACTCCAGTGGGAGTTGGATCAAACCAGCGACACTTAAACAGGACAAGCTCAAGTCCAAGGCTCCCTTCCCAAGTTATTTTGATTATGTCTTCAATTACGCCATAATAATCAAGTGGGTTGTCATCTTCATCAAGCGCAGCCACACACACTCCGGTATTGATTGTAGCTAATTTTGACTTCTCATACTTCTCTGAACGAAACCGATATCCGTTCACATCATAGATTCCATAGATTTTAACTTGTGTACGGAACCCATAAGACATTTCACGTAAAGCATTGTGAATGCTAGATCACTTGGTGCACTGCAAGGTATAGTTACTTATATTAGTTTGAGTTGAGTTCAGAATTGCATTTCATATAGTTTCAAGTGGTCAAGAGCCTTACTTTAGTTTTAAACCAGTCAAAAAAGTTAGGTCCATGATTTGTAGAACGGCCTACTTTCCAACCTTCTAATCTTAACTCACGACGTTGCTTCTCTGTAGGCACAACTCGGTTGCTCCTCCATTGTTCCTTATCGAACTCTCTAAAAAATAAAGTTTGTTCAGTTTATGAAATAGGTGATACTGAATGGACAAAATAAGTCAAAGAACAAACGTACTCGAAGAAATCCTCCATCTCCGGGATGTTTGTCAATATGTACAAGAAGGCAGCCTTATACTCTTCTATTGAGAGCTCATAAGTTCCTTGAGGACTCATGCAACGCCCAGGGAATTGAAATATGCCAAGGTCGCACTTGGCTACAAATGTAGAGGCACCATCATCATAGCGAGGCACCTTGTTCCTAACTGACCGGGCATTGGGTTTGAAATACAACGAGAGAAAATTGGTAGCCTCCTCAACTAGATAAGCCTCAACAATGGAACCCTCGACTCGAGCCTTATTGCGTACTTTTGATTTAAGTTTCCCTATACATCTGTCAGTGCGGATAAAGTAATTATGAGAAAAACAGAATTAGGACCCAATGCTTTATTAGTACTAGACGAGCTTGATAAGGAAGATGGATGATTACCTTTCATAGATATACATCCATCGAGCTAAAACAGGACCTCCTAATCGAGCTTGATATGGAAGATGTATGATTAAATGTTGCATGGGATTGAAGAAACCAGGTGGGAATATCTTCTCCAATTTGCATACAAGCACAACAACATTCTCCTCAAGTGAACGCACGGTATCCTTGCTAAGTTCTTTGGCACATAGCTGCCTATAGAAATAACTTAGCTCGGCCAGACACTTCCATATGTCCTCTGGAAGGAAGCCACGAAATGCAACAGGAAGTAGGCGTTCCATGAAGATATGGTAATCATGACTTTTGAGGCCGAAAATCTTTTTTTGCAGTAGGTTAACTCCCCGTCTGAAGCTTGTTGCATACCCATCGGGGAACTTCAGCTCTTGGAACCATTTTAGAATGGTCACCACATCCTTCTTATCGATGACAAAAGGTGCTCTTGGCTTTTCCCACTTCCCATTGTCCTTCAATTTCAAGTGCATCGAAGGACGGTTGCAAATTTCAGCTAGATCTTTTCTTGCCTTCACATTATCTTTAGTTTTATTGGGAATGTCAAAGCATGTGTTAAATATAGCTTGAGCTACATTTTTCTCATTGTGCATCACATCAATGTTGTGTCGGAGCTTCAACTTTTTGAAGTATGGAAGTTGCCAAAAGCAAGTTATGTGAGTCCAATTGTGCAATTTATTGTAATTGAAGGTGTCATCCACATGTGTGTACATGTGGGTTTCCACTTCCTCTCCTGTTAAACGTCTTGGAGGCCCTTCACAAACTATTGTATCCTTTCTAAATGAATTGGCCTGGAATCTGAATTCATGGTCTGGACGTAGAAAACGCCTATGACAATCAAACCAGCAAGGCTTACGCCCGTATTGGAGAGTAAATGCTTTGGAGTCACTCAAGCATTCCGGGCATGCTAGCTTGCCATGGGTGCTCCACCCAGCGAACATCCCAAAGGCAGGAAAGTCATGGACTGACCATAGAAATGCAGCTTTCATTGGGAAGTTTACCTTTTGATAAGCATCCCATGTTTCAACCCCCGCCCACAATTGCATCAGTTCATCAACTAAAGGTTGCATCAAGACACTCAAATTCTTTCCGGGATGTTCAGGACCAGGGATAACAAGGCTAAGGAATATATACTCTGGTTTCAAGAGAATCCCAGGTGGAAGGTTTAATGGAGCTACAAAAACAGGCCAGCAAGTATATGGAGCAGCATTCAGCTTGTATGGTGTAAAACCATCACTGGCTATGACAAGACGGACATTTCTACGATCTTCTGCAAATTCTGGGAAGTCCTTGTCAAACCCTTGTCAAGCTTCACCATCACATGGGTGGACCATCTTATCAGAATTGGAACGACTGTGAGACTGCATATATTTTGCTGTCTCCCTATGTGCATACAACCTCTGTAGTCTATCTTTAAGAGGGAGATATCGCAACACTTTACGTGGGACTTTATTAGGGCCTTCCTGATAGTGAGATGTATTGCAGATGTCACACTTCTCTTTATGCTCATTAGCTTTATAGTACAACATGCAGTTGTTCTTACACACATCAATCTTAACATAAGGCATACCAAGGCCTTCTAAGAGTTTCTTAGATTGGTAGAAGTCCTTGGACAAGTTTGCATCCGGAGGCATAAGTTCATGGATGATTTGTAATACATCATCATAATGTGCAATTGACATATTATACTGGGATTTTATTGCTAGCAAACAGGCTACTGGAGAAAGACACGAGTGTGTTGTGTTCTCATGGATGATTTCATCAGCACTGCTAACCATCCTATAGAAAGCCTTGGCAGTGGAGGTTGGTTCTTCATCAATTGATGGAGGATGGTTACCAGCTAGGTCCACTAACATATTATCCATTCGGTCAACCATTTGGTCAATTTCATCAGGCCTCACACAATCTGTAGCAGAGGCTGACCCGTCGTGCCTAGGAACATACTTCTCACCATGTTCTGTCCAAGTTTCATAGTTTCCCCTAAACCCCCTTTCATACAAGTGTTTCTCTACCTCATCCCTACTGAGCTTAAAATAATTACGACACTTGGCACATGGGCACTTGATTTTACCACCTTCAGCTACACCAGGACAAGAGAATGCATGGTCTAGAAATCGGTTGGTTTGTTCAAGCCATAAGTTAGAAGGTATTTGACCATACTGCCAACCACTATACATCCATGCACGATCTGCCATCTAACAAATTCTGTGTTGAAAATGGAATATCAGCAAGTATATGGAGCAGAATCAATACATATATAGCACTTGAAAGAAAATAAACGTACACATAAGATAAAAGTTTAAAGCTGAAAGTTTAATGTTTACCGAAGGCTTGCTGAAATAGTGAGTCACAAAGCTGGCTAACAAACTCCCAAAGTCCACCACAATATCCCGATCAGGTGGTCCATGTGGAAAAATTATGAGTAGCTGCAGTAGCATTGTCGAGCAGTCAGTAACTAAATCCAATGGCAAGAAAGAAACAGTATAGTAATGACAGTTGTTCAACTTCAAACAGAAGAACACAAATTTATTTAAGTACAGATTGTGCTACTGCACAATGAAAGCAAATGAGAAACATATTGATGTATTTCTCATAAAGGAAAATGAAATTGAACAAACGTGCTTCCATGCTTCACGAGAAGAAAACTGACCTAGACTAACATTTTCTTCAGGACGAATGAAGATTCAAAAAGTAAACCATGGTGCATCAAGTGAACTTCCTAAGTGAGCACTTACCTCTATTTGACTAACAGGCTGTCCTATCAACAAATCCAATGAACAAATCAATCAAGTTGCTTCACTTTACTTCCTAAGTGAATTAGTACTGGCTGTACCGGTGCTAAAGTTGGAACCTTGTGATGTCAATCCAGTGTATTTCTTCATAATTTTTTTTGACATACATGTACCAAGCTAAGGCTATTTGCAAAATCTGTGATGTCACATGACACCACAAAGATGTGTGTAGCATCATCACTTCTACTGGATTTCTGTCCTGAACAAATATACTGCAGTAGGATGTTAACAAGAGAAAACCAAGAGCTACTAGCACAAGAGCATGCACAGTGGAGGAAGGGGTTAGAAGGAATTATAGAAATCAACTCTGTACGCACTTACCAGAGGTAATGGCCCGCCAAAAGACTGGAAACACAGTCGATCTGGTGAGGTGGTGCAGCAATGTGACGGATCCAAGCGAGCCCCACCGCCTTCCAAAAGAAGCAGAGGCCGAGATGAGCTGAAAAAGAACACATGCGAAAATCCAATGAGCAACAACTGAAGCACTTCCGTTTGGAAGAGATGCCACCGTGCACACAGCCGGGGAAACAAACTGAGATGGAGAGAGCAGGTCGTGGAGTTTGATAGCTGGGCACCTGGATGGGGAATGGTCGCGGTTGGAGGAGGATGGGGCGTCAGCGGTGGCGATGGCGGCTGGGACGGGGACGGCGATGTTCCATGCAGAGGCGACGGTTTGGTGGTCGACGACACGAGGAATAGAGTGGAGGGGCGAGTGAGAGGTTGGAACAGGCTACGGATTTGAGGAGATGCAGCCGGTGGCGAGGGATTTGGGGTGCAGCAGGCCGGCGACGGCTAGGGATTTGGGGTCGCTCACACTCTCTAGAAAGAGCTCGGTGAGATTGGGATTGATTTGGGGATTTTCTTTTTTTACTGTAAGGTTTGACTACGTGGTGCGACGATGGGCCTAAAAACGAAGCAGCGGGACATTTTGGCGCGCATAGCGAATTCATGGCGCGAAACGGGCTAATCCTGTGGGCCGACCGCGGACCGACAGCCATATCAGTATTCCTGTGAGTTTTTAGCCAGCGCCCAGGATAATTGACATATTCCTGGCGTGGGGGTTTGGACCGACAGTATAAAGCCCATTTTCCTGTGCGCTGTCGCGGGCCCGACAGGAAAATAGTTGACGCACAGAAAAATTTCAGTTTCTGGTAGTGTTTGGTGGTATAAAATGATATCAGCTTCATAGTCATATGTTTAAATGTCGAAAGTTGGTGTTTGGCCATCATTCCTCGCTTGGTGTCACACATAGAAAAGAAAAGGCTGAGATATTAGTTGGCCTGTTATTTGCTAGCTGCCACACATAGAAAAGGATGATAGTAGTTCTACAATTTGTCCTTGGCATGTTATTTGCTAGCTGCCACTCATAGAAAAGAAAAGGCTGAGATATTAGTTTTAATTTGTCACTTATACTCAATGATATGCATCCCCTTGTTGTTGCTCTTGGTCCTCAGCTACAAGATTTTGAATTTGTGGATCTGAACAACCTGCATAAGGAGGGGACTATTATAATTGAAAATCAGACTGCATCTGTGGACTTTGACCTGAACACTCAGCCGATCTGTGGAGCTTTTCTCAATAATGTGCATGACCAAAATTCTGCTTTTGCTTCAATGCCTGATGAGGACAATAATAATGATTTCTTCTCCCTAGACCTTGCAGCAGGATATGACCCAGTCATCCAACTGGTAGACTCCTCCGACATGAACATCTCTCATAAGCATGGGGATGAAGGCAGTGAATCAGTTGATAAGGAAATTGAAAATTTGAATTTCTCTGAAGGAAGCACTACACCACGCACCAGAATTCCCTACTGACGTTTGTTGGGAAAAAGTTACTATTGCCGACCCACAGTCGACCATGAATTTTTTTAACAGACTGTGGGTCGGAAAAGCTATGTACAGTGACCCATTGTCGGTCGGGAATACTACAACATATACAGTCCAACAGTCAGTCGGGAATTCTGTTGTGGCCAACAGACTATCGGTTGGTAAATAACCCCGACCGACAGCCTGATGCTACATGGGCCTCGCACGCGAATAGCCAATTTTTAGCGCCAATAACCGGCCCAACCCGTGAAGTTTTCTCTCTCAAAATCACAAGCACGCCGCCGCCCCACGCTCCTTTCGTTCCACACACATGAAACCCTAGCTCCTTTCGTTCCCCATGCACGCCGCCGGCCCAGAGAGGCGACCTCACCCTTCCCTCCCATGGCGCCACTGCCCCAACCCATAGCCTGCTCCCTCTCCCCTCCCTCCCTCTCCACTCCCTTCCATGGTACCAGATCTGAAGGGGACAAGCTCTCTTTGTTCCCGGTGGTCTAGAGCGAGGTAGGCGGCCTCTGCTTCCTCCGTTTCCGGCGACAGGTGCCTCCATCTCTGCCAACAAAACTTCGGTGACCATGAGGTAGCTATCCATGGCGGCAACAACATTGGTAAGGTCTCTTCCCCCCTCGTGGTCTCTCACTCTACTCCCCCCTCCTGGTTGCAGCGTGCAGATTTCAAATCCTAGCGTGCAGATTTATAGTTTTCTAAAAAGTATTTTCATGAATTGGTTACACATGGGTAAGGGACTGCTAGTTAAGAACAATTGCATCTTTGTGTATTCAGCAAGAGAGAGAATGACACAGTTAAACATTCATATTTAGCCAATAGATCAATGGAAAATTTGTTCTGCAGTCTAATAACGAGATAAGATAAAGTTTCTTTTAATTTACTGAAATTAACTTTTATTTGAAGGATGTGCTAAGGTGAACCTCTATACATGCACATCCCTGAACTGAAAATACACCCATGCACCAATTTCGGACAGTACAGAATTGATATGATGTTTGCTTTGTGACTGAGTATCTTATTAAGCAATGTCTCCGAATAAAATGCATGGGTTAAAAATAAACTGAACCAAACTATTGACATCAGAGATCATGCAATTATTAGTTTAATTTCTCAGTTAGAGCAGTAATTGTACTATATTTGTAATGATACATTCTTACCACGCCAATAAATATTTGGTTCAGAGCCCTTCATCATGACAACTAAAAATCAACAAAGGCATAACATATGTTCAGTAAAGCCTTTCAATATTTTTTCCGTCAATGTCACAAAATAAACACTCCAAGCAATATGTTTGAGCTTCCTGGTAGCTCAGACTTGATGTCATGATTACTTGGTATATATGTCTTGGTTGCATATCTTAACTGAAGATCTATTTGTAAAGTACAACCCTGACAAGTGAGAACTACCTTCAGGTTGCACAAAAAGTCCAAATAATCATACTAATGGTTCAGCCTTTCAGTTGAGCATTGTAGAATTCTCACGAATATAAGAGTCTATATTTAATGTTCATGCTCTGAGAACAAGAACTTCAGCCTATTTAACCCTGCTATGGAATAAATAGCTCCAGAATCACAATTAGCCTTTTCTTTTTCTTTATATGTTCAGGGAACTTGTGCACAAGGAGTCAAGGACTCATGCTTCCAGCTACTCATGAGCTTCCGATGGGTGGCGCAGTGATTCGCCGCCCTTTTTCCCACTGCCTCCCCACCAATTGGTGAGTCTAGTGAGATATCTACGTACTGGGTATCTTACTTAAGTTAATATATCAAGTTCATTTATGTTTCTTGCCAGATGGTGCTATGTCTTGAATTAATTCTTTTTTTTTGTAGGCAGACAGTGCTAGAGCCAAAGAGAATCATGGCAAGTGGAAGGTATCTCATACATCTGACAACAAGAGTCATCTGACAACGTCTTCTCTCAGCATGGCGATGTTCTTCAAGGTAGTTCAAACATACCTATTCTAACTTCTTGATGTTGGACCTGTGATTTTGTTAGACTTGTCCTCTCGCTGATTGATGTGCTAGCTGGCAGTGAAAGCAATATGCCATCCCTTGTGGGGAGATCCAAAGGATACAGTTTCGTCAAGTTCTCTTTTGAAAGAGAAGCAGCTCGACATTGGAGAAGATGAGCAACTGGGTAAAATAGCGCTTCACTGCATCTTTAGGTACATCAGAAGTCAAGTGCATGTAGGATAATACGCAATAATTGGTTCACAGTTCTTTTTCCTTATGATAGCACATTTTTGACACATGATTATAGATTCAGCTGCTTGATGGGAAGAACATGCTGGTGCATTATGCAAACAGTGGATGATCTACTGCTGCTCCTATAAATGAGTAAGCTATTTATCCCGTATTTATTTCTAGAGATCAGAATTTGTACATTCACCAATACATATTTTAAGTTCACTCTTGTGACCCAACTTTAAATAGACTAGTCTTCTGATTTTTGTACCTTTTGCCATTGCCTATAGCATTCTGAGTGTGGAAAACTAAAAACTAGAGGAACACCAGATCGGTGAGCTGATATTCCCTTTGACTAAGACTTGGAATTAACTCATTGTTCTTTTTTAAATCTTATTAGGACCACATTAGCGCTAATTTGGGAAACAAATTATGCCCTGATCTTAAAACTTTAATATGGCATCAAGTCCCAGGAAAAACAACTATCTATTCAGAAGTGTATTTGGTATGTTGTGGCAAGCATGGGATGTCGTAACGATCCAGAATGCCCATGGGCCTGTAAACTAGAGCTTACTTCTAGGAACATTACTTAAAGGATGGTTGTGAAGTCTGAGCTTAGTTTGGAATGGCATCATGATTCTGTTTGTATCATGAATTCATGATTTTACTTAAAGGACAGTAATAACTAGTTTTAATTTTTACACCCATTTGTTACTAACACACGTACATCATGGTTCTACATGTTTGATTGATAGACATGCTGCCCTTCTCATCTGGAATGGCATGCTCGTCTAAATGCAGCTATCCAATTTTAAGAGAACTGTTTCGAAGTGACATGTCACGCCTTTCTGAAATTTTGGTGCAATTCTTAAACGAAGTCTTTAACCTGAAAGCATGAAAACAATTGTTGTTCAGAGCTTCCAGATAATGTCAAGCATTCAATTATATCCCTAGCATGAATGTTTTGTATTTTCAGCGATGTGCTCTTATGTGTCTTTTGCAGGAGGAAAAAGGGCAAGCGCAAGCGAAAAAGGTAAAGGTGGTGGGGTCATGGAGGAACAACTGAAAGTAGTAAAATGGTATGTGGTGGGCAATTCTTTATATACACAATTAACTGTATAAACACAAATACATGCTTGAAACGCTTTTGCTGACCTCAAAATCATACACTAGTTTTTTTTGTCTATGCCAATAGAGTAATCTGTCTTGTTTATTCTTAAAGAGAAGAAACCAACACTTCTGCTGACCCATAAGCTCCTTATGGAGATGGTGGGCGTGTTGGGTGATCTCAGCTGAGGATCAATGTGTTAACACGTGGTTATTAACTTCTCGTATTTATTACTATTTGTATTTTTGAGAATGAGATGGCTCCTCTGTGTTGGCATTTCAGTACTATAGTCCAATCCTGCGCAGCAGTAACTTCAAACCGTGTTCTCTCCACAAAAGTCAATAGGCTTTTTGTGTGTTGGGTTTGGCGTGGCCACTTGGGCAACTGCTAATGCATACGTACTTCTTGTCCATATTATAGCTGCTCCTCTTACCTAGTTTCCCATATGACACTTTATGTAGTTCACCTTGTTATTTGAATGGTTGCATGTTCTGATTGCATGCCTTTGGTGATCTTTTTTCCAATCTTTGGTATGAAGCTAGCTAAGCGCTTCTATTATTTATAGACACTATTGTGTAAGCAGTCAACATGATTTACATGTAAATATTTCAAGATATGGTATGAAGCTAGCTAAGCATTTCTATCATTTCTAGCAGCATGTGATTCACTGAACAAAACAAGGGCTGCACTGACATATGGAATGCCTGCTAAAAGTTTAAAAAGCAAAGAAAATGCAGTTTATGATAGTGTATTATAATCAAGACTTGTTTAACGTTTGTAGGAAGCAAACAAAGGACTGCACTCAGAAGGAATCATGAAGCCAACGATCCTCGTCAACCGGATGTTTTAGCTTTCGTTTTGTACAACTAACATCTCACACTTGCATCTTTTAGCCATCTTTTTTGTGAACCTAATGCATGGTGTCTTGGTGGTTATCTTTAGAACTGATTGAAGTATATGTATGTGACAATTTGTTAATGGAACAAAAAATGTTCGGTGCACTGATGTATGGTGTCTTGGCGATTTCATTAAGTGAACAGATAAACTGTATGTATGTGATAATTAGTACCATACTTTAACTAAACTTCTGCTTGGCTAAACAAAATGTTGATGACTAGTTGGTCAGCAAAAGAAAACACCATCTTCTTGTTGGTTGGCAAAGGCTCATGGCAGGGACGACAAAAAGTTGGTCGGTAAAGCAAATGCTGTCAGACCGTCGGTCGGCAAAACATACTATCGGACAGTCGGTTGGCAAAAAATACTGTCGGACAGTCGGTCGGGAATGATTTTTGATAGCCGTCGAAGAGTCGGTCGGCAAATCTATGTCGGTCGGGAAAGGGCTTTCCCGTCTGGACTTTCTCCAACAGACAAGGTCGGTCGGCAATAGTCTTTCCCGACCGACTGTGTGTTGGTAGAATCTGTTTTCCCAACCAACTCGGTTGTCGGAAATGCAGTGTCATGCTGTAGTGAAGCTTTTTGCCCCAAGACCAACCAGTAACCACTAATTTATCACAAGAAATCACCTCCTCAAGCAGTACAACACCACCAGGCTTCCCTGACAAAGGATTTTTTCCCTCCCACCAAGACTATCACATCTACCAGTGAACATCACCTGGCAAATGAAAGTATGGTTGCCTGGAAGCAGCATTTTGCTCAAGGTACAGAGGGACAACCTACAGTACAGGTACCAATTGATTGGGTAAACTTCATATGCTCCACATTATTAACACCAGGCAAATTTGATTGGACCAAGATGTTTCTTACTTCCCCTATGTGGAGCGTAATTCTTGAGGGATCTGCATGCAGTGAATATTTGGATTTCTATATCCCCGCCTCATGCCCTGTTAATTTAGCACCATGTTGCTCTCAGGTTGTCCCTGAAGAAGTTAGGAGCACTTTCTCCACTCCTAGCAAAGAAGATGCCGCGGAGAGGGCTGTGGACTTCTCTAGACCCACTCTGTACAAGGGCAAAAGGAAAGAAAGAGCTCCAGTGGTAGAATCTGAGGTAAGAAGAAGTGAATGGCTAATACATTTAAATAAAGGTTATAAGAGAAAAAACTGTCAAGACAATAACTACATGGTCTATAGTGCCAAACCACCTGTCTGCAATAGTAAAGTGATTAAGAATTTAAATACTTCTTATTGCAAGGTGGATCCCAAGGCTTGCACTGAAGAGCTTCTCCTCAAGAAAAAAGTCAAATAAGGAGGGAAACAACCAACATGGAAGGACTGACAGGAGATATGCTCTCTGTAAATAAATATTTTTGACAAAGAAGTAGCAGTGCTTCAAAGAACGTTTATCTCTGTTGTAATGGCATTAAAGGAACTATGGACTATGTAACCTTGCTATGTATTTGGAACATTTGGCTCATCTTGCTGTTTGGCAACAAGTGCAATGCTTATAACTTTGCTCTGAATGAATAGATCTTGGAAAATTATTAACTGGAATGTAAGAGGTATTAATTCAAGCAATAAGTGGTTAGTTCTTTCCAAGAAATAGAAGAATCTGGTTGTGCAATCATCTGCCTACAGGAAAAAAAGAACACTTTCATAGTGCTTATATAAAAAATTCTGCGCCAGATGAATCAATAAACTTGACTACTCCCCCTCTATTGGGGCATCTGGTGGTCTACTTGTAGCCTGGAATGAAAATCTTTTTCATGGAGAAAGTCTCTTTAAAAATGATTTTTTTTATCTCCATTAGATTCACATCAGTACACACTAATGAGACATGGATCTTAACAAACATATATGAGCCCTGTGATGTTGCCAGTAAGACATAATTCCTCCATTGGTTCAAAAACATTCAAATGCCAGCTGAAAACAATTGATTAATTGCAGGGGACTTCAATTACATCAGATATCCCTAAAATTGAAATGCAGGCTCTCAAGACATCAACCAAATGATGCAGTTCAATGAAGCAATCAGCTCCCTGGCTTTAGTAGAAATCCCTCTAAAAGGGAGAAGTTTCACATGGAGTAATATGCAGCAAGCTCCACTACCTGAAAAGATTGATTGGGGTTTCACATCAGAAAACTGGTCCATTACCTACCCAAACAAACTAGTCACTCCTTTATCCAAGCCTATGTCAGATCATGTTCCCTGTGTCATTGCTATTGGCACACACATCCCAATGTCTCCTTTGTTCAAATTTGAAAATTTGTGGTTAAAACACAGTAATTTCAAACAGACAGTGTCAAATATCAAGAGTCAGCCTTTGCAAGAAACAGATAGTGCAAAGCTAATTACTGCAAAGTTCAAAAGATTAAGAAAATGATTGAAAATTTGGAGCAAAAGTATCTCAAATCTAGCAGGAATTATTCAAGCAACAAATGCAGTGATCATGATGTGGGATTTTTTTAAGAATATAGAGAACTCACTTTAATGGAGTGTAATGCTAGAAATATGCTTAAAGATCATCTGCTCATTATTTTATCCTATCAGAGAATTTATTGGAGACAAAGGGCAACTATAAGATGGGTAAAATTTGGGGATGAAAATTCCAAATTCTTCCAGGCTAAGGCATCCATCAAGTTCAGACACAACTTCATTCACACACTAAAAGATTATCAAGGGCATGAGTTTTCTGAACATTGTCCAAAAGCCGCCTTATTATGGAATTCTTTCAAAGAAAGACTTGGGAAAACAACTCCAACCTCAGACCCTTTAAACCTACTTTCCTTAATGTAAAGAGTAGATGGATTGGAAGAGCTTGAAAGACCATTCACAAAGAAAGAAATTGATGAGGTTGTCAAGCAACTACCCAGTGACAAAGCACTAGGGCCAGATGGATTTAATGAAGATTTTATTAAAACTTGTTGGGACATAATTGCAAAGGATTTCTATAAGTTAATTCTAGATTTCCATGAGGGCAATCTTTCCCTCCAAAGCATCAAATCTTCCTATATCACACTCATTCCCATGAAAGATAACCCTACTGTAACAAATGACTTCAGACCTATTTCCCTGCTCAACTGCACAATCAAAATTATCGCCAAACTTCTGGCAAATAGACTTCAGGGAATTGTGCTCAAAATGGTTCATGGCAATTAGTATGGTTTTATAAAATCAAGAACAATTCAGGACTGTCTTGGTTGGGCATTTGAATACTTACATTCATGTCACAAAAAAAATCCAACAGTGGTGCTTAAACTGGTTTTGGAAAGGCATTTGATACAATTGAGCATAAAGCCATGATTGCTATCATGGAAGCTAGATGATTTGGAAAAAAGTGGATACATTGGATGGATATGATTTTCTCATCTCGCACCTCGTCAGTCCTACTAAATGGATTACCTAGGAAAGTCTTCTACTGTAAGAGAGGGGTTAGACAAGAAGATCCCTTCCCCATTACTTTTTGTGCTGGCTGCAGACCTCCTTCAAACAATATTAAATGAAGCAATGATAAATAACCTCATTAGAGTGCCAGTATAGTGTCAAGCATGCCCACATTTCCCTGTTGTCCAATATGCAGATAATACAATTTTGGTGCTACCTACATGCCCAATTCAACTGGCACAAGTAAAAAAATTACTCCTGCATTACATTGCGTTTACTGGACTCAAGGTTAACTATGAAAAGTCTATGATGGTGCCAATTAATGTGCAAGAAGATTATGTCCAGCATTTGCTTTCCACATTTGGGTGCAAACAAGGCTCCTTTCCTTTCACCTACTTGTGACTGCCGATGATCACAAGCAGACTGAAAAATTGAGAACTTCAACCCCATCATGCAAAGAGTTGAAAGAAGACTAACTGGTTGCTCAACCCTACTCTCATATGATGGAAGAATTTTGCTCATTAAATCAGTTTTCTCTGCCCTACCAATTTTCTTCATGTGCACTTTGGCATTGCCAGTTGGAGTAATTGAATAGCTCAACAAATACCTAAGAAATTTCCTATGGCGAAAATTTGGAATGGAGGATAGAGGAACTGCCTTGATTGCCCGGTCTAAAGTTTGCAAACCAAAAGAGCAAGGAGGTCTAGGTATAGTTAATATTGCAATTCATAACAAACTTTGCTCATGAAGAACATCTCAAAATTCCTCAATCAAAAAGAACTTCCCTGGATAAAGTTGGTTTGGGAAAAATACTATCAGAACAATATTCCCACTAGTAAGCCAGAAGGATCATTTGGTGGAAAGCACATCTCTCCTTGTGGAATGAATTTAAAGAGAACTCTACCTGCAAAGTAAACTCTGGAAAAACAATACTGCTCTGGAAAGTTACTTGGGAAGAACAACCACTGCAGCAAAAATATCTAGAATTACACTCTTATGCTATCAATGAAAATATTTCATTCCAGGAGTACTTTGATACTCAAGATGTAACAGACCATTTTCATCTGCCCCTGTCTGTGGAAGCTTTCCAACAGCTGAACACTCTTAGAGACAACATGCCTCAACTGGTTCCAAATGAAAATGATCTTTGGTCTTCTAAGGGATCTGGAAGAATCTACTCATCCATGCAAATGTACAAACAGCTGATGGGAGAAAAGGAAGAGCATCCAATTTTGAAAATCATTTGGAACAACTCTAGCAGATTTTCTACTAGCTAGTGGCCCACTGCAGAGTTAACAAAAGAGCATTGCTGGCAAGGAAAGGGATGCAACTAGATGATCCCCATTGCCCTAACTGCATTTAGCAAGCTGAAGAAACACTACTACATATGCTCTTCGACTGCAATTTTGCAAGAGAATACTGGAATAATTTACTACGAGGAAAGAACAGAGGCACATCTGTCTATGAGGAAACCATGTTGACTATGGACATGCTGCCCAAAGCATTTGCTGCAGAAATTGTTATACTAGCTTGCTGGAATATTTGGATCCGAAGGAATGGAAAAGTTTTTAGAGCACAACAGCAATCAATCCAATCCTGGAGATTTTTACCTTAAGAAGGACCTTAAATTGCTGAGATTCAAAATAAAAAAGAAGCATGTTCAAGAGTTTGATCAGTGGATAGAGAATAAATTTTGATACAATGTCCCTTTTGCCAAAACTTGGAATTGGATAGCTTTGTTTTTTAGTTTTTCTGTTTTATCTTTGTGCCATATTCTTTTTAATTAATGAAAAAAGACCGTAGAACAATTTTTCTACGGCTTGGGGCTAAAAAAAAACTTAATATTACACTACAGAAACATTTGAGATAGCAAACATATAAACAAGGGCACGAGTTTGGTTTATCTGCATCCACATACATCATATTAGAAGTACTGCTATTAGATTTACCCTGCTTTCTGGAGCTAAGTAATGGCTAATATGTATGCCAATTCAATTATGTTTTTTTTCCTTAATATTAGTTTACTTAACTAAGTCTCAGTTTTTCTTTCCTGAATATGTTGAGCACTTATTGTATTTTCATGAATAGAAGAGGCGGTATTATTGCATGTCAGCCATTTGAGCAGCAAGAACATAGTAGCTATTGTTAAATAAATTAGGTTGCCAATGCCCATTATTTTCTGCTAGAATCTAGAAGTAAAGAAGATGAACGATAAGAAAAAAGCTGCATTTGATGCCCAGTTTGTTGCTAGCAGCATGAGCATGAACAGAGCACCATTTGCTTATCTTGCTCTACTATCCATGATGACTAGTATTGCTATTATGTGACATCCTCGTTTTCATTCCAAATTATGTTTTCGACTTGTAGTTTATTTATTCTTGTACGCCTTGAGCTAACTTCTTGTTCATATGCATTTCTTTGTTTCTAATGCAGTTCGTTAATGACATGAGGCTATTGTAGCTAGAGACGACGACAACAACAACATCAACACGGGGCTGCGGTGACGAAGGTGACGGAGACAGCCACGACGACGATGACGACGAAATCCACACGAGGCTGCAACATCAACGACCACAACCTCTATGTGGGGATGTGCTTTTGAACTTGTGGATCTTAGCAAGTATATATACTGAATGTTTGAACTGGATGTATGGATGAAACATATATATGCATGTATGTATGTATTTAGTGAAATTTGTAATCATGGCAAACCTTTTTTTTTGTTTTATGAAATTCTTAGTGGCGTGTTAGTGAGTGTGCACCTCACAGGTAGCATCTTTATAGTGGTAGCATGTGAAACATGCCATACCATTGCTATTTGACATAGTGGTCTCGTGAGTGAACAATACTACGACATCGGTATTCTGTTAACAATGGCGCCATATTGGTGGCGTCGACCTCTAACGTTAGTAATGTTATCTTTAGAACGTTGGCACTAGTGTAGAGACGACGGAATCACGAGGGATTAGGGAGAGAGGATCATGGGCAGGATTTGCATCTTGCAGATGGTTATGAAGGGTTCCCCCTAGATGAACCATTTATTATTTGGAACCACTCATTAATGAGTGTTCTATACACTCAATGTTTCTCTCATTTAAGCTGGATACTTTAGATATTTTCTGTATTTATCACTTCAACTTACCCGCTGTTGTTTATTTATTCCTTGAATATATGGAGATTTTTAAGTAAAATCAAGGCATATATGAAATGTACCCATGGACAGGATCATTTCACTATAAAATGGGTGCCACACAAGTCAACAAAAAAAATGACGCATCGGTACCAGCACGACCGTGCATAGCCATTGTCATACCACACACCGCTCACTACTGGGAAAGGGTTTATAGGTGAACCCCCATTAGTGGCGGGCAGAGTTTAGCATCCGCCACTACTAATCTGGAAAATTAATAGTGGCGGGCAGCAATATCCAACCGCCACTGCGATTGCCGCAACAATGGAGAGCATGTACTCATGCCCACCAATGGTAACAGGTTTCTAGTTTTCCCATGGCACCAATGTTTGCTGTGACGGGCATCCGCTGGCGCCCATCATAGTTATTTAGGTTCCTGGCGAGCAGCAGTGCTCACCCGCGAGTGTTATTTTTGGTCTGGTGGCAAATTTTGCCTAAAAGTACCATCGACGGGCGAGTGGTTAGGGCTTGACACTAGTTGGTGAAATGGTAGTGACATAGTGGTTAGGGTTAGGGCCCGTCACAGGCTACCACAGCCCTCCTTTAACCGCACCCGTATCCGCCGCAACCCTGATTCTATCATCTCACTCTCCCTCGATCCCGTACCTGTCGCTGCCGCCCCGATTCTATCGTCTCCCTCTCCCTCGATCCGCACTGCTCTACATCCACCCATCAGTCGCCGCCGCCGCGGCACGCACACTCACGAGCTGATCTCTGTCGTTCCCTATCTCCGGCACTCGCCCGCGACACCTAGCCATGGCTATGGCTTCAGTTGCGGCTTTTTTCCATCGTCGACGCATCTCCGGCGGTTCCTCTCTGCCAGACACAACGACCGCTGCATCACCTACAAACATCTAAGGCAAGCAATCATAACTCTACATCGCTCCTCTGCTCTGAGCAAGTGGCTTTGCCGAATGTGATCTAGGGTTAGTTAGGATACTAGTCACCCAAAATTATGGTCTCATATGTGTAATATCATTTATTTACGTGCCTAAAATATGCATTTAATTCTATTTTGGTTCAAGTTATTGGCAAGACGCTGTAAGGAATCTTATTAAGTATATGGACATACTCCAAATTAGGATTGAATCCTTAACACTTTTATAGGAAAAATTAGTTAGTTATGTGAGGCACCTAAAACCAAATGTGTTTACTGGTTACTATGTCAATAATAAAACCTGTGTTAATTTCATTAGTTCATGGTACATGGATCAACGGTTAATGTTTTGTTAATGATGTGGATTAATATATGTGTATCATGCACAACTAAGAATGGCTTCCTCCGCCAGCAGCTGGGCAAGACACCACCGCCGGCAGGGGACTCCTCCACCTCCGAGGATGCTAGTAATCCCTCCTCTGCCTCCCGCTCAAGCAGTTCAGAGGTAAATTTTGGATGAAGCTGAACTTAATTTGATGTTATGTTATTGTAGGAATCCCTCGTATCAATTCTATGGTAACTGTAGGAATTAATTATGGATGATGATACATGAATGTTTTTTATTTGTAAATATAATCATCTTATGAAGTGTGAACATTTAATTGGATTTCTCCAACAATACAGGGCTTCAAATGAGTGTATAAAATATCGTGAAATGTTGATTAATTTCCGTTTTGCGAGATTTCACACACTCAATGTTTCATTTTTCATCATAAGCCATGCCCATTTTTTTTCCATCCTTTAACTTATATAATTATTCCATAACATGAACTTAGGCAATGAACGAAGGATGCCCCTTCTGTAGTGACATGAGGCTAGGCGCATGTTACACGGTTCACCTAACTTGCAGTGAGATATGTGTCGACCTTGAAGATGAGTTTATGGAGTGGGCGGCATGTTCCATTTAATTGCATAATTATCTAATTATTCTAGAATTGT
Source organism: Elymus sibiricus (assembly GCA_039707655.1). Lineage (NCBI taxonomy): Eukaryota > Viridiplantae > Streptophyta > Magnoliopsida > Poales > Poaceae > Elymus > Elymus sibiricus. Next base: position 61,911,424 of record CM077663.1, read on the forward strand.
CTAATTTATGTTTTCTTTTTATCATACTCAGCGCATCCCTTGTTGGGGAAGGGAGGATTTCATGCGTGTGGCCAATCTAGCAATGGATGAGGAGGGACGATTCAGTTCGACATGATGGTGCTTAAGAATGGTATTCCCTTAACCCTCACTCTCACCAACGCGGGAGGGAGAACATATTTCCATGGTAAAAATTGGATGAACATTGCCACATAATTACGGATGCAAGCTGGGAGGTCGTTCTTACTTTTCCTTCACGAATTTGAGGAGGGTCATTAGGGTGGCAACAAGATCTATCTGTGGTACGGTGTCCCACAATCACCGTAGTACCGCATCAGAGGATACCTGCGCCCACGGAAGCTGAGAATTCCGCCTCCTAGACGAGATTAAGAAGATGATTAGAGAGATGTTGGATTTAGTTTCATGTTGTTATGACGGAGCTGAACTTAATTTCATCTTCTTATGTTATCTATATGATCTGTGTGAACTTAGTTCCGTATGCCTTTATGTGGTAAATAAGCATATTTAATTTCTACACATAACCCATAGGGATCCCCTTTATGAAAGCAAATGAATGGGAAGAATTATACGGTAATTTTTGCACATAGCCCATAGGTGCTTATTTACATGCTAAGCAATGATTTCTCCAGTAGTACACGTAAAGGTTCTTGAATCAATTCTGGCAGCAATGCATACATATCTTGTAGAGTTACTCCAGAATGACTTCAGAATGAACAAAAGAAACAAGTTAGATTCACTCATTACTACATAAAACATGTTACCCGTGTTATGTATTATTCATCGTTCTCACCTGTTGATATTCATTTTTTTCTCTGGTTTATGTAGAGTTATTAACCGGATAGCATTTGCTCCTAGGACGAGCGGCCTCCCATACTTCAGAAGCGAGGGGAGAATGATAACATGGGCGAGGAGCCTTCCATACATCTCTCGTAGAGTTATTCATGTTTTATCTGGTTCATGTATTCGTGGCTTCATGGCTTATTCTTTGATATCCAATCGGGAATGAATGGCTGAATAGAAGGAGCAACATCTACCATATTCGGTCATTTCATTCTTCCTACTTTCTTTCTTATCGATTTAGAACATTGATGATCTTTGTGCAAGTCTATCTAAATTTGTAATTCGATGATGATGTATGTAAATTGGATGATGATGATGTATGTAAAATGGATGCCAGCTTATATGTTATATGTATGTACATGTGTGTGTGTGTGTGTGTGTGTGTGTGTGTGTGTGTGTATGAACTGTACTCTGTTGTATGCATAGTACATTATGTGCATATTTTTTTAAATCCGGAAATTATTGACAGTGGCGGGCAGCAGCAGGTGCTCGCCAGAGGTGCATCTGCTACAGTGCAACCTTGCTCTCATGCACCTCATTAGTAGTGGCGGGTGCTACTTCTTGCCCGCCACAAATGACAAATTAGCAGTGGCGGGCCACCGCTCACCACTAGTGGCCTGCTAGCAGTGCTAGGAGGTCAGTGGCGGGCAGGCCTGGGCCCCTAGCTAGCCACTGATGGCCATTTTGCACCCGCCACTACTAAGCATTCCTGCAGAAGTAGCTGCCTCCATGACGTCGGCACAAAAGACTATCATGAAGGATGCCATGTCCAGTTCACACAAGAGTGACTCCAAAACATTATTCTGCCTATCTGCAATATATAAAGGAGCAGGAGGACTCCTGGAAGAGGAGCCCTGACCATCGTGTAACTATAATTAACCTCGTTTCGCATGTTAGCTGCCACATCTCCATCACTGTAGCCACAATCTCCATTAGATTGATATACTTGTAATCGAAATTCTATCGCAATCAACTCCATTGTAAGACTATCAAGCATTCATCATCAAGTAAACCTTTATACAAGGTCTTCTTCTTTTGATTCGATCGGAATATGTGAGTAATTCCCTGAAGCTAAGGGCCGAGGCGTAGCCTTGCAACCCCATGTCAGTGTGCACTAATTACCAATGTTGTGATCACATATTAATCAAGAGAAACATAAAAATATAATGTTGATCGCATATTAGTAAAGAGGAACATACAAAGATAACAACACCAATTAATTTTGGTATCAAAATACTAACACTAATTGCACATATGGATAAGATCAACACCTATGCCATGGTGCTTTGATTACTTAACATACACTGTATATGAGTAATCATGAACTACATGCTTGCAAATGCTGAAGAAAGACATATGTTGTTGTAGTCTGATTCAAATTGTTGAATGGCAATGATATAAATCAAAATGTCCTTTAAATTCCTTCAATATAATAGAGGAACTAAATATATAATATGTGGGTGCATACAGCTAGGTTTGATCGATGATATTTTTTCATTTTTTAAATACAAAACTCGCTCTAGCCTAATGAACACACACTGCTAGCCACTCCTAAATGTCCTATGGATTTGAAACTTCTTCCCCACAAGGTGGCGAGTCGTGCCTCCATTTTAGCAACGCACGGATCGGCACCTCGAGATAGTATTAGACGGAGCATGAATGTGGACTTCTCCTCCACATTTGCCAATACATAGTTGATTGGCTACTAAACACTATGATCTTGTGCCACTTAGTTACTATCGTAGAATTGATCAAAATCACCGAAGGAGTATCAAGCCCTAATACAACTCACTCGAAGAAGAAATGTGCAGTAGCGCCACTTGTGTCTTGGGCTATAGATCCAAGAAATTCCGTATACGTACCTGATACCTCTCACTCCCATCGACAAGACTCTAAACTTGAGTCATTGCCCCTCTCTTTTATTCTTGCTAGATATAGTGTTTTCTAGGGAAGGGTGTGTGAATGAGATGGGGGAACGAAAGGCTTGCTAGCTATAGTGTTTTCTAGGGAAGGGTGTGTGAATGAGATGGGGGAAAGAAAGGCCACCTCCGCTTATCACGATCTTCCTCATGAGATGTGTGAAAATACTGCATGATATACCATGCAAAGGAAAAAAAAATCTGTAACATGTCAATGCAAGATTCCGTCTGTATCCAATGTTCAGTTCTTGAATAATAAAGGACTTCTGTACATACTCTCAAAGACTTTTATGGTGCTAGGAACCTACCAGTTTTAACAGCATCTCTAGTCCACCCCCAAAAAACCATCGTATTTAGGATTATGGTATCTAAGTCTAATCCATCCAAAAAGACATTTAATTTTGAAAAACATTTTTGGCCGAACCAAAAAGTGCCTCCTCCACCGTTCCAAGAAATATGCTGCTTTCGTTCAAAATAGTAGCGCAGAATCTGGCAGAACCTAAAATGCGCCCAGTCCCTCTGGTTTTTGCGGGAGGAAATATCTGGCAGCAACAAACTGTCACCGGGCCCCTACGGCAGTGCACCCCCGTCGCACACTCCTTCCAACACTCTCTTTGGTCCTGTTGGACCATATCTGACCTCTCTTATAGTACACCGCCGCCAGTGCCTACGACCGAGCCCGTATCATCAATGCCTCCCAGTCTCACCGCCGAGCCACATCAGAGTTGAAAACTATATCCTAGCCTCCACTAAGTCGTCGCACCTCCAACATTAAGGGATTCCGACAGCACCGGCCGGCCCACTCAAATCTCTCTCCCGGTTCAATCCCCCCCCCCCCCCCCCCCCCCCCCCCCCGTCGCCACTGTACCTCTCCGGCCGCCATCGAGGCATTGACAGACGTCCGCAACCACCACCCACAGGCACGCTTGCCTTGTACTACGACGCTGTCCACCCAGGATCCTTCCGTAGGCATGTACCTCCGCCTCCCATGTTGATGACGTCCATGGCGGTCACCACGCCCGACAGGTGTTAGGTCAAATGCCATTCAGCTTATTTTCAAACTTCATGTCGTTTTTTTCGAGTACCAAGGATGGTAGGGTATTGGAGTATGTATGATGAGTTGTCGTGTGATGCGTGCTTGGTCGTATTTGTGGATTTCGTAAGTATGATTAGAAGAGGGCTCTTTTGGAAGCACGTGCATGATTTGTTTCACGCACGAAAGCACATTGCGCCCTTTGACATGCACATCATCCATGAATGAAATGTGAAGTTGTTAACGTATCGATGGTACACCATCAGGAGCACCGTCGACAAGTTTTGTGGCGCGGCTTTTATGCCAGAGGCAAGGTGGCCATTGTGCGCAGTAGCGTGGAGATCATAAATTTTGTTTCTTCTTGCTTGATTTTTTGATTCATTTATTGATTTATTCATTCATTCATTGTTTCTATACGTATTACGTTGCCTGTACCTGCTACCGTGATGTACCAAAGGATAGAGGACAACAAATTTAAGCTCAAAGGGAAGTATGTGTGGGACGACATCATCCGTTCATGAAAAACTTGTTCAACATCTGGTAGATGTAGTTGAACTTGAACTATTGTTGTGCTAGAATTATATGCATGCTATGTATGGATGATTTGTGCTATTTTCTATCCGAACTTTGATAAAAACCGACGTGTTTGATGAATTTTGTCCGGTTTGTTCAAAACTGGCTTCAAATTTATGCAGATACCGTTGGATGGCCAGCTCCCACATCCGTGACCAAACCCCCACACCCTTTTCGCGGACAGATGCGGTTGTGGGTCAGCATTTTAAATGCCCTAACGGTGCACCATCGCACGTGCTCGACCTCGGGCTCTCTGCAACACCACATCCGCCATCGTCGCCTCTCGAGCAGAGCTACGACAAGCTCTTGATCCACGCTTGGGAGTGTAGGAAAGGGCAGTTATTGATTGTCGACTGCAACTTCGGATGTCAGCTTGATCTCTCCCATGCCTCAACGACTCACGCAACTTGATACGGAGCGAGCTGATCCTCTCCTAGGCCCACAACATGTTCAACAGAATAACTTTATGTATTTTCCTGTCTGCCGAGGAGCACGAGCTCCGATCCAGTCTCAAGAGAAGAGTCATCGCCCTCGCTGTGCTAGAAAGATCGCGCAAGAAGCAATGTGCCAGAATTAACAACCTTAGAGAAGGAGACGCGAATACCAAGTTCTTCCACCGTCGAGTTACTGCAAGGAGGAGAAAAAATCATATCCATAGAATAAAGAATGAGCATGGTTGGGTCACAGAGCATGACGCCAAAGAAAAGCTCATCCACGACCACTTCTCCATTGGCATGAAGAGAGGTACCAAAAGCCGCAAAGATTTTAATTGGGAGGAGCTCAATGTGAATCAGCTTGACTTGCAAGGCATTGACTCCCCGATGACAGAGTGTGAGGTCCTTGAAGCGATCAACGACATGCCAAACGACAAGGCCCCGGGGCCGGATGGCTTCACTAGCCTCTTCTTTAAGAAGTGTTGGGAAATTGTTAAGCCTGATCTCATGAGAGTCATTAGTAATTTCGACGCCCTCCACACTGACAACCTCCAGTGGCTCAATTCTGCAAACGTCGTGCTCTTGCCCAAAAAGGAAGGGGCAGAGGGGATCGCCGATTACAGGCCCATTAGTCTCATTCATGCAGTTGCAAAAATTATTGCGAAGGTGCTCTCACGAAGGCTTAGCCCCCACATGGCTGAACTCGTATCCAACGCCCAAAGTGCTTTCATCAAAACAAGAAGCATCCACGACAATTTCTTGTACGTTCGTAATCTGGCTAGGCGACTCCACAAGAGCAAGACCCCTTCCCTCCTCTTCAAGCTTGATATCCGCAAGGCTTTCGACACCGTCAAGTGGGATAACTTACTGGAGCTGCTTCAACGACGAGGATTCCCTAGCAAATTTAGGGACTGGATCGCAGCACTACTTAGCTCATCCTCCTCGAGGATCATCCTCAACGGTATTGCCGGCAGCCCAATCAAGCATGGTCAGGGCCTACGGCAAGGGGACCCCATATCTCCGCTTCTCTTCATAATCGCAATTGACCCACTACAAAGAATTCTTGACGTGGCTACGAGAAAAGGTCTCCTCCATAAACTCAGGGGAAGGGGCCCCATGATGATGACATCTCTCTACGCGGACGATGCGGCCGTCTTCTTGACTCCAATAAAAAGAGATGTGGACAACTTTGCAAACATTCTGCGGGGCTTCGGGGAGGTCACGGGCCTTTGCACCAACTTCCACAAGAGCTCGTTCGTGCCCATCCATTGCAACCATATTGATTTGGGTTGCTTAACGCAAAGTTTGCCGGCGGCAAGGACGTCCTTCCCCTTGCGCTATTTGGGGCTTCCTCTATCCATTTGGAAACTAAAGTTGGTGGACTTCCAGTTCCTAGTCGACAAGGTTGCGAACAAGCTAACACCTACGAGGGGCAAAACATCACAACCATTGGACGAACAACTCTCGTCAAGTCCGCGATCACCTCCCAACTGGTCTACCCCGCCATGCCATTGGTCATCCCGCCAACCATCCTTCTCCATCTAAACAAGCTTGAGAGAGCCTTCTTAGGGTCTGGTTCGGACAAGACAACGGGGGCAAAATGCAAGGTGAACTGGGAGATTGTCTGCCGGCCACGCGAGTATGGGGGTCTTGGGGTGCTCAACACCGGCAAGTTTACGCGCGCTCTTCGGTTGCGTTGGCCATGGTATGCATGGAAGGAGCCCACCAAGATGTGGGTGGGGATGGGAAACCCTTGTGACGAGGAGGACCTTAATTTCTTCTATGCTTCCACCTCTATCACCGTCGGCAACGGTGCGAGGACCCCATTCTAGGACTCACCTTGGCTCCTTGGGCGCAAGCCAAAGGACATCGCCCCACTCATCCACTCAGCCTCCACAAGAAATAATTGGAAGGTGCGTGAGGCCCTAAAAAACAATGCGTGGATCCTCAAGATCAAACCACCCAACAACGTCTCCGCCGAGCACGTCTCACAGTTTTTCTCCCTTTGGATGCTCTTGCATGAGGTCGAACTCGATGAGCAAACTGAGGATGACATCCTTTGGAAGCACACGGCTAGTGGGGTTTACTCGGCAGCATCCGCATACAAGGCACAATTCCTCGGGATGGTTCTCTCACCCATGGATAGGATGGTTTGGAAGGCTTGGGCTCCTCCAAAAGTCAAGTTCTTCGCTTGGTTGGCTCTGCAAGATAGAATCTGGACCGCCGATAGATTGGCGAAGCGAGGGTGGCCAAACTGTGATATTTGCCCTCTTTGCAAGAGAGTGCAAGAATGTGGAACTCACCTATTCTACAAGTGCCGCTACACTAGAAGGCTATGGTCCTTGGTCATTGACAAATACCACATTCTTGGGCTTGACATGAACGCTTGGCCCTTGCTTGACTCGGTTGAGGCTTGGTGGGGAAGTAATTGCGATAGCGCTACGCCATTCAAGCAAGCAAAGGCATCCCTCACTATGCTTGTCTCATGGACTATTTGGAACGAGCGAAATGCAAGAGTCTTCAAGGACAAGAGCGCGCCACCAACTATTTTGCTTGCCTCCATCGCGACAGAGGCTAACCTGTGGGTCATCGCCGGTGCCAAAAAACTAGGGTCCATAATATTGCGAGAGTAATTTGCATGTCGTGTAATCGGGCTGCTTGTAACAAATTCTATTCTCTCTTAATTAATGGATGAGGCAAAGCTTTTGCCTCTGTTTCAAAAAAAAAAAATCCACTCAAGTGTGGAAAATTCATAGATAAACATGCTTGCAAGAGAGTTCTTTGATGAACTATCATCGGAGATGGAGGAAGATGATTAGATGAATAGATGACGATGACTTCGACATGGCCTTGGCGATGATAATGGATGAATAATGGAAAAATACAGAGTAGGTTCCAAATCAGTTTGTAGGTACATTGCAATATGACAAGTGGACATGCCAAGATTATGAGATATTACTTCGTTAACAATCCATAGAATTCGCCAAACTAGCTATAGATAGGCTTATCAGTAACTGACGCTATGCCTATCAGTGATGAGCAAGGGTGCTCATTACTGGTAAATAGCCACTTATACCTTGTACCAAGTACCATTGACGGGCGGCCCCAACAGGGCAACTCACTGGCAAGCCGTCCAAGCGCACCCCAATGGCCCTATGCCCCTACCAGATTTTGGATCCCCTGTTTTTTGGTGGTCAATGGTAACTTACACGAGGTATTTTTTTCCTTTTTACTTTTATATATAATAAAAAATTCGTAATTATATTTTCACAACAATTCAATTCAAAGCAGATCATCACACATATATTACATTAAAAATCCATGCAACACGAAAAACACATACATAATATACATCCATCTCATACCAACGACAAAGAAATACAAGAGAGTAGAAATTAACATGTGCACATATCCGTAGAAAGTAGAGAACGACAAGTTTATACACAAGTTTGTACAGTTATGTCCCTCGGTAGTTGGGCACTTGATGACGTATCTGATCACCGGTTTCTATTAATTCATCTCGTTGCCACCAGTGATTCCACCCATTTCCATGGAAACCGGTTCAAAACTTTGCCAACTTCCTTCTCCAGAGTTGTTTCCATGAATGGGCTTCAGAACTGACAGCGAAAAGCAATGGCTACCTTCTGATGAGTTCGATTTGGCGCAGGATCAATGTTGTACGTTCTGTTCCATGATTCCTAGGATTTTTTGTTTGTTTCATCAAAGGTGTCACATTCAGATTCAGATTTTTATAATTACATACATAATTTTTTTAGTTAATGATGAGATGTTTAGCCATCCTCCCTGGGGCTCCAATCTGTGAGTATGTTGGTGTGTTGAGACTTGAGAGGACTGAAGTAGTAGATGGTTTGCTACAGAACAACTACATGTTTGACATTGATTGTCTTCAAACTATGAAGGGTTTAGATGGAGTTGAAAGAGGCTTTCGCCCCCCTTTTTATAAATAAAGGCACAAACCGAACAAAGTACACGGCCACACGATACATGATGGTGAGGTGACCCTCTTACAAAGCACATCCTAGGCTATCCGGAACTGCGAAGAAGACACGCAACTACGCTACCGAAGGAGAATACAGGAGAAACTGAGAACAACCCCACACAACACCCTAGGACACCTAAGCTCCTCGGCAACGCCCCCAAGAGGGATAACGGCCCCAAGGGTCTTCACCCGGAACTCTGACGCGGAGCAGCGATCCACGGCGACATCTTCAGGAAGAAAACGACGCCTGCAATCGTCATCATCACCGGCGCAAAAACGCGGAGCTTTGGCTTGGTTCCCCACCTATGTCACCGAGGCCCTAGGGGCTAGGGCAAAAGCGACGTGCCCAGACTCCAGATTTAGACCTAGGCGGCATCCAACAGAGGATGCGCCCGAGCCACCAACCGTTACCCCTCTCGTCATCCGCACGACCAAGATGGGAGCAACCACCGTCGCCATGGTGCCCGCCGGAGAGCCAACCATGTGAACCGCCATCCGGAGCCGCCGCCCCGGTGTCCATGTCCAAGACCTCACCCACCGCCCACACCACAGAGTACCAGCCACGGTAGTAAGAGTAAAAGGGCCCACCTTTCACTCCTAGCCCAGCATGAGCGACGGAGGCTAGGCCGGTGCCACCACTGTAGGGGCCCCAGCCCTGCGTCCCCAGCCAGTCCTGATGGACTAGGGGAGACACCCCCGTCACTCCCAATGACCGTCGCCGAGCACACTCGGACGACGCCATTTTCGTCGCCCTCGATTCCGTGTTGCCCGACGGTTTCGTGAAGTCCTAACCACCACCAAGAACCACCGCACCCATGGAGGGAGGGACCTCCCCACCCGCGGGCACAACCCGGGTCGAGCCCAATCTCACCTACCCGGAGCAGCAACTCCGACACGCCTCGGGCCCCAATCAGATCCACCCGAGCACACGCTCCCGATCATAGCCACTCCATAGGCATAGACCGAGGAGAAGGGAGATCGCATCTGGCACACTTCGCCGCCGGCGAGGCACGACCAGCAAAGAGCACCACCGCCCCGACAGGCCAGCTCCACCCGCGCGCCAGTCAAGCCAGTCACCACGGCCACCCCGCTGGACACACCCGACTGGCGCACACCACCACACCACCCCACCACGGCGCCCGAAACCTCCGGAGATGGCCGGCCCATGCCAACACAACACGTGTCGCCCATGTGGCAGCATCAGGACGAGCCCCCGATGCAGATTCGGAAGGTCCACCGCTGCCACCCCAAGCACGCCCCACCTTCCCGGGACATCCAGCAGCCGCCAGCACTGGCCACCGCCACTGAACCTCACCGGACCACCACACCCAGCTGCTACGACCGTCGAGGACCCACAGCGGCCGCCGGCCCCGCACCGTCCATGGCCCATGCCGCCCACTGCACCCCGCGCCAGATCTGGGCGTGAGCGGCAGCAAGCACGCCCCACCAGCAGTAGCCCGACGCACCACGGAAGTCACCTAACGTCGTCGCCGGGAGGGCACCCGCCGCGCAGTCGCGACCCACCAACCACGGCGCCCTAGCCCGTGGCAGCGGCCCGCACCGGTGCCACATGCGAGGGGAGGAGGAGGCCCACCCCTGCTGGCGCAGGCCAGGCTTTGCCTGGGCTCGCCCTGTGGTGGCGGCGAGGGCGGGAGGAGGGACGAAGTTCGGTGGCGGCTAGGGTTCCCTCCCCCCTCGCTTGCGGGGGCGATGCGGGAGGGGTAGGAGCCAAGCGTTTAGATGGACGGGAGGTACTAATTGTTTCACTTCAATCTTTCATTTCACTTCCACATCATTTGTCTCATTGCTCGGTTTCTTAGTTTGTCTCTGGAAAATGGATGTTTGTAAATGATTTGTTTCCACTCTTGTACAAAAAAGGGCAAGGTCGGATATGCATATGCAATCACTTCATGCTAAGAATGATTCTAAGGCACCACCGGCACCGGACTACTGCATCGATGTTTGTTTTGTGGGAAGTTTTGCAAGGTTCATAAACCACAGTTGTAACACTAACTTCTTCGTCCAGTGTGTCCTAACCAATCATCAATGTCAAGCTAGCAAAGGTGATGCTTTTTGCTGTCGATATTATACTTCCTCTACATGTGAGTTGATTTTTGTTGCATCTCAACAATTTTACAGGTAAAATTATATCTCTTCTCTTGAGTTCTAACTGTTATATCTGCTTTACATGAACTTTGCTACGACTATGGCTATGTCTTGAGCAGCGTCGTTTCCGTGGATGGTGAAATCGTCAAGCTGCCATGCTACTATGGTGCCCTAGACTGCCAGAAGCAACTCCATTAGCGGATCTCTTCTCTTTGGGTTCTAGAGGAAGCCAGATTATATGTAGTATTTGGGGTATGAATGCGGCAATGCCTGCTATGTATATGACAAGAATGACATCCTATAACTATTAGCGAAAGAAGCGGATTTTCATTTTGTGGAGGGTAGATGACATGTCGGACAAGCTAATTATATTTAGCAAATGAAGTTTTTCTGGGTGACATCCCTGCCGGTCACAATGGCATGATATTTTGTGAAAAACCGATCCATATAAGTTGATGGAAGATTTAACTCATATTTATACATTTACATGTTCTGCATCCTGCTTTTGAAGTACCTTTGTTCATATTTCAGCATATTTGTCCTTTCTGTTACTAGGTAGCACTTCACATCGACAACTGCGACGTCGGGAACTCCCTCGCAGTTATCGAATATGTTGATGAAATTCACAACTTCTATAGTCGGACCGAGGTAATTATTTGCTTGGAACCCCGTCGAAGTTATTTATAGAGTTCTGACCTGGTATGGTAATAATAATCCCAGTGCCAAATTCTCTGTGTTGTAGGAGTTGAGTTGTGTGTCCCCCACATACATGACACACCAAACTTTTATCAATGAGAAAATGCGCGGTATTCTGATTGACTGGTTGATTGAGGTAAGGATTCCATTCAATCCTCGGTGGGTTCGCCAAAGTAGTCTTATCTTAGTATGCTTTGGAATGGAAAGTTCTTAAAGCCCCGCAATGTTTCATTGTCAAAAGCATGTGCACTACTGGGTGACTATGCCTTGTTGTCAACATCATTGATAGATCAATGCATAGAAAAAACATGTCTCGAGTTTTCTCTGGAATGGAACCGGTAAGTTTCTCAACCGTTTAGTGAAGCTTTCCTTTAAACGATCTATAAATACTACTAGAAGGAGAGTAAGACACCCCTTCATCAAGTGGATAGGAGTAGCGACAGATATTGCCGAGATGGTGGCTTCAGACTTATTGATGTATTACTTTATAAGGTCTTTATAAATAATTAATAAAGTGGTTGCATGCATCACCCAGATGCAGAGGCCGGGGGTCATCCTCCTTTTCTAAAAAAGGAAGGAGAGTAAGACAATGACAGTTCATTGGAATATGGATTATGAGAGGACATATTACTTTCCTTGCTGATACGATTGCTCATGTTATAAAACTGGCCTTTTTTCGATAAAGGACATTTCATTCATTTCATTTATCAAGGTGATACAACTGCATTGAAAGAATGCCCGGCCTCTGCATAACGTGATGCACACAGCCAACAAGTCTAAACGACCCAAAAATAAACATTTTACAGCAAAATAAATCAATCCAGTCTAGGGCGGGGCAAATCCTATCCGGAGATTACACCACCATCCATGGTGGCAGAAAACCTCCCTGGCCGTACGCTCCAGCCGTGTAGACGCCATCATAAAATGGTATCTGTCCTCCGGCCTCTGTAGGATAGACCAAGTACAGAGTCATCGCGTACATGCATGAATAACTTGCACAGGGGAAGAAACACATTTATTATTAAAAACCACATCATTCCTCGTAAGCCACAATGCCCAGCATAAGGCAACCGCTCCCACAAGAATATGTGCAGATTTTTTTTATTAATACCCCGCTACCAATTGATGAACATGTTACGTGCACTACGTGGGGATATAGATTTGAGGCTACTTGAACTATGACCCATACTGCACGAGCGAACTTACACTCAAAAAATAAGTGTTTAATAGACTCGTCATGTTGGCAAAAGACACATGTCTTACAACCTTGCCAATTACGTCATGCCAGGTTATCTCTAGTTAAGATCACCCCTCTCCTTAAAAACCAGAGGAATAAAACTGGCCTACATTGCCCACATGGTTTCTAGCAAATAAAATAGTGTCTTGTTTTTTAAACTAAATAAAAATATTATCGCTTGTGTGCTCAATTAATATTAAAGTGCTTAAAACAAAGGAAACAATTTTATCACTCTTGTAGTACATAAGAATAGAGAAAGAGAAAAAAGTACTTCCACCATAATCTTGTCTTCCTATTTACTTTTACTGACAAAGAAAAATAAACTATAAAAGATTCTTTTCAGAAATTAGATAAAGATCATTTATAGTTTGAAATGTGCATTTCCCAAATGCGCATGTTCATCCCGCTGAATGGTATTGTACTTGTACATGTTGGAATTTTAGGGAAAACAAAGTGATGGATGGTTTTCAATATGATCTGGATGAATTCATCTCAGGGTAAAAGAGGCAACCAGCGTGCATATCATTTTTTTTCTTTTTGGAAATAATATTGCCTTGAAAATGTATGAGTGCCTTAGTTGGCATCTGACGTTGCCAAATCTGACATTCATGCTTCCTTGTTAAGCATATCTTTGTAAATTCACTTCAGGAGAAAAGGTATAACTTGCAATTTGCAACATTGCACCCAAAATACATGAGGTTCACATATATAATCATCTATTTATGTCGTTTGTGGTCAACCTAAATGCTCATGGTTTTTTAAAGCACCATCAATAATCGTTATTTATATAGAGATAAGTAATGAAAACATGATATTCAACAACTTTAAACCTAACTCTCATTAGCTTCTTGAAAATGTCGTCTCGAACCTCCCATGCTAATTTTGAGAGTATGTTACCATGTCATCTTACAAATATTACCTTGGTTGTTTTTTATTGTTTTTATTTTCTTAAACCAGCATCAAGAGCTAAAAGAATATGGTAAGATGTATTTCATTGGGAGTAGATGTATCTCTGAAGGCCAAATTTCACATGCTCCCTCTTACCTCTCTTTTTACAGGTGAGGTAAGAAGGTAAGAGTTAATCAGACCACTAATTAATAAGACCAACGGCTCAGATTTATTATACTCTTACCCCGCATATGAAAAGAGGGGGTAAGAAGAAGCATGTTAAAACTGCTCATCTCTGAAAAATAAATTAATCGAGATGTGCGTTGCACGTGCAAGCTTACCAGTTTCCATGAAAACTGGTTCAAAACTTTGTGAACTTCAATTTGGATCACAACATAACAAGTTGTCGCTTGGTTGTCGATTCATTGTACATGTTAATTCTATTAAAGACTAATTTTTGTGGGGTGTACTCTTCACTACATCGAGCATAAAATTGTTTGGCCTCTCTTCGAAATAGGATCTCCCATCCCCTTGGATCCCAACCCATGTTGCTGCTTCTCCCTTGATCCTTTTCCTTTGGTCAGTGCGTACTAATTTCTCAATGGCTGAACATTTGCATTCGGAGAGAAATTACTGATAGGCAGAGATATGTACTAAGTTCTCTTTCGATAGTGTTCTCAGCTCCTGTGGTTTCCGTCATTTTTCATGGCCATATCTACTTTATGCTCAGTATGCCAACGCGCTGCACACAAAAAAAAGTTCAGCCTGCTAGATAAGTCGTTACTGTTGGATTCCTAATCATATATGAGTATATAACATATCATTTTCTTTGGAGGTATTTATAAAGTATCTGATGATGCTCTACAATACCAGGCTCCTGCGTAACACAATACCAGGCAGTCCATGCTGAATTAAAATCTAAATACAGTTTGAATCGATTTAATTAATAACACCGAACCTGATAATTTTCGAAATAGTTCCCTGTGCTGAGTACTTGATATACATAGGGTGTCACTTGACGATCTATACCCATTCTAGTGAAGCTTACAACTGCTCGCTGGTTACCCTCTCTAGCACCACCGATGTTCAGTCCGGCAGTGAAGCTCTCTTTAAGGTTTTCCTCCATTAGCCCTGACTCTCGAGTGAGATTATGCTTTGCAGCTTGCATAAAACCTCTCAGCGGTCGATGAGTATCAGTCACCATACTCCTCTGAATTTCCCCTCTGCATTCCTGCTTTTCCCCCTTGAAAAAACATAGTATCATTTTCATTACTTTGTGACAAAAGAATCACTAAAGTGGCAGCACGACAGTACACTGCTAGGAGAAACCCTACTAGTAGCGCTTGAAAAACCTATAGTAGTAGCGCTGGGTCCAGCGCTACTGCTAAGGCGCTACAGCTAAGTTATAGCAGTAGCGCTGGTTGGTGCAGTGCTACTGCTAAGTCTGGTTAGCAGTAGCGCTGCAGAGAGGCAAGCGCTGCTGATAACCCAACGCTGCTGCTAGATGGCTTCCAGCGCTGCTGCTAGTATTACTGCTTTCACAGATTCATACCCCCTCTACGTATTTGTGATATATTTATACAGGCTCTATACAGTAGTTTCATCAGATCATCATAATACATCATTGTCATATAAGAACTCATCATCATCATCATTTTCGTCCATGAGACATCATATAACAACTTGGTCACTAGTTATAATAACAACAACTCATCATCATCATCATATAACAACTCATCATCATCATCAACTTGGTCATCAACTTTGTCACTAGGTCACTAGTCATATATAATCAGCACTAACTAATTGTTCTTAATACCTAGGACCTACTCCTGCTGCTCTCTCTCAGGTAAAATAGCATAAAACATGTGTAGCACTCCTTCTTCATCATATTGGAGAATGCATATGAACCTGTCTCCTAATTGTGGGCTGCGCTTCTGATTGCTGCCCCCTAGTACTTCTCTGCGATCCTTCACAATTTTGCTCCAGTCTTTGACTATTAAGACTTGCTCGCTTCGAGAAATGATGAATGCACTCATGTGCAATACAGGATATCTTGGCCGTAAGCTAACCATTGCCATGCGACCTTTAGACTCGATCCAACGAGGCACAACACTCATCGGGAGTCCCTGTTGAAGAACATCGTAGTAACATACTTAGCAATGAAGTTTAGCTTAAAAAATAATGTATGCAAAAGATGCACTGAGGACAAATAGTAAAAATCTTACCATCTTTCCTAAATAGATGTGACCGTAGTTCAATACGCACACTAGTGGCCGCACGTTTTGTTATCTCGAAGTCCAGGAAAATAACCTGTCTTGACAGTATCAAGATCCTCCAGCCATGAAACATAATGACCTATCTCCTCGCAGTTTAGTTCAGCCCCGGGACAGTAGTAGGTGCTGTCTACCAAGCGCTGGACATGTTTGCTTGAATGGAAATAAGCTGTCAATAGAAATTAGTTGTCAACTATTTTTAAATAAACAATATAAATTACTTAATAAATATGGTTGAGAAACTCACATAATGGTAGAACTGGAGGCGTCTGCACATCGACCCAGATGTCGATATTACCTTCAATTTCATCTTCCGGACGAATATCAAAGGTGATAAGCATATTAGGCTCAAATGCATAAGCCTTGCATAGTGCTCTCCAACTTTTGCATTCAAAATAGGAGTAGGTGTCTGCATTGTACAATTTTACGGCAAAAGTATAACCATGCTCGGTCCTCAAGTGAACTCTCTTTACCTCCATACTTTTTTTAGTACTGAAACCAATCTTATCCAAGACATAAATTCTTGCATGGCAGGGGATACGCTAGTAGAATAGTAAAAAATTAAAATTATAAGTTGAAGCAAAAGAAGCAGAAGTCATGCTTAATTACGAAAAAAGACTTGTCGTTGTGACTTACTGTATCCACTTCGAAGGTCTCATCCAGCATGATGCTGAAGCGCCTACCATCAACTAGGTGAGGTTTGTCGCACAGGCCGCGCTCGTCTTCGCAGAATTCGCACATACCGAATTTCCTTTCGTCGTCAGACATTTCCTATGTTCATAGTTGAAACATTTAAAATCGATCGAAGGCAACTACCAGGAAACTGATCAACACACAGATCACTATTACTCAATATGCAACGGGTTGACTTTAGGTCTGTCGAGTCTTTCCTTCCTAAACTCTCATCTCACGTATATGGTGGGCACTCCCTCTGATATTGCGACCGTCGGTGATGGTGGCTCCTCCATTCGTTCCCGAGTGCATTACACCAAAATGTCTAGCACACGGGAACGAAGGAGAAGCGACCCCCACGACAACAGTCGGGATTCTTCCTCTCTCATATTTCGACCGTCGGTGATGGTCGCTACTCCTCCTTTCCCTAGTGCATTACAAATATCTAGCACAAGGAAAAGAAGGAGAAGCGACCCCCACGACAACAGTCGGGATTCTTCCTCTCTCATATATATATGGTGGACACTCTCCCTCACTGAAAGACACACAAGGAGCCGAAACAGACCTAAAGTCAACCCGTTCCATATATCGAGCAATGACATAGAAAAAATGCCCTATGTTTTGCCGGAATATCATTGAATTCCCGTTCTGGCAAATCACAAGCACTCGATATGTCCTACATTGTAGCACAAGTCATGCTAAAATTAATGAAAAAAATGAGGCATGACCTTTGCTAAAAACAGGACATATCGAGCGCCTGAAATTTGCCGGAACGGAAACGAATCAACATTCCGGCAATACATAGGCCACTCGGAGGTACATTGCAAACAAGAACACCAAGACATCCTCTATATTCAGAATATGACATGTTCATTCTAGCAAATGAGTAAATAGTTTCAGGATCACTAGAAACTACCAACTATGTCTAAAAATAATATACTAAAACCCTAGTAATAATTCAGTTAACTAGAAACTATCAACTAAACCCTAGAAACTATCCTAAATCAAAGTGTTATATATGAACAGAGGCTTATATCAACTAAAAACTATCAACTATGTCTAAATTTTTACTAATCAGTTAATCATACTAAATCAAAATTGTTATATATCAACTACAAACTATTAAGTAAATCAAAATGTTGCATATCAACAAGAAAATATCAACTAGCCTACTAAATCAAAATGTGGCAGGGAGGAGGGGTTGTGGATGGAGGAGGGAGGAGGGAGAAGGAGGGGCGACTGAAGGAGGGAGGAGGAAGGAGGACGGAGGAGGAAAGCGGAGCGAGGAGGGGCCGGACGGCGGCGAATGGAGGAGTGGAGGGAGGACGGAGGAGGTGGGGCGGGGAGGAGGGAGGAGGGAGGAGGGGGAGGATTACAGAGTCCAGGGAGGAGGGGGAGGTGACGGCGGCAGAGGGAGGAGGGGTAGGCGACGGCGGCGGTGAGCGGCGGGGGGCGATAGTGTGAGGGGGGAGTGAGGGGCCCGGGGTGAGGAAGAGAGAGGGAGAGCACGGGGTAGATAAGGTTGGCATAGCAGCAGCGCGGGTTGGTGCCAAGCGCTACAGCTAAGTAGAATAGCAGCAGCGCTGGTCGAGGAAGGGCGCTACTACTATACCTAGCCTGTCGGGAATGGTGTGGCAATTATAGTAGTAGCGCGTTTTATACGTGCCACGCTACTGATATGTGTTTATTAGTAGCGCCGTTTTTTTACACGCGCTACTGCTAAGTAGCAGCAGCGCCTCCTTTTAAAAAGCGCTACTGGTAAGCTTCTGTGTATAAGGTTTTCCCTAGTAGTGGTACATCCATTGCAACCCGTGCTGAGCGTTTATACTCTGCAACCCTGTGCCGATTTGGTTACTGCCATGGCGTTGCCCAAAATCATCGCAGTAGGCAGTACAATCATGCCTGGATACAAATTGTCCCCAGGTTACTCTGCGCTAGCAGCATTTGTTCAGCCGCGACTCAGCCTATACAACCTATGCAGTCAGCATCTATTCCTGATACCTCCTATTCCTATAGATAAGACTCTAAACTTTATCATATTTTCCTTTCTCCAATTCTTGTATTTTTACTAGCTATAGTCTTCCACGGTTGGTTATGGCAGAATGATATGGCAAGAAAAAGGCCGCCATCTCTTATATCATGGAGCTTGTGTGAGTAAGTGTTGCATGCTGTGACATGCTACATCGGTTGAAGTAGTTAAGGACTTGTGTACCCAAAAGTTAATTTATGGTGTGAGAGCCCTGATCCCTATTCCAAACAGAAATAATTATTCATTAATTTGGTACTCATCACTACCATGGTTATTTTTTGTGTGGGGGGGCACTAGAATGGTTGTCTATGTATATCCTATAACATAAGAAATACACACATATAACTGCAATTGTATATCATCTTCAGCAAGATAATTAATTATTTACAAAACTACAGTTAATTGATATGCAAATTCCCTTAAGTATTCTCAACCAAATGTAGATGGTTATTAATTGTGTTAAAATGACCTAAAAATTGGCTACACACCAACCAAACAAAAAAAATGTACAAAGAAATAGATGGAGAGAAATACCAGATCCTATAGGATTTTTTCCCAAGGGTTCATGAAAATCTTCTATATATAGCAGTGAAATCAGTTCAAATGAAAATATAAATTATATTATCTGGATCTAATATGAGCATGGTACCAAGAAAAATGGAGAACTGGGTTATTTATTGTAGGTACAAATCTGCAGAAAACAATGTGCTTATAAGCTCCAGGCCATATAAAGGTTTTTACTCTGCTTCTTGATTTTGCCAAGAGAGTTTAAAGTTCTTGTGCCTAGAGTTTTCTTGTCTTTTTTGGTGGATGCAAAACTATATTATTCAGCTTCCAATAACCAGAATGAAATAATCATCCTTGTGAAATTCCTTGCGAAGCATTCTAGCAGATGTGATGTAGCATCATCACGAGGTTTATGTCATCCAAAGATCGCTATTCGCAACACACTCTTGCCATGGAGAGCAAAGAAACATTATCGGCTTCATTGGTTATTGCTCCTAGTTGCAGTTGAGGTGGAGGATCCACTTTCAGAATCTTAAGCTATCAAACATTTTGAATACAGTTTTACTTCAATAACCAAATTTGCAAGCAACAGGAAGAAATATTAGTCTATTGAAGACAGCTGTGGAGCTCAACGCAGATATAAAAAATTGCCTCTTTGCCTTCTGAAGATCAAGGGTCGATAGCGAGCTCAATCCAGATAACGGTCGCTAATCTAGAGGAATCTTCAGATTCAAAGCATCTGATACACACATGTCTTACACATGTGCAGTGATGCTTTGTAGGCAGGTTTAGTGTTTCATTGGACATGTTTGACCTTATCTGTTGCCCCTTCTTCCCCTCTCTTTGCATAAATGTGTTGCCAATTAAAATGGTTTGGTCAAACATTCTCCGTGGATACTGAAAATGGTGATCTCAAGGCACGTCCTTTCTCAGATAATCTTTTTTTTCAGAAAGGGGATAATCCTAGCCTATGCATCAGACGATGCAACAACCATTTTATTAAATAAAAATAAGTCCATTAATTCACGTTGAAATTCTTGTCCTTCTCTTTTCCCTTTTTGTTGTTAGGGTGACAGGTGACTTCGTTGCTAACACTGCATGCTACTTCCAGGAGTTGGACCAAATCATTCTGGTGAAGCTTCGTTTCAAGAAGTCACATAACCAACTTTCCACAGTAATCTTGTTTGAGGATGTAATAGAGTTTTTGCTCCCTTTATCTTCAGCGGAGGCCCGTCCTTTTTTGTTCGATCAAAAGGGGTACATATCGTAGATCCATTTTCATTGTGAAAACGAAACAAGTACCACAAACCAATCCCTGCAAACCTCAGGTACAGAAGAGAGAGATCAAACAGTAAAAGGAAAACTAAACTGCAGAAACAAGGCAACAAAATAACAAGAACAGCCGGGCCACATAACACCACAACACAAGACATTATCCAAACAAGGCTCATCTTTCCTTGACATGCCAGCGCAAGGGAGCAAAGAGAACAGAGAGAAGTTCATCTAAAAAAAAGAGCAGAGAGAAAGGAGCTAGCTCTCGGATAAGTTAAGCCATAATTTACTTAAGATGTGAAATTCACTTAACTCTTAATTCAAAAATCCAAACTACTTAAGAGGTGTGGAGCAATGACTTGAAAAGGGATCAAGGGGGGCATAATGACCACTGAAGGAGGAATGAGATTTTGTCAGTGAGTACGCATATTTTCTTTATTCCGTGGCAGCGTAAAGCTATATTTGGCTGTAGATCAGTACGTCTCATCAATATCTGCACGTGGTCATATGTCGAATCGATATGGTTGGTCATTGTTGTCCTGACTTGTGGGCCAGTTTGTCCATGTCGCATTCCAATTGAAATGACTGCATGCATCGTCCTCGTACACAGGCCGGAAGATATCCCCTTTTCGGAAGAAAAAAAGTTTGCGCCGGTCTTCTCCTATGCCACCATCGTATCCATTTATATTCTTCAAATCAAAAGTGATCCGGCGACAAAGCGCATGTGTCCGCCGTGGCCCTCCCCTTGTCGACCTCTTCGTGTCTACCTACAGGACCATGCGTCAACGATATAACCAAGAACCAGGCCGTGTACTGTTCTCCGTAGCCAAGCTGGTGTTCGGGTTCCGCGAGGACTACAACTGCGATTACGTGCTATAGGGCCTGTTGCTAGAAGGAAAGCTCGCCGCTGCACGGGACCTGTCCTTACTGATTCTCGAAGGCTGCGGCACCGTGCTCACCTCTATGGTTGTGTTTGTGTCTATGACGTCGACAAGAACCTGATCATCATCTCATCGGCCTTTCCGGAGGTAGGCTCCCACCCGGTGCTTCTCATCTACGATGCCATCGATAGGTCGTTGTGCATGGTTATCTTCGTACAACGCCATCTACGACGCAGTCGCAACAACAATAGGTCCCACACGCTGGTCTCCTTTTTTTTGAGGGAATCACACACTCTTCTCCTTGTGGTGGGAGGTCATTACGACTACGATTCATTAAAAAAAGTAGAAGAGAGGTGTCCGATTAATTTATGAAAACCAGAGCAATAACCATCCAACGCTCACGAGATAGGACGAGAGGCCGTGTCCCTCAACAACAAGTGTGTCCTTCACGAAGAAGGCCAACTTCCCTGACCATTTGCTCACAAATGAAAGCTGGTTCGTCACCTAAGAGTTGTTAGAGGATCTACAACCCCGGAGACCAATATCTGGCTTGCCTGGTCACTACCCGAATAGAAATCTCCCATCGAAACCAAACCTGGCAAAGTTGGCCCAAATGCGAGGGCTGACTGACACTCCCCATACCCGATTCATATATGGGACGAATATGAGGGGCGGCCGGACATGTCCGCCACGTCGGTTTTGACAAACCGGACCCATCCCAAATCCACTCTAAATTGACTAGTCTACCACGTCGACTGCATTCCTCCCATGCCCGCCCTCCATTTTCTACCACAGCGCCATTGTCCTTGTCCGTCGTTGATGATGTCGTTGCCTACTACCATATCCACCACCATCGGCATGGATCATGCCTCAGGGGAATCGATGGGTATCCCGCCGTGGTGGCAGTTGCAAGAAATAGAACGTCGCTCGGAGGGAGCGCCACCGGATGCAGCACGAGTGTGAAGCAACATGAACCAATCCATCTATCATGGCTATCGGGAGAAACAAGTCGTCGGCAGACCCCAATTCCGTACCGTCCTGCCAATGTCCGAGCATCCCGGATAGCTTTTCGGAAGACGCCACCGCTACAAACACGGTGGCCGACTCACCGCAACTCCAAAGGCATTGAGCAAGGTCGGGCAAGGCCGGTGCCGGTCATGCCCACATGTTGTTCGATGGAATGCCCCAACATGACCAGGTACATTCGTTTCCCCTATGGCATTTGCCTTCGTCGATTCATTTGTTGCACATACCGTTCGATCAAACTTGTAGGATGATAATTTAATTGTGACACATACTGTAGGACAAATTAATGCTAAACATGATAAATAATGGTCAATAGCCTTGGCAATTTGACATGGGGGATACCAATTCCCCTATCACTAGTGGAGAAATGAGTAGCCATAACTCTTGTTAGTGGCACGCTATTTTTCACCAACGCCAACATTAATATTTTCAAATAAAGCTGGCGTTGGCTAAATTCGTACGCCATAACTATTTGCTTAGTGCTGGTGTTGCACATTAGTGCCGGTGTTGCACATTCAGGCCCATTAGGACCACACCAGGACTAGTCGCTTTTAACAGCTCCCGGCGCAGTAAAAAAAACCTTATCCTTCACTCTCTCGATCCCCAACTCCACCCGTCCCCCCTCTCCATCCTCGCCGCTGTCCCGGCCGACGCCCCCACTCCCGACGCCGTCTCCGCCCGACGCCGCCCCGCCCGATAGTCAAGCACAGGTAGATCAAATCTGTCATCCCCACCAAATCGTTAGAAATTAGGTACTCCTTCTGTCTCAGTTTATAGGTCATGTGCGTCGTTCTAGGCCATTGATTTGACTAATCAAATATGTGTTATATATCACAAAAAGTATATCATTAGATTTTTAAGCAAATGTAGTTTCTAAACATATATTTTTCATCACATATGTCTTCGTGTTTCCCCTTTAATTAATTGGGGTCGGGTGAACATGTAGTACAATCTGCCTTCGTGTTTCCCCTTTAATTCTGTAATGGCATCTACGGTGTGGGTACAAATTGTCATGATATATAAAAGAGCACACTTCTAAATTATGTTCTAGTTCTTGCTAACAAATCTGAAAGCGAGGGATCAACCTAATGTTTAATTCTTACTAAATCTGAAAGAAAGGAACGAAAGAGTTTAAAACATGCATGTTAGAATCCACTATGCAATGATTCGTAATACACATATGGGCTTTCACAATTCTGCATGTTATTTTTAAATTCTTCATTCTAAGATGGTGAGCTTTCATTACAAGTTTTAATTTGCTTGTGTACATAATTTGAAACAACAAATATGGACAATTCATCAAGCAACAACGAATCGATGGGTGACGTGGAGAAGAGGAATCAGTGGTTCTTAGACCATTCAGAGTGGAGGATCAAAAAACTCGAAGGAAACAATGCCGCAGTGAAGAATGAAAGGGATAGTATGCTCACAAAGGGTGCTAATGCCCTCACTAAGTTAAACAAACTGAGGGAGTTACGGGATAAGTTGACGGAGGCGAGGGATGAACTCAAGCTGGAGAATAAACAACTCACGATAGAGAGGACTAACCTGCAGATAGACGTTACTCACTTCAAAAAGATTTGCCAGCTGAGGATAATCCTCGATGAAGAGTAGTTTATTTATTTCAGTACCTTTTGTGAAGTTTTAAACTTTGAAGTTTATGAATATGTTTAGATGATCTCTACTAAGTTTTAAACTTTGAAGTTTCTGAGCATGTTTAGTTGATCAGTACTAAGTTTTAAACTCTGAAGTTTATGAGTATGTTTAATTGATCAGTACCTTTTGTGAAGTTTAAGCTCTTAGTTTCTGAAGTAGTTTTTTTTATTATAAAAAAAAACAAATTGCTGGCGTTGGACAACGTGGACGCCAATAACTTGAAATATACTGCTGGCGTCGGCTCCAACGCCAACACTATTTTTTGACTGTGGTGCCATATTGGTGGCGTCGGGTGTCCACGCCAACAAGGCCATTTTTGCCACGCCATAGCTAGGCTTTTCTGCACTAGTGTATGTTTTAAGTCGGACAGATATCACACACTAAATAGATGAAGGTAGTGAAGCCAATAGGACCTGCAATCACACAGTTTGAAGTTGGTTGGATGTTGTTGGAACACTAGCATGGATCTGGTATGTGGAACCAAGCAAAAAGATGTCAAATATTGGGAATAATAATACGTGATGCTGCACCTTATCATTAGTGACCACGGCACGTGCTCTCTCCAACATGAGCATGTTTATCGATTTCGTCAACTAAGTCATTCCCGGGAACCAAACAACATCGGAGTCAAAACTCATGCATCACTGGCAGCGTCTTTGTACCAACAAACCAGGAAGAAGTAATTCAATTTGTCCCATTGTTAGATTTATTGAATGGAAAACCCAAGTGGTACATTGTCCTGGAGGACATCGAAAGTAGCAGCAAGAAGATGATGAAAAACAATAGGTCTAGCTCCAATCAATCAATTGGACTCGAAGACGAAGAAGAGGGAATTATTGGGACGGACATAGAAGCCACCGTGTTAAAGAAGAACTGGTAGGTGGTGGAAACAACTGGGAGAAGGACATGATCGCGTGTGACGGCATAACGTGCAAAATGTCCACCACTTGGACATGCATTTTTTTTGCCAAGAAGGAAAGGTACAAGATCTTCATATATGCGCAGAGGGAAAAGATGGAATTCGATCGGGAGAGGTTGAATATGGAGAATGATAAAATAGAAGTGAAGAGCCAACAGAAGATTGCAAAATGGGATCTTGAAAACATGGTGACATTGGTAGGAATTGAGCCGGAGAGAGAGGAGAGAGAGAAGATGAGCCATGCGAAATAGACGGTGGAGTTGAGGGTCATGTTGCAGGACACTAGCCTCTTGAATGATGCAGGAAAAAAGTGATTGATCGACATGATGAAGAGGATCAACGATCACAACAATGGAGGCGTTGAAACCATCCGCGTATCGCCTATGTATGTATGAATTGTTGAATTTTATTCTGGCATGTAATGAATTGTTGTTTATTTTGTATCATCGAACTGTCAAATTGGTGAACAATTCGTGCTATATGTTGGACATGCATGAATTTGCATGTATACGAGGGTTGGGATATGGAGAGTGTGGTTTTCCCCTAAAGGCGTCCGGGCGCGTCCACGGACGTATATGCGTCCGGATTTGCCAATTCCGGTTCTAGATGCATTTATACCGTGGGCTTGGTTATTGGGAGGCGTCCTCCTGTGTGGCATAATTACGACAAACAGCAAACACATATTTCAAAGAATATTACAGTATTTCTCAAACATAAGAAGATGTCAAAAGTGTTTCAAATATGTTCTAGCTGTTAAACTAAGTTCTTAGACTTCTATAAAAAGTTCACATGTCTGAAATAGACTTCATATGTAGCTCTAGAAACATACGTGTATTTTACCCCAAGAGAATAAATATGAAGCAAAATTTAAAAATTCAAAGAATAAATGGATAAAAAAGGAAATCAAAGGAAAAAAGTAAAATGAAATAAATGCAACAAAAAATAGAGGAACATAACTTAGAAAAAAAAATACATAGAAAACAAGATGAAACTGAACACCAGAAAAACGCTAAAATGAAAAAACCCTATCCCTCGAAACAACAAAAAACAAGCAGACTAAAACCGTGAAAACAGGGTAAAAGCCAACTTGAACGCCACTATTGGGCTCACGGGAGGGAGTTGCAATTAAGGCGAGCGCTCGTTATGCCTCGCAATAAGGGAGACATAGTTTCTGCAGCGATTTGGATGTAGAATTCCTTTTAGTCTAATTTGGATATAGAAGATAGGTTAGTGTTGAGCCATTAGCACATCTAATTTAGACACTAAAGAGATGAATGGGCCAAGCCCTTGAGGGTAACGTAGAATGATTGGTGCCTGATTTTTGAAATTTGATGCATGATAATCATACATCTACAGATCAACTTTTTTTTCTCGATTGTCACTCAGCTAGGGGATAGCAGGAAGTCATTGCTCGGATCCTTTCTCTTAGTCGACTGCCTGGCACGAAAATGACATGGCGGCTGCTCTATCGACGATGATCACTATGCCGATCAACTGCAGAATTCTCGTCGCTACTTGCTGTGACGACCGAGCAAAACCCTAAGGATTTAGAGATCCGCCACACAGAAAGGGGATTGGGGAGAGGAAGAGCAGCAAGGTGAGGTGAGGAGCTAGACAAAGGGATGAGGGGAATTCAGATACGTTTCCTTTCCTGCGTCTCTGTCTGGCTGACAATTTTTTCTTTGAGGGGAATAGCCACTTTATTGATCGAAGTCCAGAGAAGGTGGGATACAACCTGGGTCATGTGGCTGGCCATACCACTCATGACGCCCCTGAGCTAGATTAAGAGCATACTTTGCTAAAGTACAAGCTTCAAAATTAACTAAACGACTTTCGTAACTAATACAAGAAAAAGGAGCTGATCTGGTCTTGATTTTGTTGATGATAGCTCCGTAAGCACCATGGTTGCCTTTTTGGATGTCGCCAACAACTTGTTTAGAATCTGAAGATATAACGAAATTATCGAGAGGAAGATCTCGAGCTAAAGAGATTGCCCCCCGGTATGCAATGGCCTCCAATGTTGCAGGTTCAAAAACCCCAACCACGACAAGTGCAGAACTGCCCAAATAATTTCCTTGGTTGTCCCGACAAACTGCTATGGTTGATCCACCTCTCAGTGCTCGAACCCCTGCATCAACATCTATTTTTGCATAATTTTCCGGAGGACCTTTCGGCTGTCTCAAAGCGCCAGCACCCACATTGATCATCCCAGGATTTGGGTTCGTCGGCCTTGTCACCCGCACAACATCCAGATCAGCTATGAATCTCGTTATGAATGCATGTGTTGCATGTGGAGATTGGAAAATTGCCTCGTGGATTGCTTTCCGCCAGCAAGACCAGATAGCCCATAAGGTTACTTCCATGAGTACAAACTGATCATGGGGCAGAGATTCAAGTAGTGTGAATAGCCAATTCTTTGAACTCGGATCATTGTTTGCCACCAGGCTACATCCCAGATCGTCATCCACTAACGCCCATGTACAGCGAGAAACCGTACACTCAAGGAGGGTGTGCCTTCGGGAATCGGGTGCACCACATAATCCACATGAGCTCGAGGGAGACATATGCCGATGTGCCCTAACATCCTCTGTAGGAATAGAATGTTTCGACAATATCCATAAGAACATTCGAACTTTCACTGGAACATCGGTCTTCCATAGTGCTTTCCAAGATCCTTCTTCCGTGTTTGAGCTCGAGGCACCTGGTAGACGCCAGGCCTCTCTTCTTCGCCTTGTGGGTACTAACATGTTGTAGGCAGACCTTACCAAGAACTGGCCCTTCTTCTCATGCATCCAACTCTGGAAATCTGCCATGTTTAAGGTACATAATGAAATGCTTGTTAATTATAACCTTGACATCAAAGGGCAAAAAAAATCTTCTCAAGGCGTTGTTTATCCCATGTAACTGAAGTGTGGTCAATGATCTCGGAAACCAAAGTGGGTGGGTTAGTAACCAAGCAGCCATACGACCTCATCGTCTCTTCGCTGGGAAGCCAGTTTTCCTCCCAGATTTTGGTGCTCTCACCGATTCCAATGCGTTTTATGAGTCCTTGTTTCAGAACATCACGGCCTTCAACTAAAGCTCTCCATACCTGACTTTGGTGGTTCCCTAAGGTTGCATGCAATAGTGATGTATTGGGGTAGTAGATGCTCTTGAGCATCCGGGCATTTAATGATTCAGGATCCTGTAGCAAGCGTCGTGCCTGCTGAGCCAGCATCGCCAAATTGAATAACTCGAAATCCTTAAAACTCAAGCCCCCCGTACCTTTTGGTTGCGTCATCTCGTTCCAAGAGACAAAGTGATGCTTGCGCTGGCCATTCTTACTCCCCCACCAGAACTTTCTGATCAACATATTCAGATGCTCGCAAAGGCCTCTCGGGAGCATGAAATATGACAAAGAGAATACTGGTACAACTTGTGCAACAGCATTAATGAGAACTTCCTTTCCCATTCCTGACATATTCCTCTCTGTTCATCCCTGGATCTTGCTCCATAGGCGGTCCTTGAGATATTTAAAAGAACCATTTTTTGAAGTCCCTTTGTTTGATGGCATACCCATGTATTTCACATTTAGGGTATCGTTTGGGACATTAAAAAAAACTAAATGTCATGACGGACACTGTTAGGAACCCCCTTGTTAAAAATGATGGATGATTTGGCATAATTTATACGTTGCCCTGTTGCTTGGCAATACATGTCCAACACTTGGTTCACCTCGGTAGCACCCACACAGTTGCCCTTGAAAAATAGTAAGTTGTCATCTACGAATAAGAGATGGTTAAATGGCAGCGCCGAAGGTGCCACTTGTATCCCACTCAAGTTGAATGACTCTCTTCTAGATTTTAGGAGGCACGAAAGGCCCTCTGCTGCTAGCAAGAACAAGTATGGTGATATCGAGTCCCCCTGTCGGATCCCACATGACGGTTTAAATTCCTAGAGCTTCTACCCATTGAATATGACAGAAATTTTACAAAGCTGACCAGTCCCATGACTATATTAACCCATCTCTCAGTGAAGCCAAGCTTGAGCATTATGCCCTGGAGGTATGCC
Source organism: Elymus sibiricus (assembly GCA_039707655.1). NCBI lineage: Eukaryota > Viridiplantae > Streptophyta > Magnoliopsida > Poales > Poaceae > Elymus > Elymus sibiricus. The sequence goes on from CM077663.1 coordinate 61,940,456, forward strand.
CATTCCACCGTGTCATAGGCCTTCATCATATCAAGTTTCAACGCGCAGGCTTGGTGTTTCTTTGCCCTATTCCGCTTCATAAAATGCAAGCACTAATAGGTAGCTATGATATTGTTAGTGATAAGTCTACCTGGAACAAAAGCTGACTATTCTTCTGATATTATGGCTGGAAGTATCATCTTCAGTGTATTAGATATAACCATGGAAGCAATTTTTTAGAGCGCATTGTACAAAGTTATTGGGAGAAACTTATTTAAGCACAACCTTGGTAATCTCCTCCCCACAAACATCCCAATGATGTTGGAAAAAATGTGCAGGAAAGCCATCCGGTCCCCGTGCCTTGATAGGGAACATTTGGAAAAGTGCATGTTTGACCTCCTGTTGACTATATGGAGCATTGAAAACATTGTTCATTGCGGGTGTTACCTTGGTAGGCACAAAAGCTAAAACTTGGTCCATGTTTTGCACTCCTTCCGACGTGTACAAATCCTTATAAAACGTGTTGGTCATAGCCTCCATCTCTGCATCGTCCCGTGTCAACTCGCCATCTGGCTTTAGTAATGATTTTATTTTATTTTTCCGGTGTCGGCGACTTGCTCTTAAATGGAAAAGTAGGTGTTTTTGTCCCCATGGACCAGCCAATCCAGGCTGACAGCTTAAGTGCAACGCATAAACTCGCGGTCACTGGGTCACATGCGTCCCATGGAGACCTACTGGACTACGGCCTGGCACTACTCTCATCCCCTTCTACCTAGTCCACAAATGCATCTGTGTCAGGTGTGACACTTGGTTCATCCCGCACCTTTGATTTACTGAATCAAGGAACACGAGTTTGAAGGGAGACTAAGCGAGGCACATGTGCAAGCTAACCACGACTAGGGGAGTAGCTCGCATGGCCATAAGTAGATTTGCATCGTAAGCAGACATGATGAGGTGGCCAACATCGGGCCAAGTAGTTCACGGACTGCACTTGTGGTTCTGGGCTAGTATGTCCTTGATGCTGGCTCTATTACCTATCTATTCTAGTCGATAGACCGGTGCTACAATCCATATAACACAAGCTCTAGCTCCACGTGTAATAAAGTCACATTTTGTTCCTGATTCCTCTTATTCCTATCGCGACAAGACTATAACTACAGCTATCTGCTTCCACTTTGCTAACTCTCTTGTATTTCTACTAGCTAGTGTTCTACTTCCTAGAAAATACTGTGTTCTATAGATGGGAGCCTAAAGCGCCAATGCGGGAAAGTAAAGCCACCTCTAAACTGTCAGGCCATGTCCACTCATGTCATGACAAGGGAAAAAGCAAGGCTACCTCCTCTTATATAATGACTTACTCCCTAGTGTAGTGTAAAAAACGTTCTTTTATTATGGGATGGAGGGAGTAGTATGTATTGCATGATGTAGTACATCTCAGTTAACGAATATTGTAAAACAGCAACGTAAACTTGAAATGGTACATATGATTGGTGGTTCTTAAACGAATGGGATTACAAATTTATTATTACATGAAAATGCATGCTGCAATAAGATACGAGGATAGATCGAAAATGTCGACAAGCTACATCCTAGTACTGTTAGGAGTCTTGTTCAGGTTGGACTGTTATCAGTTGGGCCGGTTGTCAGTTAGTGATCATGAATGTTGCCATCAGATTACACAGCACCTGGATGATATATACTAGTGCCTGCAGTCCCTGAGTGCCTGCGTTGAGGCATGCCCGTAAATAATAGGTTGTGGAGTTACTTGGCCCTGCACGTACCATTGAAGCTTGAGATTGCAGGCTTCCGGGGATGTTGGCATACTCTTCGTGCCATTGCCACAAACTATACTGCTATTTAGTTTGAGAATTGGACATTGGACTTTGATCAAGTGAAACTAAACTGAGGACAAACATATTTTCCCATTCATCAGAAGATCACTCTAGGTTCAATAACAATGTGTACATAAGAGCAAAAATTAATCATTCTTCTCACCAGCATTTTTTCATCATCACTCCACTGACATGTTTACTGCGCTACCATCCGCCAATTGTAGAGTCCGTTGTACCGAACATGGCCATCCTTTAGCAAAACAACGCATTGCACCGATGTGCACACCCTCACAACGTACTTCAAAAGCCATATATTACGTTGCGTGAATCCAATCACGACCAGCTACTTGAGGTGATGGTGTCGAAGCTCATTGCATGATTTCGATCAATTCATCCCGCGTAGGTAATCTGGCTTCGTTTCTGAGTGAGGCACATGGATGTGCAGGACCTCTAGAAATGTCGAGGCCATGAGTAGGCCACATGTCCATGAGATATCCCAGTTTGAAAGGTAGGTCAGCAACAAGGATCCTTTTCAGGTGCGGCAACTTCTTCGAACGACTGGGGTCAATCCAACTTCTTCGCCAAGTAAATCGGATGACGAGTTTTGCCATGGTTGGGGACATACCGAGGAACGAGTCAAACTCATCTATCCACCGTGCCGCCACTATACTATCATCCTCTAGAGGGAATGAGAGGTTAGTGTCCATGAGGCTCGGAACCAAGCGAAATAGAATCTTTGAAGTGTTGGTTAGGCAGAACGCCAGGCAGACAAGCATTCGGATGTCGCGCAGCTCGATCACTAAGAATGAACACTCCTCCATAACAAGCTCCTTGATATGTGAACACGGCGCATCCACCACCAGAGTGTTATGTGCACGGCAGCAGGACATGAGGTGAAGCACTTGCAGCCCAGTGCAGTCTTTAAACACCCTCTCGTACGCGTCGACGCGCGTGGAAGAAGACATGTGACACATGACGAGCTTGGTGAGCGTGTTGTTCTTATGTAGCGGTGGCAGTGCACAATACTTGCCCAGAGTCAGGCTGCGAAGGCGCGACCGGAGGTTGAGGCAGTTGTGGGGGAAGTTGTATGTTAGCGTCTGATCAGCACCGAATGATCGCCTAACAACAACCTCCAGATCTTCGACCCCCCATGCACCGACCGCCACATTGATCAGGCGGTCCACATAGATGATATCGTATGTCTGAAAAAACTCGAGACGGAGGATCTTCACATGCCGGTCATGGCCACCGTATGCTTCCAACAAGCTTGAGACTCCGTTGGCGAATGGCCTCATTGTGTCGATCTCGCATCACGCCTTGAGACCGTGGAGTATCCCGGCCAACAAAGTGGGGTTACGTTGGCAAGTTGCGCTGGCGAAGGCCGACGGTCCGTTCGTACTCCGGCGGGAGTATGTCGCTCATCCTGAAGTCGAGCGCCGACAGCTCGCGTGGGATGGAAACCCAGCGCCTGGCGGGGACGGCATTGGAGAGTGCTGTTCGGGTGTCCAGCCTGCTTACTATGAGGAGGATCAGATCGTGATGGAGCGCCGCGGGACCGAGCTGCAAGGGGCAACCTGCCGGCGAGGGGATTGGAGGTGGAGGTGGAGAAGGTGAGGCCATGCGGGCGGCGCCGGCGACCGCTGGAGGCTGAGTTCGGGATCACGATTTGAGGCAACGCGCAATCATCGGTCGCGCTGATGGATCTATCGATCGCGCCGTATGCCGCACGTAGACATGATGCGTTATGCATGGATGCGTGCATACGTCTACTGGATCGATGCGTGCATGCGTCGACTGGATGAATCAAACTTGGCGGTCTTCAAAAAAACAAAAAACAAACTTGACATGTCGTCTCCTTTTTTTTTTTGCGGTGAACTTAACGAGTCCTTCATGTTCGTACGAATACGATCGCCTCGCTCCCACGACTCCTTAGTCCTTTCCACCTTTTTTTTCTCTCTCTATCTCCCAGTTTCTCATGGTTTAATTCCCTATATGCATAATTCTCTAGGTGTATGAACAATCAGTCCTAGAACACTTCAACTGGCCAGAAAAAAGAGGGAACACATTACAGTGATGGGAGAAGACTTGGTTGTTCTTTGATAACCCTGTATTCGGCAAGATGTACTCCTTCTCTATCTTAGGGCATTATGCCTTCCTAGATCATGGCTCGTGTAGGATCTAATTCAACGGCGACCACCTATACCGACGGGATGACCCCTTGTTTGACACCTTACAGTCCTAGCTACAACCTGCACTGAGCATTTCTTCAGGGAATAAGAGCCCGTCTAATTTCTGATTTCTCTCATTCCTATCTACAAGCTCCTCATCTCTCTCTCTCTCCCTCCTGGAATTCTACCAGAGAGCAGATACACCCAGAGGCGGTTTCAGGCCCCAGGCAGCCCGGGCAGCTGCCTGGGGCGTGCAGGCTGTTTGCTTCGGTGACTGTAGCTACAGTGTTTTGCTGTAGCTACAGTACTCGAAGGTGGCCTGGGTCTTGCAGATTGTCTGGGTCCGCTACTGGATACACCACTATCTATTTGGGTGTTGTGGGGTGCGGGAGGAAACAATATATACACCTAAACTTATGGGCATTGATTCCTGTATGCTAGGACATTAATTGGGAGATTTATTTAGGGAAGCCATTAATCGGCAGTTAATTTCCGAAGTGTTTGGACATGCTTGGTTGGTGCATCAAGTTTGTCACGCATTACCACATTACAATTTTAGGCAAGTTTGACCGAGCTAACTATGTTTGAACTGCATTCCCATTTGTGGCAAAGATTCTTTTGAGGTAATAGAGGCATGATTTATCATTGACTCGAAAAATATGCACTATTACTTTAAATGTGGCAAAAATATGTAGTCAATTTTGATCTCCTAAGGCTGGTCATAGTGGACAATATCATGCACTGCCAGTGGATCTCCTCCCCGCTGCAGGCTCTCTCCCGCTGCACTTGGTGGCCTTTACCGTGGCTCGCTATGCCGGTTGCTTTGCCGTCTGCTGGCAGACGGCAAAGACCTTTGCCGTTCGCAATGCATGCCTTTGCCGTCAGCCATGGCAGACGGCAAAGATCCTGATTCCAGTAGTGTTGGTGGCTTGTGCTCCCGGCCGTCGGCCTCGGTGTGTTCGCGAGGGCTGGTAAAGGTGACATCAGACCGGAGGAAACTCTAGATGACTTGCTCATCCCGACGGTGGTGACGACCAAGGTCGCTGTTCTCCTCCTTGCAGGCGTCGTCGAGGTTCCTTCCCTCCATCCTGACCCCATGCCCGGGTGAAGACCCAAAATCTCTACAGAATGGGCGTCGGCGGCACTGCGTGTGTCGTGCCCTTCTTGGAGACGCCGCCTAGGACGTTCGGGTGCTTGTTAGAGGAACTGCAGGGCAGAGGGGATGGGACCAGTGGCAGCAGGTAGTATTCGCGAAGGAGGATGGGCGTCGCATATGGCACATTGACAACGACGAGTCTCGGCGGCATGGAGCAGCGGGGTCTCGGCGGTGGGCGCGCCATGTTGGACGAGCGCAGGATGGTGACGTTGTCTGGCATTGCGGTGGCGTCGACGGCAGCTAGGCCTGGCAAGGTCGATGCGTCAGTATAGCTATGAAGAGATATCGGTGGAAGATGACGGCGGCGGCAGCCTATGATCAAAAGGAGGGGAAAAGGGATAGCCAAAAAGACCATACTGTGAGCAGCCACCAACCTAGAAGTCTCTCATCTTTTAGGCTTGTACGGAATTTCTGGACCTCGTCCATCAGATGCCCCGTGATCACAGGTCGGTGCAGTGTCCGATCTCCAAATGTAGTCACTTTCTCTTGTTTATTACGCACGGTCTCATTTAATCTAGACGTCATAATCTGAATATACCACATAAACAGTTTAACTCTTTTTTGTTTGTCACACTCACACTACGTAGTAGTTTTCTCGGAGCTGCCAAAACAGAGATGCATCCATCTGGTAGAACAAGTATGTGTGCGGATCACTGAATCCGCCATGACTAATATCGATGGTCGTGCGAAAATGCACAAGTAACCCCCGATCTTCCTCGCTTCAAGAGATTCATGAGTGGCGTGCAGCATCGCCCGTAAGACGTATGTGCAATCCTTGCCGCTCCGCTGGGTCATCTCTACCATTCGTCACGCCAACCCGGCTGCCGTGCTAAGAATGAACGCATCTTAGAAGCTCACACAGTCTCTTCCTGGGCTTCTTGCCCTATCTTGCACAAGCTCGTCTGCCGATGGACGTGATGCGCCTCCATTCTATTGCTTTTTGATTCCTCACATTCCCATCAAAAAGGTTCGACGCTTTGCCAACTTTGTCCTAGTTACCCTTTCTTATCGATTTTGATAGAGATGTTTCCATCAAAGAATGTGGGAAGTGAAAACTACAGCGATAGTTGCAGTGGCCTGGTCCCTTTTATCCCCAATGCCCGGTCCTCCTTTATTGCACCACCAAAGTGCTCTATTCCACCCGCCGGGTTGTATTTTTTGAGATCATTTTGCTTTTTTATTGACAATTTTCTACCGCATGTCCTTTTTTCTGATTAACATGACATATACTATTAAGATATATATAATGAAGTTTATTAATAAGGGCACACATGATGGATGGCCAGATTATTTCCGTTTTTAACTTTCAGCATATCTATCTTTTTTCCAGCAAGCTCGTTGTGCACTTTCAATACATAAACATAGATAGATTGAAAACTTCTGTATGTACACCGTACAAATTTCGTGGCGGTGAGCCCTTTTTTCTAAAAGAAGGAGAGTATTTATTGCATTTTTTGTGCACCGTTAACCTCCAGTCAGCAGATGGGTTACAATGTCATAGAAAGTCGTCCAATCATACAACATGGCCGTCATGAGCTAAGCTCACGCCCAAATAAGCCAACTCGACTGTGTTCTGGTTTAAGGCAATGGCATCAATCGATGCAGATGTCATAGTCTTTTCCCCCTTTTTGAAAAGAAAATCATGTTCTGGTCTATTACATGACCCTTGGCGGTTCCGAACACAGACACCTGTAAGCAATGCCTTCAAATAGTTTGCCTCCGAACAGACAAAGCTTAACGAAATTAAATCAAAGGCACTGAGAATTTCTCCTGAATGTGATAAAAGGATATGTTTCTTGTTAGAAATAACTCATAATCTGTTGACCAAACTAATGCTCAACGAGGGGAGTAGTATTTAAAAATAGAGCAAAGCTTGTTTAATCCCTAAACTTCTAGAGATTGCGTGGTCTGAACCCTCGACTCCTAATCCATAAAATTGGCATCCTATACTTGTGGTGTGGCTCTGATTAGAGAGCGATCCTAATTGGCGCTTCATGCGCCAATAAGATGGCGCACACTACCCACCAGCGGGCCCAAGCCTAGTAGTTTGCTAGCGCCAATAAGACATCGCTCTATACTTTCTCCTACACGCGAGGAGGGACGAGTGCCTCAAATCGTGATCTCCAGGCTCCACCGGTTGCCGGCGCCGCCCGCACGGCCATACCGCGCCGGCCCCTCGCGGCCTCACCTTCTCCATCTCCACCTCCAATCCCCTCGCCGGCAGGTTTCCCGTCGCAGCTCCGTCCCGCGGCCGCGCCACCGGAGACAGCACCGGAGCAACCTACAAGGAGTTGGTAAGCCTGCTTCCGCTTGTTCATATTATCGACTGCCCTCCAATGCCCTGTTGTATTGTTCTGCCCGGCTGCCCACCCCCATTAACCCTAAATCCCCAATGCCGAAGCCAAGTGTTATATGTGATGCCGATTTTTCTTTAATGTGACCCAAGCCAAGTGTTACATTACTTGTTTTATTAATTGTTATTGCGTTGCAGATATTTTCGGTACCCCGAAGTTATTGCTGTTTTTCCGCTTGTGTCTGTTGTAATTGTAGAAGCGTTTATATACACGCGCATACACTCACCCCTATGAACGCACACACGCACACCCTATCGCTATGAGCACCTCCGAGAGACTGAGCCGGCATATCATCTTGAGATTTACGAAGTCACCGTGGGCGCCTCGTCATCGACGGGAACGTCTCCTCCCACTGAATGCGCATCGCCGGAAATCCTGAAATAAATCCAGAAAGAAATGCGAGCACCAGGATTTGATCCCTGGTGGGCTGGGGATACCACAGTCCCTCTAACTTTCCAACCACAGGTTAGTTCGCGAATCACACACGCTTGAAACGTATATATGATTCAACTGCAACGTTTTGAATCAATTAGCTGTTTATATTCTTCAGTTGCCAACCTTTTACCGCTGTGCGGTTTTTCTTTTTGACAAGCGCGCCCACCATCCGATTTCTTTCTGGTCTGTCAATGCATCGAGCAGTTTTACCATGTCACTCTTCTGTTACTGCTACTCCCTCCCTTTTCCGTGTGAATTCACTAGTTTCTTATGCTCGTTTAGTGTTACTTTTGTTGTACAATTGTCGAAAATGAAGAGACTATTTTGTTTACGTAAGCCTATTGTTTCTTCCCAGCTATTTGTATTTGCTAACTCTAAACATATTTGGTGACCAATAATACTGTATGTAAAACCTATTTATATTGTTTTTTTCGGTAAGCTGTGTACTATATGTGATGCTGAACTTTTTTTTGATATGGCACAGGAACTCCGAAAAAAATCTGCTCTGCCATAGGCACCGAAAGCCATGCCGATGTTGCGTCGAGTGCAGCCTAGCACGTCTGACAGTGAGGACCGCCTTAGCGCGCTCCATGACGATCTGATCCTCCTCATAGTAAGCGGGTTGGACACCAGAACAACGCTCTCCATGGCTGTCCTCACCAGGAGCTGGGTTCGCATCCCGCGCGAGCTGTCGGCGCTCGACTTCAGGTTGAGCGACATACTCCCGTCGGAGTACGAACGGACCATCGCCCTTCGCCAGGGCAACTTGCCACATGACACCACTTTCGCCGGGATACTTGACGGTCTCAAGGCGCAATGCGAGATCGACACAATGACGTCACTCGCCAACGGAATCACGAGGTTCTTTGAAGCAGACAGTGGTCATGACCGGCAGGTGAAGACCCTCCGTCTCGAGTTTTTTCAGACATATGATAGCATCTAACGTGGACCGCCTGATCAGTGTTGCGGTCAGTGCACGGGAGGTCGACGATCTGGAGGTTGTCATCAAGCGATCGCTCGGTGCTTATCAGTCCCTGACATATAACTTCCCCCACAACTGCCTCAACCTCCGGTCGCGCCTTCGCACCCTGACGCTGGGCAAGTACTGTGCACTGCCAGCGCTGCATAGCTACAACAAGCGCACCAAGCTCGTTTTGTGTGACATGTCTGCTTCCACGCCTGACAACATGTACAAGAGGGTGTTCAGGGACTGCACCGTGCTGCAAGTGCTTCACCTCACATCATGTTGTTGTGCAAATACCACTTTGGTGGTGGACGTGCCGTGTTCACATATCAGGGAGCTCGTCATGGAAGAGTGCTCGTTCTTTGTGATTGAGCTGCACGACCTCCCAATGCTAGTCCGCCTGGCGTGCTGCTTAACAGACACTTCAAATATTCTATTTGGCTCGCTTCCGTGCCTCATGGACACTAACCTATTATTCTCTCTAGAGGATGATAGTATAGTGGCGGCACGGGGGAGAGATGAGTTTGACTCGTTCCTCACCATGGAGAACCTCGTGAACCGATTTACAGGACGGAGAAGATGGATTCGAGCCGGTCGTCCGGAGAGGAAGTTGTTGCACCTGAAAACGCTCCTTGTCGCCGACCTGCCTTCAAATTGGGATATCGCATGGACACGTGGTCTCCTCATGGCCTCGACATTTCTCGAGGTCCTACACATCCACGTGCCTCAGTCAGAGATGGAGCCAGATTACCTGCAACGAATGAATTGGTTGAAATCACGCAATGAGCTTCGGCACCATCACCTCAAGGAGCTGATCGTCATTGGATTCATGCAGCATAACATATGGCTTTTGAAATATGTTGTGAGAGTGTGCACATGATTTTAACACATTGTTTTACTAAAGGATTGCCATGTTCAGTACAACGGAGATTGGCGGATGGTTGGGAAGCAAACATATCCGTGGAGCGACGATGAAAAAATGGTGGTGCGAAGAATGATGAAAATATTTGGGCTCATGCCTTTTCCTGAACTGATCTTGGGATGGTCTCTTTACTTTCTCTTATGTACACATTGTTATTGAAACCTAGAGGATCAACGGGAAAATATGTTTGTCCTCGGTTTAGTTTCATTCGATCGATGTCCATTGTCCAATTCTCAAACTAAGTAGTAGTATAGTTTGTGTTGCACGAAGAATATGCCAACATCCTTGAACGCCTGCAATCTCAAGCTTCAGTGGTACCACAGCCACGTATTTACGAACATGGCTCTTCGCAGGCACTCAGGGATTGCAGGCACTAGTACGTATCATCATGGTGATGTGTATGGTTAATCTAATGGGAACATTCATGACCATCAACCGGCAGTGGCGGAGCCAACATCTGAACAATAGTCAATAGGTGTACAATAGTCCAGTAAAATAAATGTGCATGCTGACCTCAGCAAGAAATGCAAACAGTTTTCCTGGAGAGCTGCCAAAACAGAGATGCATCCATCTGGTAGAACATGTATATGTGCGGACATGACTAATATTGTGCGAGAATGCACAAGTAACCCCGATCTTCCTCGCTTCAAGAGATTCATGAGTGGCGTCCAGTATCGCTCGTAAGACGTATGTACAATCCTTGTCGCTCCGACGGGTCATCTCTACCATTCGTCACGCCAACTCGGCTGCCGTGCTAAGAATCAACGCATCTTGGAAGCTCACACGGTCTCTTCCTGGGCTTCTTGCCCTATCTTGCACAAGCTCGTCTGCCGATGGACGTGATGCGCGTCCATTCTATTGATTTTTGATTCCTCACATTCCCATTAGAAAGGTTCGACGATTGCCAACTTCCTCCTAGTTACCCTTTCTTATCGATTTCTGTACAGCTATTTCCATCAAATAATGTGGGAAGTGAAAACTACAACGATACTCGCCGTGGTCTGGTCCCTTTTATCGCCCAACGGCCAGTCCTCCTTTATTGCACCACCAAAGTGCTCTATCCCACCCGCCGGGTTGTATTATTTTGAGAACATTTTTCTTTTATTCCCACAATTTTCTAGCACATGTTTTTTTTTCTGAGTAACATGACATGTAGTATTAAGATATAATAAAGTTGATTAATAAGGGCACACATGATGGATGGCCAGATTTTTTCCGTTTTTAGCTTTTAGCATATCTATCTTTTTTCCAGCAAGCTCGGTGTGTATTTTCAATACATATACATAGATAGATTGAAAACTTCTGTATGTACACCGTACAAATTTCGTGGCGGTGAGCCTTTTTTTTTAAAAAAGAGAATATTTATTGCATTTTTTGTGCGGCATTAACCTCCGATCAGTAGATGAGTTACAATGTCATAGAAAGTCGTCCAACCGTACAACATGGTCGTCATGAGCTAAGCTCACGCCCAAATAAGCTAACTCGTGTTCTGGTTTAAGGCAATGGCATCAATCGATGCAGATGTCGTAGTCTTTTCCCCCTTTTTGAAAACAAAATCATGTTCTGGTCTATTACATGACCCTTGGCAGTTCCGAACACAGACACCTGTAAGCAATGCCTTAAAAAAGTTTGCCTCTGAACAGAGAAAGCTTAACGAAATTAAATCAAAGGCACTGAGAATTTCTCCTGAATGTGATCAAATGATATGTTTCTTGTTAGAAATAACTCATAATCTGTTGACCAAACTAATGCTCAACGAGGGGAGTAGTATTTAAAAATAGAGCAAAGCTTGTTTAATCCCTAAACTTCTAGAGATTGCGTGGTCTGAACCCTCCACTCCTGGCATCCTATACTCGTGGTGTGGCTCTGATTAGAGAGCGATCCTAATTGGCACTTCAGTCCCCAATAAGATGGCGCACACTACCCACGAGCAGGCCGAAGTCCAGTAGTGTGCTAGCACGAAGCCAGCTGCTCTCGTAGTCGTTGGTATGCCTGCACAATCATTTTCTCTTCGGGTTTTTGCTGCTGCTGTTTGTAGTGTGCTAGCATGAAACCGAATTCTGGTTTTCTAGAATAAAATTTCATGCATCGTGAATTCAAAAATAGTGAACACAAAAAAACGAGGAGTTTAATAAGTTTATGAATTGAAAAAATATTTCGTATTAAAAATATTTGTGAATTTAAAAATGCCCATAATTCAAAATGATATTCACTTTTTTAAAATGTTCATGAATCTGAGAACTTTACAAATTTGTTAGTGTCTCTATTGTTCAGCCTGGTAAAAATAATGGAGGTTCTCCATGTCTCTGTTAAATCTTGCTGGACAAAATAATCTCCAATTATAGGATGGCAAGATCAACTATCTAATTAGAAAAACCTGGACCAACTGAAACTTGTTAGTGTTTCATAAACCTAAATGCAAATATCGACTGAATACCATCTTATTCCAGGAAAACAATATCAGCTATATATGGTCTTAGGAATTGTAAATCTACCAAAACATATCAGAGTTGCATAAACTGAATGCTAATACCAAAATAAATTCTTACAGAGTAACTTTTCTAGAAAGGAAACATCAACTATGGTATTAAAAAAATGTGAATGCTGACACCAAAATACTTGAGTGAATGTTTGTTTTTTCCATAGGATTGCATCTTATCATATTATTGAATTAAACTAATCCCACAAATATGATATAGTCCCTCAAGTGAGGAATGTGGAGTTATAATGTGGTAAGGCAACAGAGCTCTACAATTACACAATTTGAGGGTGAACTAAAATTAGTACCAAAATATGTTCCATAAACACAACTGATATCTTTACCCAGAAAGATAGCATATGTATTTAGCTCCTTACATACAGCACAAGAACTCACAAGCAACAGCGTTGTTGCCATTGTTGACAGGTCTCAAACACTATAGTACATGAACACCGTGATATGTCACGATGCAATACCTCTCAAAGTGCAATCAGAATTTATTTTTTATGGCAGGAAAACAAACTTAAATAAATGCATGTGCAATCTAATATCAGAGAATTCCCCAAACAAAATTCATTGTATGTGCAGATCAACTTCCAAATAGAAGATACTAATTGGCCCACTGAAAGTAAATAGCTGATGCACTTCCAATCAGTACATGTAAACTTGTACAGTACATGCATGCCAAGAATCAAATTTGTACACCAACCAATGATGCTTTGGAATTTTTGTAGTGGTTAAATTAAGTAAAAAACACCAGCCAGTGATGCTTTGGAATTTTTATGGTGGTAAACTCAGTAAAAAGTACGAAGCAGTTCACCGTGATGGAGTTCGTCCCTATTGTCGTGATGTCATTGCACCGCATCGCTGTCATGGTGTAGCCCGTCATAGAGATGGTGTCGGCGAAATCATCGATCTGATTGGCCAAAGGAAAGGTGCAGTAAATCGTGGAAGTCAAAGCCATTGGACGGTAAAGAAAACGGAGAGGGGTGGAAAAGCTCTCTTTGGCTAGGAACACTTGTTTTGACCGATTGGTCGAGAAGCTCACGTGTGGTGCCCCGCCCCTCGGCTGGTCTGGATAGCGACGGCACGCACATGATGCCTGTGGCATGCACATGAACATCTGTGGGTGGTGGGCATCTCTAGATATCTCATGCGAACATGTGGGTATATGCAGGAATAGCCATGTCATCCGATCACAGCCAGCCCAACATAAACTTAGGCGGTGAACCAAATAGTACCCATTGAAGACCTGTGACCAACGCCAAAGAAAAACTGGCAATGAACCAAAACCTATGGTAATTCAGTTCAAAAAAAAAACTGTGGTAATATACACGTGTCAACCCAAGAGAGATCAATCCTTGGCACTTGAAACGGACAGAATTGACGGTAGCTTAGCCATTACTATACTAAGACTATCTTCCCTATAACCTATGTATGCTAGACCGGTACTACAGTTTCAGTACCATTGGTTCTAGCTCTGCGTTGTAACATACTCGTTCTTCGAGATTCATCTCATTCCTATTGACAAAGACTATCTTCTCCAAGTTCGTTAACTCCCTTGTACCTCTACTGGCTACAGTTTTCTACTGATGGGTACTGAGAAGTGTCATGGGGAAAAGTAAGGCACCTCGGAAAAGTAAGGCCACCTTCTCTCATATATGACCATCTGAGCAAGTGCTGGAGGAAAAAGAGAGCAATCTCCTCTTATATGAGCTAGTTTGTGTTGTATGTTGCACTATGCAATGGGAATTTACTATGATGTTAATTCAATGCATGATTACGACTCTGTCTACTACCATTCTTAATGGTTGCTAGAGCATCTCCAACGCCATTCCTTAAAACGGCCGTAAATATTCAGGTCGATCGTGTTCGGACCCTTTTTGCCATCCGACGTAGTGTCGCAAACGTTCGCGGGCGCATCCGGGTGTCCGACTTCCTACAAACCGGATGCAAAGCCGGGGAGGTTTGCGGGACTCTGGACCATCGGCACATATGACTCCGACAACTCCGGCGCTCCTAAACCCCACCCGGAACCCGCACATTTGGCATTCCGTTCCTCCACTGGCTCTGTATTTACTCCCGCCCAGGCAGACACCGCAGCTCTACCACCCCGCCGGCCCAGGCCTTGTCAGACCTCCACCGCTCTACCCGGTACCAGGCCCGCTTTGTCAACTCTACCGTCACCTCCGCCCCTCGTCCGTCCGCCACCCAGGTATCCTTCACCGTGGATGGCAGCACAACCGACAAGTGTTTGTCCAAATGCCATAGCCATTTTTGTAACAATTTTCCTTACTTTGAAGCAAGTATGATGGATTCGGACAACGAGTACTTCTACAACAACATCATGGAGTTGTTCTCGTCATATGGGGGGACGAATATGTAGATGAAACGGCAATGATGCAGGTGGTCCTGGTAGACACGAAATGTGTGGAGGCACATGTTCTTAGTTTCAAGGGATTAATCAAGGGATATCATGTGTTGAAACAGAAGAGGGCACGGGGGCATTTGACGTTAGTGACGACTACTTCTCCCCCGATGCCCTATTTGCTAACATTTTTTGCCAGCAATTTCGAATGCGAAAATATTTTCGATCGCCTCTATGATGGTGTCTGGGCCTATGATGACTACTTCATGTTGAAGAAGGATGCCGCTAGAAAAATTGAAATCTCTTTTTACTAGGAGCAACATTCATGAAATCGCTAACCGGTAGTTTCTTGATAGCTTGGGAGTAGCGATTAATCCATGAATCGTCCCGGAGCTCACCGACAGGGATGATGGCCGTCCCTGGACCTCGCGTACAGTAGATAGAGTTGACGGCGACTCCACCATGCTCTTGGAGCGTAGAAAGCTGCCAACCAGTAAATTCATGGGATTGAGGAGAAAAACACACTGGGCAATCAGGACGCGGCGGAGGTATACAGTGTGCTTGGCATTTTTTTCTAGCAAAGAAATAAAAGTTGAATTTTAGAGGTGGCCCGGTGGTAGAAATATATTTTTTCTAGCCTTCACCCCTCACCCGTGGTGATAAAGAAGGACCTTATTTTTCCGTCACTCGTATCACCGAATTTGAGCTCGCTGGTTCGTCCATCCTCAGATAATCTCTCTCTCTCTCTCTGATCAGGAGCCTTCGGGACCAACGGTAATGGTGAGCCACGAGCCGGAACGAGTGTGGCATAGGTGAAGACGGTCGACTAGAATAATGGAATTGTAATACGTTGGCGAAGGCATGCATGTTAGTCAAAACGAATCGTGGCGGGAGGCGATGGACGTACGATTGCCGGGGCCATTTGAGCTTGTGAGTATGGATGGCGGGTGAGGCGTCTGTAGGGTGCAGACTCGCAGAGATCATGCAACTCTGTCACCGGTGAATGGTCGAATCTGAAGGTCGAGAAGAATCTGGCCGGCGCGGGAGGGTGTGTGTGTGTGTGGGGGGGGGGGGGGTCATGTTCAAAATGACGTTTTTTATTAGAAAAGAAGATTGGCGATTTGAGGACGACTTCAGCATGCATGCTCTTTGGTGACGAACCAGCAAATTCGTGAGATCGATCGAAGAGAAGAGAGAAAAATGAACCACCATTTTTCATATAGCGAGTCTGTTCAAGTTAATGTCGAGAGCTAATAAACATGTCACAAAAATAGGGTGCGAAAAGAAGGGTGGACAAAGGAAGTAAAAAATAGAGGATTCCTCATCATCAACAACAACAAAATTAGGGCGACCAGCAGAGGAAAGAAGCTATATATGTATGTACAGTGGATGCATGAAGAAAGAAATGTGACGAGCAAAAGATCCCTAGCTAGCTTCCGGAATCTGTGTGGATGGAGTAGGCACGCTTTGTTGCTTGCAAGTCCGTAATCTCACGCAATGCTTAACTCAGCACTAATTCATGCATGGCGTACAGCTGGGTACGCACGACGGCCACGTGTCAAATGAAATAGAAAAAGGTAAAGAAAAAACTTTCTATCGACCGAAAACGAAAAGGCGTCTCGGCTACTCCCTCTGTACCTACTAGAACTACAAATATTTCGGTACTGAGAGAGTAAATGAATGGATGGATGAATGGACGTGGAGAGAGATGAAAAAAAAGGTCTGAAGACACCTAGCTACTACAGGACGAGTATTACCTACGGTACAGCGCCTCAGGCGTGTCTCCTCTCTTTTTTTTCTACTCCTGGATGCCTCCCTCGTACGATGGCTCACCTAACCACCGATGCGCTAATTTCGGTGCTAATCCTAATACGCCTAGGATATCGGGAATGAGGGAGTACAATTCTGTTTCCAGAGGGACCAGTCGATCTACACGAGAGGAGGGACGGGTGCCTCAAATTGCGATCCTCCAGGCTCCAGCGGTCGCCGGCGCCGCCCGGACGGCCGTACCGCGCCGGCCCCTCGCGGCCTCACCTTCTCCACCTCCACCTCCACCTCCACCTCCACCTCCAATCCCCTCGCCGGCAGGTTTATCGTCGCAGCTCGGTCCCGCGGCCGTGCCACCGGAGACAGCATCGGAGCAACCTACAAGGAGTTGGTAAGCCTGCTTCCGGTTCTTCATATTATCGACTGCCCTCCAATGCCCTGATGTATTGTTCTGCCCGGCTGCCCCTATTAACCCTAAATCCCCAATGCCGAAGCCCTGGTGTTACATTACTTGTTTTAATTGTTTGCTGATATTTTCGGAATCCCCAACTTATTTCGGTTTTTTTTGCTTGTGTTTGTTGTAATTATGGAATCACGCACACTTGAAACGTACGATTGAACTGCAATGTTGTGAATCAATTGGCTGTTTATATTCTTCATTTGCCAACCTTTTACCGCTGTGCGGTTTTTCTTTTTGACAAGCGCGCCCACCAGTGGCGGAGCGTAGGCGGGACAATACCGGGCCTTGGCCCCCCCCCCCCCCCCCCCCCCCCCTTCTAAAGGAAAATTTATCAAATATGCTTATATTTCTACTAATCGCCCTACTAATGCTCCGGCATCTCTGATCATCCTAGTATTTTTTATGCCATATACTTGTTTTGGCCCCTCATAACATTTGGTTGACCCTCCGCCACTGGCGCCCACCATCCGATTTCTTTCTGGTCTGCCAATGCATCGAGCAGTTTTACCATGTCCACTCTTCTGTTACTGCAATACTCCCTCCCTGTTTCGAGCGAATTCACTAGTTTCTTATGCTCGTTTAGTTTTACTTCTGTTGTGCAATTGTCGAAAATGAAGAGAGTATTTTTTTTACGTAACCCTATTGTTTCTTCCCAACTATTTGTATTTGCTAACCCTAAATATATTTGGACATTTGGTGAGCTATAGTACTGTATGTAAAACCTATTTATATTGTTCTTTCCGGTAACCTGTCTATACTATATGTGATGTTGAACATTTTTTTTTAATATGGAACAGGAACTCCGAAAATTTCTGCTCTGCCATAGGCACCGAAAGCCATGCCGATATTGCGTCGAGTGCAGCCTCACACGTCTAACAGGGATGACCGCCTTAGCGCGCTCCATGACGATCTGCTCCTCCTCATAGTAAGCAGGTTGGACACCAGAACAGCGCTCTCCATGGCCGTCCTCGCCAGACGCTGGGTTCACATTCCGCGCGAGTTGTCAGCCCTCGACTTTAGGGTTAGCGACATACTCCCGCCCGAGTACCAACGGACCGTCGACCTTCGCCAACGCAACTTGCCGCATGACCACACTTTGGTCGGGATACTTGACGGTCTCAAGGCGCAATGCGAGATCGACACAATGACGTCACTCGCCAATGGGATCACGAGTCTCTTGGAAGCAGACACTGGTCATGACCGTCAGGTGAAGACCCTCCGTCTCGAGTTTTTTCAGACATATGATAGCATCTACGTGGACCGCCTGATCAATGTTGCGGTCAGTGCATGGGGGATCGAAGATCTGGAGGTTGTCGTCAGGCGATCGCTTGGTGCTGATCAGTCCCTGACATACAACTTCCCCCACAACTGCCTCAACCTCCGGTCCCGCCTTCGCACCCTGACGCTTGGCAAGTACTGTGCACTGCCACCGCTGCATAGCTACAACATGATCACCAAGCTCGTTCTGTGTGACATGTCTGATTCCACGCCCGTCGACGTGTATGAGAGGGTGTTCAGAGACTGCACTGTGCTGCAAGTGCTTCACCTCATATCCTGTTGTTGTGCACATAACACACTGGTGGTGGATGCGTCGTGTTCACATATCAGGGAGCTTGTCATGGAAGAGTGCTCGTTCCTTGTGATTGAGTTGCGCGATCTCCCAATGCTTGTCCGCCTAGCGTGCTGCCTAACTGACACTTTCAAGATTCTATTTGGCTCTGTCCCGAGCCTCATGGACACTAACCTCTCATTCTCTATAGAGGATGATAGTATCGTGGCGGCACGATTGATAGATGAGTTCGACTCGTTCCTAGGTATGTCCCCCACCATGGCGAACCTCGTCATCCGATTTATTGGGCGGAGAACATGGATTCGGCCCAGTCATCTAGAGAGGAAGTTGCCGCACCTAAAAAGGCTCCTTGTCGCTGACCTGCCTTCAAATTGGGATATCGCATGGACACGTGGCCTCCTCATGGCCTCAACATTTCTCGAGGTCCTGCACATCCATGTGCCTCGCTCCGAAACGGAGCCAGATTACATACGCGGTATCAATTGGTCAAAATCACGCAATGAGCTTCGGCACCATCACCTCAAGGAGCTGGTCGTGATTGGATTCACGCAACGTAACATATGGCTTTTGAAGTATGTTGTGAGGGTGTGCACAACGTTGCAACAGGTTGTTTTGCTAAAGGATGGCCATGTTTGTTATAACGGACTTTGGGATTGGCGGATGGTCGGGCAACAAACATGTCCGTGGAGTGATGATGAAGAAATGGTGGTGAGAAGAATGATGAATTTTTTTGGGCTCATGCCTCTTCCTGAACTGATCTTGGGATGATCTCTTTGTTTGCTCTTATGTACACATTGTTATTGAACCTAGAGGAATATTGTGATCGATGGGAAAATATGTTTGTCCTCGGTTTAGTTTCTCTCGACCGATGTCCATTGTCCAATTCTCAAACTAAATAGTAGTATAGTTTGTGGGAGTGGCACCAAGAGTATGCCAACATCTTTTGACGCCTGCAATCTCAAGATTCAATGGTACGTGCAGGGCCAAGTAACTCCACAGCCACGTATTTATGAACATGGCTCATTGCAGGCACTCAGGGACTGTAGGCACTAGTACGATCATCGTGCTGATGTTATGGTTAATGCAATGGCAACATTCATGATCACCAACCGGCAGTGGCGTACTAGTCCAGTTAAATAAATGTGCATGCTGACGGCAGCAAGAAATACAAACAGCAACATCGAAGGTCGGTGCAGTTGTTGATTAACAGCCACCGACCTAGAAGTCTCTCATTTTTTATTTTTTTTTGAAACGGATCTCTCATCTTTTAGACTTGTACTGGGTTCCATTAGATGCCACTTGATCACAGGTCTGTGCAGTTGTCGTTTATTACACATGGTCTCATTTAATCTAGATCGTCATAATTTAAATCTACAACATAAACAGTTTAACTCTTTTTTTCTTTGATTAACGTCGGATTTTCTAGAAAGTCTGTATTTTGTATTACAGTAAAGTAATAATAGATCACAGCTCCATTCCAAATATGGGATACCCTACAAAGTATATGTAGTCAACCGTCAAACTTTTGCATTTTTGTCTGCAAATAAATAACAAGCTAACCATGTTTTAGACAATAATATTATTGATTTTTTATGAGAAATACTTCCATTTAACTTTTAATAACCAATACTTTCCATAATATGTTGTCCATCACACTCGAGTAGGGCGTTTTGGTGACCGAGCTCCATGGAGCCCTTTATTTTTGAAAAATTTAAAATTCAAACTTTTCAACTTCAAAAAATTCTAAAAAAAATATGCAACTATACAAGGATGAAATGTATGTGTGTGTAAAAAATCAAGATGAAACACTTTGAAATGCGACCTGTACAAAAAAGACAAATTTCTGGACTTTGAGGATGAATAGTATCATGTGTTAAAAAGCCTCAGATTTGTCTTTTTTGCACAACCTTCATTTCAACGTATTTCATCCTAAAAATTTACATACATGTGTGTTATGCCTCCATGTATATCTGTATTTTTTTTCAGATTTTGTTGAAATGTAAAAATATGAATTTTCATGAATTTTAGGTTTTCCAAAAACCTGCCTCCATGGAGGCCGAGCTCCAAAAGGCATTTTCGATCACACTCGCGCTATACGTAGTAGTTTTCCTAGGGAGCTGCCAAACCATTTGGTAGAACAAGTATGTGCGGATCACTGAATCAGATATGAGTATGACAAATATCAATGGTCGTGTGAAAATGCACGAGTAACCCCGATCTTCCTTGCATCAATAGATTCATGAGTGGCGTCCAGCATCTCCCGTGAGACGTATTTTTTCTTCAGATTTTTCTAGCACATGTCCTTTTTCTGATTATCGTGACTTGTACTTTTAAGACAAGTAATTTGGGACATACTCCCTCTGTAAACTAATATAAGACTTTTTAGTGATCCAAAAAGTCTTATATTAGTTTACAGAAGGAGTAGGTAATAATAAAATAGAACAATAACACCACACATGATGAATGACCAGATTATTTCCGTTTTTACTTTTAGCATATCTATCTTTTTCCCCGCAAGCTCGTCATGTAGTTTCAATACATAAACGTGGATAGTTGAAGCCTTTTGTATGTACACCGTACAAATTTCGTTGTGGTGAGCCCATTTTTCTAAAAGAAGGATAATTTATTCCATTTTTTGTGCACCGTTAACCTCTGATCAGAAGATGAGTTACAGTGTCATAGAAAGTCCCCAAGCATACAACATGGTCATCACGAGCTAGACTCACGCCCATATAAGCCAACTCATGTTCTGGTTCAAGACACAACTGCATCAATCGATGCACACGTTAGGGTCTTTTCCCCCTTTTTGAAAAGAAAATCATGTTCTGGTTTATTGTATGACCCTTTGCGATTCTTAACATGGATGCTTGTAAGAAATGACTTCAAATACTTTGGCACCGATGAGAGAAAGCTTAACAAAACTAAATCGAAGAAACATGAAACTTCTCTCGAATGTGAGTCAAATGATATGTTTCTTGTTACATATAACTCATAATCTGTTGCCCAAACTAATCCTCGACAAAGGGACTACTTAAAAATAGAGCAAAGTTTGTTTAAGCCCTCCATAAAATTGGCACCCTATACTCGTGATGTAGCTCAGGTTAAAGAGAGATCCTAACTGGCTCTTCAGGCGCGAAAAGTTCACTATGGCGCACACCATCCATGTGCGGGCCGAGGCCAGTTGGTCTCGTATATATGCTTGCGCAATCCATTTCTTTTCGAGCTTTTAGTTGATGCTGTTGTAATTTAAAAAAACCGGATTCTTGTTTTCAAGAATAAAATTCCGTGCATCGTGAATTTGAAAAAAGTGAACTTTAAAAAACAAGGAGTTTATTAAGTTGGTGAATTGAAAAAACATTTCATCTTAACAAATATTTCTCTATTTTAAAAATGCCTACGAAATCAAAATGATATTCATTTTCTTAATATTCATTAATTTGAAAAGTTGACAAATTCCGGAGGGGAAAATTCGATTTGATAAAAGTTAATGTATTCAAAAAAAATTCCATTTGGAAAAGGTTCAAAAATTTAGAATTGTGCTCATGAATGCACAACAAAATAGGGGTTTCCAAAAAAGTTTAACAACATTCACGCATTTGGAAAACAATTCACAAATCTAAAAAAAATGTGCATCAACTCGGAAAAAGTTTGTGAATTCGAAAAATATTCATGAATTTTAATACACCCGTGGATTTGAAAAATATTCAAAAGATTGAAAAATATTAAAATTTATAAAAGTTAATGAATTTGAAAATGTCAAGAAAATGAGAAAAATTCGTGAATACAAAATTGTTTGCGATTTTTCAAAAAGAATGACAATTTTGAAAAATACCACGAAAATTTGTGCAAAAATCATGAATTTGAAAAGATTTATGTATTAAAAGTAAAGAAAAAAGGGCACAAAAAGGAGGAAAACCGGCCAAAACTGCTGAGAAAAAACGACCTGAAAAAAAAGCCTGGAAGCATCTAAGGACATGTACAATGGTGCTATCTTAGAAGTGCCACGTAGGATAAATGATGAGGTGGAGGAGAGAGAACTCATAAAAAAGGCTTTGCCTTCTCTTATTTAAAAGAAGACAAGAGGTAATCTCTTAGCACAATATGTCTCACCGTGTGTTTAGGAATTGCTAGTTATTGAAGATAAGGCTAAGAGATGACCCATTGTAGACTCTATTTTTTGTCATCCCTAAATTACATTGCAAGACTTAAGATAAGACTATCTTATCAACCATTATACATGCCCTAAACTGGCAAGAAACTTCTAAAAATTAGGAGTATAGGCAAACACGGCAAGTTTAGATGGGCCGGCCCGTTAGAACGTGCACTCGACCATTAAGCTACTAGTTTAAATGGTGCTTCAGGCGGGAGCACCTATATGACGCTCCATTCGTCAAACAGTGATGTTTCGCAGAGGGCGCTGCTGACCTAGGCCGACCCATTCTATTTCGCCATTTTTTCCTTCTTGTTTTTTTTGTTTTTCATTTTCATTTTTATTTTTTCCTATTTTATTTTCCTTTCTTTTCCTTACAGTTTCGTTTTTTATTTTTCATATTTCTTTTGGTTGCAAATTTTAAATATTTACTCGGAATTCTATAAACATGTTCTTTTTTTGAAAGTTTGAACCCAATTTAAAAAATATTCAGGAATTTTAAAAATGTTCTCATTATCAAATTTTGTTCAAAATTTTAAAAAATGTTCGTGTTTTAAAACGTCTTTCGGGAATTTAAAAAAATGTACCTTTTTCAATTTTTGTTCATAATTTCAGAAAATGTTCGTGTTTTAAAAACTGTTCTCGTTTCCAAATTTTGTTATGTTTATGTTTTCAGAAATTGTTCAGGAGTTTAAAAAAAAGTTCACAATGTCATTCATAAAATGTTTCTGTATTCAAAAACTGTTTGCATTTTCATATTTTTGTTCGGGATTTTTAGAAGATATTCACGTTTTTGGTTTTGGTCAGAAGTTTCAAAAAATGTTCCTGTATTCAAAAACTGTTTGCGTTTTCATATTTTTGTTCAGGAGTTTTATAAGATATCCACGTTTTTAAAATTTGTTGGTGTTTTTAAGTTTTGTTCGGGTGTCTCAAAAATTGTTCGCATTTTTTAATGTTGTTTGCGAGTTTACAAAAATGTTTGTGTTTTCATATTTTTGGTGGAATTTTATAAAATGTTCCTCATGGCCTGGGAGTCATCTTATGGCAATCATGATAGGCAAGAAAAAGGAAAGCGTATATGGTGGTGTCTCAGATAATTAAAATAACATGGAAAGTTAGCTGGCTAGGAAAGTAATTAAGTGGAATATTTTGGTAGGTATAGCACGACAACTAAATTTGGCAAGGTATCAATTGTTCAGGAGAAATGCTTACGGGTTGCATACATACTAACGGGTTTTACGATCAAAATATCCATTGTGTCATGCGATGATTCACACCCAGATCGTAAGGCTCGAGATCTAGGTGCCCAGGCACCTAGGTGCCCCGGTCATTTTGAGGTTCCTTTTGTTGGATTGAATCTTGCTCATGCTATGGGTTTATTTATATTAAATTAAATATTTTGGGAATCAATGACATTTAATATGATGCATGTCGAGTATAAATTTGAAAGACACCCGGAGTGATGTATAATATCATTTATGGGGTTCTTTGAGGTGACATGGGGCATGCTCAATTGATTAAGATTGGGGATACAACTTTGAGGTGTGGTTAGCCATACCTTTAAGGTCTCATCCCACTTTGATCTGACAAAAGAGGGAACTTATGTGTGATTTCTTACCACATTTTTTGAAGGTATATCATAAATTTTTATGAAGGCTCATTAATTTATTCACGTTGATTACTGACGAGTGATAT
This sequence comes from Elymus sibiricus, assembly GCA_039707655.1. Lineage (NCBI taxonomy): Eukaryota > Viridiplantae > Streptophyta > Magnoliopsida > Poales > Poaceae > Elymus > Elymus sibiricus. Next base: position 61,964,755 of record CM077663.1, read on the forward strand.
TTTTACACTCAATTTACCTTTGTTTAAACTGAGATATTTCACTAAAAGAGAGATATTCGCTCCGATATTGTCACTAATGACTAATGAATGCAAAGGTTCGACAAATCCTCTCTTTATTGTTTTTTCATAGGAAATGAGCTAAAAACGGAAGAAATCACGTGGAGGAATGGAAAGGAAGGAAAATGAAGAAAGAAACAATCAACAGGAGGCGCCAGAAATTAACCAGAGCAAAAGACGGCGTTCCATACGGACGCAAGCGCCCATATGAGCGGTCATTTGGTGCGGAAACCGAGGCAGGTCATCCACCTGAACAACTTTTATAAAGTGGACCCCGTCAAAATGCTAACATAAGAGCGTCGAGCATAGCAGAACCTATTCATCATCCACAAACTCTAGCTGCCGCCGCGAAATTTGAATTGATACATGTATAGGACTGTTGTGTGAGTCTAACAAATTGACACATGTATGAATAAGTTTCAGTTTTAGATTGGTGTGCTGATCATGGCTATGTTGTGGAATAGTTCTTGCATGCAGCGATAAAAGTAGGATACTTCCATTCTCTGTAAATTGGTACTCCCTCCGTCCCATAACATTAACAACATTTTTTATGCCAACTAGATCAAACGGATGTTACAGTATCTGTAAATATAGATAAAATTGATGCACGTGTGACCTTGGGGAAGAAGTAGCCGGACGACAAATGAAAGATTGAGAGGACCATGGATTCTCCTTTGCCGCCGGTAAGGTGGAGACGCTTCTTAGGGAGCATGTTGCGTACATCCTCACATCTTTTCTTCTTTCAGTTTTAGGTACTTTCCAGCAGGCGTGTACCTGTCTTGCTATGTACTGAATTCTTCGCAACTATGTAGCAAACAATATTAGGAGATCCAGATGATCAGGAAGATATATAATGTGTTTCTGTATGAATTAATTATTACCATCACCTAGCTAGCTTGTTACGTGAAAGATGGAGGCCAACTCTTATTGTATGGATGTTATGTCGTTGGTTTGCTGTGATGTTTCAGGGACACTTTGTTTTTCAATTTTTGGGACTTCATGTGAGTTTTGGGCTGTGGCTCGCTCAAATCAAGTGGGATCAACACTCTATATGTTAAGACGGTCCTTAATTAATGCTATAATCTTATATATGATGGCATTCAGGGACACTTTCCACGACTTTGCTCCTTCTCTTCATTCGGTTTTAGACTATTAGGTACTTTCTAGTAGCCAATTTGCAAGTCGAACAAAACGTGTGAACAATTGTTCCCCAGTTCCCGCAAAAAAAAAAAAAACAATTGTTCCCCAGTAAACGAGCTGAGTGTTGAAACTTTATCCTGTAAAGACATGTTTTAAAGTTCTAAGTTCTAACAATATTAGTACGACTGATACAGATAAGTTGTTTCAACATTAATTTTGGTATAGCAGAAAAATCGGAAATTAACTTTGGATCATATGTCTATATGTACCCATTGTCTAAGTACACATTTTGGAAAGTTAAAAAATTTCAAGAAAAATCTCGCGTGTAAATCCAGACATTATCTATGCGTGCACCAAGTTTCGATGAAAAAGGACATTTTTTGTGGCTTGTGTAAAAAGGCAATTTTCTATGCTTGATTACAGCTATTCATGAGGCATGTTTTTTATTTTTTTTATACATGCCAAAAAAAATGTCCTTTTTCACAGAAATTTTGTGTGCGAACATAGGATGTCCGACCTTACATGCGGGATTTTTTTCTCATATTTTGAATTGTATTTTTTATACATATTTCATAATAGGTGTATCTACACCTAAGAGCCAAAACTTCATTCTCCAGAAAATAATATAGTATATATCTGTTTTGGTTTCACCTTTTCTTATTTCTTTATATGCGTTAAAACCATTCCGCCCAGGCCCCCTCTTCCTCCTTCCCGATGAATCCGCTCCTTCCTGATCAATGTGTGCACCAGAAGTCTCGGCATTACCAGGCACATGACTATGGCCTCACCACAGTGTCGGGCCAAGGGCACGTCCCTTCAACCTCTGTTCATGCACCCTAGGTCACCTACCACCATCAGGGATGCTGGTGAAGAGAAGTGGCATCATAGATGGGTCACTAGGGACATGTGAGGATTATTTCTTCCAGGCTTTTTTACTCGTTTAACCTATAATGTAGCATTGAGTTTTGAATATTTCTAAGGGAATTATTTCCTATAATCCGGCGGATCGGTTGCACGCGTCGATCGTCTCCGCAACCGTTCGATCAACACTTAATCGTACGGTGCACAGTACCCTCAACATCGCACTAGTTTTTTGCAATATTGGTCGTGTTGCGAAACTGCCGAGCACAACACAAGGCATGTTGCGAAAAGTTGTAGAATCGAAAGTATGTCTAGTGGGGGGGGGGGGGGGTGATTAGACTACTTCACCAAATAAAATTCTACCTTTTCCCAATTTTAGTTGTAGGCAGATTTTAGCAATTGTAGCAAGTCAAGTCCACCCTACACATGCATGTCTAAGAGTATAGCAGCGGAAAGTAAAGACAAGCACATGTAAGTAGAGGGAAGGGATAGGAAGATAAAATGCAGCTGGAGACACGACGATTTTTCCCGTGGTTTTGATAGGTGGTGCTATCATACGTCCACGTTTATGGAGACTTCAACCTACGAAGGGTCCACGAAGATGCAACCTTGTCTATTCCATGATGGCCTATGTCCACGGAGGACTAGCCTTACTCGGGGTAGATCTTCACGAAGTAGGCGATCCCCTTGCCCTTACAAACTTCTTGGTTCAACTCCACAACACGAAGTAGGAGGCTCCCAAGCGACACCTAACCAATCTAGGAGGCACCACCCTCCAAAAGGTAATAGATGTGGTAAAGATGATGAACTCCTTGCTCTTGTGCTTCAAATGATAGTCTCCTCAACACTCAATCACTCTCTCACAGATTAGGCTTGGGTAAAAGAGATTGACTGGGTGGAAAGCAACTTGGGAAGGCTAGAAATCAAGATTCATATGGTTGGAGTGGAATATCTTGATCTTAGCACATGAGTAGGTGGCTCACTCTTAGAAAATTGGATATGGCAAGTGTGTGTGTGCGTTCTGAGTGCTTCCTCTACGAGTGAGAGCTGGTGGAGGGGTATATATAGGCATCTCCAAAAATCCAACCGTTACAACATTATTGCCCAACTCGGTGACACCGAAGTAAAAACTTGGTGGTACCGACTAGTGCAAAATGTGGTAACTTTGGCTTTTTCGGTGAGACTGATATATGAATCTCGGTGGTACCGATTCTTGAGTAACGGCTAACCAGAGACTTGGTCCACAACTCGGTGGGACCGATTCTCAAAACTCGGTGGGACCTATTCTTGAGAATGACTAACCAGAGGAATGGTCAAGACTCGATGGTACCGATTCTCAATACTTGGTGGTACCGAGATTGATGTCTGGCTTAGGATATGTCTAGGGTTTGGACTCGGTGAGACCGAATTTGAAGTGTTTGTCTTACCGATTTTGAGTGGTAGGGTTTAAGAGAGAATATTTGTGGGAGAAGTTGTGGGTGTTTTTGGTGGCTAGCACTTGAGCATTTTGAGCGTATCATTCACCAATATTACCTCACCCCCTTTTAATAGTATTGTTGGCTTTCCTATGGACTCAAGGTGATTTCTCACAAAGTAAAATGTAGAGTCTTCATGCTTGTAGCTTGGCCAATCCTATTCCTTGCATCTTGGGGTCTCCACACAATCCTTTGGCAATGCATTCATTAAACTTTTCCTGAAATACACTTAGTGGAAACATTAGTCCAATGAGATATATGTTGTTATTAATTACCAAAACCGCCTAGGAGAAGTTGTTCTTTCAATCCCCCCCTTTTTGGTAATTGATGACGACATATAGATCAAAGCTTCGATAGAGATAAAACATGAATAGCATCGTCGCTTTGAGAGGTATGTGATAAGCAAGAGATCCCACTAAATTTGTGCATTATTTAAAATTTGCGTTTGAATGCAAATGCACAATCGGTTAGGATCATGGGTCACTATTCCATGTCACATACAACTTGGTGGTGCGCAAGAATTGATATGAATGAATTACAAAAGCACATCACACCAAACAATAGTGAATGATCATCACATAGAAATCTCAAAGATAGGCAATAGTAGCATCAACCATTAAGCGTATGATCAGACACCGACGAAGTATTAGACAAATGAGCGATAAACCAAATGTTTTAGAGTTTTTAGAAAACAAAATGCAACACACTCAACCCCTCACGAAGCCCTATGATCTATAACTTCTCCTCCTCTGGCAACAAGTTACCAAAAAGTTCAATGTTATAGAGCTAAACGTCGCTTTGGACATGGTCTCCTCCATGAGATGATGTAGCAGCTCCTGTAGCTGTCGAAGGAGTTGAGAGAAGAGCATCTGCAAATGCTTCGGCTGAAGTCCTCTGAGGTGGTGGAGTAGACAATGGAGGTGCATGAGGAACTAATGGAGCTGTGGCAGGTGCTGATGAAGTAGGCCTCAACTCTAGAGCTGGCACTGTAGGTGTTCTGGCTTGGGTCTTGAACTGAGTGATGGTCATGAGAGGTGGACTGTCATCATCATCATCATCATCATCATCAGTGGAATGAGGGCTAGGCACTGCATCTAGTTCCTTCTTGAGCTCAGTCACAGTCTTCGTCAGTTCATCCACCTTGTTGTTCAAGTGAACCTATCTTCCACAATCCTCTCAAGGCTTCTGAGGGAGTTCGGGATTAAGGGGTCCTCGGACTGCCGGCCTATTTCTCATGGGCCGGACTCATGGGCCGCTCGCTGAGGATGGGATTGATCGAAGGCCTCGTCGCTATGGAGGAGACCTCAGGAGCCGTGGCGTGTCTTTCAAGTTTGAGATAGTAGATTAGGCATGTTTTTCCCTCCGGTGGGCAACTGACTATGTGTAACCCTGATGACCCTTGGCGCCTATATAAGCCGAAGGGTTTTAGATTGTAGGACAGAGAAACTCATCTAGGGTTTTAGCTATCTGATCTCGAGGTAGATCAACTCTGTAACCTTCATACCATCAATATAATCGAGAAGGACGTAGGGTTTTACCTCCATAGGAGGGCCCGAACCTGGGTAAACATCGTCTCCTTCGTCCCCTTGTTACCATCGATCCTAGACTCACAGCTCGGGACCCCCTACCCGTGATCCGCCGGTTTTGACACCGACATTGGTGCTTTCATTGATAGTTCCGCTGTGATCACCAAAAGAATCGATGGCTCACCTTGTCATAAGCAATGAGATCTATAGCCAGGATGTCCCCATCCCTGGTCAGATCTTCGCAGGCGGCAACATCTTGTCACGTGCCGACCCGACTGACCAGCTTGGCCAGATCGGAAGTTTCTTCCCCGATCAAGAAATCAGATTCGGAACCTTAGAGTTCGTCGCTGATTCACGGGGACAGCTTGTTTGGATGGAACCCTCAGCTCTCATGGAGGAGCCCGCAGATCCCGACGCCTCGACGCCGGGAGCGTCGGGCCCCACCTCTGAGGCGGCCTTTACCCCCGGGCTGTCTAGAACGCCCAACCCAGTCATTGTGCCCGGACCCGCCGTGGCCGAACATAACCTGGATTCGATGTCAAGCGACTCCGGAACCAGGACGCTGCGGATTGATCCCGCGCGCTTCGGCGATACGCGCCCCACCGACGCCTCGTCCTTAAACGAGCTATTCGATCGGATTCAAACCATGGGCATGACCGACGACCAGACTCCGGTCTATGACCGGATCGGGCTTAAACCCGACGATAGGGAGATTCGCACCCCCTCAATCACTCACCTAGTCGCCACCGTCGAGAGTCCGGCTGGAGGTTCGTCCCCCCAACAACCGGAATTAAAGACGGTTTATATCCCAATTTCTGATCATCAGGACCTCGTCTGTAACCCAGATTCTGGAGTTCGCTCTAGAAATAGTTCGGGATCGGTCCCCGATCTAGTGCGCAACTCGAACCCCATGATTCCGGACTCACATCGTGGCGCGGAACCAAATTTTTTCCCACCCACCACCCAAGTTGAGCTCTCAAGCATCGCAGGAGAGTCTAAGTCTTCGGACTTACGGGATGTTAAACAATTACCAGGGGAGTCGGTTCATCATTTTTGGGCTAGACTCCTTCTCGTTAGAGACAGAGTACGAGGTTCTAGTGACCAGGAGATAATGGCAACCTTCAGTCGCAATTGTCATGACGAAGGGATCCTCAACGCCCTAGCCCGTCGACACATTCGCGACTTGACCGGGCTATCGGACCTGGTATAAAAATACTGTGCCATGGAGAGCAGCTGGCAAGCCGAACGGCTACTTTCGGAACCAGACTTTACCGAACACCCTAGAGGAGATCGGAAAAAGCGGATACCTCCGAAGCGGCTAGCCGAACACGAACCCGCCGTAAAGAGAAATAGACCCCCTACGGGGCCAGAACTGTCCTTGATGGACTATTGGACAAGCCATGCCCTATACATTCTGTATTGCTAAACACAAGCCCGAATCACAGCCTCAGAGCTTGCTGGGTCGTCAGGCAGGTCGCAAAAAGTGGAGAGGCCATCCTCGAGGCACCACCGCCGAACAGGCACTCCACAACGCCACCAGAATACAATGCTGAAGTCCTGACGATCTACGAAACGTTCCCCTCTAGGAACAGGAGGAAAAGAGCTCTTAGAGAACTCGAACAGGTCTACCATGTGGCGGCAACAAGCTCATGGGCAGACATACCCATCACCTTCGGAGATACTGACCAACCAACCATCCGTCCCGGTCAAACACCGGCCGCACTGGTCCTAAACCCCATCGTCGATGGTTTCAGGCTACAGAAGGTGCTAATGGATGGTGGTAGTGGTTTGAACCTCATCTACGAAGACACCCTGGAAAAAATGCAGTTCGACCGATCTCGCATCGAGCACAGCAACACAACCTTCCGGGGGATCATCCCTGGGAAAGAGGCGCGTTGTTCAGGATGTATCACCCTGGACGTAGTGTTCGGCACGCCCGAAAACTACCAATCTGAAGAACTTCTCTTCCATATCGTGCCCTTCCTCAGTGGCTACCACGCCTTGTTGGGGTGTGACGCCTTCACAAAATTCCAGGCTATACCCCATTATGGGTATATGAAGCTCAAGATGCCAGGCCCAAACGGGGTAATCACAATCGCCAGTGATCCGAATATAGCCCTTCGAGCTGAGAACAAAACAGCAGTGCTCGCCCTCGAGGCACTAACGGAGACCTTTGCTGCAGAGGAATTGACCGCACTCCGGTCAACAGTGGACAAGGACGATGTGATCCTTAGCAAAAGGCCCAAACCCACGTCCTTTAAACCTGCAGAAGAAATTGTTAAATTTCAGGTACACCTAATGGACCCTAATAAGACAGCGTCCATCGGAGCTCAGCTCGACCCCATGGTGGAAGAGGCACTGCGAGCATTCTTACGAGAAAACTGGGACATCTTCGCCTGGCATCCTTCCGATATGCCAGGAATCCCACGGTGGCTGGCAGAACATAGTCTGAATATAATCCTAGGCTTCAAGCCCATCAAACAGAATACATGAGGTTCACATATATAATCATCTATTTATGTCGTTTGTGGTCAACCTAAATGCTCATGGTTTTTTAAAGCACCATCAATAATCGTTATTTATATAGAGATAAGTAATGAAAACATGATATTCAACAACTTTAAACCTAACTCTCATTAGCTTCTTCAAAATGTCGTCTCGAACCTCCCATGCTAATTTTGAGAGTATGTTACCATGTCATCTTACAAATATTACCTTGGTTGTTTTTTATTGTTTTTATTTTCTTAAACCAGCATCAAGAGCTAAAAGAATATGGTAAGATGTATTTCATTGGGAGTAGATGTATCTCTGAAGGCCAAATTTCACATGCTCCCTCTTACCTCTCTTTTTACAGGTGAGGTAAGAAGGTAAGAGTTAATCAGACCACTAATTAATAAGACCAACGGCTCAGATTTATTATACTCTTACCCCGCATATGAAAAGAGGGGGTAAGAGGAAGCATGTTAAAACTGCTCATCTCTGAAAAATAAATTAATCGAGATGTGCGTTGCACGTGCAAGCTTACCAGTTTCCATGAAAACTGGTTCAAAACTTTGTGAACTTCAATTTGGATCACAACATAACAAGTTGTCGCTTGGTTGTCGATTCATTGTACATGTTAATTCTATTAAAGACTAATTTTTGTGGGGTGTACTCTTCACTACATCGAGCATAAAATTGTTTGGCCTCTCTTCGAAATAGGATCTCCCATCCCCTTGGATCCCAACCCATGTTGCTGCTTCTCCCTTGATCCTTTTCCTTTGGTCAGTGCGTACTAATTTCTCAATGGCTGAACATTTGCATTCGGAGAGAAATTACTGATAGGCAGAGATATGTACTAAGTTCTCTTTCGATAGTGTTCTCAGCTCCTGTGGTTTCCGTCATTTTTCATGGCCATATCTACTTTATGCTCAGTATGCCAACGCGCTGCACACAAAAAAAAGTTCAGCCTGCTAGATAAGTCGTTACTGTTGGATTCCTAATCATATATGAGTATATAACATATCATTTTCTTTGGAGGTATTTATAAAGTATCTGATGATGCTCTACAATACCAGGCTCCTGCGTAACACAATACCAGGCAGTCCATGCTGAATTAAAATCTAAATACAGTTTGAATCGATTTAATTAATAACACCGAACCTGATAATTTTCGAAATAGTTCCCTGTGCTGAGTACTTGATATACATAGGGTGTCACTTGACGATCTATACCCATTCTAGTGAAGCTTACAACTGCTCGCTGGTTACCCTCTCTAGCACCACCGATGTTCAGTCCGGCAGTGAAGCTCTCTTTAAGGTTTTCCTCCATTAGCCCTGACTCTCGAGTGAGATTATGCTTTGCAGCTTGCATAAAACCTCTCAGCGGTCGATGAGTATCAGTCACCATACTCCTCTGAATTTCCCCTCTGCATTCCTGCTTTTCCCCCTTGAAAAAACATAGTATCATTTTCATTACTTTGTGACAAAAGAATCACTAAAGTGGCAGCACGACAGTACACTTCTAGGAGAAACCCTACTAGTAGCGCTTGAAAAACCTATAGTAGTAGCGCTGGGTCCAGCGCTACTGCTAAGGCGCTACAGCTAAGTTATAGCAGTAGCGCTGGTTGGTGCAGTGCTACTGCTAAGTCTGGTTAGCAGTAGCGCTGCAGAGAGGCAAGCGCTGCTGATAACCCAACGCTGCTGCTAGATGGCTTCCAGCGCTGCTGCTAGTATTACTGCTTTCACAGATTCATACCCCCTCTACGTATTTGTGATGTATTTATACAGGCTCTATACAGTAGTTTCATCAGATCATCATAATACATCATTGTCATATAAGAACTCATCATCATCATCATTTTCGTCCATGAGACATCATATAACAACTTGGTCACTAGTTATAATAACAACAACTCATCATCATCATCATATAACAACTCATCATCATCATCAACTTGGTCATCAACTTTGTCACTAGGTCACTAGTCATATATAATCAGCACTAACTAATTGTTCTTAATACCTAGGACCTACTCCTGCTGCTCTCTCTCAGGTAAAATAGCATAAAACATGTGTAGCACTCCTTCTTCATCATATTGGAGAATGCATATGAACCTGTCTCCTAATTGTGGGCTGCGCTTCTGATTGCTGCCCCCTAGTACTTCTCTGCGATCCTTCACAATTTTGCTCCAGTCTTTGACTATTAAGACTTGCTCGCTTCGAGAAATGATGAATGCACTCATGTGCAATACAGGATATCTTGGCCGTAAGCTAACCATTGCCATGCGACCTTTAGACTCGATCCAACGAGGCACAACACTCATCGGGAGTCCCTGTTGAAGAACATCGTAGTAACATACTTAGCAATGAAGTTTAGCTTAAAAAATAATGTATGCAAAAGATGCACTGAGGACAAATAGTAAAAATCTTACCATCTTTCCTAGATAGATGTGACCGTAGTTCAATACGCACACTAGTGGCCGCACGTTTTGTTATCTCGAAGTCCAGGAAAATAACCTGTCTTGACAGTATCAAGATCCTCCAGCCATGAAACATAATGACCTATCTCCTCGCAGTTTAGTTCAGCCCCGGGACAGTAGTAGGTGCTGTCTACCAAGCGCTGGACATGTTTGCTTGAATGGAAATAAGCTGTCAATAGAAATTAGTTGTCAACTATTTTTAAATAAACAATATAAATTACTTAATAAATATGGTTGAGAAACTCACATAATGGTAGAACTGGAGGCGTCTGCACATCGACCCAGATGTCGATATTACCTTCAATTTCATCTTCCGGACGAATATCAAATGTGATAAGCATATTAGGCTCAAATGCATAAGCCTTGCATAGTGCTCTCCAACTTTTGCATTCAAAATAGGAGTAGGTGTCTGCATTGTACAATTTTACGGCAAAAGTATAACCATGCTCGGTCCTCAAGTGAACTCTCTTTACCTCCATACTTTTTTTAGTACTGAAACCAATCTTATCCAAGACATAAATTCTTGCATGGCAGGGGATACGCTAGTAGAATAGTAAAAAAATAAAATTATAAGTTGAAGCAAAAGAAGCAGAAGTCATGCTTAATTACGAAAAAAGACTTGTCGTTGTGACTTACTGTATCCACTTCGAAGGTCTCATCCAGCATGATGCTGAAGCGCCTACCATCAACTAGGTGAGGTTTGTCGCACAGGCCGCGCTCGTCTTCGCAGAATTCGCACATACCGAATTTCCTTTCGTCGTCAGACATTTCCTATGTTCATAGTTGAAACATTTAAAATCGATCGAAGGCAACTACCAGGAAACTGATCAACACACAGATCACTATTACTCAATATGCAACGGGTTGACTTTAGGTCTGTCGAGTCTTTCCTTCCTAAACTCTCATCTCACGTATATGGTGGGCACTCCCTCTGATATTGCGACCGTCGGTGATGGTGGCTCCTCCATTCGTTCCCGAGTGCATTACACCAAAATGTCTAGCACACGGGAACGAAGGAGAAGCGACCCCCACGACAACAGTCGGGATTCTTCCTCTCTCATATTTCGACCGTCGGTGATGGTCGCTACTCCTCCTTTCCCTAGTGCATTACAAATATCTAGCACAAGGAAAAGAAGGAGAAGCGACCCCCACGACAACAGTCGGGATTCTTCCTCTCTCATATATATATGGTGGACACTCTCCCTCACTGAAAGACACACAAGGAGCCGAAACAGACCTAAAGTCAACCCGTTCCATATATCGAGCAATGACATAGAAAAAATGCCCTATGTTTTGCCGGAATATCATTGAATTCCCGTTCTGGCAAATCACAAGCACTCGATATGTCCTACATTGTAGCACAAGTCATGCTAAAATTAATGAAAAAAATGAGGCATGACCTTTGCTAAAAACAGGACATATCGAGCGCCTGAAATTTGCCGGAACGGAAACGAATCAACATTCCGGCAATACATAGGCCACTCGGAGGTACATTGCAAACAAGAACACCAAGACATCCTCTATATTCAGAATATGACATGTTCATTCTAGCAAATGAGTAAATAGTTTCAGGATCACTAGAAACTACCAACTATGTCTAAAAATAATATACTAAAACCCTAGTAATAATTCAGTTAACTAGAAACTATCAACTAAACCCTAGAAACTATCCTAAATCAAAGTGTTATATATGAACAGAGGCTTATATCAACTAAAAACTATCAACTATGTCTAAATTTTTACTAATCAGTTAATCATACTAAATCAAAATTGTTATATATCAACTACAAACTATTAAGTAAATCAAAATGTTGCATATCAACAAGAAAATATCAACTAGCCTACTAAATCAAAATGTAGCAGGGAGGAGGGGTTGTGGATGGAGGAGGGAGGAGGGAGAAGGAGGGGCGACTGAAGGAGGGAGGAGGAAGGAGGACGGAGGAGGAAAGCGGAGCGAGGAGGGGCCGGCCGGCGGCGAATGGAGGAGTGGAGGGAGGACGGAGGAGGTGGGGCAGGGAGGAGGGAGGAGGGAGGAGGGGGAGGATTACAGAGTCCAGGGAGGAGGGGGAGGTGACGGCGGCAGAGGGAGGAGGGGTAGGCGACGGCGGCGGTGAGCGGCGGAGGGCGATAGTGTGAGGGGGGAGTGAGGGGCCCGGGGTGAGGAAGAGAGAGGGAGAGCACGGGGTAGATAAGGTTGGCATAGCAGCAGCGCGGGTTGGTGCCAAGCGCTACAGCTAAGTAGAATAGCAGCAGCGCTGGTCGAGGAAGGGCGCTACTACTATACCTAGCCTGTCGGGAATGGTGTGGCAATTATAGTAGTAGCGCGTTTTATACGTGCCACGCTACTGATATGTGTTTATTAGTAGCGCCGTTTTTTTACACGCGCTACTGCTAAGTAGCAGCAGCGCCTCCTTTTAAAAAGCGCTACTGGTAAGCTTCTGTGTATAAGGTTTTCCCTAGTAGTGGTACATCCATTGCAACCCGTGCTGAGCGTTTATACTCTGCAACCCTGTGCCGATTTGGTTACTGCCATGGCGTTGCCCAAAATCATCGCAGTAGGCAGTACAATCATGCCTGGATACAAATTGTCCCCAGGTTACTCTGCGCTAGCAGCATTTGTTCAGCCGCGACTCAGCCTATACAACCTATGCAGTCAGCATCTATTCCTGATACCTCCTATTCCTATAGATAAGACTCTAAACTTTATCATATTTTCCTTTCTCCAATTCTTGTATTTTTACTAGCTATAGTCTTCCACGGTTGGTTATGGCAGAATGATATGGCAAGAAAAAGGCCGCCATCTCTTATATCATGGAGCTTGTGTGAGTAAGTGTTGCATGCTGTGACATGCTACATCGGTTGAAGTAGTTAAGGACTTGTGTACCCAAAAGTTAATTTATGGTGTGAGAGCCCTGATCCCTATTCCAAACAGAAATAATTATTCATTAATTTGGTACTCATCACTACCATGGTTATTTTTTGTGTGGGGGGGCACTAGAATGGTTGTCTATGTATATCCTATAACATAAGAAATACACACATATAACTGCAATTGTATATCATCTTCAGCAAGATAATTAATTATTTACAAAACTACAGTTAATTGATATGCAAATTCCCTTAAGTATTCTCAACCAAATGTAGATGGTTATTAATTGTGTTAAAATGACCTAAAAATTGGCTACACACCAACCAAACAAAAAAAATGTACAAAGAAATAGATGGAGAGAAATACCAGATCCTATAGGATTTTTTCCCAAGGGTTCATGAAAATCTTCTATATATAGCAGTGAAATCAGTTCAAATGAAAATATAAATTATATTATCTGGATCTAATATGAGCATGGTACCAAGAAAAATGGAGAACTGGGTTATTTATTGTAGGTACAAATCTGCAGAAAACAATGTGCTTATAAGCTCCAGGCCATAAAAAGGTTTTTACTCTGCTTCTTGATTTTGCCAAGAGAGTTTAAAGTTCTTGTGCCTAGAGTTTTCTTGTCTTTTTTGGTGGATGCAAAACTATATTATTCAGCTTCCAATAACCAGAATGAAATAATCATCCTTGTGAAATTCCTTGCGAAGCATTCTAGCAGATGTGATGTAGCATCATCACGAGGTTTATGTCATCCAAAGATCGCTATTCGCAACACACTCTTGCCATGGAGAGCAAAGAAACATTATCGGCTTCATTGGTTATTGCTCCTAGTTGCAGTTGAGGTGGAGGATCCACTTTCAGAATCTTAAGCTATCAAACATTTTGAATACAGTTTTACTTCAATAACCAAATTTGCAAGCAACAGGAAGAAATATTAGTCTATTGAAGACAGCTGTGGAGCTCAACGCAGATATAAAAAATTGCCTCTTTGCCTTCTGAAGATCAAGGGTCGATAGCGAGCTCAATCCAGATAACGGTCGCTAATCTAGAGGAATCTTCAGATTCAAAGCATCTGATACACACATGTCTTACACATGTGCAGTGATGCTTTGTAGGCAGGTTTAGTGTTTCATTGGACATGTTTGACCTTATCTGTTGCCCCTTCTTCCCCTCTCTTTGCATAAATGTGTTGCCAATTAAAATGGTTTGGTCAAACATTCTCCGTGGATACTGAAAATGGTGATCTCAAGGCACGTCCTTTCTCAGATAATCTTTTTTTTCAGAAAGGGGATAATCCTAGCCTATGCATCAGACGATGCAACAACCATTTTATTAAATAAAAATAAGTCCATTAATTCACGTTGAAATTCTTGTCCTTCTCTTTTCCCTTTTTGTTGTTAGGGTGACAGGTGACTTCGTTGCTAACACTGCATGCTACTTCCAGGAGTTGGACCAAATCATTCTGGTGAAGCTTCGTTTCAAGAAGTCACATAACCAACTTTCCACAGTAATCTTGTTTGAGGATGTAATAGAGTTTTTGCTCCCTTTATCTTCAGCGGAGGCCCGTCCTTTTTTGTTCGATCAAAAGGGGTACATATCGTAGATCCATTTTCATTGTGAAAACGAAACAAGTACCACAAACCAATCCCTGCAAACCTCAGGTACAGAAGAGAGAGATCAAACAGTAAAAGGAAAACTAAACTGCAGAAACAAGGCAACAAAATAACAAGAACAGCCGGGCCACATAACACCACAACACAAGACATTATCCAAACAAGGCTCATCTTTCCTTGACATGCCAGCGCAAGGGAGCAAAGAGAACAGAGAGAAGTTCATCTAAAAAAAAGAGCAGAGAGAAAGGAGCTAGCTCTCGGATAAGTTAAGCCATAATTTACTTAAGATGTGAAATTCACTTAACTCTTAATTCAAAAATCCAAACTACTTAAGAGGTGTGGAGCAATGACTTGAAAAGGGATCAAGGGGGGCATAATGACCACTGAAGGAGGAATGAGATTTTGTCAGTGAGTACGCATATTTTCTTTATTCCGTGGCAGCGTAAAGCTATATTTGGCTGTAGATCAGTACGTCTCATCAATATCTGCACGTGGTCATATGTCGAATCGATATGGTTGGTCATTGTTGTCCTGACTTGTGGGCCAGTTTGTCCATGTCGCATTCCAATTGAAATGACTGCATGCATCGTCCTCGTACACAGGCCCGAAGATATCCCCTTTTCGGAAGAAAAAAAGTTTGCGCCGGTCTTCTCCTACGCCACCATCGTATCCATTTATATTCTTCAAATCAAAAGTGATCCGGCGACAAAGCGCATGTGTCCGCCGTGGCCCTCCCCTTGTCGACCTCTTCGTGTCTACCTACAGGACCATGCGTCAACGATATAACCAAGAACCAGGCCGTGTACTGTTCTCCGTAGCCAAGCTGGTGTTCGGGTTCCGCGAGGACTACAACTGCGATTACGTGCTATAGGGCCTGTTGCTAGAAGGAAAGCTCGCCGCTGCACGGGACCTGTCCTTACTGATTCTCGAAGGCTGCGGCACCGTGTTCACCTCTATGGTTGTGTTTGTGTCTATGACGTCGACAAGAACCTGATCATCATCTCATCGGCCTTTCCGGAGGTAGGCTCCCACCGGGTGCTTCTCATCTACGATGCCATCGATAGGTCGTTGTGCATGGTTATCTTCGTACAACGCCATCTACGACGCAGTCGCAACAACAATAGGTCCCACACGCTGGTCTCCTTTTTTTTGAGGGAATCACACACTCTTCTCCTTGTGGTGGGAGGTCATTACGACTACGATTCATTAAAAAAAGTAGAAGAGAGGTGTCCGATTAATTTATGAAAACCAGAGCAATAACCATCCAACGCTCACGAGATAGGACGAGAGGCCGTGTCCCTCAACAACAAGTGTGTCCTTCACGAAGAAGGCCAACTTCCCTGACCATTTGCTCACAAATGAAAGCTGGTTCGTCACCTAAGAGTTGTTAGAGGATCTACAACCCCGGAGACCAATATCTGGCTTGCCTGGTCACTACCCGAATAGAAATCTCCCATCGAAACCAAACCTGGCAAAGTTGGCCCAAATGCGAGGGCTGACTGACACTCCCCATACCCGATTCATATATGGGACGAATATGAGGGGCGGCCGGACATGTCCGCCACGTCGGTTTTGACAAACCGGACCCATCCCAAATCCACTCTAAATTGACTAGTCTACCACGTCGACTGCATTCCTCCCATGCCCGCCCTCCATTTTCTACCACAGCGCCATTGTCCTTGTCCGTCGTTGATGATGTCGTTGCCTACTACCATATCCACCACCATCGGCATGGATCATGCCTCAGGGGAATCGATGGGTATCCCGCCGTGGTGGCAGTTGCAAGAAATAGAACGTCGCTCGGAGGGAGCGCCACCGGATGCAGCACGAGTGTGAAGCAACATGAACCAATCCATCTATCATGGCTATCGGGAGAAACAAGTCGTCGGCAGACCCCAATTCCGTACCGTCCTGCCAATGTCCGAGCATCCCGGATAGCTTTTCGGAAGACGCCACCGCTACAAACACGGTGGCCGACTCACCGCAACTCCAAAGGCATTGAGCAAGGTCGGGCAAGGCCGGTGCCGGTCATGCCCACATGTTGTTCGATGGAATGCCCCAACATGACCAGGTACATTCGTTTCCCCTATGGCATTTGCCTTCGTCGATTCATTTGTTGCACATACCGTTCGATCAAACTTGTAGGATGATAATTTAATTGTGACACATACTGTAGGACAAATTAATGCTAAACATGATAAATAATGGTCAATAGCCTTGGCAATTTGACATGGGGGATACCAATTCCCCTATCACTAGTGGAGAAATGAGTAGCCATAACTCTTGTTAGTGGCACGCTATTTTTCACCAACGCCAACATTAATATTTTCAAATAAAGCTGGCGTTGGCTAAATTCGTACGCCATAACTATTTGCTTAGTGCTGGTGTTGCACATTAGTGCCGGTGTTGCACATTCAGGCCCATTAGGACCACACCAGGACTAGTCGCTTTTAATAGCTCCCGGCGCAGTAAAAAAAACCTTATCCTTCACTCTCTCGATCCCCAACTCCACCCGTCCCCCCTCTCCATCCTCGCCGCTGTCCCGGCCGACGCCCCCACTCCCGACGCCGTCTCCGCCCGACGCCGCCCCGCCCGATAGTCAAGCACAGGTAGATCAAATCTGTCATCCCCACCAAATCGTTAGAAATTAGGTACTCCTTCTGTCTCAGTTTATAGGTCATGTGCGTCGTTCTAGGCCATTGATTTGACTAATCAAATATGTGTTATATATCACAAAAAGTATATCATTAGATTTTTAAGCAAATGTAGTTTCTAAACATATATTTTTCATCACATATGTCTTCGTGTTTCCCCTTTAATTAATTGGGGTCGGGTGAACATGTAGTACAATCTGCCTTCGTGTTTCCCCTTTAATTCTGTAATGGCATCTACGGTGTGGGTACAAATTGTCATGATATATAAAAGAGCACACTTCTAAATTATGTTCTAGTTCTTGCTAACAAATCTGAAAGCGAGGGATCAACCTAATGTTTAATTCTTACTAAATCTGAAAGAAAGGAACGAAAGAGTTTAAAACATGCATGTTAGAATCCACTATGCAATGATTCGTAATACACATATGGGCTTTCACAATTCTGCATGTTATTTTTAAATTCTTCATTCTAAGATGGTGAGCTTTCATTACAAGTTTTAATTTGCTTGTGTACATAATTTGAAACAACAAATATGGACAATTCATCAAGCAACAACGAATCGATGGGTGACGTGGAGAAGAGGAATCAGTGGTTCTTAGACCATTCAGAGTGGAGGATCAAAAAACTCGAAGGAAACAATGCCGCAGTGAAGAATGAAAGGGATAGTATGCTCACAAAGGGTGCTAATGCCCTCACTAAGTTAAACAAACTGAGGGAGTTGCGGGATAAGTTGACGGAGGCGAGGGATGAACTCAAGCTGGAGAATAAACAACTCACGATAGAGAGGACTAACCTGCAGATAGACGTTACTCACTTCAAAAAGATTTGCCAGCTGAGGATAATCCTCGATGAAGAGTAGTTTATTTATTTCAGTACCTTTTGTGAAGTTTTAAACTTTGAAGTTTATGAATATGTTTAGATGATCTCTACTAAGTTTTAAACTTTGAAGTTTCTGAGCATGTTTAGTTGATCAGTACTAAGTTTTAAACTCTGAAGTTTATGAGTATGTTTAATTGATCAGTACCTTTTGTGAAGTTTAAGCTCTTAGTTTCTGAAATAGTTTTTTTTTATTATAAAAAAAACAAATTGCTGGCGTTGGACAACGTGGACGCCAATAACTTGAAATATACTGCTGGCGTCGGCTCCAACGCCAACACTATTTTTTGACTGTGGTGCCATATTGGTGGCGTTGGGTGTCCACGCCAACAAGGCCATTTTTGCCACGCCATAGCTAGGCTTTTCTGCACTAGTGTATGTTTTAAGTCGGACAGATATCACACACTAAATAGATGAAGGTAGTGAAGCCAATAGGACCTGCAATCACACAGTTTGAAGTTGGTTGGATGTTGTTGGAACACTAGCATGGATCTGGTATGTGGAACCAAGCAAAAAGATGTCAAATATTGGGAATAATAATACGTGATGCTGCACCTTATCATTAGTGACCACGGCACGTGCTCTCTCCAACATGAGCATGTTTATCGATTTCGTCAACTAAGTCATTCCCGGGAACCAAACAACATCGGAGTCAAAACTCATGCATCACTGGCAGCGTCTTTGTACCAACAAACCAGGAAGAAGTAATTCAATTTGTCCCATTGTTAGATTTATTGAATGGAAAACCCAAGTGGTACATTGTCCTGGAGGACATCGAAAGTAGCAGCAAGAAGATGATGAAAAA
This sequence comes from Elymus sibiricus, assembly GCA_039707655.1. NCBI lineage: Eukaryota > Viridiplantae > Streptophyta > Magnoliopsida > Poales > Poaceae > Elymus > Elymus sibiricus. The sequence goes on from CM077663.1 coordinate 61,983,597, forward strand.
CAATAGGTCTAGCTCCAATCAATCAATTGGACTCGAAGACGAAGAAGAGGGAATTATTGGGACGGACATAGAAGCCACCGTGTTAAAGAAGAACTGGTAGGTGGTGGAAACAACTGGGAGAAGGACATGATCGCGTGTGACGGCATAACGTGCAAAATGTCCACCACTTGGACATGCATTTTTTTTGCCAAGAAGGAAAGGTACAAGATCTTCATATATGCGCAGAGGGAAAAGATGGAATTCGATCGGGAGAGGTTGAATATGGAGAATGATAAAACAGAAGTGAAGAGCCAACAGAAGATTGCAAAATGGGATCTTGAAAACATGGTGACATTGGTAGGAATTGAGCCGGAGAGAGAGGAGAGAGAGAAGATGAGCCATGCGAAATAGACGGTGGAGTTGAGGGTCATGTTGCAGGACACTAGCCTCTTGAATGATGCAGGAAAAAAGTGATTGATCGACATGATGAAGAGGATCAACGATCACAACAATGGAGGCGTTGAAACCATCCGCGTATCGCCTATCTATGTATGAATTGTTGAATTTTATTCTGGCATGTAATGAATTGTTGTTTATTTTGTATCATCGAACTGTCAAATTGGTGAACAATTCGTGCTATATGTTGGACATGCATGAATTTGCATGTATACGAGGGTTGGGATATGGAGAGTGTGGTTTTCCCCTAAAGGCATCCGGGCGCGTCCACGGACGTATATGCGTCCGGATTTGCCAATTCTGGTTCTAGATGCATTTATACCGTGGGCTTGGTTATTGGGAGGCGTCCTCCTGTGTGGCATAATTACGACAAACAGCAAACACATATTTCAAAGAATATTACAATATTTCTCAAACATAAGAAGATGTCAAAAGTGTTTCAAATATGTTCTAGCTGTTAAACTAAGTTCTTAGACTTCTATAAAAAGTTCACATGTCTGAAATAGACTTCATATGTAGCTCTAGAAACATACGTGTATTTTACCCCAAGAGAATAAATATGAAGCAAAATTTAAAAATTCAAAGAATAAATGGATAAAAAAGGAAATCAAAGGAAAAAAGTAAAATGAAATAAATGCAACAAAAAATAGAGGAACATAACTTAGAAAAAAAAATACATAGAAAACAAGATGAAACTGAACACCAGAAAAACGCTAAAATGAAAAAACCCTATCCCTCGAAACAACAAAAAACAAGCAGACTAAAACCGTGAAAACAGGGTAAAAGCCAACTTGAACGCCACTATTGGGCTCACGGGAGGGTGTTGCAATTAAGGCGAGCGCTCGTTATGCCTCGCAATAAGGGAGACATAGTTTCTGCAGCGATTTGGATGTAGAATTCCTTTTAGTCTAATTTGGATATAGAAGATAGGTTAGTGTTGAGCCATTAGCACATCTAATTTAGACACTAAAGAGATGAATGGGCCAAGCCCTTGAGGGTAACGTAGAATGATTGGTGCCTGATTTTTGAAATTTGATGCATGATAATCATACATCTACAGATCAACTTTTTTTTCTCGATTGTCACTCAGCTAGGGGATAGCAGGAAGTCATTGCTCGGATCCTTTCTCTTAGTCGACTGCCTGGCACGAAAATGACATGGCGGCTGCTCTATCGACGATGATCACTATGCCGATCAACTGCAGAATTCTCGTCGCTACTTGCTGTGACGACCGAGCAAAACCCTAAGGATTTAGAGATCCGCCACACAGAAAGGGGATTGGGGAGAGGAAGAGCAGCAAGGTGAGGTGAGGAGCTAGACAAAGGGATGAGGGGAATTCAGATACGTTTCCTTTCCTGCGTCTCTGTCTGGCTGACAATTTTTTCTTTGAGGGGAATAGCCACTTTATTGATCGAAGTCCAGAGAAGGTGGGATACAACCTGGGTCATGTGGCTGGCCATACCACTCATGACGCCCCTGAGCTAGATTAAGAGCATACTTTGCTAAAGTACAAGCTTCAAAATTAACTAAACGACTTTCGTAACTAATACAAGAAAAAGGAGCTGATCTGGTCTTGATTTTGTTGATGATAGCTCCGTAAGCACCATGGTTGCCTTTTTGGATGTCGCCAACAACTTGTTTAGAATCTGAAGATATAACGAAATTATCGAGAGGAAGATCTCGAGCTAAAGAGATTGCCCCCCGGTATGCAATGACCTCCAATGTTGCAGGTTCAAAAACCCCAACCACGACAAGTGCAGAACTGCCCAAATAATTTCCTTGGTTGTCCCGACAAACTGCTATGGTTGATCCACCTCTCAGTGCTCGAACCCCTGCATCAACATCTATTTTTGCATAATTTTCCGGAGGACCTTTCGGCTGTCTCAAAGCGCCAGCACCCACATTGATCATCCCAGGATTTGGGTTCGTCGGCCTTGTCACCCGCACAACATCCAGATCAGCTATGAATCTCGTTATGAATGCATGTGTTGCATGTGGAGATTGGAAAATTGCCTCGTGGATTGCTTTCCGCCAGCAAGACCAGATAGCCCATAAGGTTACTTCCATGAGTACAAACTGATCATGGGGCAGAGATTCAAGTAGTGTGAATAGCCAATTCTTTGAACTCGGATCATTGTTTGCCACCAGGCTACATCCCAGATCGTCATCCACTAACGCCCATGTACAGCGAGAAACCGTACACTCAAGGAGGGTGTGCCTTCGGGAATCGGGTGCACCACATAATCCACATGAGCTCGAGGGAGACATATGCCGATGTGCCCTAACATCCTCTGTAGGAATAGAATGTTTCGACAATATCCATAAGAACATTCGAACTTTCACTGGAACATCGGTCTTCCATAGTGCTTTCCAAGATCCTTCTTCCGTGTTTGAGCTCGAGGTACCTGGTAGACGCCAGGCCTCTCTTCTTCGCCTTGTGGGTACTAACATGTTGTAGGCAGACCTTACCAAGAACTGGCCCTTCTTCTCATGCATCCAACTCTGGAAATCTGCCATGTTTAAGGTACATAATGAAATGCTTGTTAATTATAACCTTGACATCAAAGGGCAAAAAAAATCTTCTCAAGGCGTTGTTTATCCCATGTAACTGAAGTGTGGTCAATGATCTCGGAAACCAAAGTGGGTGGGTTAGTAACCAAGCAGCCATACGACCTCATCGTCTCTTCGCTGGGAAGCCAGTTTTCCTCCCAGATTTTGGTGCTCTCACCGATTCCAATGCGTTTTATGAGTCCTTGTTTCAGAACATCACGGCCTTCAACTAAAGCTCTCCATACCTGACTTTGGTGGTTCCCTAAGGTTGCATGCAATAGTGATGTATTGGGGTAGTAGATGCTCTTGAGCATCCGGGCATTTAATGATTCAGGATCCTGTAGCAAGCGTCGTGCCTGCTGAGCCAGCATCGCCAAATTGAATAACTCGAAATCCTTAAAACTCAAGCCCCCCGTACCTTTTGGTTGCGTCATCTCGTTCCAAGAGACAAAGTGATGCTTGCGCTGGCCATTCTTACTCCCCCACCAGAACTTTCTGATCAACATATTCAGATGCTCGCAAAGGCCTCTCGGGAGCATGAAATATGACAAAGAGAATACTGGTACAACTTGTGCAACAGCATTAATGAGAACTTCCTTTCCCATTCCTGACATATTCCTCTCTGTTCATCCCTGGATCTTGCTCCATAGGCGGTCCTTGAGATATTTAAAAGAACCATTTTTTGAAGTCCCTTTGTTTGATGGCATACCCATGTATTTCACATTTAGGGTATCGTTTGGGACATTAAAAAAAACTAAATGTCATGACGGACACTGTTAGGAACCCCCTTGTTAAAAATGATGGATGATTTGGCATAATTTATACGTTGCCCTGTTGCTTGGCAATACATGTCCAACACTTGGTTCACCTCGGTAGCACCCACACAGTTGCCCTTGAAAAACAGTAAGTTGTCATCTACGAATAAGAGATGGTTAAATGGCAGCGCCGAAGGTGCCACTTGTATCCCACTCAAGTTGAATGACTCTCTTCTAGATTTTAGGAGGCACGAAAGGCCCTCTGCTGCTAGCAAGAACAAGTATGGTGATATCGAGTCCCCCTGTCGGATCCCACATGACGGTTTAAATTCCTAGAGCTTCTACCCATTGAATATGACAGAAATTTTACAAAGCTGACCAGTCCCATGACTATATTAACCCATCTCTCAGTGAAGCCAAGCTTGAGCATTATGCCCTGGAGGTATGCCCATTCCACCGTGTCATAGGCCTTCATCATATCAAGTTTCAACGCGCAGGCTTGGTGTTTCTTTGCCCTATTCCGCTTCATAAAATGCAAGCACTCATAGGTAGCTATGATATTGTCAGTGATAAGTCTACCTGGAACGAAAGCTGACTATTCTTCTGATATTATGGCGGGAAGTATCATCTTCAGTGTATTAGATATAACCATGGAAGCAATTTTTTAGAGCGCATTGTACAAAGTTATTGGGAGAAACTTATTTAAGCACAACCTTGGTAATCTCCTCCCCACAAACATCCCAATGATGTTGGAAAAAATGTGCAGGAAAGCCATCCGGTCCCCGTGCCTTGATAGGGAACATTTGGAAAAGTGCATGTTTGACCTCCTGTTGACTATATGGAGCATTGAAAACATTGTTCATTGCGGGTGTTACCTTGGTAGGCACAAAAGCTAAAACTTGGTCCATGTTTTGCACTCCTTCCGACGTGTACAAATCCTTATAAAACGTGTTGGTCATAGCCTCCATCTCTGCATCGTCCCGTGTCAACTCGCCATCTGGCTTTAGTAATGATTTTATTTTATTTTTCGGTGTCGGCGACTTGCTCTTAAATGGAAAAGTAGGTGTTTTTGTCCCCATGGACCAGCCAATCCAGGCTGACAGCTTAAGTGCAACGCATAAACTCGCGGTCACTGGGTCACATGCGTCCCATGGAGACCTACTGGACTACGGCCTGGCACTACTCTCATCCCCTTCTACCTAGTCCACAAATGCATCTGTGTCAGGTGTGACACTTGGTTCATCCCGCACCTTTGATTTACTGAATCAAGGAACACGAGTTTGAAGGGAGACTAAGCGAGGCACATGTGCAAGCTAACCACGACTAGGGGAGTAGCTCGCATGGCCATAAGTAGATTTGCATCGTAAGCAGACATGATGAGGTGGCCAACATCGGGCCAAGTAGTTCACGGACTGCACTTGTGGTTCTGGGCTAGTATGTCCTTGATGCTGGCTCTATTACCTATCTATTCTAGTCGATAGACCGGTGCTACAATCCATATAACACAAGCTCTAGCTCCACGTGTAATAAAGTCACATTTTGTTCCTGATTCCTCTTATTCCTATCGCGACAAGACTATAACTACAGCTATCTGCTTCCACTTTGCTAACTCTCTTGTATTTCTACTAGCTAGTGTTCTACTTCCTAGAAAATACTGTGTTCTATAGATGGGAGCCTAAAGCGCCAATGCGGGAAAGTAAAGCCACCTCTAAACTGTCAGGCCATGTCCACTCATGTCATGACAAGGGAAAAAGCAAGGCTACCTCCTCTTATATAATGACTTACTCCCTAGTGTAGTGTAAAAAACGTTCTTTTATTATGGGATGGAGGGAGTAGTATGTATTGCATGATGTAGTACATCTCAGTTAACGAATATTGTAAAACAGCAACGTAAACTTGAAATGGTACATATGATTGGTGGTTCTTAAACGAATGGGATTACAAATTTATTATTACATGAAAATGCATGCTGCAATAAGATACGAGGATAGATCGAAAATGTCGACAAGCTACATCCTAGTACTGTTAGGAGTCTTGTTCAGGTTGGACTGTTATCAGTTGGGCCGGTTGTCAGTTAGTGATCATGAATGTTGCCATCAGATTACACAGCACCTGGATGATATATACTAGTGCCTGCAGTCCCTGAGTGCCTGCGTTGAGGCATGCCCGTAAATAATAGGTTGTGGAGTTACTTGGCCCTGCACGTACCATTGAAGCTTGAGATTGCAGGCTTCCGGGGATGTTGGCATACTCTTCGTGCCATTGCCACAAACTATACTGCTATTTAGTTTGAGAATTGGACATTGGACTTTGATCAAGTGAAACTAAACTGAGGACAAACATATTTTCCCATTCATCAGAAGATCACTCTAGGTTCAATAACAATGTGTACATAAGAGCAAAAATTAATCATTCTTCTCACCAGCATTTTTTCATCATCACTCCACTGACATGTTTACTGCGCTACCATCCGCCAATTGTAGAGTCCGTTGTACCGAACATGGCCATCCTTTAGCAAAACAACGCATTGCACCGATGTGCACACCCTCACAACGTACTTCAAAAGCCATATATTACGTTGCGTGAATCCAATCACGACCAGCTACTTGAGGTGATGGTGTCGAAGCTCATTGCATGATTTCGATCAATTCATCCCGCGTAGGTAATCTGGCTTCGTTTCTGAGTGAGGCACATGGATGTGCAGGACCTCTAGAAATGTCGAGGCCATGAGTAGGCCACATGTCCATGAGATATCCCAGTTTGAAAGGTAGGTCAGCAACAAGGAGCCTTTTCAGGTGCGGCAACTTCTTCGAACGACTGGGGTCAATCCAACTTCTTCGCCAAGTAAATCGGATGACGAGTTTTGCCATGGTTGGGGACATACCGAGGAACGAGTCAAACTCATCTATCCACCGTGCCGCCACTATACTATCATCCTCTAGAGGGAATGAGAGGTTAGTGTCCATGAGGCTCGGAACCAAGCGAAATAGAATCTTTGAAGTGTTGGTTAGGCAGAACGCCAGGCAGACAAGCATTCGGATGTCGCGCAGCTCGATCACTAAGAATGAACACTCCTCCATAACAAGCTCCTTGATATGTGAACACGGCGCATCCACCACCAGAGTGTTATGTGCACGGCAGCAGGACATGAGGTGAAGCACTTGCAGCCCAGTGCAGTCTTTAAACACCCTCTCGTACGCGTCGACGCGCGTGGAAGAAGACATGTGACACATGACGAGCTTGGTGAGCGTGTTGTTCTTATGTAGCGGTGGCAGTGCACAATACTTGCCCAGAGTCAGGCTGCGAAGGCGCGACCGGAGGTTGAGGCAGTTGTGGGGGAAGTTGTATGTTAGCGTCTGATCAGCACCGAATGATCGCCTAACAACAACCTCCAGATCTTCGACCCCCCATGCACCGACCGCCACATTGATCAGGCGGTCCACATAGATGATATCGTATGTCTGAAAAAACTCGAGACGGAGGATCTTCACATGCCGGTCATGGCCACCGTATGCTTCCAACAAGCTTGAGACTCCGTTGGCGAATGGCCTCATTGTGTCGATCTCGCATCACGCCTTGAGACCGTGGAGTATCCCGGCCAACAAAGTGGGGTTACGTTGGCAAGTTGCGCTGGCGAAGGCCGACGGTCCGTTCGTACTCCGGCGGGAGTATGTCGCTCATCCTGAAGTCGAGCGCCGACAGCTCGCGTGGGATGGAAACCCAGCGCCTGGCGGGGACGGCATTGGAGAGTGCTGTTCGGGTGTCCAGCCTGCTTACTATGAGGAGGATCAGATCGTGATGGAGCGCCGCGGGACCGAGCTGCAAGGGGCAACCTGCCGGCGAGGGGATTGGAGGTGGAGGTGGAGAAGGTGAGGCCATGCGGGCGGCGCCGGCGACCGCTGGAGGCTGAGTTCGGGATCACGATTTGAGGCAACGCGCAATCATCGGTCGCGCTGATGGATCTATCGATCGCGCCGTATGCCGCACGTAGACATGATGCGTTATGCATGGATGCGTGCATACGTCTACTGGATCGATGCGTGCATGCGTCGACTGGATGAATCAAACTTGGCGGTCTTCAAAAAAACAAAAAACAAACTTGACATGTCGTCTCCTTTTTTTTTTTTGCGGTGAACTTAACGAGTCCTTTATGTTCGTACGAATACGATCGCCTCGCTCCCACGACTCCTTAGTCCTTTCCACCTTTTTTTTCTCTCTCTATCTCCCAGTTTCTCATGGTTTAATTCCCTATATGCATAATTCTCTAGGTGTATGAACAATCAGTCCTAGAACACTTCAACTGGCCAGAAAAAAGAGGGAACACATTACAGTGATGGGAGAAGACTTGGTTGTTCTTTGATAACCCTGTATTCGGCAAGATGTACTCCTTCTCTATCTTAGGGCATTATGCCTTCCTAGATCATGGCTCGTGTAGGATCTAATTCAACGGCGACCACCTATACCGACGGGATGACCCCTTGTTTGACACCTTACAGTCCTAGCTACAACCTGCACTGAGCATTTCTTCAGGGAATAAGAGCCCGTCTAATTTCTGATTTCTCTCATTCCTATCTACAAGCTCCTCATCTCTCTCTCTCTCCCTCCTGGAATTCTACCAGAGAGCAGATACACCCAGAGGCGGTTTCAGGCCCCAGGCAGCTGCCTGGGGCGTGCAGGCTGTTTGCTTCGGTGACTGTAGCTACAGTGTTTTGCTGTAGCTACAGTACTCGAAGGTGGCCTGGGTCTTGCAGATTGTCTGGGTCCGCTACTGGATACACCACTATCTATTTGGGTGTTGTGGGGTGCGGGAGGAAACAATATATACACCTAAACTTATGGGCATTGATTCCTGTATGCTAGGACATTAATTGGGAGATTTATTTAGGGAAGCCATTAATCGGCAGTTAATTTCCGAAGTGTTTGGACATGCTTGGTTGGTGCATCAAGTTTGTCACGCATTACCACATTACAATTTTAGGCAAGTTTGACCGAGCTAACTATGTTTGAACTGCATTCCCATTTGTGGCAAAGATTCTTTTGAGGTAATAGAGGCATGATTTATCATTGACTCGAAAAATATGCACTATTACTTTAATGTGGCAAAAATATGTAGTCAATTTTGATCTCCTAAGGCTGGTCATAGTGGACAATATCATGCACTGCCAGTGGATCTCCTCCCCGCTGCAGGCTCTCTCCCGCTGCACTTGGTGGCCTTTACCGTGGCTCGCTATGCCGGTTGCTTTGCCGTCTGCTGGTAGACGGCAAAGACCTTTGCCGTTCGCAATGCATGCCTTTGCCGTCAGCCATGGCAGACGGCAAAGATCCTGATTCCAGTAGTGTTGGTGGCTTGTGCTCCCGGCCGTCGGCCTCGGTGTGTTCGCGAGGGCTGGTAAAGGTGACATCAGACCGGAGGAAACTCTAGATGACTTGCTCATCCCGACGGTGGTGACGACCAAGGTCGCTGTTCTCCTCCTTGCAGGCGTCGTCGAGGTTCCTTCCCTCCATCCTGACCCCATGCCCGGGTGAAGACCCAAAATCTCTACAGAATGGGCGTCGGCGGCACTGCGTGTGTCGTGCCCTTCTTGGAGACGCCGCCTAGGACGTTCGGGTGCTTGTTAGAGGAACTGCAGGGCAGAGGGGATGGGACCAGTGGCAGCAGGTAGTATTCGCGAAGGAGGATGGGCGTCGCATATGGCACATTGACAACGACGAGTCTCGGCGGCATGGAGCAGCGGGGTCTCGGCGGTGGGCGCGCCATGTTGGACGAGCGCAGGATGGTGACGTTGTCTGGCATTGCGGTGGCGTCGACGGCAGCTAGGCCTGGCAAGGTCGATGCGTCAGTATAGCTATGAAGAGATATCGGTGGAAGATGACGGCGGCGGCAGCCTATGATCAAAAGGAGGGGAAAAGGGATAGCCAAAAAGACCATACTGTGAGCAGCCACCAACCTAGAAGTCTCTCATCTTTTAGGCTTGTACGGAATTTCTGGACCTCGTCCATCAGATGCCCCGTGATCACAGGTCGGTGCAGTGTCCGATCTCCAAATGTAGTCACTTTCTCTTGTTTATTACGCACGGTCTCATTTAATCTAGACGTCATAATCTGAATATACCACATAAACAGTTTAACTCTTTTTTGTTTGTCACACTCACACTACGTAGTAGTTTTCTCGGAGCTGCCAAAACAGAGATGCATCCATCTGGTAGAACAAGTATGTGTGCGGATCACTGAATCCGCCATGACTAATATCGATGGTCGTGCGAAAATGCACAAGTAACCCCCGATCTTCCTCGCTTCAAGAGATTCATGAGTGGCGTGCAGCATCGCCCGTAAGACGTATGTGCAATCCTTGCCGCTCCGCTGGGTCATCTCTACCATTCGTCACGCCAACCCGGCTGCCGTGCTAAGAATGAACGCATCTTAGAAGCTCACACAGTCTCTTCCTGGGCTTCTTGCCCTATCTTGCACAAGCTCGTCTGCCGATGGACGTGATGCGCCTCCATTCTATTGCTTTTTGATTCCTCACATTCCCATCAAAAAGGTTCGACGCTTTGCCAACTTTGTCCTAGTTACCCTTTCTTATCGATTTTGATAGAGATGTTTCCATCAAAGAATGTGGGAAGTGAAAACTACAGCGATAGTTGCAGTGGCCTGGTCCCTTTTATCCCCAATGCCCGGTCCTCCTTTATTGCACCACCAAAGTGCTCTATTCCACCCGCCGGGTTGTATTTTTTGAGATCATTTTGCTTTTTTATTGACAATTTTCTACCGCATGTCCTTTTTTCTGATTAACATGACATATACTATTAAGATATATATAATGAAGTTTATTAATAAGGGCACACATGATGGATGGCCAGATTATTTCCGTTTTTAACTTTCAGCATATCTATCTTTTTTCCAGCAAGCTCGTTGTGCACTTTCAATACATAAACATAGATAGATTGAAAACTTCTGTATGTACACCGTACAAATTTCGTGGCGGTGAGCCCTTTTTTCTAAAAGAAGGAGAGTATTTATTGCATTTTTTGTGCACCGTTAACCTCCAGTCAGCAGATGGGTTACAATGTCATAGAAAGTCGTCCAATCATACAACATGGCCGTCATGAGCTAAGCTCACGCCCAAATAAGCCAACTCGACTGTGTTCTGGTTTAAGGCAATGGCATCAATCGATGCAGATGTCATAGTCTTTTCCCCCTTTTTGAAAAGAAAATCATGTTCTGGTCTATTACATGACCCTTGGCGGTTCCGAACACAGACACCTGTAAGCAATGCCTTCAAATAGTTTGCCTCCGAACAGACAAAGCTTAACGAAATTAAATCAAAGGCACTGAGAATTTCTCCTGAATGTGATAAAAGGATATGTTTCTTGTTAGAAATAACTCATAATCTGTTGACCAAACTAATGCTCAACGAGGGGAGTAGTATTTAAAAATAGAGCAAAGCTTGTTTAATCCCTAAACTTCTAGAGATTGCGTGGTCTGAACCCTCGACTCCTAATCCATAAAATTGGCATCCTATACTTGTGGTGTGGCTCTGATTAGAGAGCGATCCTAATTGGCGCTTCATGCGCCAATAAGATGGCGCACACTACCCACCAGCGGGCCCAAGCCTAGTAGTTTGCTAGCGCCAATAAGACATCGCTCTATACTTTCTCCTACACGCGAGGAGGGACGAGTGCCTCAAATCGTGATCTCCAGGCTCCACCGGTTGCCGGCGCCGCCCGCACGGCCATACCGCGCCGGCCCCTCGCGGCCTCACCTTCTCCATCTCCACCTCCAATCCCCTCGCCGGCAGGTTTCCCGTCGCAGCTCCGTCCCGCGGCCGCGCCACCGGAGACAGCACCGGAGCAACCTACAAGGAGTTGGTAAGCCTGCTTCCGCTTGTTCATATTATCGACTGCCCTCCAATGCCCTGTTGTATTGTTCTGCCCGGCTGCCCACCCCCATTAACCCTAAATCCCCAATGCCGAAGCCAAGTGTTATATGTGATGCCGATTTTTCTTTAATGTGACCCAAGCCAAGTGTTACATTACTTGTTTTATTAATTGTTATTGCGTTGCAGATATTTTCGGTACCCCGAAGTTATTGCTGTTTTTCCGCTTGTGTCTGTTGTAATTGTAGAAGCGTTTATATACACGCGCATACACTCACCCCTATGAACGCACACACGCACACCCTATCGCTATGAGCACCTCCGAGAGACTGAGCCGGCATATCATCTTGAGATTTACGAAGTCACCGTGGGCGCCTCGTCATCGACGGGAACGTCTCCTCCCACTGAATGCGCATCGCCGGAAATCCTGAAATAAATCCAGAAAGAAATGCGAGCACCAGGATTTGATCCCTGGTGGGCTGGGGATACCACAGTCCCTCTAACTTTCCAACCACAGGTTAGTTCGCGAATCACACACGCTTGAAACGTATATATGATTCAACTGCAACGTTTTGAATCAATTAGCTGTTTATATTCTTCAGTTGCCAACCTTTTACCGCTGTGCGGTTTTTCTTTTTGACAAGCGCGCCCACCATCCGATTTCTTTCTGGTCTGTCAATGCATCGAGCAGTTTTACCATGTCACTCTTCTGTTACTGCTACTCCCTCCCTTTTCCGTGTGAATTCACTAGTTTCTTATGCTCGTTTAGTGTTACTTTTGTTGTACAATTGTCGAAAATGAAGAGACTATTTTGTTTACGTAAGCCTATTGTTTCTTCCCAGCTATTTGTATTTGCTAACTCTAAACATATTTGGTGACCAATAATACTGTATGTAAAACCTATTTATATTGTTTTTTTCGGTAAGCTGTGTACTATATGTGATGCTGAACTTTTTTTTGATATGGCACAGGAACTCCGAAAAAAATCTGCTCTGCCATAGGCACCGAAAGCCATGCCGATGTTGCGTCGAGTGCAGCCTAGCACGTCTGACAGTGAGGACCGCCTTAGCGCGCTCCATGACGATCTGATCCTCCTCATAGTAAGCGGGTTGGACACCAGAACAACGCTCTCCATGGCTGTCCTCACCAGGAGCTGGGTTCGCATCCCGCGCGAGCTGTCGGCGCTCGACTTCAGGTTGAGCGACATACTCCCGTCGGAGTACGAACGGACCATCGCCCTTCGCCAGGGCAACTTGCCACATGACACCACTTTCGCCGGGATACTTGACGGTCTCAAGGCGCAATGCGAGATCGACACAATGACGTCACTCGCCAACGGAATCACGAGGTTCTTTGAAGCAGACAGTGGTCATGACCGGCAGGTGAAGACCCTCCGTCTCGAGTTTTTTCAGACATATGATAGCATCTAACGTGGACCGCCTGATCAGTGTTGCGGTCAGTGCACGGGAGGTCGACGATCTGGAGGTTGTCATCAAGCGATCGCTCGGTGCTTATCAGTCCCTGACATATAACTTCCCCCACAACTGCCTCAACCTCCGGTCGCGCCTTCGCACCCTGACGCTGGGCAAGTACTGTGCACTGCCAGCGCTGCATAGCTACAACAAGCGCACCAAGCTCGTTTTGTGTGACATGTCTGCTTCCACGCCTGACAACATGTACGAGAGGGTGTTCAGGGACTGCACCGTGCTGCAAGTGCTTCACCTCACATCATGTTGTTGTGCAAATACCACTTTGGTGGTGGACGTGCCGTGTTCACATATCAGGGAGCTCGTCATGGAAGAGTGCTCGTTCTTTGTGATTGAGCTGCACGACCTCCCAATGCTAGTCCGCCTGGCGTGCTGCTTAACAGACACTTCAAATATTCTATTTGGCTCGCTTCCGTGCCTCATGGACACTAACCTATTATTCTCTCTAGAGGATGATAGTATAGTGGCGGCACGGGGGAGAGATGAGTTTGACTCGTTCCTCACCATGGAGAACCTCGTGAACCGATTTACAGGACGGAGAAGATGGATTCGAGCCGGTCGTCCGGAGAGGAAGTTGTTGCACCTGAAAACGCTCCTTGTCGCCGACCTGCCTTCAAATTGGGATATCGCATGGACACGTGGTCTCCTCATGGCCTCGACATTTCTCGAGGTCCTACACATCCACGTGCCTCAGTCAGAGATGGAGCCAGATTACCTGCAACGAATGAATTGGTTGAAATCACGCAATGAGCTTCGGCACCATCACCTCAAGGAGCTGATCGTCATTGGATTCATGCAGCATAACATATGGCTTTTGAAATATGTTGTGAGAGTGTGCACATGATTTTAACACATTGTTTTACTAAAGGATTGCCATGTTCAGTACAACGGAGATTGGCGGATGGTTGGGAAGCAAACATATCCGTGGAGCGACGATGAAAAAATGGTGGTGCGAAGAATGATGAAAATATTTGGGCTCATGCCTTTTCCTGAACTGATCTTGGGATGGTCTCTTTACTTTCTCTTATGTACACATTGTTATTGAAACCTAGAGGATCAACGGGAAAATATGTTTGTCCTCGGTTTAGTTTCATTCGATCGATGTCCATTGTCCAATTCTCAAACTAAGTAGTAGTATAGTTTGTGTTGCACGAAGAATATGCCAACATCCTTGAACGCCTGCAATCTCAAGCTTCAGTGGTACCACAGCCACGTATTTACGAACATGGCTCTTCGCAGGCACTCAGGGATTGCAGGCACTAGTACGTATCATCATGGTGATGTGTATGGTTAATCTAATGGGAACATTCATGACCATCAACCGGCAGTGGCGGAGCCAACATCTGAACAATAGTCAATAGGTGTACAATAGTCCAGTAAAATAAATGTGCATGCTGACCTCAGCAAGAAATGCAAACAGTTTTCCTGGAGAGCTGCCAAAACAGAGATGCATCCATCTGGTAGAACATGTATATGTGCGGACATGACTAATATTGTGCGAGAATGCACAAGTAACCCCGATCTTCCTCGCTTCAAGAGATTCATGAGTGGCGTCCAGTATCGCTCGTAAGACGTATGTACAATCCTTGTAACGGGTCATCTCTACCATTCGTCACGCCAACCCGGCTGCCGTGCTAAGAATCAACGCATCTTGGAAGCTCACACGGTCTCTTCCTGGGCTTCTTGCCCTATCTTGCACAAGCTCGTCTGCCGATGGACGTGATGCGCGTCCATTCTATTGATTTTTGATTCCTCACATTCCCATTAGAAAGGTTCGACGATTGCCAACTTCCTCCTAGTTACCCTTTCTTATCGATTTCTGTACAGCTATTTCCATCAAATAATGTGGGAAGTGAAAACTACAACGATACTCGCCGTGGTCTGGTCCCTTTTATCGCCCAACGGCCAGTCCTCCTTTATTGCACCACCAAAGTGCTCTATCCCACCCGCCGGGTTGTATTATTTTGAGAACATTTTTCTTTTATTCCCACAATTTTCTAGCACATGTTTTTTTTTCTGAGTAACATGACATGTAGTATTAAGATATAATAAAGTTGATTAATAAGGGCACACATGATGGATGGCCAGATTTTTTCCGTTTTTAGCTTTTAGCATATCTATCTTTTTTCCAGCAAGCTCGGTGTGTATTTTCAATACATATACATACATAGATTGAAAACTTCTGTATGTACACCGTACAAATTTCGTGGCGGTGAGCCTTTTTTTTAAAAAAAGAGAATATTTATTGCATTTTTTGTGCGGCATTAACCTCCGATCAGTAGATGAGTTACAATGTCATAGAAAGTCGTCCAACCGTACAACATGGTCGTCATGAGCTAAGCTCACGCCCAAATAAGCTAACTCGTGTTCTGGTTTAAGGCAATGGCATCAATCGATGCAGATGTCGTAGTCTTTTCCCCCTTTTTGAAAACAAAATCATGTTCTGGTCTATTACATGACCCTTGGCAGTTCCGAACACAGACACCTGTAAGCAATGCCTTAAAAAAGTTTGCCTCTGAACAGAGAAAGCTTAACGAAATTAAATCAAAGGCACTGAGAATTTCTCCTGAATGTGATCAAATGATATGTTTCTTGTTAGAAATAACTCATAATCTGTTGACCAAACTAATGCTCAACGAGGGGAGTAGTATTTAAAAATAGAGCAAAGCTTGTTTAATCCCTAAACTTCTAGAGATTGCGTGGTCTGAACCCTCCACTCCTGGCATCCTATACTCGTGGTGTGGCTCTGATTAGAGAGCGATCCTAATTGGCACTTCAGTCCCCAATAAGATGGCGCACACTACCCACGAGCAGGCCGAAGTCCAGTAGTGTGCTAGCACGAAGCCAGCTGCTCTCGTAGTCGTTGGTATGCCTGCACAATCATTTTCTCTTCGGGTTTTTGCTGCTGCTGTTTGTAGTGTGCTAGCATGAAACCGAATTCTGGTTTTCTAGAATAAAATTTCATGCATCGTGAATTCAAAAATAGTGAACACAAAAAAACGAGGAGTTTAATAAGTTTATGAATTGAAAAAATATTTCGTATTAAAAATATTTGTGAATTTAAAAATGCCCATAATTCAAAATGATATTCACTTTTTTAAAATGTTCATGAATCTGAGAACTTTACAAATTTGTTAGTGTCTCTATTGTTCAGCCTGGTAAAAATAATGGAGGTTCTCCATGTCTCTGTTAAATCTTGCTGGACAAAATAATCTCCAATTATAGGATGGCAAGATCAACTATCTAATTAGAAAAACCTGGACCAACTGAAACTTGTTAGTGTTTCATAAACCTAAATGCAAATATCGACTGAATACCATCTTATTCCAGGAAAACAATATCAGCTATATATGGTCTTAGGAATTGTAAATCTACCAAAACATATCAGAGTTGCATAAACTGAATGCTAATACCAAAATAAATTCTTACAGAGTAACTTTTCTAGAAAGGAAACATCAACTATGGTATTAAAAAAATGTGAATGCTGACACCAAAATACTTGAGTGAATGTTTGTTTTTTCCATAGGATTGCATCTTATCATATTATTGAATTAAACTAATCCCACAAATATGATATAGTCCCTCAAGTGAGCAATGTGGAGTTATAATGTGGTAAGGCAACAGAGCTCTACAATTACACAATTTGAGGGTGAACTAAAATTAGTACCAAAATATGTTCCATAAACACAACTGATATCTTTACCCAGAAAGATAGCATATGTATTTAGCTCCTTACATACAGCACAAGAACTCACAAGCAACAGCGTTGTTGCCATTGTTGACAGGTCTCAAACACTATAGTACATGAACACCGTGATATGTCACGATGCAATACCTCTCAAAGTGCAATCAGAATTTATTTTTTATGGCAGGAAAACAAACTTAAATAAATGCATGTGCAATCTAATATCAGAGAATTCCCCAAACAAAATTCATTGTATGTGCAGATCAACTTCCAAATAGAAGATACTAATTGGCCCACTGAAAGTAAATAGCTGATGCACTTCCAATCAGTACATGTAAACTTGTACAGTACATGCATGCCAAGAATCAAATTTGTACACCAACCAATGATGCTTTGGAATTTTTGTAGTGGTTAAATTAAGTAAAAAACACCAGCCAGTGATGCTTTGGAATTTTTATGGTGGTAAACTCAGTAAAAAGTACGAAGCAGTTCACCGTGATGGAGTTCGTCCCTATTGTCGTGATGTCATTGCACCGCATCGCTGTCATGGTGTAGCCCGTCATAGAGATGGTGTCGGCGAAATCATCGATCTGATTGGCCAAAGGAAAGGTGCAGTAAATCGTGGAAGTCAAAGCCATTGGACGGTAAAGAAAACGGAGAGGGGTGGAAAAGCTCTCTTTGGCTAGGAACACTTGTTTTGACCGATTGGTCGAGAAGCTCACGTGTGGTGCCCCGCCCCTCGGCTGGTCTGGATAGCGACGGCACGCACATGATGCCTGTGGCATGCACATGAACATCTGTGGGTGGTGGGCATCTCTAGATATCTCATGCGAACATGTGGGTATATGCAGGAATAGCCATGTCATCCGATCACAGCCAGCCCAACATAAACTTAGGCGGTGAACCAAATAGTACCCATTGAAGACCTGTGACCAACGCCAAAGAAAAACTGGCAATGAACCAAAACCTATGGTAATTCAGTTAAAAAAAAAACTGTGGTAATATACACGTGTCAACCCAAGAGAGATCAATCCTTGGCACTTGAAACGGACAGAATTGACGGTAGCTTAGCCATTACTATACTAAGACTATCTTCCCTATAACCTATGTATGCTAGACCGGTACTACAGTTTCAGTACCATTGGTTCTAGCTCTGCGTTGTAACATACTCGTTCTTCGAGATTCATCTCATTCCTATTGACAAAGACTATCTTCTCCAAGTTCGTTAACTCCCTTGTACCTCTACTGGCTACAGTTTTCTACTGATGGGTACTGAGAAGTGTCATGGGGAAAAGTAAGGCACCTCGGAAAAGTAAGGCCACCTTCTCTCATATATGACCATCTGAGAAAGTGCTGGAGGAAAAAGAGAGCAATCTCCTCTTATATGAGCTAGTTTGTGTTGTATGTTGCACTATGCAATGGGAATTTACTATGATGTTAATTCAATGCATGATTACGACTCTGTCTACTACCATTCTTAATGGTTGCTAGAGCATCTCCAACGCCATTCCTTAAAACGGCCGTAAATATTCAGGTCGATCGTGTTCGGACCCTTTTTGCCATCCGACGTAGTGTCGCAAACGTTCGCGGGCGCATCCGGGTGTCCGACTTCCTACAAACCGGATGCAAAGCCGGGGAGGTTTGCGGGACTCTGGACCATCGGCACATATGACTCCGACAACTCCGGCGCTCCTAAACCCCACCCGGAACCCGCACATTTGGCATTCCGTTCCTCCACTGGCTCTGTATTTACTCCCGCCCAGGCAGACACCGCAGCTCTACCACCCCGCCGGCCCAGGCCTTGTCAGACCTCCACCGCTCTACCCGGTACCAGGCCCGCTTTGTCAACTCTACCGTCACCTCCGCCCTCGTCCGTCCGCCACCCAGGTATCCTTCACCGTGGACGGCAGCACAACCGACAAGTGTTTGTCCAAATGCCATAGCCATTTTTGTAACAATTTTCCTTACTTTGAAGCAAGTATGATGGATTCGGACAACGAGTACTTCTACAACAACATCATGGAGTTGTTCTCGTCATATGGGGGGACGAATATGTAGATGAAACGGCGATGATGCAGGTGGTCCTGGTAGACACGAAATGTGTGGAGGCACATGTTCTTAGTTTCAAGGGATTAATCAAGGGATATCATGTGTTGAAACAGAAGAGGGCATGGGGGCATTTGACGTTAGTGACGACTACTTCTCCCCCGATGCCCTATTTGCTAACATTTTTTGCCAGCAATTTCGAATGCGAAAATATTTTCGATCGCCTCTATGATGGTGTCTGGGCCTATGATGACTACTTCATGTTGAAGAAGGATGCCGCTAGAAAAATTGAAATCTCTTTTTACTAGGAGCAACATTCATGAAATCGCTAACCGGTAGTTTCTTGATAGCTTGGGAGTAGCGATTAATCCATGAATCGTCCCGGAGCTCACCGACAGGGATGATGGCCGTCCCTGGACCTCGCGTACAGTAGATAGAGTTGACGGCGACTCCACCATGCTCTTGGAGCGTAGAAAGCTGCCAACCAGTAAATTCATGGGATTGAGGAGAAAAACACACTGGGCAATCAGGACGCGGCGGAGGTATACAGTGTGCTTGGCATTTTTTTCTAGCAAAGAAATAAAAGTTGAATTTTAGAGGTGGCCCGGTGGTAGAAATATATTTTTTCTAGCCTTCACCCCTCACCCGTGGTGATAAAGAAGGACCTTATTTTTCCGTCACTCGTATCACCGAATTTGAGCTCGCTGGTTCGTCCATCCTCAGATAATCTCTCTCTCTCTCTCTGATCAGGAGCCTTCGGGACCAACGGTAATGGTGAGCCACGAGCCGGAACGAGTGTGGCATAGGTGAAGACGGTCGACTAGAATAATGGAATTGTAATACGTTGGCGAAGGCATGCATGTTAGTCAAAACGAATCGTGGCGGGAGGCGATGGACGTACGATTGCCGGGGCCATTTGAGCTTGTGAGTATGGATGGCGGGTGAGGCGTCTGTAGGTGCAGACTCGCAGAGATCATGCAACTCTGTCACCGGTGAATGGTCGAATCTGAAGGTCGAGAAGAATCTGGCCGGCGCGGGAGGGTGTGTGTGTGGGGGGGGGGGGGGGGGGGGGGGTCATGTTCAAAATGACGTTTTTTATTAGAAAAGAAGATTGGCGATTTGAGGACGACTTCAGCATGGCATGCTCTTTGGTGACGAACCAGCAAATTCGTGAGATCGATCGAAGAGAAGAGAGAAAAATGAACCACCGTTTTTCATATAGCGAGTCTGTTCAAGTTAATGTCGAGAGCTAATAAACATGTCACAAAAAATAGGGTGCGAAAAGAAGGGTGGACAAAGGAAGTAAAAAAATAGAGGATTCCTCATCATCAACAACAACAAAATTAGGGCGACCAGCAGAGGAAAGAAGCTATATATGTATGTACAGTGGATGCATGAAGAAAGAAATGTGACGAGCAAAAGATCCCTAGCTAGCTTCCGGAATCTGTGTGGATGGAGTAGGCACGCTTTGTTGCTTGCAAGTCCGTAATCTCACGCAATGCTTAACTCAGCACTAATTCATGCATGGCGTACAGCTGGGTACGCACGACGGCCACGTGTCAAATGAAATAGAAAAAGGTAAAGAAAAAACTTTCTATCGACCGAAAACGAAAGGCGTCTCGGCTACTCCCTCTGTACCTACTAGAACTACAAATATTTCGGTACTGAGAGAGTAAATGAATGGATGGATGAATGGACGTGGAGAGAGATGAAAAAAAGGTCTGAAGACACCTAGCTACTACAGGACGAGTATTACCTACGGTACAGCGCCTCAGGCGTGTCTCCTCTCTTTTTTTTCTACTCCTGGATGCCTCCCTCGTACGATGGCTCACCTAACCACCGATGCGCTAATTTCGGTGCTAATCCTAATACGCCTAGGATATCGGGAATGAGGGAGTACAATTCTGTTTCCAGAGGGACCAGTCGATCTACACGAGAGGAGGGACGGGTGCCTCAAATTGCGATCCTCCAGGCTCCAGCGGTCGCCGGCGCCGCCCGGACGGCCGTACCGCGCCGGCCCATCGCGGCCTCACCTTCTCCACCTCCACCTCCACCTCCACCTCCACCTCCAATCCCCTCGCCGGCAGGTTTATCGTCGCAGCTCGGTCCCGCGGCCGTGCCACCGGAGACAGCATCGGAGCAACCTACAAGGAGTTGGTAAGCCTGCTTCCGGTTCTTCATATTATCGACTGCCCTCCAATGCCCTGATGTATTGTTCTGCCCGGCTGCCCCTATTAACCCCTAAATCCCCAATGCCGAAGCCCTGGTGTTACATTACTTGTTTTAATTGTTTGCTGATATTTTCGGAATCCCCAACTTATTTCGGTTTTTTTTGCTTGTGTTTGTTGTAATTATGGAATCACGCACACTTGAAACGTACGATTGAACTGCAATGTTGTGAATCAATTGGCTGTTTATATTCTTCATTTGCCAACCTTTTACCGCTGTGCGGTTTTTCTTTTTGACAAGCGCGCCCACCAGTGGCGGAGCGTAGGCGGGACAATACCGGGCCTTGGCCCCCCCCCCCCCCCCCCCCCCTTTCTAAAGGAAAATTTATCAAATATGCTTATATTTCTTACTAATCGCCCTACTAATGCTCCGGCATCTCTGATCATCCTAGTATTTTTTTATGCCATATACTTGTTTTGGCCCCTCCTAACATTTGGTTGACCCTCCGCCACTGGCGCCCACCATCCGATTTCTTTCTGGTCTGCCAATGCATCGAGCAGTTTTACCATGTCCACTCTTCTGTTACTGCAATACTCCCTCCCTGTTTCGAGCGAATTCACTAGTTTCTTATGCTCGTTTAGTTTTACTTCTGTTGTGCAATTGTCGAAAATGAAGAGAGTATTTTTTTTACGTAACCCTATTGTTTCTTCCCAACTATTTGTATTTGCTAACCCTAAATATATTTGGACATTTGGTGAGCTATAGTACTGTATGTAAAACCTATTTATATTGTTCTTTCCGGTAACCTGTCTATACTATATGTGATGTTGAACATTTTTTTTTAATATGGAACAGGAACTCGAAAATTTCTGCTCTGCCATAGGCACCGAAAGCCATGCCGATATTGCGTCGAGTGCAGCCTCACACGTCTAACAGGGATGACCGCCTTAGCGCGCTCCATGACGATCTGCTCCTCCTCATAGTAAGCAGGTTGGACACCAGAACAGCGCTCTCCATGGCCGTCCTCGCCAGACGCTGGGTTCACATTCCGCGCGAGTTGTCAGCCCTCGACTTTAGGGTGAGCGACATACTCCCGCCCGAGTACCAACGGACCGTCGACCTTCGCCAACGCAACTTGCCGCATGACCACACTTTGGTCGGGATACTTGACGGTCTCAAGGCGCAATGCGAGATCGACACAATGACGTCACTCGCCAATGGGATCACGAGTTTCTTGGAAGCAGACACTGGTCATGACCGTCAGGTGAAGACCCTCCGTCTCGAGTTTTTCAGACATATGATAGCATCTACGTGGACCGCCTGATCAATGTTGCGGTCAGTGCATGGGGGATCGAAGATCTGGAGGTTGTCGTCAGGCGATCGCTTGGTGCTGATCAGTCCCTGACATACAACTTCCCCCACAACTGCCTCAACCTCCGGTCCCGCCTTCGCACCCTGACGCTTGGCAAGTACTGTGCACTGCCACCGCTGCATAGCTACAACATGATCACCAAGCTCGTTCTGTGTGACATGTCTGATTCCACGCCCGTCGACGTGTATGAGAGGGTGTTCAGAGACTGCACTGTGCTGCAAGTGCTTCACCTCATATCCTGTTGTTGTGCACATAACACACTGGTGGTGGATGCGCCGTGTTCACATATCAGGGAGCTTGTCATGGAAGAGTGCTCGTTCCTTGTGATTGAGTTGCGCGATCTCCCAATGCTTGTCCGCCTAGCGTGCTGCCTAACTGACACTTTCAAGATTCTATTTGGCTCTGTCCCGAGCCTCATGGACACTAACCTCTCATTCTCTATAGAGGATGATAGTATCGTGGCGGCACGATTGATAGATGAGTTCGACTCGTTCCTAGGTATGTCCCCCACCATGGCGAACCTCGTCATCCGATTTATTGGGCGGAGAACATGGATTCGGCCCAGTCATCTAGAGAGGAAGTTGCCGCACCTAAAAAGGCTCCTTGTCGCTGACCTGCCTTCAAATTGGGATATCGCATGGACACGTGGCCTCCTCATGGCCTCAACATTTCTCGAGGTCCTGCACATCCATGTGCCTCGCTCCGAAACGGAGCCAGATTACATACGCGGTATCAATTGGTCAAAATCACGCAATGAGCTTCGGCACCATCACCTCAAGGAGCTGGTCGTGATTGGATTCACGCAACGTAACATATGGCTTTTGAAGTATGTTGTAAGGGTGTGCACATCGTTGCAACAGGTTGTTTTGCTAAAGGATGGCCATGTTTGTTATAACGGACTCTGGGATTGGCGGATGGTCGGGCAACAAACATGTCCGTGGAGTGATGATGAAGAAATGGTGGTGAGAAGAATGATGAATTTTTTTGGGCTCATGCCTCTTCCTGAACTGATCTTGGGATGATCTCTTTGTTTGCTCTTATGTACACATTGTTATTGAACCTAGAGGAATATTGTGATCGATGGGAAAATATGTTTGTCCTCGGTTTAGTTTCTCTCGACCGATGTCCATTGTCCAATTCTCAAACTAAATAGTAGTATAGTTTGTGGGAGTGGCACCAAGAGTATGCCAACATCTTTTGACGCCTGCAATCTCAAGATTCAATGGTACGTGCAGGGCCAAGTAACTCCACAGCCACGTATTTATGAACATGGCTCATTGCAGGCACTCAGGGACTGTAGGCACTAGTACGATCATCGTGCTGATGTTATGGTTAATGCAATGGCAACATTCATGATCACCAACCGGCAGTGGCGTACTAGTCCAGTTAAATAAATGTGCATGCTGACGGCAGCAAGAAATACAAACAGCAACATCGAAGGTCGGTGCCGTTGTTGATTAACAGCCACCGACCTAGAAGTCTCTCATTTTTTATTTTTTTTTGAAACGGATCTCTCATCTTTTAGACTTGTACTGGGTTCCATTAGATGCCACTTGATCACAGGTCTGTGCAGTTGTCGTTTATTACACATGGTCTCATTTAATCTAGATCGTCATAATTTAAATCTACAACATAAACAGTTTAACTCTTTTTTTCTTTGATTAACGTCGGATTTTCTAGAAAGTCTGTATTTTGTATTACAGTAAAGTAATAATAGATCACAGCTCCATTCCAAATATGGGATACCCTACAAAGTATATGTAGTCAACCGTCAAACTTTTGCATTTTTGTCTGCAAATAAATAACAAGCTAACCATGTTTTAGACAATAATATTATTGATTTTTTATGAGAAATACTTCCATTTAACTTTTAATAACCAATACTTTCCATAATATGTTGTCCATCACACTCGAGTAGGGCGTTTTGGTGACCGAGCTCCATGGAGCCCTTTATTTTTGAAAAATTTAAAATTCAAACTTTTCAACTTCAAAAAATTCTAAAAAAAATATGCAACTATACAAGGATGAAATGTATGTGTGTGTAAAAAATCAAGATGAAACACTTTGAAATGCGACCTGTACAAAAAAGACAAATTTCTGGACTTTGAGGATGAATAGTATCATGTGTTAAAAAGCCTCAGATTTGTCTTTTTTGCACAACCTTCATTTCAACGTATTTCATCCTAAAAATTTACATACATGTGTGTTATGCCTCCATGTATATCTGTATTTTTTTTCAGATTTTGTTGAAATGTAAAAATATGAATTTTCATGAATTTTAGGTTTTCCAAAAACCTGCCTCCATGGAGGCCGAGCTCCAAAAGGCATTTTCGATCACACTCGCGCTATACGTAGTAGTTTTCCTAGGGAGCTGCCAAACCATTTGGTAGAACAAGTATGTGCGGATCACTGAATCAGATATGAGTATGACAAATATCAATGGTCGTGTGAAAATGCACGAGTAACCCCGATCTTCCTTGCATCAATAGATTCATGAGTGGCGTCCAGCATCTCCCGTGAGACGTATTTTTTCTTCAGATTTTTCTAGCACATGTCCTTTTTCTGATTATCGTGACTTGTACTTTTAAGACAAGTAATTTGGGACATACTCCCTCTGTAAACTAATATAAGACTTTTTAGTGATCCAAAAAGTCTTATATTAGTTTACAGAAGGAGTAGGTAATAATAAAATAGAACAATAACACCACACATGATGAATGACCAGATTATTTCCGTTTTTACTTTTAGCATATCTATCTTTTTCCCCGCAAGCTCGTCATGTAGTTTCAATACATAAACGTGGATAGTTGAAGCCTTTTGTATGTACACCGTACAAATTTCGTTGTGGTGAGCCCATTTTTCTAAAAGAAGGATAATTTATTCCATTTTTTGTGCACCGTTAACCTCTGATCAGAAGATGAGTTACAGTGTCATAGAAAGTCCCCAAGCATACAACATGGTCATCACGAGCTAGACTCACGCCCATATAAGCCAACTCATGTTCTGGTTCAAGACACAACTGCATCAATCGATGCACACGTTAGGGTCTTTTCCCCCTTTTTGAAAAGAAAATCATGTTCTGGTTTATTGTATGACCCTTTGCGATTCTTAACATGGATGCTTGTAAGAAATGACTTCAAATACTTTGGCACCGATGAGAGAAAGCTTAACAAAACTAAATCGAAGAAACATGAAACTTCTCTCGAATGTGAGTCAAATGATATGTTTCTTGTTACATATAACTCATAATCTGTTGCCCAAACTAATCCTCGACAAAGGGACTACTTAAAAATAGAGCAAAGTTTGTTTAAGCCCTCCATAAAATTGGCACCCTATACTCGTGATGTAGCTCAGGTTAAAGAGAGATCCTAACTGGCTCTTCAGGCGCGAAAAGTTCACTATGGCGCACACCATCCATGTGCGGGCCGAGGCCAGTTGGTCTCGTATATATGCTTGCGCAATCCATTTCTTTTCGAGCTTTTAGTTGATGCTGTTGTAATTTAAAAAAACCGGATTCTTGTTTTCAAGAATAAAATTCCGTGCATCGTGAATTTGAAAAAAGTGAACTTTAAAAAACAAGGAGTTTATTAAGTTGGTGAATTGAAAAAACATTTCATCTTAACAAATATTTCTCTATTTTAAAAATGCCTACGAAATCAAAATGATATTCATTTTCTTAATATTCATTAATTTGAAAAGTTGACAAATTCCGGAGGGGAAAATTCGATTTGATAAAAGTTAATGTATTCAAAAAAAATTCCATTTGGAAAAGGTTCAAAAATTTAGAATTGTGCTCATGAATGCACAACAAAATAGGGGTTTCCAAAAAAGTTTAACAACATTCACGCATTTGGAAAACAATTCACAAATCTAAAAAAAATGTGCATCAACTCGGAAAAAGTTTGTGAATTCGAAAAATATTCATGAATTTTAATACACCCGTGGATTTGAAAAATATTCAACAGATTGAAAAATATTAAAATTTATAAAAGTTAATGAATTTGAAAATGTCAAGAAAATGAGAAAAATTCGTGAATACAAAATTGTTTGCGATTTTTCAAAAAGAATGACAATTTTGAAAAATACCACGAAAATTTGTGCAAAAATCATGAATTTGAAAAGATTTATGTATTAAAAGTAAAGAAAAAAGGGCAAAAAAAGGAGGAAAACCGGCCAAAACTGCTGAGAAAAAACGACCTGAAAAAAAAGCCTGGAAGCATCTAAGGACATGTACAATGGTGCTATCTTAGAAGTGCCACGTAGGATAAATGATGAGGTGGAGGAGAGAGAACTCATAAAAAAGGCTTTGCCTTCTCTTATTTAAAAGAAGACAAGAGGTAATCTCTTAGCACAATATGTCTCACCGTGTGTTTAGGAATTGCTAGTTATTGAAGATAAGGCTAAGAGATGACCCATTGTAGACTCTATTTTTTGTCATCCCTAAATTACATTGCAAGACTTAAGATAAGACTATCTTATCAACCATTATACATGCCCTAAACTGGCAAGAAACTTCTAAAAATTAGGAGTATAGGCAAACACGGCAAGTTTAGATGGGCCGGCCCGTTAGAACGTGCACTCGACCATTAAGCTACTAGTTTAAATGGTGCTTCAGGCGGGAGCACCTATATGACGCTCCATTCGTCAAACAGTGATGTTTCGCAGAGGGCGCTGCTGACCTAGGCCGACCCATTCTATTTCGCCATTTTTTCCTTCTTGTTTTTTTTGTTTTTCATTTTCATTTTTATTTTTTCCTATTTTATTTTCCTTTCTTTTCCTTACAGTTTCGTTTTTTATTTTTCATATTTCTTTTGGTTGCAAATTTTAAATATTTACTCGGAATTCTATAAACATGTTCTTTTTTTGAAAGTTTGAACCCAATTTAAAAAATATTCAGGAATTTTAAAAATGTTCTCATTATCAAATTTTGTTCAAAATTTTAAAAAATGTTCGTGTTTTAAAACGTCTTTCGGGAATTTAAAAAAATGTACCTTTTTCAATTTTTGTTCACAATTTCAGAAAATGTTCGTGTTTTAAAAACTGTTCTCGTTTCCAAATTTTGTTATGTTTATGTTTTCAGAAATTGTTCAGGAGTTTAAAAAAAAGTTCACAATGTCATTCATAAAATGTTTCTGTATTCAAAAACTGTTTGCATTTTCATATTTTTGTTCGGGATTTTTAGAAGATATTCACGTTTTTGGTTTTGGTCAGAAGTTTCAAAAAATGTTCCTGTATTCAAAAACTGTTTGCGTTTTCATATTTTTGTTCAGGAGTTTTATAAGATATTCACGTTTTTAAAATTTTTTGGTGTTTTTAAGTTTTGTTCGGGTGTCTCAAAAATTGTTCGCATTTTTTAATGTTGTTTGCGAGTTTACAAAAATGTTTGTGTTTTCATATTTTTGGTGGAATTTTATAAAATGTTCCTCATGGCCTGGGAGTCATCTTATGGCAATCATGATAGGCAAGAAAAAGGAAAGCGTATATGGTGGTGTCTCAGATAATTAAAATAACATGGAAAGTTAGCTGGCTAGGAAAGTAATTAATTGGAATATTTTGGTAGGTATAGCACGACAACTAAATTTGGCAAGGTATCAATTGTTCAGGAGAAATGCTTACGGGTTGCATACATACTAACGGGTTTTACGATCAAAATATCCATTGTGTCATGCGATGATTCACACCCAGATCGTAAGGCTCGAGATCTAGGTGCCCAGGCACCTAGGTGCCCCGGTCATTTTGAGGTTCCTTTTGTTGGATTGAATCTTGCTCATGCTATGGGTTTATTTATATTAAATTAAATATTTTGGGAATCAATGACATTTAATATGATGCATGTCGAGTATAAATTTGAAAGACACCCGGAGTGATGTATAATATCATTTATGGGGTTCTTTGAGGTGACATGGGGCATGCTCAATTGATTAAGATTGGGGATACAACTTTGAGGTGTGGTTAGCCATACCTTTAAGGTCTCATCCCACTTTGATCTGACAAAAGAGGGAACTTATGTGTGATTTCTTACCACATTTTTTGAAGGTATATCATAAATTTTTATGAAGGCTCATTAATTTATTCACGTTGATTACTGACGAGTGATATTTTTACACTCAATTTACCTTTGTTTAAACTGAGATATTTCACTAAAAGAGAGATATTCGCTCCGATATTGTCACTAATGACTAATGAATGCAAAGGTTCGACAAATCCTCTCTTTATTGTTTTTTCATAGGAAATGAGCTAAAAACGGAAGAAATCACGTGGAGGAATGGAAAGGAAGGAAAATGAAGAAAGAAACAATCAACAGGAGGCGCCAGAAATTAACCAGAGCAAAAGACGGCGTTCCATACGGACGCAAGCGCCCGTATGAGCGGTCATTTGGTGCGGAAACCGAGGCAGGTCATCCACCCGAACAACTTTTATAAAGTGGACCCTGTCAAAATGCTAACATAAGAGCGTCGAGCATAGCAGAACCTATTCATCATCCACAAACTCTAGCTGCCGCCGCGAAATTTGAATTGATACATGTATAGGACTGTTGTGTGAGTCTAACAGATTGACACATGTATGAATAAGTTTCAGTTTTAGATTGGTGTGCTGATCATGGCTATGTTGTGGAATAGTTCTTGCATGCAGCGATAAAAGTAGGATACTTCCATTCTCTGTAAATTGGTACTCCCTCCGTCCCATAACATTAACAACATTTTTTATGCCAACTAGATCAAACGGATGTTACAGTATCTGTAAATATAGATAAAATTGATGCACGTGTGACCTTGGGGAAGAAGTAGCCGGACGACAAATGAAAGATTGAGAGGACCATGGATTCTCCTTTGCCGCCGGTAAGGTGGAGACGCTTCTTAGGGAGCATGTTGCGTACATCCTCACATCTTTTCTTCTTTCAGTTTTAGGTACTTTCCAGCAGGCGTGTACCTGTCTTGCTATGTACTGAATTCTTCGCAACTATGTAGCAAACAATATTAGGAGATCCAGATGATCAGGAAGATATATAATGTGTTTCTGTATGAATTAATTATTACCATCACCTAGCTAGCTTGTTACGTGAAAGATGGAGGCCAACTCTTATTGTATGGATGTTATGTCGTTGGTTTGCTGTGATGTTTCAGGGACACTTTGTTTTTCAATTTTTGGGACTTCATGTGAGTTTTGGGCTGTGGCTCGCTCAAATCAAGTGGGATCAACACTCTATATGTTAAGACGGTCCTTAATTAATGCTATAATCTTATATATGATGGCATTCAGGGACACTTTCCACGACTTTGCTCCTTCTCTTCATTCGGTTTTAGACTATTAGGTACTTTCTAGTAGCCAATTTGCAAGTCGAACAAAACGTGTGAACAATTGTTCCCCAGTTCCCTCAAAAAAAAAAAAACAATTGTTCCCCAGTAAACGAGCTGAGTGTTGAAACTTTATCCTGTAAAGACATGTTTTAAAGTTCTAAGTTCTAACAATATTAGTACGACTGATACAGATAAGTTGTTTCAACATTAATTTTGGTATAGCAGAAAAATCGGAAATTAACTTTGGATCATATGTCTATATGTACCCATTGTCTAAGTACACATTTTGGAAAGTTAAAAAATTTCAAGAAAAATCTCGCGTGTAAATCCAGACATTATCTATGCGTGCACCAAGTTTCGATGAAAAAGGACATTTTTTGTGGCTTGTGTAAAAAGGCAATTTTCTATGCTTGATTACAGCTATTCATGAGGCATGTTTTTTATTTTTTTTATACATGCCAAAAAAAATGTCCTTTTTCACAGAAATTTTGTGTGCGAACATAGGATGTCCGACCTTACATGCGGGATTTTTTTCTCATATTTTGAATTGTATTTTTTATACATATTTCATAATAGGTGTATCTACACCTAAGAGCCAAAACGTCATTCTCCAGAAAATAATATAGTATATATCTGTTTTGGTTTCACCTTTTCTTATTTCTTTATATGCGTTAAAACCATTCCGCCCAGGCCCCCTCTTCCTCCTTCCCGATGAATCCGCTCCTTCCTGATCAATGTGTGGACAGAAGTCTCGGCATTACCAGGCACATGACTATGGCCTCACCACAGTGTCGGGCCAAGGGCACGTCCCTTCAACCTCTGTTCATGCACCCTAGGTCACCTACCACCATCAGGGATGCTGGTGAAGAGAAGTGGCATCATAGATGGGTCACTAGGGACATGTGAGGATTATTTCTTCCAGGCTTTTTTACTCGTTTAACCTATACTGTAGCATTGAGTTTTGAATATTTCTAAGGGAATTATTTCCTATAATCCGGCGGATCGGTTGCACGCGTCGATCGTCTCCGCAACCGTTCGATCAACACTTAATCGTACGGTGCACAGTACCCTCAACATCGCACTAGTTTTTTGCAATATTGGTCGTGTTGCGAAACTGCCGAGCACAACACAAGGCATGTTGCGAAAAGTTGTAGAATCGAAAGTATGTCTAGTGGGGGGGGGGGGGGTGATTAGACTACTTCACCAAATAAAATTCTACCTTTTCCCAATTTTAGTTGTAGGCAGATTTTAGCAATTGTAGCAAGTCAAGTCCACCCTACACATGCATGTCTAAGAGTATAGCAGCGGAAAGTAAAGACAAGCATATGTAAGTAGAGGGAAGGGATAGGAAGATAAAATGCAGCTGGAGACACGACGATTTTTCCCGTGGTTTTGATAGGTGGTGCTATCATACGTCCACGTTTATGGAGACTTCAACCCACGAAGGGTCCACGAAGATGCAACCTTGTCTATTCCATGATGGCCTATGTCCACGGAGGACTAGCCTTACTCGGGGTAGATCTTCACGAAGTAGGCGATCCCCTTGCCCTTACAAACTTCTTGGTTCAACTCCACAACACGAAGTAGGAGGCTCCCAAGCGACACCTAACCAATCTAGGAGGCACCACCCTCCAAAAGGTAATAGATGTGGTAAAGATGATGAACTCCTTGCTCTTGTGCTTCAAATGATAGTCTCCTCAACACTCAATCACTCTCTCACAGATTAGGCTTGGGTAAAAGAGATTGACTGGGTGGAAAGCAACTTGGGAAGGCTAGAAATCAAGATTCATATGGTTGGAGTGGAATATCTTGATCTTAGCACATGAGTAGGTGGCTCACTCTTAGAAAATTGGATATGGCAAGTGTGTGTGTGTGTGTTCTGAGTGCTTCCTCTACGAGTGAGAGCTGGTGGAGGGGTATATATAGGCATCTCCAAAAATCCAACCGTTACAACATTATTGCCCAACTCGGTGACACCGAAGTAAAAACTTGGTGGTACCGACTAGTGCAAAATGTGGTAACTTTGGCTTTTTCGGTGAGACTGATATATGAATCTCGGTGGTACCGATTCTTGAGTAACGGCTAACCAGAGACTTGGTCCACAACTCGGTGAGACCAATTCTCAAAACTCGGTGGGACCTATTCTTGAGAATGACTAACCAGAGGAATGGTCAAGACTCGATGGTACCGATTCTCAATACTTGGTGGTACCGAGATTGATGTCTGGCTTAGGATATGTCTAGGGTTTGGACTCGGTGAGACCGAATTTGAAGTGTTTGTCTTACCGATTTTGAGTGGTAGGGTTTAAGAGAGAATATTTGTGGGAGAAGTTGTGGGTGTTTTTGGTGGCTAGCACTTGAGCATTTTGAGCGTATCATTCACCAATATTACCTCACCCCCTTTTAATAGTATTGTTGGCTTTCCTATGGACTCAAGGTGATTTCTCACAAAGTAAAATGTAGAGTCTTCATGCTTGTAGCTTGGCCAATCCTATTCCTTGCATCTTGGGGTCTCCACACAATCCTTTGCCAATGCATTCATTAAACTTTTCCTGAAATACACTTAGTGGAAACATTAGTCCAATGAGATATATGTTGTTATTAATTACCAAAACCGCCTAGGAGAAGTTGTTCTTTCAATCCCCCCCTTTTTGGTAATTGATGACGACATATAGATCAAAGCTTCGATAGAGATAAAACATGAATAGCATCGTCGCTTTGAGAGGTATGTGATAAGCAAGAGATCCCACTAAATTTGTGCATTATTTAAAATTTGCGTTTGAATGCAAATGCACAATCGGTTAGGATCATGGGTCACTATTCCATGTCACATACAACTTGGTGGTGCGCAAGAATTGATATGAATGAATTACAAAAGCACATCACACCAAACAATAGTGAATGATCATCACATAGAAATCTCAAAGATAGGCAATAGTAGCATCAACCATTAAGCGTATGATCAGACACCGACGAAGTATTAGACAAATGAGCGATAAACCAAATGTTTTAGAGTTTTTAGAAAACAAAATGCAACACACTCAACCCCTCACGAAGCCCTATGATCTATAACTTCTCCTCCTCTGGCAACAAGTTACCAAAAAGTTCAATGTTATAGAGCTAAACGTCGCTTTGGACATGGTCTCCTCCATGAGATGATGTAGCAGCTCCTGTAGCTGTCGAAGGAGTTGAGAGAAGAGCATCTGCAAATGCTTCGGCTGAAGTCCTCTGAGGTGGTGGAGTAGACAATGGAGGTGCATGAGGAACTAATGGAGCTGTGGCAGGTGCTGATGAAGTAGGCCTCAATTCTAGAGCTGGCACTGTAGGTGTTCTGGCTTGGGTCTTGAACTGAGTGATGGTCATGAGAGGTGGACTGTCATCATCATCATCATCATCATCATCAGTGGAATGAGGGCTAGGCACTGCATCTAGTTCCTTCTTGAGCTCAGTCACAGTCTTCGTCAGTTCATCCACCTTGTTGTTCAAGTGAACCTATCTTCCACAATCCTCTCAAGGCTTCTGAGGGAGTTCGGGATTAAGGGGTCCTCGGACTGCCGGCCTATTTCTCATGGGCCGGACTCATGGGCCGCTCGCTGAGGATGGGATTGATCGAAGGCCTCGTCGCTATGGAGGAGACCTCAGGAGCCGTGGCGTGTCTTTCAAGTTTGAGATAGTAGATTAGGCATGTTTTTCCCTCCGGTGGGCAACTGACTATGTGTAACCCTGATGACCCTTGGCGCCTATATAAGCCGAAGGGTTTTAGATTGTAGGACAGAGAAACTCATCTAGGGTTTTAGCTATCTGATCTCGAGGTAGATCAACTCTGTAACCTTCATACCATCAATATAATCGAGAAGGACGTAGGGTTTTACCTCCATAGGAGGGCCCGAACCTGGGTAAACATCGTCTCCTTCGTCCCCTTGTTACCATCGATCCTAGACTCACAGCTCGGGACCCCCTACCCGTGATCCGCCGGTTTTGACACCGACATTGGTGCTTTCATTGATAGTTCCGCTGTGATCACCAAAAGAATCGATGGCTCACCTTGTCATAAGCAATGAGATCTGTAGCCAGGATGTCCCCATCCCTGGTCAGATCTTCGCATGCGGCAACATCTTGTCACGTGCCGACCCGACTGACCAGCTTGGCCAGATCGGAAGTTTCTTCCCCGATCAAGAAATCAGATTCGGAACCTTAGAGTTCGTCGCTGATTCACGGGGACAGCTTGTTTGGATGGAACCCTCAGCTCTCATGGAGGAGCCCGCAGATCCCGACGCCTCGACGCCGGGAGAGTCGGGCCCCACCTCTGAGGCAGCCTTTACCCCCGGGCTGTCTAGAACGCCCAACCCAGTCATTGTGCCCGGACCCGCCGTGGCCGAACATAACCTGGATTCGATGTCAAGCGACTCCGGAACCAGGACGCTGCGGATTGATCCCGCGCGCTTCGGCGATACGCGCCCCACCGACGCCTCGTCCTTAAACGAGCTATTCGATCGGATTCAAACCATGGGCATGACCGACGACCAGACTCCGGTCTATGACCGGATCGGGCTTAAACCCGACGATAGGGAGATTCGCACCCCCTCAATCACTCACCTAGTCGCCACCGTCGAGAGTCCGGCTGGAGGTTCGTCCCCCCAACAACCGGAATTAAAGACGGTTTATATCCCAATTTCTGATCATCAGGACCTCGTCTGTAACCCAGATTCTGGAGTTCGCTCTAGAAATAGTTCGGGATCGGTCCCCGATCTAGCGCGCAACTCGAACCCCATGATTCCGGACTCACATCGTGGCGCGGAACCAAATTTTTTCCCACCCACCACCCAAGTTGAGCTCTCAAGCATCGCAGGAGAGTCTAAGTCTTCGGACTTACGGGATGTTAAACAATTACCAGGGGAGTCGGTTCATCATTTTTGGGCTAGACTCCTTCTCGTTAGAGACAGAGTACGAGGTTCTAGTGACCAGGAGATAATGGCAACCTTCAGTCGCAATTGTCATGACGAAGGGATCCTCAACGCCCTAGCCCGTCGACACATTCGCGACTTCACCGGGCTATCGGACCTGGTATAAAAATACTGTGCCATGGAGAGCACCTGGCAAGCCGAACGGCTACTTTCGGAACCAGACTTTACCGAACACCCTAGAGGAGATCGGAAAAAGCGGATACCTCCGAAGCGGCTAGCCGAACACGAACCCGCCGTAAAGAGAAATAGACCCCCTACGGGGCCAGAACTGTCCTTGATGGACTATTGGACAAGCCATGCCCTATACATTCTGTATTGCTAAACACAAGCCCGAATCACAGCCTCAGAGCTTGCTGGGTCGTCAGGCAGGTCGCAAAAAGTGGAGAGGCCATCCTCGAGGCACCACCGCCGAACAGGCACTCCACAACGCCACCAGAATACAATGCTGAAGTCCTGACGATCTACGAAACGTTCCCCTCTAGGAACAGGAGGAAAAGAGCTCTTAGAGAACTCGAACAGGTCTACCATGTGGCGGCAACAAGCTCATGGGCAGACATACCCATCACCTTCGGAGATACTGACCAACCAACCATCCGTCCCGGTCAAACACCGGCCGCACTGGTCCTAAACCCCATCGTCGATGGTTTCAGGCTACAGAAGGTGCTAATGGATGGTGGTAGTGGTTTGAACCTCATCTACGAAGACACCCTGGAAAAAATGCAGTTCGACCGATCTCGCATCGAGCACAGCAACACAACCTTCCGGGGGATCATCCCTGGGAAAGAGGCGCGTTGTTCAGGATGTATCACCCTGGACGTAGTGTTCGGCACGCCCGAAAACTACCAATCTGAAGAACTTCTCTTCCATATCGTGCCCTTCCTCAGTGGCTACCACGCCTTGTTGGGGTGTGACGCCTTCACAAAATTCCAGGCTATACCCCATTACGGGTATATGAAGCTCAAGATGCCAGGCCCAAACGGGGTAATCACAATCGCCAGTGATCCGAATATAGCCCTTCGAGCTGAGAACAAAACAGCAGTGCTCGCCCTCGAGGCACTAACGGAGACCTTTGCTGCAGAGGAATTGACCGCACTCCGGTCAACAGTGGACAAGGACGATGTGATCCTTAGCAAAAGGCCCAAACCCACGTCCTTTAAACCTGCAGAAGAAATTGTTAAATTTCAGGTACACCTAATGGACCCTAATAAGACAGCGTCCATCGGAGCTCAGCTGGACCCCATGGTGGAAGAGGCACTGCGAGCATTCTTACGAGAAAACTGGGACATCTTCGCCTGGCATCCTTCCGATATGCCAGGAATCCCACGGTGGCTGGCAGAACATAGTCTGAATATAATCCTAGGCTTCAAGCCCATCAAACAGATTCTACGCCGCTTTTCCGAGCCTAAACGACAAGCTATGGGTGAAGAACTACCCAAATTGCTAGAGGCCGGATTCATACGGGAGATCAAGCACCCCGAATGGTTGGCAAACCTGGTGATGGTACCAAAGAAAGACAAATCCTGGCGGCTGTGCGTCAACTTCAAAGACCTTAACAAGGCCTGCCCTAAGGACCCTTACCCCTTACCACGCATAGACCAGATTATTGACGCCACAACCGGACACGACTGATTGTGCTTCCTTGAAGCTTACTCCGGATACCATCAGATCAAAATGAAGGAATCCGATCAAGCTGCAACCGCATTCATCACCCCTACGGGCCATTTTGCTTCAACACAATGCCTTTCGGGCTAAAAAACACTGGGGCTACGTACCAGCGCATGATCCAAACTTGTCTCGAAAAACAGGTTGGTAAAACAGTCAAGGCATACGTGGACGACGTGGTCATTAAAACCAAACACGTCAGCCAGTTGATCGACGACCTAAGGCAAACCTTTGCCAGCTTACGTGAGTACGATATACGACTCAATCCGGAGAAATGTGTCTTCGGAGTTCCCGCTGGTAAACTGCTCGGATTCATTGTTTCCCATAGAGGAATAGAAGCGAATCCGGCTAAGATCCGCGCCCTATCGGAACTTGCAATTCCCACAGAGCTAAAGCATGTCCAAAAGTTGGCGGGTTGCGTGGCGGCGTTAAGCCGCTTTATTTCCCGTCTCGGTGAAAAGGCCTTACCGCTCTACAGGTTACTGAAACGGACCAACAATTTCGAATGGACCGATGAAGCAGCTGCTGCGTTAGAGGAAATTAAAACACTGCTGGCAAGCAACCCCATACTCACAGCACCAGGCGCCGGTGAACCAATGTTATTGTACATATCGGCCACCAACCAAGTGGTTAGCACAGTGCTCGTCGTCGAACGAGAGGAGGAGGGTCACAAATTCCGGATACAGAAGCCGGTCTACTATGTGTCAGAAGTGCTAACGCAATGCAAGTCCAGATACCCGCATTACTAGAAGATAGCCTATACAGTATTTATGGCATCACGGAAACTAAGACACTACTTTCAAGAGTGTTCGGTCACGGTGGCATCCGAAGTACCCCTGAACGATATAATCAATAACGGGGACGCCACTGGCCGCATAGCCAAATGGGGCATTGAACTCCTTCCTTTCGAAATCGCCTATAAGCCATGACGAGCTATTAAATCTCAGGTGTTGGCAGATTTTCTCGTCGAATGGACAGAGGCCGAGTTCCCCAGGGAATATAGTGCATACTCCCATTGGACGATGTACTTCGATGGATCCAAAACATTGGCCGGACTGGGGGTTGGAGTTATTCTCACACCCCCCACAGGTGACAACGTCCGATACATGTTGCAAATTATGTATGCCGATTCCAACAATGTAGCCGAATACGAAGCACTTTTGCACGGTCTTCAGATGGCAGCTTCAATGGGCATACAACGGCTGGAGGTACGGGGAGACTCCAACTTGGCCATCTCTCAAATCAATGGAGAATTCGATGCCAAAAACCCGAAGATGGCGGCATATAGAAACGCCATCCTTAAAATATCCGCACGGTTCGAGGGGCTGGAATTCCATCACGTCGCTAGAGACAACAACCAGGCCGCTGACATACTGGCCCGCATGGGGGCCAAACGCGACCCTGTCCCGAAAAACACTTTCCTTGAACGGCTCTTCAAGCCATCAGTAGTTTGGCAGGACGATAATAAGGGCGCCGGATCTATCAGCGCGGAAGTGGTCATTCCCCCTATAAACGAACCAGACGACCAAATTATCGGCGGCTCCGTAATGGACGAAACGCCTTCGGCTCATGAGGTCATGGCAACAATCGGACCATGGACCGAGCCCTTCCTCGCTTACCTTCTTCGCCAAGAACTCCCCGACGACCAGACAGAAGCGAGACGCACAATTCGGCAATCCAAGGCTTATAAAGTCCACGAGGGTGAGTTATACAAGAAAAGCACCACCGGAGTACTGTAGCGGTGCATATCTGAGGAAGAAGGAAGGCAGCTCTTGGCCGAAATCCATGCAGGAATGGGCGGCCATCATGCCGCGGCAAGGGCCTTAGTAAGCAAGGCCTTTCGGGCTGGTTTCTTCTGGCCCACCACTGGAGCGGACGCCCAGTCACTTGTCCAGCATTGCGTGGGATGTCAACTCTTTGCAAATCAAAGTCACATGCCCCCAACAGCTCTTCGGACTATTCGAATTACCTGGCCTTTTGCGGTCTGGGGGCTGGATATGGTCGGACCACTTAAAGGGGGGACCAAGAAGAATAAATATCTACTGGTCATGGTTGACAAGTTCACCAAATGGATCGAAGCAAAACCTGTCAAATCAGCCAAGTCAGGACCAGTAATCTACTTTATATCCGGCGTGGTACACCGTTACGGCGTCCCGCACAGTATAATAACGGACAATGGATCCAATTTCACCGCCCAGGACGTAAAGGACTGGTGCACAAAAATGGGCATCAAGCTCGATTATGCATCGGTGTATCACCCGCAGACCAATGGACAAGTCGAACGGGCCAACGGCCTCATCATGAGTGGTATTAAACCACGTATGGTCCGATCTCTTCATGAGTCCGACTGCCATTGGGTAGAGGAGCTTGACTCCGTTCTGTGGGGCCTGCGTACCACCCCGAATCGATCAACAGGATACACACCATTCTTCATGGTCTACGGGGCAGAAGCAGTCCTTCCTTGTGATATTATTCACGACGCACCAAGGGTGCGCATGTACGAAGAAAAGGAGGCCGAGTTAGATCAGCAGGATGACTTGGACGCCTTAGAAGGAGAGCACGACCTAGCTCGGGCTCGCTCTACTTTTTATCAACAGCAGGCCCGACGTTACCAGAGCAGGGAGGTCAGGGCAAAAGCATATAATGTGGGTGAACTCATCTTACGGCTCCCGGAGAAGCAGAAGCATAAACTCAATCCCAAATGGGAGGGCCCCTTCATAATTGACGAAGTACTCGCAGGAGGGGCTTACCGTCTTCGAAACCCGCCGGATAACCGCCTCGAACCAAACCCATGGAACGCATCTCATCTTCGGCGCTTCTACGGCTAGACCGGTGTCATCTTACTTTTTACCCTCCTTTTTCTTTTCTTTCTTTTCATTTCCCTTCCCTCCCACCTTGATTTTTGGCAGGTTCGGATTTTCTCTTCCCAAGTCTATGTTTGGATAAACCGAGCTCGTGTTAAGATTTTCGGCATACATCTTCATATGTTAAATCCTAATAAAACACCTGGGGGCATCTTCTCGAAGCCGATGATTATATATTTTAAGCATCTATTCAAAGTTATTATGTATGCTTGTTTCCCTTGTCGATTTTTAAGCTATTATATGCATCAATTCGAACTAAATTTTTTGCCAAGCTGGGTTGCCTCGCTCCTGTGTTTACCCTCTACGTTCCCGATTGTTCGGCTAGAGGGTAAAGGGAGCACCTCTGCGATTGGTACGACCAGGTCATCCGGATGCGTACCTCAGACGGGTGAAGCCAAAAGCTAGCTATCTTCAGCACAAAATTGGTCGGCTATGACGGAAGGAACAAATAAAATTATGGTTGTTCTCACCATTACTCGGGCTTCTTTTCTCACAAAAGCCATTAGTCGCATACTAGCAGTATACGGCCTTACCATCTACGATTTACGTAGCGGCCTAAAGGAAGGTACCGATAGAGGTACTATTTTCTTTAGAAGATGTTTCTTACGCTAAGCAGTAATATAACATATCTCCCTGTGCATTTTTTGTCTGTTCGTACCAAATGGCCGGATTGCCTGGTTCCTCGCAAGAATTCCCTCTTACTGAGGGATATTTTATAAGGAACACTCCCAAGCTCTTAGCGCAGGAGGTCGAAGCCGATGGCCGGTTAAGACAAAGTCTGCGACACAGACGGAGCAATTTTTTGATTTAAAGTACATAGTTACATAAAATCACACATATGGGTACCGGTCAAGATTGTCTATTAAGGCATCCAGGGCGCAATCTTCCTGCGAGAGACGAGCGGCAGGCAACACTTGGTCGTACACCAAGTGAAGTGGCACTTCTTGCCCATCTGGCCCTGCTGGCCCAACCCGAGCCATATGCTCAGGGTTAAGGCCGGTATAACGGATCTTGATCATCGCCCACGCCTCTCGTGCTCCCTCCCGGTAGGCCGATGTCTTCCATAGCTCGAACCGACTCCGGGCTCCCTTGAATCGATCAGCTAGTTTAGTCATCCCCTCCGGAGGCTTCTCGGCAGGCCATAGCGCTTTTATCATGCTCCTCATAGCCTTCCGAGCGCGCTCATGTACGGCGGACAGTTCCTTCAGAAGGCTCCCCCGGTAGGATCCGATCTCTTCTTCAGGCCGCCTGGTTAGGAGACCTATACATGAGACAAGGCATGTCCATTACACTTCATGTAGGAGAGATACCCTTCGACGTTATAATCACACTTACCGAATATGCCCCTCTGTAATTTCTGGTTCTCTTCTTGGGTCTGGGCCAATTGAGTCTTTAAACTCTCAATTTCTTCAGCCTGCTGCTTGTTTTCGGCCTGGAGGCGTTTCTTCTCCTCCAGGTTTCGTTGCAACGAAAGGCAGCCGGCCTCATACTGGGACTCGGCGTACCTCTGAGATTCTCGGGCTGCATCTAAATCTTTTTGCAACTGCCCTATAGATTCAGCTGCTACAAAGTACCCTCACGTCAGCATGGGATTATATACTAAGATCAGCAGAATAGATATACTCACCATGTGCCTCCCGGGTAAAATTCTTCACTTGTTCAAGTTCGGCCTTCACGGCTTCCACCTGTGTTTGGCTCGCCTCCAATTCATTGGCCAATTGCTCATTCTGCTGCCTTGAGGCCTGCATCATCCATAAAACATTATGCGGATCCTTAACTCGGTCGTCCCGACCAATTCAAGGCTTAGGGGCTACTGGGTTTACATGTGTGTCCGGATTCTTAAAACCAATCACTCACCTTCAGGCTGGATGATATCAGTTTCACGGCTTCCCCAAGCCCAGCTCGGGCAGCTCCGATGTGCGCGTCTGCTGAGCATAGAGCATTGAACTCTTGTTCGGAAAATGCCGGGTGGCGCAGGGCTTCTCGTCGCCGCCGGTGGTTCATCGCACTCTCTACCTTGGATTTAGTGACTGATACCGCGTCCCCGGAATCTTCAGGGGCCGTATTGACCACAGGGGCCTCCGTAGCAGGTTCAACATGAGCAGAAGATCTTGATTCATGAGTGTTGCCAAGCATCCCGGCAACGTCCTCGGCAGAAGATGGTTGTACTCGTTTCCTGAGTATTTCGACATGAGATCTTCTGTGAGATCCTATCGATCATAATAACAATAGATTAAGCGGCCGAACGAAGTAC
This sequence comes from Elymus sibiricus, assembly GCA_039707655.1. NCBI lineage: Eukaryota > Viridiplantae > Streptophyta > Magnoliopsida > Poales > Poaceae > Elymus > Elymus sibiricus. The sequence continues at coordinate 62,025,013 of CM077663.1, forward strand.
CTTTTGGTTGAACGAGTGGTCGGCGTCGTCTCCACGGCCGGCTCACATGAAGGACTCCTGTTGATGCCCGGTTCGGGCATTGCTGCTGTAGCCAGCGTGTAACACCCTGGTTTTCGCTCCCTTTTTTTTTCTTTTGCGGGATTGGACTCCCGTCTTTTTTCTCGGTGTTATCGGATTTCTCTAGCTCTTGGGTATGTGAAGATGGTCATCCAGCCTTGCCTTCCCTATCCAACCAGAGATTCTCCCCAGTCCAACCTTGCCACCCAAGATCTATCTCCGGACTTTGTCATCAAAACCCTACCTTCCGAGTTGCCGGAAGGGAAACCCTGATCCTTCCAGTTGCAAAGGAACCCCAATTTTCTTTGATCTGCTGACTCCCAAACTTTTCCTAGTGATCATCCTTCCTCTATAAACCCTGGATATGCAAAAATATTGCCAAGTCATTTGCAATATTTTTCATATATAATTAATTCCTTTTTCTGCCAGTTAAAGGAATTAAATCCAGGAAAATATCTATCCATCTCCAAAGTTCATGAAACCTTGTGGAGATATTCTTTGTGATCATTTTGAGCTCCCACAAAAATATTGGCCATAATTAAATAAGGAAAATTGTCTTTTCCTATTTAATGCCAATATTGCATTTTGGGCACTTTCTAAAGGAACTACCATTTTGGTAGCCAGGAAAAATCCCAAATAATTTGTGGAGCTTCTCATGTCCATATATTCCCCATTTCCATCAAGGTCCCAAGTTCCATAGTTCAAATTTTGAGTACCACATCCATTTGCAAAATTCTGCCCAGTTGGGCAAATTGCAAAGGAAGTGATTGAATCCTTGATCTAATTGAGCTGAAACTTTTCATGGTGGTTAATATTGATAAATCACCCATGGAAACCAAAAATCAGCTCAATCCATCTATCCGTTTTCCCCAGCAATTTTCCCAAGTTTCTGTCCATTTCAAAGCTCTGTGAAGGAAGTACCCTTTTGGTATTCTCAAATGAGCTGAAACTTTCCCAGTGTCCCCAAATACTCAAATCATTGTTCTCCACCAAATTTCAACTGTTTTCATCTAGCCAATTTATCCCAGCACCCTCTTTTGCATTTCTGATCAGACTGCAATGTTACAAAGGAAGTGCTAGATAGCCCTGCCCATTTGTGCTGAAATTTTGCTATGATGGTCACCTTAGTGAGTGATCATACCCAGCCAAAGATCAGATGAAATGGAGTAGTACGCTATGCACACCTCAGATCAAACACATTGCTGTCAGCCACTGTTTTTCCATCGATTAGTCTCATCCGAGCTCCCTGTTTCTGTCTGATGGTGCAAGCCAACTATTTGAGGTTGATAGCACATGCCAGACATGTTTTTGTCTCGGTTAAGTGCCCAGTCCACGTGGTGCCGGTGGTGACCACGCAAGGGCCAGGCCAAAACCGAGCTCTGCAGTGCGCCGTCGCATCTCTCCTCTGTTTCCCTTGCCATTTTGTGCCGACAAGCTTCCCTGCGGCCGCGTGCCCCCTTTCCAGTAGGTTCCCTCTCGTCTTTCTTCTTCCTCACGCCACGGCAAGACCCGCCACCGACCTGTGCCACTCGTGGCCACTGTCTTCTTCCTCCCTGAGCTTTCTGGAGCGCCCCCGAGACCCCTCCACTCCTCTGAGAAGCTCCTCGACGCCGCAATCCGCCAACCGCGTCACCTCATCTCTCCGGCGCGCCGATAGGATCGCCACCGCGGCCATCCCTATCTGCTCGCTCCCGGCCGGCTATAAATAGCCATGGCTCGAGCCCTTCCGGTCCCCAAGCAAGCTCCCATAGCCCCTCCTCTCCCTAAAGTTTCCTACCGCAGGCTCGCCCGGTCGCATTCTTCGCTGGAGTGCCGGAATTTAGCCGGAGATGCCGCCCTCAGCCACGGTAGCCGCCGCCACCACGGCTCTCCTCGGCGCACCTGCTGGCCCAGGACGGGGGCGGCACTCTACCCTGGGGTCGCCGGTGGCCTCGCCCGAACCGGAGGATGCCGGAGTCACCAGAAACCTTCGCCGGAGCCCCGCCCTGTCCTCTGTTTCCACGAGGCGCCGCCGCCCTGCAGCCCTCCCCAGCCGTTCCTGACGCATCCCCTGGACGCGGCGCCTGCTAGCTCTCCCGCCGGCACCGGCGCCCTCGCCGGGAGTGGCCGGAGTTGGTAGGAGCCGCCGCGCCCTTCGCCGGCCGGCCGACCCCGCCCTCTCCTCTGTTCTCTGTCGGGTACGAGGGAAAGGAGAGAGGTGTGGAGGAGAGAGAGAGCACCGGCAGGACCCGCCCGTAAGTGACCACAGAGCCCGGTCCCGCCGCCGCTGACGAGGCAAGTGGAGACGCATTTACTGAATACGTTTTGAAATCATTGAAAGCGTATTTCCTATCCACTGCGGCTGAAAGTGCACCTCTGTGTACAGAAAACGTATTTCAGCCGAGTGCGCTTTCGGTTTAGTCCCCAGGGGCCTGTCAGTGAATATTTTATTTATAGATAAGTCCCTGATCTTTAAACCCTTATATCTTTTTAACCGTAACTCCGATTCCGGTGATTCCAACGCCCACATCTTCGTCTCGTCGAGCCCGTTCTTTTGGCATCATTTTGCCAAGGTGGTCACACAGTGAAAATGACCATTTTGCCCTTGCCCTTCAATTAGCCCTCCGAAAGAGAATCCTTTCTGGCGATCCCTTCCGCGGACTCTCCGCACTTCTTCCCGGAGTATTCTTCGACCCCCCCAGGCAAGCTGGCCATCTGACATATGCTCTAAAGCATCACTCTGTGTTATTCTTGCATGTTTAATTATTGATTATGCCTATGATAGAAATAATTAAACTCCTGTTATATTGCACTTACTGTTTTCCGTACTTTCATATTATAATTCAAGTAACTGATTTAATGCCTAGCTGATGCTATCTCAAATTATTGTGATAAACCACTATGTTGGCTAAATGAACTTAGTTGGTTGATCTTGAGTCACCTGTCCGGGCTTACCCGTGCAACCACATTTGCCGGTACGGGACGGCCTTGACTTTGCCTGACTGCGTGATCTTTCACCGGTACCTCCAAAGAGGGAGGGTTATGGGCGCGAGCTACCCTGATCAGGTAGGCGGCGATAATCCTGTGAGCCCAGTTGTTGTTTGTTTGCGCGCGGTCCCCGTTTGGGACAGTTTAGTATTCCCCGTTTGAGACAGTTTAGTTTGGCCACGACGGCGGCAGGTGTCATGAGGACACAGGGGCCACCCAGGGCAGGCCTCCATGGGGGAGGATGAATGTCGGAGGTACGATGAGAGAGTCACGGGTCAGGCAGGTTTCGTTGAAGCGACGCTGGTCCACCCGAGGGGGATCGCGAGGCCAGGTGCTTCATGGTGTGGGTAAAGTGCGCAACCTCTGCAGAGTGTAAAAATCTATTCGAATAGCTGCGTCCACGGTATTGGACAGCCTGTCCAGACCTCAGTAGATGGTCAACCGTAACAGTGATAATATTGATGGAAGAGTTCGTCTTGTGCAGACATGAGATGATGCCAGGAATATGATATGATAGCCATGGGATGGCTATGAGATGAGTGGTCGGATGACCACATGATTTGGATTGGATTTGGCTCATATTCAGATTGGATCATGAGAATGTTCGGAGTATGGAATATTTACTTAGTATGCTTTACTTTACTGTATTTACTTCAGTAGTTATTTTGCTAGATAGGTATGCTATGCCATGATAATTAATGTTGCTCTAATAACAAATGGATGCTTGAATGCCATGGATTGCTTTGCTTGATGTATATGTTAGTTTGGTTTGCTTGTGAGTACATTCAAAAGTACTCAGCGGCCTTTAACATGGCCAGGTTCACATAAGGATTCGTCGTCCGCCGTCGAGGAGCCGGAGCGTTCGCGGGATAGAAGAGTAACCTAGTCAGATCCCTGTGGATTGGAGCCGCACCAAGACCATGCTGTCCTAGATAGAGCCTCTCCGCTGCCATCACTTTTGTAATATACCCCATGTAAGACTCATATATCCATTAATAGAAATTCCTGTGTTCATGATACTTGTTGTAAACACGCATGCCAGAGTGATTTCCTGGGCTGGTATGCGTGGCGACCGTCTGGCTACAGTGGGAATTAGGCGGGGCGCCACAACAAATGGTATCAGAGGAGCCAGGCTGACTATAGGTTACCCCTAGCCAGACTTCATTGTCTTGTGCTCAGTAGAAAGCCCAGATGGATTTCAGGCATCTTTGCCAACCTGGCACAGCTACTATTGATCATAAGGCAACCCCATAGGTTTCGGCTCCACCAGACCCCAACTCTCGTGGCCCTTGCCTCCGGTGTGAAATGCTCGCACCCGGCAATGACCCGTGAGCCCTGAAACCCCTAGGTAAACCAGATACCCTTACCCTGCTTGCTAACCATGGCATTTCTCTTCTTACTCTAGTTTCCTTTGGGAAACGCTTATAAATTCTGTCTCTCCTCGACAACCTTAGGAACGTTGACCAAGCCACTTTGGCTATGGTCCTGCATCGAGTGTGATGCTCCCTAAGGAAGTAGTAGGAGCTTGACACCAGTGCTACCAGGAGCATTGTGTGGTTTCACTTCTAACTCCTTAGAGGTGCATCGAGTGCGCTATACTAGTTATACTAGTGGATCCTTGGCCATGTGTAAGGTCCGCAAAAATTTGAGCTTTATTTGCTTTTTGGTTTTTTGCGGTTCTTGTTTCTTTTGTCAATTCCCTTTCTTCGCTCCGACTGGATCCATCCGCAAGAGTTGCCTAAGAAGATCAGCATGCAACTAGGATAATACCCAATAATCCCAATTCAGCAAGAGTCCTGTCCAGCCAACTACCTGATATTCAGAATAGCAACACCGGATCTGTCAAGAATGAAGAATGGGTCGGAAGCAGAATCCGTGTGCAACAGACAAGGTCAGAATATACCTGAGAGAGTTTGCCTCAGAACAGATCACACCTTAGGAATAATCAGCTGAGTTATGAGGAATGAACACCAGTAGTGACAAATGATTCCGTCCGTGATATAAGGACTATTTCAGTCAGTGAAGTGAACCCTGAGTCTTTTCTCAGTGGACCCAAGAATCATTTATCACCCACCGAGGACCTATTTCAAGAATGTGAAGGTGCCGAGAGCAACAACTAAACTCTGGTATGATGATACGCATTTCCAAGCATAGCTTGAAGTTCACCGGTACAAATACAAAGTTTTATGGGCACCGTGAACAAGGTCTGCAAGGAATATGGATAAGTTTGCGGTTGCTAGAATCAATGAGAACCTAACATGCTTGGAAGTTCAACCAAATCAAATGGAATTATCCGCCGACTATGTACTACCGGCAACATATGGTATTCAGGATTAATTGTGAACATGAGGTCTGCATCAGTCATGCAACCTTTACAATAACAATAATCAGACCAGCAGAAGGACAAGCGACGGGCATGACCTATGAAAATCTTCAGTCAAGGTATGGCCTATATCAAGTTTTGGCTCTGCTATGGGTAAAATTCCGGATACTTCGTAAGGAAGCCAGAATCGGCCATAGATCCGACCGTGTACACAAGGCTTCTGGTATAAGGAAACCAGCCTTTCCCTGCAAGCTACCGAGAAGAGCTTACGATACCAGACTGCCAATCTTCCTTGGTACGCCACTCGGTGAGAGATCCTTCTGGGATACGACACTCCCATCTTGCACAGCGTGCTACCGCGGAAAACTTCTGGCCCAAGGCACCCGACCTTCCGCAGTAAGCCACATGAAGGAAAACCTTCGAGGCATGATACACAGCCTTTTTTAGCACGCTACCCCGGCAGAAGCTTTGAGCATAAGGAATTCAGCCTTCTTCAACACACCATCGTGCCTACAACAAGCTTGTCAGGAACACGAACTAGTCTGGACACACATTCGCCTCAGAACCCAGTGGTTATGAAAGGATTTATCCTACACCTGCATATGTTGTGAGCATGCAGTCCCGTGGATCCGTTCATGCGAGCCACTCGTCAGGAATGACTTTGTTTAGAGAAACATTGGCCCCATACTTCAAGGAAGGATATGAGCACAACAGTCCCTACGAGGTATGCAAGAGTAAGTTCTGAGAACAAGCCCGACAAGCCAGGAAAACAGTCAAGGAGTCGTATTGGCAGGTCATTACAGTTCCATCAAAGGAATCCTCAAGAACAAAGAAGTGGTGGACAAACAACATTCGTGACGGTCAACAAGATACAGCTTCACAGACAGAGAGGTATTACCAATTCTTGTCAGACTCTTGCATATGCGGCCACAACAATGCACTACTTGCGGTTACAAGTGAGATTGCCGCACTCCTCATGAATATGGGCCATCAACCAAGATAAGAGGCTATGCTCCGAAAGATACACCAAATGACATCCATATTATGCTCAGCTCAATGGTCATAGCACGAACTACAAAGGCTGTATATGACAGAGCCCTCTCCACGAACAATAGAGTTTGAAACAAGATATTCAGATAGAATGGCTCAAAGCACATCAGCATCAACAGCTCATAGACATCATGACATCATTGGAATAAGAGATTACTGTCTATGATTATTTTGTGATCATGCCTGACCTTTCAGTTGAAGATATGGCAGCCATAGTTCAGTCATGTTGATTCCTTGAATTATGGATCACCTAAGGGCAAAGTTAGGATGCATAAGCCAGAAGGAAATGTCAGTATGGAACCCGCATCCAGACTGAGCATTCTGACACGGCAAAAAGAAAGCCACCCCCATTCACTCGAGGCTATACGAGCACGTAAGCCTGGTACCAGGAAAGGATGTCTTACCCATAACAGTCAGGGTACGAAGCATCACAATAAAACCCGAAGCAGTCACTTGCATACCATGGAAACTGAGCCGTTTGTTGGTATTACCCGCTACCCCACCCAGCAATACCACTACCAGGACAAAAGGGTACACCTGACAGGAAAGAGAAGGATTCAAGAGAGTTGTGTGCAGAGACAACATATGGTCCCTCAGAAGAGGCAGTTAAAAGGCCAGTGAACCAGCGAAGACAGGACAGCTGATGGATCCAAGTCACACACAGGTAAGTCCCCTTCCCCGGGAGGTAAGCCTGGAAATCTCGAGGATGAGATTTTCTTAAGGGGGGTAGGTTTGTAACACCCTGGTTTTCGCTCCCTGTTTTTTTTCTTTTGCGGGATTGGACTCCCGTCTTTTTTCTCGGTGTTATCGGATTTCTCTAGCTCTTGGGTATGTGAAGATGGTCATCCAGCCTTGCCTTCCCTATCCAACCAGAGATTCTCCCCAGTCCAACCTTGCCACCCAAGATCTATCTCTGGACTTTGTCATCAAAACCCTACCTTCCGAGTTGCCGGAAGGGAAACCCTGATCCTTCCAGTTGCAAAGGAACCCCAATTTTCTTTGATCTGCTGACTCCCAAACTTTTCCTAGTGATCATCCTTCCTCTATAAACCCTGGATATGCAAAAATATTGCCAAGTCATTTGCAATATTTTTCATATATAATTAATTCCTTTTTCTGCCAGTTAAAGGAATTAAATCCAGGAAAATATCTATCCATCTCCAAAGTTCATGAAACCTTGTGGAGATATTCTTAGTGATCATTTTGAGCTCCCACAAAAATATTGGCCATAATTAAATAAGGAAAATTGTCTTTTCCTATTTAATGCCAATATTGCATTTTGGGCACTTTCTAAAGGAACTACCATTTTGGTAGCCAGGAAAAATCCCAAGTAATTTGTGGAGCTTCTCATGTCCATATATTCCCCATTTCCATCAAGATACCAAGTTCCATAGTTCAAATTTTGAGCACCACATCCATTTGCAAAATTCTGCCCAGGTGGGCAAATTGCAAAGGAAGTGCTTGAATCCTTAATATAATTGAGCTGAAACTTTTCATGGTGGTTAATATTGATAAATCACCCATGGAAACCAAAAATCAGCTCAATCCATCTATCCATTTCCCCCCAGCAATTTTCCCAAGTTTCTGTCCATTTCAAAGCTCTGTGAAGGAAGTACCCTTTTGGTATTCTCAAATGAGCTGAAACTTTCCCAGTATCCCCAAATACTCAAATCATTTTTCTCCACCAAATTTCAACTGTTTTCATCTAGCCAATTTCTCCCAGCACCCTCTTTTGCATTTCTGGCCAGACTGCAATCTTACAAAGGAAGTGCTAGATAACCCTGCCCATTTGTGCTGAAATTTTGCTATGATGGTCACCTTAGTGAGTGATCATACCCAGCCAAAGATCAGACGAAATGGAGTAGTAAGCTATGCACACCTCAGATCAAACACATTGCTGTCAGCCACTGTTTTTCCATCGATCAGTCTCATTCGAGCTCCCTGTTTCTGTCTGATGGTGCAAGTCAACTATTTGAGGTTGATAGCACATGCCAGACATGTTTTTGTCTCGGTTAAGTGCCCAGTCCACGTGGTGCCGGTGGTGACCACGCAAGGGCCAGGACAAAACCGAGCTCTGCAGTGCGCCGTCGCATCTCTCCTCTATTTCCCTTGCGATTTTGTGCCGACAAGCTTCCCTGTGGCCGCGTGCCCCATTCCAGCAGGTTCCCTCTCCTCTTTCGTCTTCCTCACGCCATGGCAAGACCCGCCACCGTCCTGTGCCGCTCGTGGCCTCTGTCTTCTTCCTCCCCGAGCTTTCTGGAGCGCCCCCGAGACCCCTCCACTCCTCTGAGAAGCTCCTCGACGCCGCAATCCGCCAACCGCGTCACCTCATCGCTCCGGCGCGCCGATAGGATCGCCACCGCGGCCATCCCTATCTGCTAGCTCCCGGCCGGCTATAAATAGCCATGGCTCGAGCCCTTCCGGTCCCCAAGCAAGCTCCCATAGCCCCTCCTCTCCCTCAAGTTCCCTACCGCAGGCTCGCCCGGTCGCATTCTTCGTCGGAGCGCCAGAATTTAGCCGGAGATGTCGCCCTCGGCCACGGTCGCCGCCGCAATCACGGCTCTCCTCGGTGCACCAGCTGGCCCAGGACGGGTGCGGCACTCTACCCCGGGGCCGCCGATGGCCTCGCCCGGACCGGAGGACGCCGGAGTCGCCGGAAACCTTCGCCGGAGCCCCGCCCTGTCCTCTGTTTCCGCGAGGCGCCGCCGCCCTGCAGCCCTCCCCAGCCATTCCTGACGCTTCCCCTGGACGCGGCACCCGCTAGCGCTCCCGCCGGCACCGGCGCCCTCGCCGGGAGTTGCCGGAGTTGGCTGGAGCCGCCGCGCCCGTCGCCGGCCGGCCGACCCCGCCCTCTCCTCTATTCTCTGTCGGGTACGAGGGAAAGGAGAGAGGTGAGGAGGAGAGAGAGCACCGGCGGGACCCGCCCGTAAGTGACCCAGAGCACGATCCCGCCGCCGCTGACGTGGGAAGTGGAGACGCATTTCCTGAATACGTTTTCAAATCATTGAAAGCGTATTTCCTATCCACTGCGGCTGAAAGTGCACCTCTGTGTATAGAAAACGTATTTCAGCCGAGTGCGCTTTCGGTTTAGTCCCCAGGGGCCTGTCAGTGAATATTTTATTTACAAATAAGTCCCTGATCTTTAAACCCTTATATCTTTTTAACCGTGACTCCGATTCCGGTGATTCCAACGCCCACATCTTCGTCTCGTCGAGCCCGTTCTTTTGGCATCATTTTCAAAAGGTGGTCACACAGTGAAAATGACCATTTTGCCCTTGACCTTCAATCAGCCCTCCGAAAGAGAATCCTTTCCGGCGATCCCTTCCGCGGACTCTCCGCACTTCTTCCTGGAGTATTCTTTGACCCCCCCCCCCCCAGGCAAGCTGGCCATCTGACATATGCTCTAAAGCATCACTCTGTGTTATTCTTGTGTGTTTAATTGTTGATTATGCCTGTGATAGAAATAATTAAACTCCTGTTATATTGCACTTTCTGTTTTCCGTACTTTCATATTATAATTCAAGTAACTGATTTAATGCCTAGCTGATGCTATCTCAAATTATTGTGATAAACCACTATGTTGGCTAAATGAACTTAGTTGGTTGATCTTGAGTCACCTGTCCGGGCTTACCCGCGCAACCAAATTTGCCGGTATGGGACGGCCTTGACTTGGCCTGACTGCATGATCTTTCACCGGTACCTCCAAAGAGGGAGGGTTATGCGCGCGTGCTACCCTGATCCGGTAGGCGACGATAATCCTGTGAGCCCAGTTGTTGTTTGTTTGCGCGCGGTCCCCGTTTGGGACAGTTTAGTAGTCCCCGTTTGGGACAGTTTAGTTTGGCCACGACGGTGGCAGGTGTCCTGAGGACACAGGGGCCACCCAGGGCAGGCCTCCATGTGGGAGGATGAATGCCGGAGGTACGATGAGAGAGTCACGGGTCAGGCAGGTTTCGTTGAAGCGACGCTGGTCCACCCGAAGGCGATCGCGAGGCCAGGTGCTTCATGGTGTGGGTAAAGTGCGCAACCTCTGCAGAGTGTAAAAATCTATTCGAATAGCCGCGTCCACGGTATTGGACAACCCGTCCAGACCTCAGTAGATGGTCAACCGTAACAGTGATAATATTGATGGAAGAACTCGTCTTGTGCAGACATCAGATGATGCCAGGAATATGATATGATAGCCATGGGATGGCTATGAGATGAGTGGTCGGATGACCACATGATTTGGATTGGATTAGGATCATATTCAGATTGGATCATGAGAATGTTCGGAGTATGGAATATTTACTTAGTATGCTTTACTTTACTGTATTTACTTCAGTAGTTATTTTGCTAGATAGGTATGCTATGCCATGATAATTAATGTTGCTCTAATAACAAATGCATGCTTGAATGCCATGGATTGCTTTGCTTGGTGTATATGTTAGTTTGGTTTGCTTGCGAGTACATTCAAAAGTACTCATCGGCCTTTAACATGGCCAGGTTCACATAAGGATTCGTCGTCCGCCGTCGAGGAGCCGGAGCGTTCGCGGGCTAGAAGAGTAACCTAGTCAGATCCCTGTAGATTGGAGCCGCACCAAAACCGTGCTGTCCTAGATAGAGCCTCTCCGCTGCCATCACTTTTGTAATATACCCCATGTAAGACTCATATATCCATTAATAGAAATGCCTGTGTTCATGATACTTGTTGTAAACACGCATGCCAGAGTGATTTCCTGGCCTAGTATGCGTGGCGACCGTCTGGCTATAGTGGGAATCAAGCGGGGCGCCACACAACGTTCATCGCGAGGAGCGACGACGCTTGGGAGCAGAAACCGGCACATTTGGGTAGACGGAGGACGTTTGCCTTTTACGGGAAGAATTTTTCTTCTTGCCTGTAGTGGGGGAAGGGAGTGATCCGGGGTGATCGGCTATGATAGCCACCTTGGATCGATCAAGGCTCTCTTGGTAAAAGACCCCGTCTTCGTACTCGATTGACTGCTCCGAATCGCCATGGAATCCTGGATCGTCATCACGAGAGTAATTCTCTGGTTGGGGGGTCAGACAGTTGACTGTCTCGATGAAACTCCTCCATTCCTGTTTGCACAGATTAAAATCTTCGGTCAAGAGGGGCAAATAAAAAACCCGAACTCAGGTCGCAAAGTTGAAAGGCTTACCCATTCGATGGGGTTGTAACTCGACTAGCCCTCCTTAACCGGTAGCCGGACAAAGTCTTCTTTTTCCCCTTTGAACAGGACGGCAAGTGCGGCGGCCAATGCCGCTTGATTGGCAGGGCACAGCCGTCAGGAGCGAGTGGTGTCACTTGTTCCGTTGTAACGCCACAAAGGGTGTATCCTTTGCTGAAGAGGTTGAACGCATCGGGTGATGGCGGCAGCCATCACATCAATCATAGTCAGCTTGTGATGAGCCAGCAGCCTTACGTGGGCGGCCAAGCGTTGAACTTCAGCACCGTCCTCTTGGGATGAACTCTTCGGTCGCCAATTGTACCTTTTCTTCAAAGGGGCGTCGGAGTATTTGGGCAAACCCCTCCGAGCTGGATCGAATAGGGGAACGTCGTCAATATAGAACCATTCCGAAGACCATTCTTCGGACTCCTTCTTTGTTGTCCCCACTGGATACCCTGTCCCGGCTATACGACATACTTCGGCTCCTCCGACTTCCCAAATTGTCTCACCCCGAGTGCGGGGGATGAGGCAGAAGTACTTCCTCCATAATCCAAAGTGTGCCTCGCATCCCAGGAACATTTCGCAAAGGGCAACAAAGCCAGAGATATGCAGAATAGGTCTAGGGGTAAGATGATGGAGCTGGCTCCCGTAGAACTCCAGTAATCCCCTAAGGAAAGGATGAATGGGGAACCCTAGGCCCCGTAAGAGGAAAGGCACAAAGCATACCCGCTCTCCCTTGCGGGGATTAGGGAAGTTCTCCGTGAAGGCTTCGTTGTCAAATGAAGTCAAACCGGCACGGGTAGCCACCATATCCGAGGAAGGAAGATACCCATGGGTCTCGAGGTCACGCAGCCGAAGGAGGGATACAGAGCAACTTGCCCAATCCCCGGGACGAGAGCCGTAAGGACGCGAGGAAGAGCTGGGAGCGCTCGACATGTTTTTGTGGTGATCTCTCTCTTGAAGTTTTTTTATGATGGGGTAGAAGAGGAAGATGTGGCCCATACCACGATTCAACTTGTTTAAATGGGTGGTGCCTCCTTTGTGGGAAGGGCAGTCTTGTAAAAAGATGCCGGGCCGCTCGTCTCCCCTCGGCGCACAAGGATCGAGAAGCATTGAAAGTTACTACAATGGGTCCCGCAAGTTCTCAACGTTTTAGAATTCACCGATGATGGGAAGGTTGCCGAGCAAGAAGGGATAGAGGGACTCGCCTCGCAAGCCAAAGACTTCAACGCACAAGATTGTCCAGATAATATACCTCGGCATTGGAGGCTAGTCTGGGGGCTACTGAGGGAGTCCGGGATTAAGGGGTCCTCGGACTACCGACCTATTTCTCATGGGCCGGACTCATGGGCCGCTCGCTGAGGATGGGATTGATCGAAGGCCTCGTCGCTATGGAGGAGACCTCAGGAGCCGTGGCGTGTCTTTCAAGTTTGAGATAGTAGATTAGGCATGTTTTTCCCTCTGGTGGGCAACTGACTATGTGTAACCCTAATGACCCTTGGCGCCTATATAAGCCGAAGGGTTTTAGATTGTAGGACAGAGAAACTCATCTAGGGTTTTAGCTATCTGATCTCGAGGTAGATCAACTCTGTAACTTTCATACCATCAATATAATCGAGCAGGACGTAGCGTTTTACCTCCATAGGAGGGCCCGAACCTGGGTAAACATCGTCTCCTTCATCCCCTTGTTACCATCGATCCTTGACTCACAGCTCGGGACCCCCTACCCGAGATCTGCCGGTTTTGACACCGACAGCTTCCCTGGTTCAGCAAGATGTCTTTGATGTTCTTCTCCATCCCTTGGATGGTGCTGACAAGGTATGCCATTTGCTCTTCCTTTGTCTTGGGAACCTGAGCACTAGTGGCTCTAGTTGCTTCTTCCTTTGCCAGTGCCTGTGCAGTAGATGAAGTAGGATGACTGGGGTCCATCACCACAACATTGTCTTCGAAATCTGGCTGAAGTGGCATGTGAGGACGATCAAGTGCATAGAGGATCTTTCGAACTTTAGAGTTGATAAGCATCTGAATATATGGAGCATATCCACAAGATCGTTTCTGATCAGCAGCTGTCCTCTTGATTGTCTCTACAATCAAATCCATGACTCTGAATCTGGTATGAAGATCTATGTGATGCAGCATGTTGATGGAGTACCCCCTGATCATCTTATCATCTCCAGACTTGGGCAACAAGGTGTACCTCAAGATGGTGTTAGTGGTAGGTAGTCCTGTTTGCAAATGATAAACAAAGCCATACTTTTGTGAATGCACATATTCAGCAGTGATTTCCTTGTACATATTGGCCATTGTATTGTGAATCATCTTCGCCTCAGCATAGACATCAAGATCATCTTCTTGTACCTGCGGGGCTCCTAAGATGGTAGCCCACTCATCTACAGTAGACTGGTATCTAACTCCCCCAGTTATCCAAACAATCCTGCCATCTGAATAGAAGTGTGCTGTGGAATAGAAATGCATGATCATTTCATCATTCCCGGCAGTGAACCCTCTGCCAACAAAGTTCTCAATGTCAATGCACTTGAAGTTGTCTTGCACACTGGGGAAGTAGTCCTCATTGTCCTTGATGTAGGCCCAGTCAACATATCTCATGTCACTGGCTGCTGGGTGATAACCCACAAGTATAGGGGATCGCAACAGTTTTCGAGGGTAGAGTATTCAACCCAAAATTATAGATTCGACACAAGGGGAGCCAAAGAATATTTGAGAGTATTAGCAGTTGAGTTGTCAATTCAACCACACCTGGAGATTAAATATCTGCAGCAAAGTGATCAGTAGCACAGTAATATGATAGTTTGATAGTAGCGGTAAAAGTAACCGTAGTGGTAACAGTAGCAATAATAGTTTTGTAGCAAGTGCAATAGGAACAACAGTAGAAGTAACTTAGCAAGAACAATATGTGGAAAACTCGTAGGCACTGGATCGGTGTATTCGTCGGATGATATTCATCGTATAACAGTCATAACCTAGGGCGACACTGAACTAGCTCCAGTTCGTCAATGTAATGTAGGCATGTATTCCGTAAATAGTCATACATGCTTATGGAAAATAACTTGCATGACATCTTTTGTCCTACCCCCCCCCTAAGAAGCGGGGTCCATAAGAAAACTGTCGGGGATATAACCCCGTGGTATGACTCGCCCTATTGGGCCAGGTCAATATGATGGCGGTTCTGGAGTAAAGCTTAAGATGGGCCGCGTTATGAAGACAAGGCAACGAGGCGGTTACCGAGTAAGCAGCCAGGCGGCCCAAGCATGTAGAAACAGGCGACTCAAGGCCCACAGGGCAGAAGACGTTGGAAGACTCCTTGCTTGAGAGATGCTACTTCTTGAACTTGCGTTGGTTTTCCCTTGAAGAGGAAAGGGTGATGCAGCAAAGTAGATAAGTATTTCCCTCAGTTGTTGAGAACCAAGGTATCAATCCAGTAGGAGATACAAGCAAGTCCCCAGTCTTCGCACCTACACAAACAATCAAACACTTGCACCCAACGCTATAAAGGGGTTGTCAATCCCTTCACGGTTACTTGCAAGGATGAGATCTGATAGAGATAGATATAGAAGATTACTAGAACGAAAAGTAAAACAAAAGTAAAAAGATTGCAGCAAAGTATTTTTGGTATTTTTGGTTTATAGATCTGAAAATATAATATGGAAAATAGACCCGGGGGCCATAGGTTTCACTAGCGGCTTCTCTCTTGAAGGAAAATAATACGGTGGGTGAACAAATTACTGTCGAGCAATTGATAGAAAAGCGCATAGTTATAACGATATCCAAGGCAATGATTATGCATATAGGCATCATGTTCGTGTCAAGTAGACCGAAACGATTCTGCATCTACTACTATTACTCCACACATCGACCGACTCCTGCCTGCATCTAGAGTATTAAGTTCATGAAGAACAGAGTAATGCATTAAGTAAGATGAGATGATGTAGAGGGATAAACTCAAGCAATATGATGAAAACCCCATCTTTTTATCCTCGATGGCAACAATACAAATACGGGCCTCGCTACCCCTAGTTTGTCACTGGGTGAGGACACCGCAAGATTGAACCCAAAACCAAGCACTTCTCCCATTGCAAGAATTACCAATCTAGTTGGCCAAACCAAACCAATAACTCGAAGAGACTTGCAAATATACAAAATCATGCATATAAGAATTCAGAGAAGATTCAAATAATATTCATAGATAATCTGATCATAAACCCACAATTCATCGGATCTCGACAAACACACCGCAAAAGAGTATTACATCGGATAGATCTCCATGAAGATCATGAAGAACATGGTATTGAAGAACATAGAGAGAGAAGAAGCAATCTAGCTACTATCTATGGACCCGAAGGTCTGAGGTGAACTACTCACGCATCATCGGAGGGGCAATGGATTTCATGTAGATGCCCTCCATGATCGAATCCCCCTCCGACAGATTACCGAAAAAGGCTCCAAGATGGGATCTCACGGGAACAGAGGGTTCTGGCGGCGGAAAAGTATTTTCGTGGCTCCTTTTGGTATTGGGGGAATATTTGGGAATTTATAGGCCGAAGATTAGGGTTGGAGGACCTGCAGGGGGGCCACAAGCCAGGGGGGCGCGCCCTGCAGGCTTGTGAACTCCCGGCAGGTCTCCAAGTCTGGCAGGTTTCTTCTGGTCCAAGAAAAATCACCGCGAAGATTTTATTCCATTTGGACTCCGTTTGATATTCCTTATCTGCAATACTCAAAAACAAGGAAAAAACAGAAACTGGCACTAGGCACTAGGTTAATAGGTTAGTCCCAAAAATAATATAAAATAGCATATTAATGCATATAAAACATCCAAAACAGATAATATAATAGGATGGAACAATCAAAAATTATAGATACGTTGGAGACGTATCAAGCATCCCCAAGCTTAATTCCTGCTCGTCCTCGAGTAGGTAAATGATAAAAACAGAATTTTTGATGTGGAATGCTACCTAACATATTTATCCATGTAATATTCTTTATTGTGGCATGAATGTTCAGATCCATAAGATTCAAAACAAAATCTCAATATTGACATAAAAACAGTAATACTTCAAGCATACTAACAAGCAATTGTGTTCTTTCAAAATAACATGGCCTTAGAAAGTTATCCCTACAAAATCATATGGTCTGGCTATGCTCCATCTTCCCCACACAAAGTATCTAAATCATGCACACCCCCGATGACAAGTCAAGCAATTGTTTCACACTTTTTATGTTCTCAAACCTTTTCAACTTTCACGCAATACATGAGCGTGAGCCATGGATATAGCACTATAGGTGGAATAGAATATGGTGGAGGTTGTGTGGAAAAGGAGAAGATAGACTCACATCAACTAGGCGTATCAACGGGCTATGAAGATGCCCATCAATAGATATCAATGTGAGTGAGTAGGGATTGCCATGCAACGGATGCACTAGAGCTATAAGTGTATGAAAGCTCAAAAAGAAACTAAGTGGGTGTGCATCCAACTTGCTTGCTCACGAAGACCTAGGGCAATTTGAGGAAGCCCATCATTGGAATATACAAGCCAAGTTATATAATGAAAAATTCCCACTAGTATATGAAAGTGACAAAAATAGGAGATTCTCTATCATGAAGATCAAGGTGCTACTTTGAAGCACAAGTGTCGAAAAAAAGGTAGTAACATTGTCCCTTCTTTCTTTTCTCTCATTTTTTTTATTTTGGCGGGCATCTTTGGCCTCTTTTTTTATTTGGGCTTCATTGGCCTCTTTTATTATTTGTAAAGTCCGGAGACTCATCCCTACTTGTGAGGGAATCATAGCTTCCATCATCCTTTCCTCTCATGGGACAATGCTCTAATAATGATGATCATCACACTTTTATTTACTTACAACTCGATACCTACAACAAGATATGACTCTATATGAATGCTTCCGGTGGTGTACCGGGATGTGCAATGATCTAGCATAGCAAATGACATCAAAAAACGGACAAGCCATGAAAACATCATGCTAGCTGTCTTACGATCATGCAAAGCAATATGACAATGATGGTGCGTGTCATAAAAAAAACGGAACGGTGGAAGTTGCATGCAATATATCTCAGAATGGCTATGGAAATGCCATAATAGGTAGGTATGGTGGCTGTTTTGAGGAAGGGTATATGGTGGGTTTAATGCACCGGCAAAAGTTGCGCGGTACTAGAGAGGCTAGCAATGGTGGAAGGGTGAGAGTGCGTATAATCCATGGACTCACATTAGTCATAAAGAACTCACATACTTATTGCAAAAATCTATTAGTTATCGAAGCAAAGTATTAGACGCATGCTCCTAGGGGAGAGGTTGGTAGGAGTTAACCATCGCGCGCTCCCGACCTTCACACAAAGGATGACAATCATTAAACAAATCATGCTCCGACTTCGTTACATAACGGTTCACCATACGTGCATGCTACGGGAATCACAAACTTTAACACAAGTATTTTTACCATTCCACAATTACTCACTAGCATGACTCTAACATCACCATCTTTATAACTCAAAACTATATGCAAGGAATCCAACTTCTCATAGTATTCAATGCACTTTATATGAAAGTTTTTATTATATCCCTCTTGGATGCCCATTATATTAGGACTAAATTCATAACCTAAACCAATTACCATGCTGTTTAAAGACTCTAAAAATAATATAAGTGAGGTACGAGAGTTCAATTATTTCTATAAAATAAAAAACACCACCGTGCTCTAAAAAGATATAAGTGAAGCACTAGAGCAACATTGCCTAACTCAAAAGATATAAGTGAAGCACATAGAGTATTCTAATAAATTCACGATTAATGCGTGTCCCTCTCAAAAGATGCGCGCAGCAAGGATGATTGTGGCAAACTAAAAAGCAAAGACTCATATCATACAAGACGCTCCAAGCAAAACACATATCATGTGGTGAATAAAAATATAGCCTCAAGTAAATTTACCGTTGGATTGAAGACGAAAGAGGGGATGCCTTCCGGGGCATCCCCAAGCTTAGGCTCTTTGGTATCCTTGAATATGGCTTGGGGTGCCTTGGGCATCCCCAGGTTTAGGCTCCTACCACTCCTTATTCCATAGTTCATCAAATCTTTACCCAAAACTTGAAAACTTCACAACAGAAAACTCAACAGAAAACTCGCGAGATCCGTTAGTATAAGAAAAATAAATCACCACTTTAGGTACTGTTGTGAACTCATTATTTATTTATATTGGTGTAATATCTACTGTATTATAACTTCTCCATGGTTCATACCCCTCGATACAACCCATAGATACATCAAAATAAGCAAACAACACAAAGAAAACAGAATCTGTCAAAAACAGAACAGTCTGTAGCAATCTGTAGACTTCGAGTACTTCTGTAACTCCAAAAATTCTGATAAATTAGGAAAATCAGGAAAATTTGTATATCAATCTTGTGTAAAAAATTCAGATCCAATTGACGCTCTGGTGAATTTATACAATTCCTGGACTGAGCGCAAAAGTTCCTTTTTTTCAGGAAAACCAAATCAACAATCACCGTAAACCATCCCAAAGGTCTTACTTGGCACAAACACTAATTAAAACAATAAAACACAATTACTATAGAGGTAATAATGTGCAAAATACTCAAGAACAGAAGCAAAAAGCAAAAACATAAAATAAAATTGGGTTGCCTCCCAACAAGCGCTAGTGTTTAACGCCCTTAGCTAGGCATAACGCAATAGATCTTGGTATTGTCATCTTTGGTATGCAATCCATCAACCATATCTTCCAAAACCCTTTCTAGAAAATCCTTTATTTCTTTTCTTTCCATTCTAATAGGAGAACTTAGTTCATAAAAAGGACTTTGATTAGTAACTTTGACATTCATAAACGCATAATCTGGATCATCACCATAAATATCATCATATAAAATGCGTATCTTATTTCTAATAGGTTCCCTGATTTTTTCTTCTAACCAATCATCATTGAATCCCACATAAATACCCCTAGTAATCCAATCAAATTCATCATAGGTTTCAAGGTAAATAGTTTGAGTAATTTCAGGATAGGGAACTCTTCTTCTAAGATTATCACGGTAAGATTGATAATCCCTAGACTCCAAGCTACGCAAGGTTTCTTTACCGTGTAGGATCTCTTCAATCGGAGGGTGTTCAATATCCTTTTTATAGAAAGCAAAAATTTCCCTAGCTTCATGTATGATAAAATCAAATTCACGCATAAGGATGATAGTAGCAATCTTTTTAGCCTTAGGATGATTAATTTTAGGAAGTTCATAAAACACCTTTTGCAAAGCGGGATGAACGTGCCCAAATTTTCTTTCCAATTTTTCAATGAGAATGACAATAGCATCCGCATAACAATTTGTGCTAAGAAGAATAGATCTCTTATTAATAGGCATAGTTCGCGTGCAATCAAAGCACTCTTGAATGACACTTTGTCCAATAATATTACGGTCTCCTACTTGAAAAGTTTTAGCTTTATAATTAGGAGGAGGTTCAGTTTCATGATCTAGAGAGCAAGATCCAAATTTTCCTCAAGATTTGTACTAGCAATACCCTCAAAATTTTCAATGATAACCTTCCCAGATTCAGACATGATGGCAATGAATCGAACTAGCACACAAGCAAGCAAAAAGCAAACGAAAAGACGAACGGAAGAAGGGCGAATAAAAAGGCAAATCTTTTTGGTATTTTTCTAAAAATCATTTTAGAAGTGGGGGAGAGGAAAACGAGAGGCAAATGGCAAATAATATAAATGCAAGAGATGAGTTTGTGATGGGTACTTGGTAGGCTTGATGTAGATCTCCCCGGCAACGGCGCCAGAAATCCTTCTTGCTACTTCTTGAGCTTGCGTTGGTTTTCCCTTGAAGAGGAAAGGGTGATGCAGCAAAGTAGATAAGTATTTCCCTCAGTTGTTGAGAACCAAGGTATCAATCCAGTAGGAGATACAAGCAAGTCCCCAGTTTCGCACCTACACAAACAATCAAACACTTGCACCCAACGCTATAAAGGGGTTGTCAATCCCTTCACGGTTACTTGCAAGGATGAGATCTGATAGAGATAGATATAGAAGATTACTAGAACGAAAAGTAAAAAAAAAGTAAAAAGATTGTAGTAAAGTATTTTTGGTATTTTTGGTTTATAGATCTGAAAATATAATATGGAAAATAGACCCGGGGGGCATAGGTTTCACTAGAGGCTTCTCTCTTGAAGGAAAATAATACGGTGGGTGAACAAATTACTGTCGAGCAATTGATAAAAAAGCGCATAGTTATAACGATATCCAAGGCAATGATTATGCGCATAGGCATCACGTCCGTGTCAAGTAGACCGAAACGATTTTGCATCTACTACTATTACTCCACACATCGACCGACTCCTGCCTGCATCTAGTGTATTAAGTTCATGAAGAACAGAGTAACGCATTAAGTAAGATGACATGATGTAGAGGGATAAACTCAAGCAATATGATGAAAACCCCATCTTTTTATCCTCGATGGCAACAATACAAATACGTTCCTCGCTACCCCTACTTTGTCACTGGGTGAGGACACCGCAAGATTGAACCCAAAACCAAGCACTTCTCCCATTGCAAGAATTACCAATCTAGTTGGCCAAACCAAACCAATAACTCGAAGAGACTTGCAAAGATATGAAATCATGCTTATAAGAATTCAGAGAAGATTCAAATAATATTCATAGATAATCTGATCATAAACCCACAATTCATCGGATCTCGACAAACACACCGCAAAAGAGTATTACATTAGATAGATCTCCATGAAGATCATGAAGAACATGGTATTGAAGAACATAGAGAGAGAAGAACCATCTAGCTACTAGCTATGGACCCGAAGGTCTGAGGTGAACTACTCACGCATCATCGGAGGCGCAATGGAGTTGATGTAGATGCCCTCGGTGATCGAATCCCCCTCCGGCAGATTACCGGAAAAGGCTCCAAGATGGGATCTCACGGGAACAGAGGGTTCCGGCGGCGGAAAAGTATTTTCGTGGCTCTTTTTGGTATTGGGGGAATATTTGGGAATTTATAGGCCGAAGATTAGGGTTGGAGGACCTGCAGGGGGGCCACAAGCCAAGGAGGCGCCCCCTCCCCTAGGGCGCGCCCTGCAGGCTTGTGATCTCCCGGCAGGTCTCCTGCCTTCATCTCCAAGTCTGGCAGGTTTCTTCTGGTGCAAGAAAAATCATCGCAAAGATTTTATTCCGTTTGGACTCCATTTGATATTCCTTATCTGCAATACTCAAAAACAAGGAAAAAACAGAAACTGGCACTAGGCACTAGATTAATAGGTTAGTCCCAAAAATAATATAAAATAGCATATTAATGCATATAAAACATCCAAAATAGATAATATAATAGCATGGAACAATCAAAAATTATAGATACATTGGAGAGGTATCAAGAGACAAGGCGTGTTAGAGAGATGATAGGTTACGAGTCATGTCATGGCTTGGAATCTATTGTAAACCCTAGGGTCTCGACCTGGCTAGAATGGCGAGCCCCTAGGGCAGGAAGATTTAAGTGAGATACTCTCGAAAGCTAGGTTAGCGATTCCGCACCCTTGTAATCGAAATCCCCATCAATATAGACACAAAGCATGACGTAGGCTATTACCTCCATCGGAGGGGCCAAACCTGGGTAAACTAGCCTCCCGTTCCCATTCAATTCCTTTGAGTCGCCACCTAGCGACGATGGCCTCACACCTAAGTCCTTGCACGAGGACATCTGCCGTGACAAAACCATGACAGTTGGCACCCATCGTGGAGCCCTCGCCCGGTGGAGTCGAGTTCTCAAAGGAAACCCGTCTAGGGTTCGGGAAGTTCGCGGTTGAACAGATGATCAAGAGTCGCCGTGACATGATCTACATGGACGATCCGGTCTGGAGGAACAACGCCGGCTCAATCGAGCACAAACACCAGGTCCCTATCGGCGAGATCGGAACTGCAACCGCCGAGTCGGACGCCTGCATCAACATCGACGGACCGGCTCGACACGCATGATCCGGACGAGGCCAAGCCGGCCGGCGTCATGTTTTCTTTGGATTTACCCAAGGGGTTTGCCTCTCGGATGAGCCGACGGATAGTGGGGACGTTTTCGTCAGCTCAGATGGTGGGTCTTTCATGGGAGAAACCGAGTCGATCTGTCCGCTCTAAGAAGGCAGGCTTGGGGGATCGAGGGAGATTGAACCCCCGAGGAATTCCATGATTCGCCTCGCCAAGTTGTTGTTTACATGGCTGGAACCGCGACGACTCAAAATCCTCCTACAGATGGAGCACCGGGTGGCCCTGGCGGGTCCAGCAAAACGCCGGCTCAGGCCATGATGGATTTAATGGCCGAGATGGCAAAGCTTGCGAAGACGCCCGTGAACGCGGAAAATCAGGAAGAGCGCAACACGGAATTAACCAAGTTCCGTGACCAGATGACCGAGGTACAAAAAGAAATTGATGTTGAGAATGCCCGGATGGCGGAGTTGCAGGTTCAGATTCATAATGAGTCAGAGCGCCTTAAGGCCGAGGCTTGGCAGTTAGGGCTTCAAAGGGATGCATCTGAGGCGGTTTACCAGAGAAGACACCGGAGCCGACTTCCATCGAACCTAGAGACTCAACAGCTTTTTAATACTCCTCAGCAGACTCCGGGGGATGGGCAGCCGCTCGAAAACTAGCAGAACAAGCCGGCATAGCCACCGCTGATTCACTCGCCGCCTCGACGTTTTCAGACGCCACGGGACCACTTTTCTAACCCTGTTGAAAACATGCTGGCGGCGACCAGGAATTTGGGAGAACTACCTATTCATGGAAATACCCCCATTGAGATTGAGGCCAGGAACGCCATAGAGATGTTGAAAACAGCGGTGGTACAGCAAGCACAGTACTCCTATAGTCGCGATCGCATGCACTCCACCCCGTGTGCCAGTCGTAGCAAGGGTTGCCATGTGGGGTCACCAGCTATTTCTAGTAGTGGGCGTAGGCAGCAGACTCAAGTTTCCCCGACCCGTCCTGTCCCATCAGGGGCTCAGGCCATTGTTGATACTGCTAGGGATGCGCGACAGGCGGAGGCAGAAGCAGCAGCACGAGTGATTCAACAACTTCATACTCAATCGGATCCTGGAACAAACAGTAGGACGATTGGGATACCCTGCCTTGCCCCGGCTCTCCGTGCGGAGCGTATGCCCAAAGATTTCAAAGGGCCTCATAAGGTGCCGAATTACACAACGGATCTTGAGCTGACGACTAGATCGAAAGCTACGAGTTGGCAATGGATATGCTCGATGTCAGTGACGCTCTATGCGCCAAGTACCTGACCATGATGCTGGAGGGGCCGGCTCGAACATGGCTAAAAAATCTACCGCCGAATTCCATCAACACTTGGTCGGAGCTTAAAGAGCGCTTCATTAAGAATTTCCAAGGAACGTGCAAATAACCGATGACGATAGTGGACCTTCAACATTGCGTCCAGTGAGTCAATGAGTCGGCCCATCACTGGACCCGTCGGGTCGCAGAAATCATACACTCATCAGACTGCATCACGGCCGCTCAAGCCGTCTTTATTCTAGAAAAGAACTGTCACTTCCAACCGCTGGTCCTTTTGCTCGGGCGACTCAAGCGAAAAGTACAAGATATGGGCGACTTAATGGATGTCCTCACCAGATACGCCGAGTCAGATAGCACAAAGTATCCCAGCTCCGATGAAGATAATACTGGCAAAAGCATGAAGGGCGAAGGCAGCAAGGGCCAGCATAACCATGGCAGCAACCAAGGACACCAGAATAACAATGGTAAACGGAAACAACCAGATGGCGGGTAAGATTTTGTTGCCAACACTAATGTTGGTTTCAAAAACCAACGCCGCAATGGTCGCCCTGGAGGGACTTACAATGGGAATAAGCCGCGTAACTATGAGGAGGCGCTCAAAGCACCGTGTCCCAAGCATAGTACCCAGGACAAGGCATCAACCCACTCATAGGAGAACTACTATATCATGGAGGAATTCTGTAACCAGGCTTTCCAAAGTCATCCAGGAGGCAATGGTGGTGGACACCCCAGCCAGCATGGTCCTGGCGGGTCGCAGTGCGGCTTAGGTGCTGGTTTCCAACATCAGGCAAATAATGGGAATGCACAGCATCCTGGCCAGAGCAATCAACATAATAACCAAGGTGGTTTCCAGAGTAACCCAAAGTAGTTGAACAGCGGTCAGTACCATTAGTATCTGAGTTATCAAATAATAATTCATATTGCCCGGAAGATTTGCAAGGAAGATCATACGCCACCCAGGAGAAAATAAGCCGGCCCTAGAGCACTGCTCATCTACGGTCATATTATGTTTAGAGCCACTGGCTCCTTAACTTTTGTGTTTCCCCCTTGCAAATTCTGTACATATTTCTTATATTCCAGATATAATAAAGCCGGCTTACCCGAAAGTCGGAGTTCTTGTCTTTTCAGCCACAACTTGGGTTGAGTCTTTATTTTTCAAGACATAGAGCACTTGGGGGCTTCCAACTCATTGAGTTTAGCTTTCTCACCTTTGTGACCCGGCAAAAATGCCACAAAGATATTGGGCATTTGGGGGCTTCCAACTCGTCGAGTTCAGCTTTCTCACCCTTTTGACCCGGCAAAAGAAAAACGCCATATATGGTTAAACCTGCTTGTATGCTTGATGTGACTCCGATCAGGTGACCCCATGTACTCTTAAAAAGTCAATCCTTTTTTGGACCCTGAACTTCTTAAGGTTAAAACATTGGTTTGAGTAATGAGAGTGCCGACATACAGAGAGCTAGGATAAACCATGGGTTATCATACCCGCTTCATGGAAGCAAGACTTGAGCTTCGAAAGCCGGTCTTTATGTCGAGCCTCGAAAGCCGGCACATTCTTTATATGCGTACATAAGCATCATATTTGTTTATGTTGTGGAAAGTCGGTCCTCGAAATCAGGTTATGTCATAAAATTCTGCAATAAAATGAAATTTTAAGTCTAAATCTTCGCTCTGGTTAGTTATGACCAGGATTGAATGATTGGAATTTCCAAACCAGCTCTGAAGAGCTGGTCTATTTGGCTGAGCTTTGCAGGCCAGTCCCATATTGCCGAGTCTTACTAAGCCGGCTTATTAACAAGGTTTTTTTACATCTGTGCCCCTGGTTCCTTAGCTGTACTCATTCATCCCCACGCTCTTAACATTTTCTCACTTTTCCCCACTCTCTTGTCTGAAACCCTTAGAAATGGTCACACGGGGGGTGCCGTTGGGTCAATGGTTTGACCGTTAACAACTGACGAGTGGGGCCGCGTTGGACTGTGTCACACGGATGCCGAACGGACGTGCACGACCTTTCTCCTCGACAGCCTCAGGGATGCGTGGCGGCCTTCCAACTACCCCCACACCCCAAACTAAATGTACACGCCCGGCGGGCCCCGGTCGTCAGGCCCTGGTCGTAGTCCTTCTTTAAGTGGAAACCCATGGACCGGCCAGTCCCCAGTAGCTTCAACCCTTCCAAAGCCAAGCCTGCCCCCTCCACCCTCGGCAAGATCTGCAAGCCCTAGCCCGCCGACGACAACCCCTAGTCCGTCGGCGAAAAACCCTAGACAGTAGCCACCATGGGCATCTTCTTAGGGGCTGGCTCGAGCTCCGGCAAGAACAAGGGCAAGGCCCCCGCCGTCCCTTGGCATGCGCTACCCCCACAATCATCTTCCCGTCTGCCTCGGCAGCGGATTAACGCCCCAGTGCACCAGGCGAGGTGGCACTGGGAGCACAGCGTCCCTCTCCCCTACCCTGACGTGATCTTGCCACATGGGTAGCACTTGGATCCGGAGAGGATCCCAGTGCCGGCGGTGCCATGGTCGACGCGGGCGCATGCGGAGGAGGTCAAGTGCCGGCGGCGGCAGCTCACGCCTAAGCGGCGGCTCAACCGGGCCTACACTGCAGACTCTCCCAATTGGGGGGACTGGTGTGGCGTCCGCGACGTGCGGGCTGGCATCCCGCCGCCCCTCGTCGTGCGTGATGAGGACCAGGAGGAGGAGGCCGCATACCAGGAGGCGCTGGCAGCCACCCTCTGCGAAAGCGAGGAGGAAGAGCGGCGCAAGGAGGAGGAGGCGGCGGCTTACCAGGCGCGGATGGTGGAGGCCATTGCGCTCTCTGCTGCCGGCGACTACGTCTTGCAGCCGCTAGCCCCACCGTCGCCAGCTAGGCTCGAGCCTGCGCAGACCGCCCTCAAGGCCCACGAGTACATCTGGGAGGGGGTGGTGCGTGAGTGGGTGAGCGTGCCACCCGTCTAGATGATGGCGACACCAAAGCAGGAGCAGATCTACCTGGAGCACTAGCGACGGCAGCACCTATGGGCGGAGCGTGAAGAGGGTAAGCGGCTCGAGGAGTGGGAGAAGGACGCCGAGGCAGAGGAGGAGGAGCGCCGTGCCGAAGCCGAGGCAGCGGCGGCGCAGGTAGCGGCGACACAGCCATCGGCGGACGACATTGCCGCCGACTAGGAGAGGGCGTTCCCCTGGGCTGGCCCGGCGCCGACCCTCGTTGACGTCACCGGCCCCGACGACGATGAGGATGAGGACGCCTAGGGCAGCGCGCTTCCTCGTTTTCATTTCAGTTTTAATGTTTATAGTCTTAATGGTTTTCTTTAATGCATGGAAGACTTATGAACTATCGCCGGCCCCTGTGGCCGGCATTAATGTTTAAATCAAGTTAATGCATGCTGGTTTGATGTGATGTGATGTGATTTTTAATTAAGGAAAAGTTTGAATTAGAACTAACCTTTGAATTGTAAGCTACATTTAAAATCCATTGCTATCTGATGTGTGTTGCCATGATAATATTACCTATGTTGCAATGATCTAACAGCAAACAAAACAAAAATACACTCCAAGAATAAAACATATCATGTGAACTAACCCTTTATTATTCACACCAAAACGATTTAATAGAAATCATTATAAAAACAATTTAAATTTTCCAAAATCAAAAAATAAGTTCAAATCCTTCTTATTCACACCAAAATGAAGCTTTTGTGATTTTTGTGATTTTTTAAATTTTTCGTAAACCTAAACCCACTATCACTCTCTTCTCTAACTCTATACAACCTCGTACGTGATATCTCATTTTTGTGAAGGATTTTTCATAAAAATTTCCATAAACCAATTTTGTCTCTCTCATAACCATGTCACATACAACAGCATTGTGCGCAGGTCTTCCATTTTTTTGAGTTTTTTTAATTTGTTCTGCTCATTTGAGTTCGGAGATGGTAGCTTACCTCAAAAAAAGATTTTCCATAAAAATGTCCCTAAACAAAGTTTATATATTTTTTATGGTAACTTTGTCTTATGAAACGATAAACCGTGAAGGTTTGCTATTTTTTTGATTTTTTTGAGTTAGTTAACATCATTTGAAAGTTGGTCAAACCTAAGATAACCCCGCTGACCGGCTCAAAACCCCGTAGAATCACTCCAAACCCTAGCATCGAACTGCAGCCATCCGATCATACCCTAGCGCCAAGCGACAACCCTCAGATCTGGTCTTATAGAAGGAATTCATAGGGTGGGCCGTGTGCAGGCTGTGCGCCGTTGGATCAGATGGACGAATCTGCATCGTTGGATTGTTGGGCGATCCGCGAGAGGTTGGTTCTGCTTGCCCACTCGTCTGCCCAAAATGCAAACAAGTCCTTGTTGGGCCTTCGCAAGGCGTTGACCTGTCGAAGGCCCACAAGGATAAAAGAGGCCTATAAAATGGTGCGCGCTGGTTCTGTTTATTTTTAATTGATTTGATTGCACTGTCACCCTTTGATTTGATTGCACCGTTTGTTTCTTTTTTTGATTTGATTGCACCAAATTAGTTTCATCATGCAAAAAATAGTTTATTTTCCTTCTTCTTTTTCAACATCAACATGGTTCATATTAGATTGAAAACATCATTACACAACCGGACATCTCATATTTAGACAGGATAAAATTCATACAAAAGCATGCAAGATATAAAACCTACGTACTACATAGTAAAACCTATCTGCTCTTCGTCGGAGATGTCGATGATCTCCGTGCCCTCCACTGGATAAATGGCCGCCTGTTGTAGCTCCGCCCCCCTAGCGCCTGCGGCTGCTCCGCTGCTATCGGTGTCAAAACCGGCGGTTCTCGGGTAGGGGGTCCTGAGCTGTGAGTCTAGGATCGATGGAAACAAGGGGATGAAGGAGACGATGTTTACCCAGGTTCGGGCCCTCCTATGGAGGTAAAACCCTACGTCCTACTCGATTATATTGATGGTATGAAGGTTACAGAGTTGATCTACCTCGAGATCAGATAGCTCAAACCCTAGATGAGTTTCTCTGTCCTACAATCTAAAACCCTTCGGCTTATATCGGCGCCAAGGGTCATTACGGTTACACATAGTCGGTTGCCCACCGGAGGGAAAAAACATGCCTAATCTACTATCTCAAACTTGAAAGACACGCCACGGCTCCTGAGGTCTCCTCCATAGCGACGAGGCCTTCGATCAATCCCATCCTCAGTGAGCGGCCCATGAGTCCGGCCCATGAGAAATAGGCTGGCAGTCCGAGGACCCCTTAATCCCGGACTCCCTCAGTAGCCCCCAGACTAGCCTCCAATGCCGAGGTATATTATCCGAACAATCTTGTGCGTTGAAGTCTTCGGCTTGCGAGGCGAGTCCCTCTATCCCTTCTTTCTCGGCAACCATCCCGTCATCGGTGAATTCTCAAACGTTGAGAACTTGCGGGACCAATTGTAGTAACTTTCAGCGCTTCTCGATCCTTGTGCGCCGAGGGGAGACGAGTGGCCCGGCAGCTTTTTACAAGACTGCCCTTCCCACAAAGGAGGCACCACCCATTTAAACAAGTTGAATCGTGGTCTGGGCCACATCTTTCTCTTCTTCCCCATCAGAAAAGAAACTTCAAGCGAGAGATCACCACAAAAACATGGCGAGCGCCCCCAGCTCTTCCTTGCGTCCTTATGGCTCTCGTCCCGGGGATTGGGCAAGTTGCTCTGTATCCCTCCTTTGGCTGCATGACCTCGAGACCCAAGGGTATCTTCCTTCCTCGGATCTGGTGGCTACCCGCGCCGGTTTGACTTCTTTTGACAACGAAGCCTTCGCGGAGAACTTCCCTAATCCCCACATGGGAGAGTGGGTATGCTTCGTGCCTTTCCTCTTGCGGGGCCTAGGGTTCCCCATTCATCCTTTCCTGAGGGGATAACTGGAGTTCTATGGGATCCAGCTGCATCATCTTACCCCCGGTTCTATTCTGCATATCTCGGGCTTTGTTGCCCTTTGCGAAATGTTCCTGGGCTGCGAGGCACACTTTGGATTATGGAGGAATTACTTCTTCCTCGTCCCCCGCACTCGGGGTGAGACAATTTGGGAAGTCGGAGGAGCCGAAGTTTGTCGTATAGCCGGGGCAGGGTATCCAGTGGGGACACCGAAGAAGGAGTCCGAAGAATGGTCTTCGGAATGGTTCTATATTGAGGATTTACCCCTATTCGATCCAGCTTGGAGGGGTTTGCCTGAATACTCCGACGCCCCTTTGAAGAAAAGGTACAATTGGCGACCGAAGACTTCATGCCAAGAGGACGGTGCTGAAGTTCAACACTTGGCCACCCACGTAAGGCTGCTGGCTCATCACAAGCTGACTATGATTGATGTGATGGCTACCGCACACACCCGATGCGTTCAACCTCTTCAGCAAAGGATACACCCTTTGTGGCGTTCCAACAGAACAAGTGACACCACTTGCTCCCGACGGCTGGGCCCTGCCAATCAAGCGGCCTTGGCCGCCGCACTTGCCGACCTGTTCAAAGGGGAAAAAGAAGACTTTGTTCGGCTACCGGTTAAGGAGGGCTACTCGAGTTACAACCCCATCGAATGGGTAAGCCTTTCGACTTTGCGACCTGAGTTCGGGTTTTTTATTTGCCCCTTTTGAACGAAGATTTTAATCTGTGCAAACAGGAATGGAGGAGTTTCGTCGAGACAGTCAACTGTCCGACCCCCCAACCAGAGAATTACTCTCGTGATGACGATCCAGGATTCCTTGACGATCCGGAGCTGTCAATCAAGTACGAAGACGGGGTCTTTTACCAAGAGAGCATTGATCGATCCAAGGTGGCTATCATAGCCGATCACCCCGGATCACTCCCTTCCCCCACTACAGGCAAGAAGAAAAATTCTTCCCATAAAAGGCAAACATCTTCCGTCTACCCAAATGTACCGGTTTCTACTCCCAAGCGTCGTCGGTCCTCGCGACGAACGTCGGCTATAGCAGCAATGCCCAAACCGGGCATCAACAGGAGTCCTTCATGTGAGCCGGCCGTGGAGACGACGCCGACCACTCGTTCAACCAAAAGGTACTTCGTTCGGCCGCTTAATCTATTGTTATTATGATCGATAGGATCTCACAGAAGATCTCATGTCGAAATACTTAGGAAACGAGTACAACCATCTTCTGCCGAGGACGTTGCCGGGATGCCTGGCAACACTCATGAATCAAGATCTTCTGCTCATGTTGAACCTACTACGGAGGCCCCCGTGGTCAATCCGGCCCCTAAAGATTCCGGGGACACGGTATCAGTCACTAAATCCGAGGTAGAGAGTGCAATGAACCACCGGCGGCGACGAGAAGCCCTGCGCGACCCGGCGTTTTCCGAACAAGAGTTCAATGCTCTATGCTCGGCAGACGCGCACATCGGAGCTGCCCGAGCTGGGCTTGGGGAAGCCGTGAAACTGATATCATCCAGCCTGAAGGTGAGTGATTGGATTTAATAATCTGGACACACATGTAAACCCAGTAGCCCCTGAGCCTTGAATTGGTCAGGACGACCGAGTTAAGGATCTGCATAATGTTTTATGAATGATGCAGGGCTCAAGGCAGCAGAACGAGCAATTGGCCAATGAATTGGAGGCGAGCCGAACATAGGTGGAAGCCGTGAAGGCCGAACTTGAACAAGTGAAGAATTTTACCCGGGAGGCGCATGGTGAGTATATCTATTCTGCTGATCTTAGTATATAATCCCATGCTGACGCGAGGGTACTTTGTAGCAGCTGAATCTATAGGGCAGTTGCAAAAAGATTTAGATGCAGCCCAAGAATCTCAGAGGTACGCCGAGTCCCAGTATGAGGTCGACTGCCTTTCGTTGCGACGAAACCTGGAGGAGAAGAAACGCCTCCATGCGGAAAACAAGCAGCAGGCCGAAGAAATTGAGAGTTTAAAGACTCAATTGGCCCAGACCCAGGAAGAGAACCAGAAATTATAGAGGGGCATGTTCGGTAAGTGTGATTATAACGTCGAAGGGTATCTCTCCTACATGAAGTGTAATGGAGATGCCTTGTCTCATGTATAGGTCTCCTAACCGGGCGGCCTGAAGAAGAGATTGGATCCTACCGGGGGAGCCTTCTGAAGGAACTGTCCGCCTTACATGAGCGGGCTCGGAAGGATATGAGGAGCATGATAAAAGCGCTTTGGCCTGCCGAGAAGCCTCCGGAGGGGATGACCGAACTAGCTGATCGGTTCAAGGGATCCAGGAGTCGGTTCGAGCTATAGAAGACATCGGCCTGCCGGGAGGGAGCACGAGAGGCGTGGGCGATGATCAAGACCAGTTATACCGGCCTTAACCCCGAGCATATGGCTCGGGTTGGGCTAGCAGGGCCTGATGGGCAAGAAGTGCCACTTCACTTGGTGTACGACCAAGTGATGCCTGCCACTCGTCTCTCGCAGGAAGATTGCGCCCAGGATGCCTTAATAGACAATCTTGACCGGCAGCCAGATGTGTGCTTTTATGCAACGATGTACTTTAAATCAAAAAATTGCTCCGTCTGTGTCACAGACTTTGTCTTAACCGCCCATCGGCTTCGATCTCCCGCGCTAAGAGCTTGGGAGTGTTCCTCATAAAATATCCCTCGGTAAGAGGGAATTCTTGCAAGGAACCAGGCAATCCGGCCATTTGGTACGAACAGACAAAAAATGCACAGGGAGATATGTTATATTACTGCTTAGTGTAAGAAACATCTTCTAAAGAAAATAGTACCTCTATCAGTTACTTCCTTTAGGCCGCTACGTAAATCGTAGATGGTAAGGCCGTATACTGCTAGTATGCGACTAATGGCTTTTGTGAGAAAAGAAGCCCGAGTAATGGTGAGAACAACCATTATTTTATTTGTTGCTTCCGTCGTAGCCGACCAATTTTCTGCTGAAGATAGCTAGCTTTTGGCTTCACCCGTCTAAGGTACACATCTGGATGACCCGGTCGTAACAATCGCAAAGGTGCTCCCTTTACCCTCTAGCCGAACAATCAGGAACATAAAGGGTAAACACAGGAGCGAGGCAACCCAGCTTGGGAATAATCTTAGTTCGAATTGATGCATATAATGGCTTAAAATCGACAAGGGAAACATGTATACATAATAAATTTGAATAGATGCTTAAAATATATAATCATCGGCTTCGGGAAGAAGCCCCCAGGTGTTTTATTCGGATTTAACATTTGAAGATGTATGCCGAAAATCTTAACACGAGCTTGGTTTAGCCGAACATAGACTTGGGAAGAGAAAATCCAAACCTGCCAAAAATCAAGGTGGGAGGGAAGGGAAATGAAAAGAAAGAAAAGAAAAAGGCGGGTAAAAAGTAAGATGACACCGGTCTAGCCATAGAAGCGCCGAAGACGAGCTGCGTTCAATGGGTTTGGTTCGAGGCGGTTATCCGGCGGGTTTCGAAGACGGTAAGCCCCTCCTGCGAGTACTTTGTCAATTATGAAGGGGCCCTCCCATTTGGGATTGAGTTTATGCTTCTGCTTCTCCGGGAGCCATAAGACGAGTTCACCCACATTATATGCTTTTGCCCTGACCTCCCTGCTCTGGTAACGCCGGGCCTGCTATTGATAAAAAGTAGAGCGAGCCCGAGCTATGTCGCGCTCTCCTTCTAAGGCGTCCAAGTCGTCCTGCCGATCTAACTCAGCCTCCTTTTCTTTGTACATGCGCACCCTTGGTGCATCGTGAATAATATCACAAGGAAGGTCTGCTTCTGCCCCGTAGACCATGAAGAACGATGTGTATCCCGTTGATCGATTCGGGGTGGTACGCAGGCCCCACAGAACGGAGTCAAGCTCCTCTACCCAATGGCAGTCGGACTCATGAAGAGATCGGACCAGACGTGGTTTAATACCTCTCATGATGAGGCTCTTGGCCCGTTCGACTTGTCCATTGGTCTGCAGGTGATACACCGATGCGTAATCGAGCTTGATGCCCATTTTTGCGCACCAGTCCTTTGGATCCATTGTCCGTTATTATACTATGCGGGACGCCATAACGGTGTACCACGCCGGATATAAAGTTGATTACTGGTCCGGACTTGGCTGATTTGACAGGTTTTGCTTCGATCCATTTGGTGAACTTGTCAACCATGACCAGTAGATATTTATTCTTCTTGGTCTCCCCTTTAAGTGGTCTGACCATATCCAGCCCCCAGACCGCAAAAGGCCAGGTAATCGGAATAGTCTGAAGAGCTGTTGGGGGTATGTGACTTTGATTTGCAAAGAGTTGACATCCCACGCAATGCTGGACAAGTGACTAGGCATCCGCTCGAGCGGTGGACCAGAAGAAACCAGCCCGAAAGGCCTTGCTTACTAAGGCCCTTGCCGCGGCGTGATGGCTGCCCATTCCTGCGTGGATTTCGGCCGAGAGCTGCCTTCCTTCTTCCTCAGATATGCACCGCTGGAGTACTCCGGTGGTGCTTTTCTTGTATAACTCACCCTCGTGGACTTTATAAGCCTTGGATCGCCGAATTATGCGTCTCGCTTCTGTCTGATCGCCCGGGAGTTCTTGGCAAAGAAGGTAAGCGAGGAAGGGCTCGGTCCATGGTGTGATTGTTTCCATGTCCTCATGAGCCGATGGCGTTTCATCCATTACGGAGCCGCCGATAATTTGGTCGTATGGTTCATTGATAGGGGGAACGACCTCTCCCGCGCTGATAGATCCGGCGCCCTTATCATCGTCCTGCCAAACCACCGATGGCTTGAAGAGCCGTTCAAGGAAAGTGTTTTTCGGGACAAGGTCGCGTTTGGCCCCCATGCGGGCCAATCACTACAGGAATCAGGCACTTTGCCGTCTGCCATGGGTTGAAGTCCTCCCCATTCACCGCCTTCCCCGCATCTCTGTACTTCATGAGCTTGTGGTGGGAGGAGATATTGGTGAAGTTATTGGGATCATCGAGGTCAGACTCAGAGAATGCCTTGGCCTTCTTGTATGAGGTAGTATGGGCCATGGCATAGAGGTCGTACACCTCTGGCACCTCCATCTTATTGTGATGAGCCTACAAGAGAGGAACAAAGTATATATTAATAAAAAGGGTCAAGGCTAGCATCAAGAATGAATTGCAGGAATCATGAAGCAAACCACATACCCAGTTCCGCTCGAACTGATATATATTGGCGCTGCCTTGATGGTGTGGCACACCTTCCATTTGGGCACGCCGTGCCTTGGCATCGTCGTGGATGACTCGCCATTGGTCAGAGCACCATTCATTCACCAACGCCTCCCAACAATCCATCTTATCCGCACACCATCTCGGGGGCACCTAAGTTAGTAAAGAGAAATTTGAGAGCTACGCCTACGAATCAAAGCAAGGAAACTAAGTACAAGGCCTTAAGAATAGGTAATTACCTTCATGTACTGCTCCTTGTCCAGAAACTTTCGGCGGGACGACGACTTGTCCTTCTTAATACGCTGCGAGGCGTAGTAGTCTCGAACAGCCTGTACCCGAGCCTCGTGCCGTAAGTTCTGTAGGAGGCGCCTGCACTCGTAATCGATAAGCTTTGCTGCGGCCTCCTCGTATCCCTCCTCACACTTGTAGAAGGTCTGCAATCAAAAGAGACAACACTAATTAGTACAATAACTAGCTATTATTGATTTTTAATTGTGTAAAGGAGAAATTACCCAGAATTTCCTGATCACCATGTCGGCCCTCGCGTGGCACAACACATCGTCGATCATCTCCTCCGGCGGGGCCGGGGCAGCCAAGTAGTGCTCCCATTTCAATCCTACCTCTGGAAGCTGACCCTCGCCGGGCAACGTGACAAACCCTGGGAAGTTATGCCGTAAAAGCACACCAAGGATGGAGTTGGGCCTGCGGACATCCTTGGCGTGAATCCAACCCCTGCAGTATGACAAAGCCAACGCATTAGATATGTCAAGAAACATGAAGGCAAAAGGTTTAAAAAGAGTAAATGCACTTACTTTAGCGACTCAGGCTTAATCGGCCACCTCTGCTCGCGGGTCGCCGGCACGGGCGGGAGCCGTGTACACCCATGCTGGTAGACGGTGCCCTCAACCACCTCATCCCCACTATCAGAAAGGTGATCCCCGCCACCATTAGCATGGCCACTCGGCTCCGGCTGATGCAGATCCGGCCAGGTATCCCATCCGGTGGAAGCCTGTGCAGTCTCGTAGGACGAATCGTCTTGCACAGGAGTCTCGCGGGACGAAGCGTCTGGCACAGGTGTCTCGTGGGTTGAAGCGTCTGGGACAGAAGGATTGTCGACCCGAGGCTCGTGGACAGGAGTCCTTGTAGCCTCAACCTCAGACGGGTCCACCGTAGCAGTCCTGTGCTCGGGTGAATCAGCTGGGGGTGGCAGCGAGGAAGGCGTAGCAGCCTTCCTACCTCTCCCGCGGCCACCACGTGTAGCTTTAGGAGCTCTCTTCTTCCCCCGACCTACTCTCCAGGTGGGCAACTTCACCGACGAAGAAGTGCCCTCGGGTGACCCAATACTGTCGTACAACGCTCTCCGGAGAGTTTGGGGTGGAATGGAAGTACCCCTCCCACCATGCGCCGACGAAGGAGCCTCAGATCGCTCTCGACCCGTGCCCACCATATCTCAACACCTGCCATGACAAAGAGTAAACGAAATTAGTACAACATAAAAAATTTGAATACCGACATGAATAATTATATGTATATATATAATTTGAGTGTATCATCATCATGTATACCTGACATGAACTAATAATAATCTTCATCGTCTATATATGCTCCGGGATCAATAAATGCATCATCATCATCACTATCATCAATAAATGCCTCATCATCACTATCGGGAGCAACATGTGGAAGGCCTCCTTTACGTAATCGGTCAAGCATTGAGAGGTCATCCGGAGCAATAACCTCTTCTTCTTCCGTCTCTTCTTGTTCCGGCTCAGGGGTGAAGTCGGATTCACTGTCGCTGTCTACCTCAATGTTCTGGAGTGAAGTACAGCGGTTCTTGAAACGTTTTTTGGAAAGACGTGTTTCTTGGAAGAATTCTCCTTCATATGTGTCTGGGTTAATGTGAGGTTCATAATCATCTTCATTGAGGGGAGGTGGTCTAAAACGTGGCGGCACATCATAAACGACATCCCAACCATTCAGATTTGGATCAGTTTGGCAGGCCCACGGTAGATAGAAAACTTGGGTGGCCTGTTGAGCCGTAATATAGACATCGGAACATCTAAATGGGTGCTTTGTTTGATTTCGACTAGCCCTATATGTTCATGAGTCCTTCTAGTCTCCTTCGGCTGGAACCAATAACATTTGAAGACTACGACGTTTGGTCTGTTTTCACCAAAGAATATAAGTTCATAAATTACTTCAACTCTTCCATAATACTCGACACCTCCTTCGCCGACAGCGGAGACACAACAATTTGTAGACTTTCGGTCGGCCATAGATAGCTCTGTGCCAAAAGTACGAAAGCGATACCCGTTGATGTCGTATTTTTCAAATGAACGGACCTTATAGTCAAAACCATTAGCGACTTGTCTCAATTCGGCGTCCATAGACTCTGAATTAGCCTACAAGTTTGATACGAAAGGATTGTTGCATTAGCCGCAAACTAGACGAAGAAATGAAATGGACTAATGGAAATTACCGTTTGTTTGAACCAAGAGATGAAACCGGGATAGCCGCCTCCATGCTTTGCCAGAAGCTCATACTCTTTGATGGAATCCGTTTGGATCACCGCTCCATCCGAGAATTTGGCGATGTATCGACTGTATCACATATCCAGGAATAAGAGCAGTTCAAAGGAATTAGAAGTTGCGAAACAATGTACCGAGAACTTACTTGATGTACGGCCACACTTCTGTTAGGTTGTTGAAGATATACAACGAAATGGTCCGCCATTCTTCGACATCCAACGTTACTTCTTTCGAAGCGCCGGATGGTGTGAGCTTCCCTTGGAATAGGCTGAGGTTGGATCGAACTTTGTCACGGTCGCCATCATTGTACCGAGGCTTCGGATTATGCAAATGACGATTCTTGGCTTCGTAGTGTGCTGTCACGAAGTTTGCCGCCTCCTCAGTAATGAATGCCTCGGCCATCGATGCTTCAATTCTACGCTTATTTTTACATTTTGCTCGAAGAGTCTTCTGCATCCTCTCAGTTGCAAAGCACCAACTATTTTGCACGGGCCCCCCCAATCTTGCCTCGGTCGGGAGATGCAAAATCAAATGTTGCATTGGATTAAAGAAGCCCGGTGGAAAGATCTTTTCTAACTTGCAGATCAACTCCGGCGCCAACTCTTCCAGTTCGTCTAGCACGTCAGGCGATAGTTCTTTCGCACAAAGAGCGCAGAAGAAATAGCTCAGCTCTGCCAGTACTAGCCATTCATCCTCAGGGATAAAGCCACGCAACATCACCGGCATTACCCACTCAAGCCATATGTGCCAATCATGACTCTTGAGACCAAATATTTTCAATTTGTCAAGACTCGCTCCCTTCTTTAGATTCGCTGCATACCCATCGG
The DNA here is from genome assembly GCA_039707655.1 of Elymus sibiricus. Taxonomy (NCBI): domain Eukaryota; kingdom Viridiplantae; phylum Streptophyta; class Magnoliopsida; order Poales; family Poaceae; genus Elymus; species Elymus sibiricus. The sequence continues at coordinate 62,063,348 of CM077663.1, forward strand.
GCAACATCAACTGCGTTTCACCCACAAGAGCATTTCCCTCATAGCTGGCCTTCCAAGATTGAACCATGCCTTTGGCTTCCTCCAGTTCTTCTTTCCTTTCGGTTGTCGCATGTTTTGTAACGGTCTATCACATAGAGCCTCCTGATCGACTCTAGCCTTAGGATTATCCTTTGTCTTTCCCTCTATGCCGAACAATGTACCAAAAAGGGCCTCGGCGATATTCTTTTCAGTGTGCATCACGTCGATGTTGTGTGGGCAAAGGAGGTCCTTAAAGTAAGGCAGATCCCACAAGCATATCTTGTGAGTCCAGGCGTGTTTCGAATTATACCATTTGAAATACCCTGGACAATTTGGATCCGGCTCGAGAGCGTTTATCTGATCCACGGTCTGTTGGCCTGTCAATGCAGGTGGTGCAGAGTTTTTGACAACTCTACCTTTCATGAAATTCTTCTGGTCTTTTCTGAACTTATGGTGAGGATCCAGGAACTGTCTATGCAAGTCGAAGCAAGAATACTTGTGACCCGCCTGCAGCCAACGGAACTCAAGAGCTGCCTTGCATGTGGGGCACGGGAACTTTCCATGCACACACCAGCCAATGAATAGCGCATACGCCGGCAAGTCATGCGTCGAGTACATGTACCACACATGCATTTTGAAGTTTTTTTTGTAGCGGCGTCATATGTCTGGATCCCATTATCCCAAGCTTCTTGCAATTCATCCTTAAGCAGCTGCATGTACACATTCATATTCTTCCCCGGATAGTTGGGCCCTGGAATTATCAACGTCAAGAAAATGTTCTTTCTTTTCATAATCTCTCCGGGGGGAAGATTGAGTGGAATGACAAATACAGGCCAGCAACTGTATTGGGTTGCCGTCATACCAAACACATTGAACCCATCCGTGCTAATGGCGACTCGAGGATGCCTTGGATCTGCCGCTTTATCCTTATGTAATGCATCGAAGTGCTTCCACGCAAAAGCGTCTGAAGTGTGTCCCAACATCGGATTCCCATCTGCATCTAGTTCGGTTCTTTTGCCCAATTTATGCCACGTCATCTGTCTGGCCGTCTCTTCGACCATGAAAATACGTTGAAGTCTTGGTATGATTGGCATATACCGAAGAACATTAATTGGGATTTTGGTCTGACTCTTCTCACCCATACCGTTGTCTACCACAACATACCTGGAAGACTTGCAAATGGGACAATAGTTCAAGCACACATACTCAAGCCTAAATAAGGCACATCCATTCTCACAGCCATCTATCTTCTCACAGGGCATCTTAAGCGCACGTAGGATTTTGTCCGACTGGTACAGGTTTGCTGGCAATACATGGCCTTTGGGTAGAAAGCGTCCAAATATCGTCATCATCGCGTCGTAGCATTCTCTGCCTAGGTTGAACTGAGCCTTCAGAGCCATTACTTGCGCGATGGCATCCAGCTGACAAAGCTCAGTGTGCTCGTCGAGAGGACGTTTTGAAGACTCCAACATTTCATAGAAGGCCTTTGCAGATTCCTCCATCTCATCGTCCGAATCACGAGCATCATCAAAGTCTTGCACCATGTCTTCGATCCTGGTACCATGCTCGTTGGTGCGACGACGAACAATCTCAGCTCTGGCACGTTGGGAAGACACACCATGAAATCTCCACACCGTATAATCAGGCGTAAAACCCCACTCCTGCAAGTGTTTACCCATTTCATCCCGTGTCCACTTTTTATGGTTGTCGCAACGGACACAGGGGCACCAGGTTATTTCCTGGCCATTTGCAAATGCGGCGCTCAGAAAGCACTTGGTTTTTGTTAACCATTCAATGGTCATTTCTTTCTGACTAGGGTGACCGGTGTACATCCAAGCAGTACGATCACTCATCTTGCCTACCTACTAAACACACAAGAAATATATATATATATAATTCATCATCTATATTCATCCGTTAATCAAGTTTGTCAGTTTTATTATGTCCATGCAACCTACACGCTAATAGGTAGAGATAGGTCCTAATTCCACCCGAGTATGTGTAGATTGGGTTCGTTTTCCCATGCTCTGCTCCGGATCCAACGCAGAATTTCGGTAGCACCTCCCCGCTGTTCTCCTGATACAAGTCTCGGCAATAAGCAGAGAGGATGTTTACCCGGAGAACAACAGGGAGGCACTGACGAAATTCCACATCGGATCCGGAGCAGAGCATACGGGAAAACGAACCCAATCTACACATACTCGGGCTGTCCATGGATAACGTTGGACAATTCGAAAGGATGGCGGTTATAAATATGCAAAGACATGCATATTTATAGATGCCGCCCTTTCGAACGGGAGACGCATACTGGTCACGCATACTGATGATTGAAGACACCTATAGCTAGCAAGTTTCATCGGCACGAAGACCGGAACCGAGCAAATTAAGGGGGCCGGGGGGAGGAGATGTAATTTGTGCTCACCCACGAACGCAGCAGGGGAGCTCGTCCAACGCACGGGGAGCTCGTCGAAACAACTGCACATTGAAATGAAACTCTATCAACACAAATATGATGTTTTTCATAACAAAATCGGAAAATATATGACCTAACACATAATTTAAAAAACTATGACCCCGTCGGCCTCTGGAAGGCGGAAGAGGTGTCGGGGGTCGGGGGTTAGTTGTGTTGGGGGCGGCATATTAACAGCTGCGCAGGGGTGTGGTGCTGTGGTGTCGCCGGGGTGTCGCCGGGGTGTCGAGAAGGGGGCTCACCAGAGGGGCGTCGCTGGGGGTGTCGTGCCGGGGTGTCGTGCCGGGGGTGTCGTGCAGGGGGCTCACCGCAGAATTCTTCTTCTTCTTCTTCTTTTGCTTTTTTTTTCTTCTAGGTTTTTCTTTTCTTATTTTTCTTCTAAGTTTTTATTTTCTATCTAAGTTCTACTAGGTTTTTCTTCTCCTCCTCTCCTCTTTCTTCTTCTTCTTCTTCTTCTTCTTATTCTTCTTCTTCCCTCCTTCTTCTTCTTCTTCTTCTTCTTCTTCTTCTTTTTTTCCTTCTCCTCTTCTTCTTCTTTTTTTTCTTCTAGTTTTTTTTTTCATCTTTTTCTTCTAAGTTTTGTCTTTTCTACTCCCTCCGTTCCTAAATATAAGTCTTTGTAGACATTTCAATAGGAGAGTACCCATGGAGTAAAATGAATGAACCTATACTCTAAAATATGTCTATATACATCCGTATGTAGTTCAATGGTGAAATCTCTAAAAAGACTTATATTTAGGAACGGAGGGAGTATTTAAGTTTTTCTACCTAATAAACTAATTAACTAATTTAACAGAAGAAAAAACAAAAAAACAAAAAATGGTGGTGGCCGGGGATGGGGCGCTCACCGGAGACGGGGGGGCCGGTCGGGGCGTCGGGGGGCATTGGGTCGTGGCGTCCGGGGGCGAGGGTGGCCGACGGCGAGGAGAGGAGGCGGCCGGACGGGGCGGAGGTGGCGGCGTTGCGTCGGGGGCGGACGGAGCGGCGAGGGCGGCCGGGCCGCGGGGGACGACGGGGGCGTGGCGTCCGGTGGCGGGGGCGGGGGCAGAGGCGGCCGGTGGCGACGAGAGGAGGTGGCCGGACGGGGTGGAGGTGGCGGCGGGGGTGGCTGGGCGACGGGGGGCGGCGGGGGCAGTGGGGGGGCGGCGGGGGCGTGGCGTACGGTGGCGGGGGCGGGGGCGGAGGCGGCCGGCGGTGAGGAGAGGAGGCGGCCGGGGCGGTGGGGAGACGACAGAGGCGGCCGGCGGTGGGCGTCGGGGAGAGAGGGGACTGGGAGTGGGTGAGAGTGAGAGAGAGGGGCCGGGGTGGGGGCGGGGACGGCCGTTAGTACCCGTTAGAGCATTCCCGTCTGCTAGCGGAGGGCAAAGAGGCTAGCCTCTTTGCCGTCTACTTTAGGACTCTTTGCCGTCCGCTAGCAGACGGCAAAGAAGTCGCCAAGTTTAACCTAGGCACCACGCGGTCAAGTGGGGCCCAGCTGTGGCTTTGCCGTGTGCTGTGCGCCTCTTTGTCGTCCGCTCGCCGACGACAAAGAGCTGACTGATGGCAAAGAAGCTCTGTGCCCTCAGCCATCTATTTGCCGTCTGCCAGCTGACAGCTGACGGCAAAGACCCTCTTTGCCATCTGCCAGGCGACGGCAAATAACTGAATTCCAGTAGTGAATATGTCAGCGGCCTGGTTGTTGTCTCTAGCGACGTGATGGTATTCCAGGCCTTCGAACCATGCGGATTGCTACTTCTTGAGCATGCGTTGGTTTTCCCTTGAAGAGGAAAGAGTGATGCAGCAAAGTAGATAAGTATTTCCCTCAGTTGTTGAGAACCAAGGTATCAATCCAGTAGGAGATACAAGCAAGTCCACAATAGATGTACCTACACAAATAATCAAACACTTGCACCCAACGCTATAAAGGGGTTGTCAATCCCTTCACGGTTACTTGCAAGGATGAGATCTGATAGAGATAGATAGATAAGATTGCTAAAACGAAAAGTAAAACAAAAGTAAAAAGATTGCAGCAAAGTATTTTTGGTTTATAGATCTGAAAGTATAATATGGAAAATAGACCTGGGGGCCATAGGGTTCACTAGAGGCTTCTCTCATGAAGGAAAATAATACGGTGGGTGAACAAATTACTGTCGAGCAATTGATAGAAAAGCGAATAATTATGAAGATATCCAAGGCAATGATTATGCATATAGGCATCACGTCCGTGTCAAGTAGACCGAAACGATTCTGCATCTACTACTATTACACCACAGATCGACCGACTCCTGCCTGCATCTAGAGTATTAAGTTCATGAAGAACAGAGTAACGCATTAGGTAAGATGACCTGATGAAGAGGGATAAACTCAAGCAATATGATGAAAACCCCATCATTTTATCCTCGATGGCAACAATACAAATACGTGCCTCGCTACCCCTACCTTGTCACTGGGTGACGACACCGCAAGATTGAACCCAAAACTAAGCACTTCTCCCATTGCAAGAATTACCAATCTAGTTGGCCAAACCAAACCAATAACTCGAAGAGACTTGCCAAGATATGAAATCATGCATATAAGAATTCATAGAAGATTCAAATAATATTCATAGATAATCTGAACATAAACCCAAAATTCATCGGATCTCGACAAACACACCGCAAAAGAGTATTACATCGGATAGATCTCCATCAAGATCATGAAGAACATGGTATTGAAGAATAAAGAGAGATAAGAAGCCATCTAGCTACTAGCTATGGACCCGAAGGTCTGTGGTGAACTACTCACGCATCATCGGAGGGGCAATGGAGTTGATGTAGATGCCCTCCGTGATCGAATCCCCCTCCGGCAGATTACCAGAAAAGGCTCCAAGATGGGATCTCACGGGAACAGAGGCTTCCGGCGGCGGAAAACTATTTTCGTGGCTCTTTTTGGTATTGGGGGAATATTTGGGAATTTATAGGCCAAAGAATAGGGTTAGGAGACCTGTTGGGGGGCCACAAGCCAGGGGGGCGTGCCCCCCTAGGGTGCACCCTGGTGGCTTGTGACTTCCCGGCAGGTCTCCTGCCTTCGTCTCAAAGTCTGGCAGGTTTCTTCTGGTCCAAGAAAAATCATTCCGAAGATTTTATTCCGTTTGGACTTCGTTTAATATTCCTTATCTGCAATACTCAAAAACAAGGAAAAAACAGAAACTGGCACTAGGCTCTAGATTAATAGGTTAGTCCCAAAAATAATATAAAATAGCATATTAATGCATATAAAACATCCAAAACAGATAATATAATAGCATGGAACAATAAAAATTATAGATACGTTGGAGACGTATCAAGCATCCCCAAGCTTAATTCATGCTCGTCCTCGAGTAGGTAAATGATAAAAACAGAATTTTTGATGTGGAATGCTACCTAACATATTTATCCATGTAATATTATTTATTGTGGCATCATTATTCAGATCCGTAAGATTCAAAACAAAAGTTCAATATTGACATAAAAACAATAATACTTCAAGCATACTAACAAGGCAATTGTGTCCTTTCAAAATAACATGGCCTCAGAAAGCTATCCCTACAAAATCATATGGTCTGGTTATGCTCCATCTTCCCCACACAAAGTATTTAAATCATGCACAACCCCGATGACAAGTCAAGCAATTGTTTCACACTTTTTATGTTCTCAAACCTTTTCAACTCTCACGCAATACATGAGCGTGAGCCATGGATATAACTCTATAGGTGGAATAGAATATGGTGGAGGTTGTGAGGAAAAAGGAGAAGATAGTCTCACATCAACTAGGTGTATCAACGGGCTATGGAGATGCCCATCAATAGATATCAATGTGAGTGAGTAGGGATTGCCATGCAACGAATGCACTAGAGCTATAAGTGTATGAAAGCTCAAAAAGAAACTAAGTGGTTGTGCAAAATGATGAATTCCACTAGTTATATGAAAGTGACAAAATAGGACACTCTCTATCATGAAGATCATGGTGCTACTTTGAAGCACAAGTGTGGAAAAAGATAGTAGCATTGTCCCTTCTCTCTTTCTCTGATTTTTTTCTTTTATTTATCTATTTTGGTGGGCATCTTTGGCCTCTTTTTTTTTATTTGGGCTTCATTGGCCTCTTTTATTATTTATAAAGTCCGGAGACTCATCCCAACTTGTGAGGGATTCATAGCTTCCATCATCCGTTTCTCTCACGGGACAATGCTCTAATAATGAAGATCATCACACTTTTATTTACTTACAACTCGATACCTAGAACAAAATATGACTCTATATGAATGCTTCCGGTGGTACACCGGGATGTGCAACGATCTAGCCTAGCAAATGACATCAAAAACGGACAAGCCATGAAAACATCATGCTAGCTGTCTTACGATCATGCAAAGCAATATGAAAGTGATGGTGCGTGTCATGAGAAATGGAACGGTGGAAGTTGCATGGAAATATATCTCGGAATGGCTATGGAAATGCCATAATAGGTAGGTATGGTGGCTGTTTTGAGGGAGGTATATGGTGGCTGTTTTGAGGAAGGTGGGTTTGATGCACCGGCGAAAGTTGCGCGGTACTAGAGAGGCTAGCAATGGTGAAAGGGTGAGAGTGCGTATAATCCATGGACTCAACTTTAGTCATAAAGAACTCACATACTTATTGCAAAAGTCTATTAGTTATCGAAGCAAAGTATTAGACGCATGCTCCTAGGGGAGAGGTTGGTAGGAGTTAACCATCGCGCGCTCCCGACCCTCACACAAAGGATGACAATCATTAAACAAATCATGCTCCGACTTCGTTACATAATGGTTCACGATACGTGCATGCTACGGGAATCACAAACTTCAACACAAGTATTTCTACCAATTCACAATTACTTACTAGCATGACCCTAATATCACCATCTTTATATCTCAAAACTATATGCAAGGAATCACACATCTCATACTATTCAATGCACTTTATATGAAAGTTTTTATTATATCCCTATTGCATGCCCATTATATTAGGACTAAATTCATAACCTAAACCAATTACCATGATGTTTAAAGACTCTCAAAATAATATAAGTGAGGTACAAGAGTTCAATTATTTCTATAAAATAAAGACACCACCGTGCTCTAAAAATATATAAGTGAAGCACTAGAGCAACATTGCCTAACTCAAAAGATATAAGTGAAGCACATAGAGTATTCTAATAAATTCACGATTCAGCGTGTCCCTCTCAAAAGATGTGTGCAACAAGTATGATTGTGGCAAACTAAAAAGCAAAGACTCATATCATACAAGACGCTCCAAGCAAAACACATATCATGTGGTGAATAAAAATATAGCCTCAAGTAAATTTACCGATGGATTGAAGACGAAAGAGGGGATGCCTTCTGGGGCATCCCCAAGCTTAGGCTCTTTGGTATCATTTAATATGGCTTGGGATGCCTTGGGCATCCCCATCTTATTCTCTTGCCACTCCTTATTCCATAGTCCATCAAATCTTTACCCAAAACTTGAAAACTTCACAACACAAAACTCAACAGAAAACTCGTGAGATCCGTTAGTATAAGAAAAATAAATCACCACTTTTGGTATTGTTGTGAACTCATTCTTTATTTATATTGGTGTAATATCTACTGTATTCCAACTTCTCCATGGTTCATACCCCCCGATACAACCCATAGATACATCAAAATAAGCAAACAACACAAAGAAAACAGAATCTGTCTAAAACAGAACAGTCTGTAGAAATCTATAGACTTCGAATACTTATGTAACTCCAAAAATTCTGAAAAATTAGGAAAATCAGGGAAATTTGTATATCAATCTTTTTTAAAAATTTCAGACTCATTCGATGCTCTGGTGAATTTATAAAATTCCTGGATTGAGCGCAAAAGTTTGTGTTTTTCAGCAAAATCAAATCACAATCATCGTAGACCATCCCAAAGGTCTTACTTGGCTCAAACACTAATTAAAACAAGAAAACACAATTAATACAGAGGTAATAATGTGTAAATCACTCAAAAACAGAAGCAAAAACAAAAGCATAAAAATAAAACTGGGTTGCCTCCCAACAAGCGCTATTGTTTAACGCCCCTAGCTAGGCATAATGATTTCAATGATGCTCACATAAAAAGTAGTAATTGAAATATGCAAGAAAGCATCATGAATCTCAGGACAAGCACATTTAAGTCTAACCCACTTCCTATGCATAGGGATTTTTTGAGCAAACGATTTATGGGAACAAGAATCAACTAACATAGGAAGGCAAAACAAGCATAACTTCAAAACTTTGAGCACATAGAGAGGAAACTTGATATTATTGCAATTCCTACAAGCATATGTTCCTCCCTCATAATAAATTTTAGTAGCATCATGAATGAATTCAACAATATAACCATCACATAGATCTTTCTTTTCATGATGCGCAAGCATAGAATTTTCATAATGAATTTGCTCATCAAAACTTGGGGAACAAAAAATATGATCTTCATGAAACATAGCATCCCCAAGCTTGTGGCTTTGCATATCATTAGCATCATGGATATTTATAGAATTCATACTAGGAACATTGCAATCATGCTTTTCAATCAAGGATCTATCATGAATCACCTTATAATTTTCTTCTTTCAACACTTCATCAAAATTTTCAGATTCATGATTTTCAAACAAAACTTCATAGAGATAATCAAGTGCACTCAACTCACTAGCAATTGGTTCATCATAATTTGTCCTTTTGAAAAGATTAGCAAGTGGATGAGGATCCATATCAATAGATTTTTAGCAAGCGAAGATGGAAGCAAATAGAAGGCACATGGCAACACAAGCAAACAAAAAGAGATCCGGCGAGAAAAAGGCGAATAAAAAGGCAAATTGGTGAAGAGGTGGAGAGGAAAACGAGAGGCAAAAGGCAAATAATGTAAATGCAAGAGATGAGTTTGTGATGGGTACTTGGTAGGCTTGATGTAGATCTCCCCGGCAACGGCGCCAGAAATCCTTCTTGCTACTTCTTGAGCATGCGTTGGTTTTCCCTTGAAGAGGAAAGGGTGATGCGGCAAAGTAGATAATTATTTCCCTCAGTTGTTGAGAACCAAAGTATCAATCCAGTAGGAGATACAAGCAAGTCCCCAATAGATGTACCTACACAAATAATCAAACACTTGCACCCAACGCTATAAAGGGGTTGTCAATCCCTTCACGGTTACTTGCAAGGATGAGATCTGATAGAGATAGATAGATAAGGTTGCTAAAACGAAAAGTAAAAAGATTGTAGCAAAGTATTTTTGGTATTTTTGGTTTATAGATCTGAAAGTATAATATGGAAAATAGACCCGGGGGCCATAGGGTTCACTAGAGGCTTCTCTCATGAAGGAAAATAATACGGTGGGTGAAGAAATTACTGTCGAGCAATTGATAGAAAAGCGAATAATTATGAAGATATCCAAGGCAAAGATTATGCATATAGGCATCACGTCCGTGTCAAGTAGACCGAAATGATTCTGCATCTACTACTATTACTCCACACATCGACCGACTCCTGCCTGCATCTAGAGTATTAAGTTCATGAAGAACAGAGTAACGCATTAGGTAAGATGACATGATGTAGAGGGATAAACTCAAGCAATAGGATGAAAACCCCATCTTCTTATCCTCGATGGCAACAATACAAATACGTGCCTCGCTACCCCTACTTTGTCACTCGGTGAGGACACCGCAAGATTGAACCCAAAACTAAGCACTTCTCCCATTGCAAGAATTACCAATCTAGTTGGCCAAACCAAACCAATAACTCGAAGAGACTTGCAAAGATATGAAATCATGCATATAAGAATTCAGAGAAGATTCAAATAATATTCATAGATAATCTGAACATAAACCCACAATTCATGAGATCTCGACAAACACACCGCAAAAGAGTATTACATCGGATAGATCTCCAAGAAGATCATGAAGAACGTGGTATTGAAGAACAAAGAGAGAGAAGAAGCCATCTAGCTACTAGCTATGGACCCGAAGGTCTGTGGTGAACTACTCACGCATCATCGGAGGGGCAATGGAGTTGATGTAGATGCCCTCCGTGAACGAATCCCCCTCCGGCAGATTACCGGAAAAGGCTCCAAGATGGGATCTCATGGGAACAGAGGCTTCCGGCAGCGGAAAAGTATTTTCGCGGCTCTTTTTGGTATTTGGGGAATATTTGGGAATTCATAGGCCGAAGAATAGGGTTAGGAGACCTGCTGGGGGGCCACAAGCCAGGGGGACGCCCCTGGCTTGTGACTTTCCGGCAGGTCTCTTGCCTTTGTTCCCAAGTCTGGCAGGTTTCTTCTGGTCCAAGAAAAATCATTCCGAAGATTTTATTCCGTTTGGACTCCGTTTAATATTCCTTATCTCCAATACTCAAAAACAAGGAAAAACAGAAACTGGCACTAGGCTCTAGATTAATAGGTTAGTCCCAAAAATAATATAAAATAGTATACTAGTGCATATAAAACATCCAAAACAGATAATATAATAGCATGGAACAATAAAAAATTATAGATACATTGGAGACGTATCACGGATATTTTAAGGACGGCGTTTCTATATGCCGCCATCTTCAGGTTTTTGGCATCGAATTCACCGTTGATTTGAGAGATGGCCAAGTTGGAGTCTCCCCGTACCTCCAGCCGTTGTATGCCCATTAAAGCTGCCATCCGAAGACCGTGCAAAAATTCTTCGTATTCGGCTGCATTGTTGGAATCGGCATACATAATTTGCAACACGTATCGGATGTTTTCGCCTGTGGGGGATGTGAGAATAACTCCAGCCCCCAGTCTGGCCAATGTTTTGGATCCGTCGAAGTTCATCGTCCGATGGGAGTATGTACTATATTCCCTGGGGAGCTCGGCCTCTATCCATTCGGCGAGGAAATCTGCCAACACCTTAGATTTAATAGCTCGTCGTGGCTTATAGGCGATTTCGAAAGGATGGAGTTCAATGGCCCATTTGGCTATGCGGCCGGTGGCGTCCCTGTTATTGATTATATCATTCAGGGGTACTTCGGATGCCACCGTGACTGAACACTCTTGAAAATACTGTATAGGCTATCTTTTGGTAATGCGGGTATCTGGACTTGCATTGCGTTAGCACTTCTGACACATAGTAGACTGGCTTCTGTATCCGGAATTTGTGACCCTCCTCCTCTCGTTCGACGACGAGCACTGCGCTAACCACTTGGTGGCCGATATGTACAATAACATTGGTTCACCGGCGCCTGGTGCTGTGAGTATGGGGTTGCTTGCCAGCAGTGTTTTAATTTCCTATAACGCAGCAGCTGCTTCATCGGTCCATTCGAAATTGTTGATCCGTTTCAGCAACCTATAGAGCGGTAAGGCCTTTTCACCGAGACGGGAAATAAAGCGGCTTAACACCGCCACGCAACTCGCCAACTTTTGGACATGCTTTAGCTCTGTGGGAATTGCAAGTTCCGATAGGGCGCGGGTGAAGTGTCATGTAGTCGACGTTCACATAACACCACTAGAGGAGAGACAACATACATCTCATCAAAATATCGAACGAATACCAAATTCAGATGATTACTTATAACCAGACTTATCCCATGTCCTCAGGAACAAACGTACCTACTCACAAAGCATATTCATGTTCATAATCAGAGGAGTATTAATTATCATTAAGGATCTGAACATATGATCTTCCACCAAGTAAACCAGCTAGCATCAACTACAAGGAGTAATCAACACTACTAGCAACCTACATGTACCAATCTGAGGTTTTGAGACAAAGATCGGATACAAGAGATGAACTAGGGTTTGGAGAGGAGATGGTGCTGGTGAAGATGTTGATGGAGATTGGCCCCCTCTCGATGAGAGGATCGTTGGTGATGACGATGGCTTCGATTTCCCCCTCCGGGAGGGAAGTTTCCCCGGCAGAACAGCTCCGCCGGAGCCCTAGATTGGTTCTGCCCAGGTTCCGCCTCGAGACGGCGGCGCTTCATCCCGAAAGCTCTATTTTGATTTTTTTCCAGGTCAAAACCCTCCATATAGCAGAAGATGGGCACCGGAGGCCTGCCAAGGGGCCCACAAGCCACAGGGGCGTGCCTAGGGGGGTAGGGCGCGCCCCCTGGCTTGTGACCTCCTGGTGGGTCCCCTCTGGTATTTCTTTCGCCCAATATTTTTTATATATTCCAAAATAATTCTCCGTAACTTTTCAGGACTTTTGGAGTTGTGCAGAATAGGTCTCTCATATTTGCTCCTTTTCCAGTCCAGAATTCCAGCTGCCGACATTCTCCCTCTTCATGTAAACCTTGTAAAATAAGAGAGAAAAGGCATAAGTATTGTACCATAATGTGTAATAACAGCCCATAATGCAATAAATATCAATATAAAAGCATGATGCAAAATGGACGTATCAGGAGCCAAAGAATATTTGAGAGTATTATCAGTTGAGTTGTCAATTCAACAACACCTGGAGATAAATATCTGCAGCAAAGTGATCAACAACACAGTAATATGATACTTTGATAGCAGTGGCAACAGTAACAGTAGTGGTAACAGTAGCAGTGATAGTTTTGTAGCAAGTGTAATAGTAGCAGCAACAGTAGCAACTAAGCAAGAACAATATGTGAAAAGATCGTAGGCACTAGATCGAAGTATTCGTTGGATGATATTCATCATATAACAGTCATAACCTAGGGTGACATAGAACTAGCTCCAGTTCGTCAATGTAATGTAGGCATGTATTCCGTATATAGTCATACGTGCTTATGGAAAAGAACTTGCATGACATCTTTTGTCCTACCCTCCCGTGGCAGCGGGGTCCATAAGGAAACTAAGGGATATTAAGGCCTCCTTTTAATAGATAACCGGAACAAAGCATTAGCACTTAGTGAATACATGAACTCCTCAAACTACGGTCATCACCGCGAAGTGTCAGTGTACTAAGAACCAGGGTACCTATTACCCTGACTTGTGCGCGGGCGACCGCGGCAGGATTCCTGGGGCAGGCAAGACATTGCCGGGTGCGTGACAGCACCCGGCAAGACCTTGCCGGGTGCGTGCCTGCTCCCGGTAAGCCTCTTTGCTACTAATCTTGGAAGAAGGACCGAGTCCCCCGGCAAGACCCCCTTGCCGGGGCCAGAAGATCTAGTTACAAGCGCCTCCCGGCAAGACTTCTGCCCACCAAGCTACCGCCCAGCTCGCGCGACTGGATAACCACATCGTCTAGGGGCTCTCATGGGGGCAGGCTTTTGGGTAAGAATTGTCAGGCCGCGTGGCGGAGAAGATAGATACACAGCAACTTTACTGCCACCCGTCTCATGATGTGGCGGCAGAATAGACAAGCTAAGGACACCTCAACGGAGCATTTAATGTTCATGTCCTAAACCGTCAGTGTTAGGTATGATAACACTATAGATACTTTACACCTCATGTATGCACTGTATGCCACTGTTGGTGACCCCTTTGAACGTATAAAAGGAGGCCCAAGGCATAGCTACAGGGGGATCGGATCGGATCTTCTCTGGCCCATTCTGCATGAGTAGCAGTTGTGTACTGTAGCGCTCCCAGAACTTGAGCTAGAGCACATCTAATACAACCAAGCAGGAGTAGGGTTTTACGCATCTTTGCGGCCCGAACCTGGGTAAAATCCCGCGCGTTGATCGCTTGATCTGCTCTTTGTGCAAACCTTCTCCCTACCGAATCGTAAAGGGATCCTCTCGGTCCCATAGGTGTTGTTTTTCTGACATCTTTGGCGCGCCAGGTAGGGGGCTGGTGCATGGTAGGGGGCTGGCAGTGCCCTAGGGCATAACCTTCCTGAGAGCCACCGGCCATCACCACCGGCGCAGCCTCGCTATGCGAGACGAACGGCAGAAAAGATAAGTTTCGAAGACTTGTGGCAATCATGCTTCTTTTGCTGTCTTCGTTCGCTCCTTGTATCAACTCGCGAAGGAGCCTTCCGGAGCCAGTAGCGCCCCGAGTTGTCTCGATTCCGCTCGACAACTTGTGCGGCTGCGCAGGCATCGGCAGGGTTAACCTTTCCGGGAGGCGGCGTCCCCGGCAAGCTGCTAAGGATCCGTTCCTCGAGCGCTGCCGACTGGGGCATGCGCACCGGAAAGTCATCCTGCAAGCGTGGGTTGTCTTGATTGATTTTTCCGTCCTTGTACATCAATCTGCACGTGGAGGAACTTTGCCGTGGTTAGCCCGCACTCTAGTTTCGCCTCGAGTCCGCTCGGCAAACTTAGCAGCTGTGTTTCGGCCCGGCAAGGTGCCTTGCCGGCGGCGGCATTTCCAGCAGGCTGCTAAGGACCCGCTCCTCAAAGCGCTCGCGGCAACTGTGCGCGCCGGCAAGGTTTCCGAACAGCGTAGGATATAAGATGTGTACGAGGATGGGCTTAATCAAGAGAAGAGCAAACATTCATCTAGCATAAAGAAACATGTATTGTTTACATAAAGATTGGTCTAACTAAGACAAATTACTCTCTTATGTGTGCCATTGCAGCAACATGTATGCGAGAAAGTACTTGACTTCCGGCGACCGAGAAAACCAAGGATGCTGTGCTGGAGGTCGACAAGACGGCAGTGAGGCATTCGTGGAAGATGGCAGCGACGGCAAGAATGAGTGTATGAATCGAGCATCACACTCGCGGTACCCTTTATAGGGAAGCCTCGGGGGCTGGCTCTTCATGGCACGGCACGGCGCTCCCTTTTGAGCCCACGACTCTTGTCATCATCCTGCTCTGTCTGCCCGCACGGCCGGCAAGCCCAAGGCCCGGCAAGACCTTTGGCGCACACTCCGGCAAGCGCACCTCTTCGGAGTGCTGCGTTCTCGTTGAGGGCGTGCCAGAGAGCTCCCTGGCAAGTCACAGCCTCCAGGCGGGAGGAGCCGCCGGGAACAGGTCTGCACATCACCGACAAGCCCAAGGCCCGGCAAGACCTCTGGCACACACTCCGGCAAGCGCACCTCTCCAGAGTGCTGTGCTCCCATTGAGGGCATGTCAGAGAGCTCAACCGGCAAGATGCTTGTCGGGGGACAGCGGGAAACACAAATGCACGCAAGAGCCAAGGAGTTTTTAAAGATTGATACCCAGTGCATTTCTTCTTGAACATTCACGGGATTACATTGGGTGCAATCTGATACACAAAAGGAGATCTACCACTATGGAGCGGCAACTGATCCGGAAACGAGGTCTCGCGGATGGAACGCCAGGACCTAACTACAGCACCAGACGTGCCTAGTCGGAGTCCTCGTGTTTCATGCCGAAGACGCTGTCCTCGTCGTCGCTACCACCGAAGGAATCGGAGTCGCTGCCGCTCGAACTTTCAGCGCAGCACTCCAGGCGGACACCGGTTGCTCCGAAGAACTTCACGGAGAGGGTGGCGGGACCGTCGAACTTGAAGTGAAGCAGCTGCCTGGGGGTGAGACCCCGGGAACGAGCAAACGATTTCCATCCCTTGGTCAGGAACATGGCGCTTCTGGGGGAGAGATCGACCGCCACCCATCAAGGACCGTTGCTGCAGCCATCCGCTCGAAGCCACAGGCCGCGAGGCCAGCTGCTCTCCATGGCCCTTGCGAAAGGATCAGGGAGGCACAGCCAACTTCGGAGCCGGCGGGGGAGGACCACGACGAACTCCTGCACCTCCTCCCCCCCGTGGATCCCCACGTGGGGCTGCGGGAGAGGCACACTTCTGCGACCACCGCGCCCCGCCGGAGTCATTCTCGCGCGGCCTCGGGACGCTGTCCTGCCGCGGGAGCTTGAGCCCGCCGCCGTCACCACCACGCGCGCTGGAGTCCGGGGGCTACTCCTAGCGGCGCTGAGGGAACCCCGGGCGCGGCCACGTCCCCTCACCATCTTGGGGCGGCGCGTCAGAGGAAGTGGCGAAAGACAGAAGGAGGAAGCACTGAGCGGCCGGAGGAGATGGAGGATTGCAGATGAGTGGCATTCTCCTTCTTCCCTCACCTCCCTTTTATAGGGTAGAGTGCTAGGTGAAGAGGGAGGCCGACTCTTCGTAATCCAAGACAGCGCGCGTCACCCAAGACGCGATCAAGACAGGAGTGGGAGCAAAGGCGTTAATGGTGAAGGCGAACGAGCGCCGCACTGTTCGTCGCTTCCCCTCCCAAGAAAGAAAGCGGACCATCTCGCCTCATCATTCCCAAGACCTGCAGTTACTATGCATCGAGGGGAAAAGCTATCAACGGTCATCATTGCAAAAATTGCGGCCGCATGCGCCCGCGCACTGTTATGGGCCTAGCCCAACAGCGCTGCGCGCGTATGTGTGGCCCAGGCCCGGGGGCTCCTGTCAGTGTACTAAGAACCAGGGTACCTATTACCCTGACTTGTGCGCGAGCGACCGCGGCAGGATTCCTAGGGCCGGCAAGACATTGCCGGGTGCGTGCCAGCTCCCGGCAAGACCTTGCCGGGTGCGTGCCAACTCCCGGCAAGCCTCTTTGCTACTAAGCTTGGAAGAAGGACCGAGTCCCCCAGCAAGACCCCCTTGCTGGGGCCAGAAGATCTAGTTACAAGCGCCTCCCGGCAAGACTTCTGCCCGCCAAGCTACCGCCCAGCTCGCGCGACTGGATAACCACGTCGTCTAGGGGCTCTCATGGGGGCAGTCTTTTGGGTAAGAATTGTCAGGCCGCGTGGCGGAGAAGATAGATACACAGCAACTTTATTGCCACCCGTCTCATGATGTGGCGGCAGAATAGAGAAGCTAAGGACACCTCAACGGAGCATTTAATGTTCTTGTCCTAAACTGTCAGTGTTAGCTATGATAACACTGTAGATACTTTACACCTCATGTATGCACTGTATGCCACTGTTGGTGACCCCTTCGAACGTATAAAAGGAGGCCCAAGGCATAGCTACAGGGGGATCGGCTCGGAGCTTCTCTGGCACATTCTGCATGAGTAGCAGATGTGTACTGTAGCGCTCCCAGAACTTGAGCTAGAGCACATCTAATACAACCAAGCAGGAGTAGGGTTTTACGCATCTTTGCGGCCCGAACCTGGGTAAAATCCCGTGCATTGATCGCTTGATCTACTCTTTGTGCAAACCTTCTCCCAGCCGAATCGTAAAGGGATCCTCTCGGTCCCATAGGTGTCGTTTCTCCGACACGATGTATCACAAATATTGTCACTATGGGGTTGACGGATCATAACACGTAATAGGTGCATATGACTAGGCAAGATCGGATCAAGAACATAGATATAATGATGATAACATAAACGGTTCATATCTGAATCATGGCACTCGGGCCCTAGTGACAAGTATTAAGCATGGCAAAGTCATAGCAACATCAATCTTAGAACATAGTGGATACTAGGGATCAAGCCCTAACAAAACTGACTCGATTACATGATGAATCTCATCCAACTCCTCACCGACCAGCAAGCCTACGAAGGAATTACTCACTCCTGGTGGGGAGCATCATGGAATTGGCGATGGAGAAGGGTTGATGATGACGAAGACCGAAGATTCCCCTCTCCGGAGCCCCAAACGGACTCCAGATCTAGCCTCCCGATGAAGAACAGGAGGTGGCGGCGGCTCCGTATCGCGAAACGAGGTAAAACCTCCTCTCTGATTTTTTTCTGGAAAAATGTGAATTTATAGCGTTGGAATTAGGGTCGGGGGGTCCACGAGGTGGCCACCCTCCACCAGGCCATGCTAGGGGGGCTGTGCCACCTTGGTAGAGGGTGGGCTCCTCGGGCCCCATCTCCGGTGGGCTCTGGCTCTATAATTCCTTAAATATTCCAAAATAAATCTCCAAAAAATTTCGATCCATTCCGAGATTTTTTATTTCTGGACAAAAACAACACCATGGTAGTTCTGCTGAAAACAGCGTCAGTCCGGGTTAGTTTCATTGAAATCATGCAAATTAGAGTCCAAAACAAGAGCAAAAGTGTTAGGAAAAAGTAGATACGTTGGAGACGTATCAGTATTCAAGTCGTCGATGATGAAGCAGGGGCAACTGGGACTAAGGGGTCACAGGGGATCACTAACCAACCTATGCTAATAAGTTGATATAACAACAGGTACAGAAGCAGTTTAACAAAAACAGGCTATGCATCAGAATAGGAGCTATCTAAATCTGTAGCAAAATCTAATGCAAGCATGAGGGAGAAAGAATGGGCGATATCGGTATGATCAAGGGGTGGGGGTTGCTTGCCTTGCTCCTCTGCTGCAAAGGCCTGATCGTCAGTGGCGTAGTCGTACTCGGCAGCAGCGTCAGTCTCGGGGTCTACCGGTAACAAGAGGGGGGAAGAAATAATAAATACAAAGCAGACACATGCAACACGATGCATGACATGGCAGTATGCAGTGCTAGGCATGAGCTAACACAGTACTATACGTCACAGACGGAGCGGGAGAATATCTGACGATATTTCCCGGGTCTCGGGCTACTACCAGACAGATGAAAATGATGGAAAGTTCCAGGTTCGTTATGATAGGAGCACGTGACAGACGAAAGGACAGTGTATTCGGATTCGTGAGATTTTTCTCAGCAACTTTCATGTATAAATTATTTTCATCAGACTTATAGATTATTTTATATTAATTTTAAAAGTTTTATTAATATCCTGAAATTAACAGATTTAGTAATTCAAAAAAGCATTTATGACGTCAAAATGAAGTCATGCTGACATCAGCAGTCAGCAGCCCTGTTGACTGGTCCAACTGACCAGCGGGGCCCCATTGTCATACTCACAGAGTTAATTTAAGTTTAATTAACTTTAAACAGATTAATTAATGGGGGACCCACATGTCATATTGTGATTAGTGTAATTAATTAAGAAACGATTAATTAAGTTAATTACCTAATTGTTATAATTAATTAATTAAATTAATTATTTATTAATTCAAGTAACAGGGCGGCGGGCCCTGTTGGTCAGAGACTATTGGGGGGGTGAACATTAAGGGGGATTAACCCCCTAATCTAATTAGGGCCGGCCCACCTGGCGGTCGCACCGGCCACACACACAGCACACACATGCACACACTACGCACGCGCGCGCACACGTCGCCCGGCCAGCAGTCGTAGCTGCCGCCGGCAAGCGCAACGACGGTGATGGCAACGTGCGGCCAGAGCCCGGCCGGGGAGCGGCGGCGGACCGAAGGGGGGAAGCGGGGGCCGGCGAGCAGGGCTGATGCGGCTGGACGCGGCGACGCGCGGGCGGCAACGAGCGGACGCAAAGGCGACGTCCGGCCGATGGCGTGCGTGGGGGCGGCCGGTGCACGAGCAGGGGAATTAGGCGGGCGACGGCAAGCGGGCGACGGCAAGCGGGTGACGGTGACCGGGGCCGCATAGGCAGGGGTTGCGGTGAGCGCGCGTGCGGGCGCCCGGGGCGCGGTGTGCACGGCGAGCGGGGGCCAGAGCGCGCGGCGACGGCACAGCGGCGCCGCGGAGGGGGGGCGTGATACGTCTCCAACGTATCGATAATTTATGAAGTATTCATGCCATATTCACCTAAGTTTACAATACTTTTATATGGTTTTGATGCACTTTATATGATTTATTTAGAACTAACCCGGACTGACGCTGTTTTCAGCAGAACTACCGTGGTGTTGTTTTTGTGCAGAAAACGAAAGTTCTCGGAATCGCCCGAAACTTTTTGACGATTTTTTTTGGAACAAAAGAGGCACTAGACGCTTCATGGGAGGGCCAGAAGAGCTACGAGGTGGGCACCACCCACCAGGGCGCGCCAGGCCCCCTAACCGCGCCCTGGTGTTCAATGCTCACCTGGTGGCCGACCTCCGCGTGAAACCAACGCCAAAAATTCCTATAAATATAGAAACCATTAGAAATAACCCTAGAATCCTCGTTCCGCTGCCGCAACTCTCTACATCGACGAAAAACCAATCTGGAGGCATTCCAATACCCTGCCGGAGAGGGTAGATCATCTCGCGGTGGCCATCTTCATCATCCCGGCGAAGGCCATGATGAGGAGGGAGTAGTCCACCCTCGGGGCTAACGGTTTGTACCAGTATCTATGTGTTCAAGCACTCTCTCCCGTGTTCTTGAGATGGCACGATCTTGATGTTTCATGGGCTTTGTTAATATAGTTGGATCATATGGTGTTTTCCCCTCTCTATCTTGTTGTGATGAATTGAGTTTTCCCTTTGAGATTTCGTTATGTTGGATTGAGTATTGGATTTGAGAAAACTTGATATATGTCTTGCATATGGATATATACCCGTGGTGACAATGGGGTGTCCTATTGATTCACTTGATGTATGTTTTGGTACTCAACTTGCGGATTCCCGAGGTGACATTGGGGTAATCTATGCATAGGGGTTGATGCACTTACTTGTCCTATGTTCTCCGATAGAAATCTCGAGGCACTCTTTAATTTGAGGTTCTTTGTGTTGGATTGAGTATTATGAATCTGAAATTGTTTGATGCGTATCGTATAATTAACTCATGGATACTTGTGGTGACATTGGAGTATCTAGGTGACATTAGATTTGGCTGATGCGTATCATATGGTGTTATTCTAGTACGAACTCTTATATAGATCGATCGGAAATGATAACTTGGTTATTTTAGTAAGAACTCTTGATAGATCGATCGGAAAGGATAACTTGGTTATTTTAGTACGAACTCTTGATCGATTGATCGGCAAGGATAACTTTGTTATTTTAGTACGAACTCTTGGATAGTTCGATCGAAAAGGATAACTTGAAGCATGGTTATGTAATCCAATTATATTAGCATTGTTGAGAGATTGCACTAGCGAAAGTACGGACCCTAGGTCTTGTTTTCAAGCATTGCAATACCGTTTGTACTCACTTTTGTTACTTGCTACCTTGTTGTTTTTATATTTTTCAGATTACAAAAACATATATCTATCATCCATATTGCACTTGTATCACCATCTCTTTGCCGAACTAGTGCACCTATACAATTTGCCATTGTATTGGGTGTGTTGGGGACACAAGAGATTTCTTGTATTTGATTGCAGGCTTTTTTCAGAGAGACCATCTTCATCCTACACCTCCCACGGATTGATAAACTTTAGGTAGTCCACTTGAGGGAAAATTGCTACTGTCCTACAAAACTCTGCGCTTTGAGGCCCAACAAGATTCTACAAGAATAAAGTTGCGTAGTAGACATCAAGCTCTTTTCTGGCGCCGTTGCCAGGGAGGTGAGTGCTGGAAGGTATATCTGTAGATATTGCAATCAAATCTTTTAGTTTCTTGTTTTTCACTAGTTTGTTATATAAAAGAAAACTACAAAAAAATGGAGTTTAGGTTGCATCAATTGTTTCGTCTCTTTAATGTCTTTCGTGAAAATGATGGTTCAGAAAATTGTGCTCAATTGGTAGAGGAGGAATTTCTGAAAATACTTAATGAGAATTCCTTCAATGATGAGCATGATAGCAATATTGTTAGTATGAGTTCTCAGAATATTGATGATGTTAATGATATGCAAAGCCATAAGCTTGGGGATGCTATGTTTGATGAAGATGATATTTTTAGTGCCCCAAGTTTTGATGAGCAAAACTATTATGATGATAGCATGCCTGCTATGTATGATGATTATTGTGATGAAATGTTTGCTATAAAGAGTAATGACAACCATGAAAATTGTTATCATGATTTTAATATTCAAAGTGGTTATGTCTATCAAGTACCTCATGATAGTTATTTCGTTGAGTTTGCTCCCACTATTATGAATGAGAAGAAGTTTGCTTATGTGGAGAGTAATGAAAATTTTATGCTTGTGCATCATGAAAAGAATGATTTATTGATATTTATATTGTGAAATTCCTTCATGATGCTACCGAAAATTATTATGAGGGAGGAACATATGCTTGTAGGAATTGCAATAATATCAAGTTTCCTCCCTATGTGTTCAAAGTTTTGAAGATATGCTTGTTTTGCCTTCCTATGCTAGTTGATTCTTGCTCCCATGAATTGTTTGCTCACAAAATCCCTATGCATAGGAAGTGTGTTAGACTTAAATATGCTTGTCATGAGATTCATGATGCTCTCTTGCATGTTTCAATTACTACTTTTTTTGTGAGCATCATTGAAATCATCATGCCTAGCTAAAAGGCATTAAAGAAAAGTGCTTGTTGGGAGACAACCCAACACTTTTACTTTATGTTTTTGTGTGCACATGATTAATCCACTGTAGTAATCATGTTGTGTGTCTTTTATTTGAATAAAGTGCAAAGTAAAGCCTTTGGGATAGTGTGGATACTTGCTTGTTTGATTCTGTCCAAAAACAGAAAGTTTTGCGTTCAGTATATGAATTATATGATTTTACTGGAGCATCAAAAAATTCTGAAATTTCACAAAATTTCTATGCAAATTCTGTGATTTGTCCTAATGTTTCAGAATTTTTAGAATCAGGGAAGTATGGTGATCATTCAGATCTTCACAGACTGTTCTGTTTTTGACAGAATATGTTTTGCTTGCATAGTTTGCTTGTTTCAAGTGTTTCCATAGCTTATATTTAGTGATATAAATTGTGGAAATGATGGAATACAGTAGGTATTATGTGAGAACAATTATGGATCTTGTCTTGACAGTACCCAAGTGAATGATCTATCTTTACTACACTAACCCATCTCACGAAGTTCCGTTAAGTTTTGTGTGATTGAAGTTTTCAAGTTTTGGGTGAGATACTGATATGACAATAATCAGGCGTAGCAAGAAACTAAGCTTGGGGATTCCCAAGGCACCCCCAAGGTAATATCCAAGGAAGGGCATCCCCTCTTTCGTCTCCAACATTATCGGTATATCTTACTTGGAGCTATATTTTTATTCGTCACATGATATGTGTTTTACTTGGAGCATCATTTTATTTTTATTTTCTTTGTTAGATGCTATTTATAATCTTTTTTTTCAATAAAAACTTCCAAGAATTGCCTTAGGATGTTTGATTTGCATGTTTTGATGTGTGCTGTGTAAAAACAGAAACTTTTGCTATAGTGTTTGAATTTTCATATTTTACTGGAAGGTGGAAAGTTTCTGAACTTTTTACGTAGTATTTTTATATAAATTCTTTATCATTTCCCAACTTTTCATGATTTGTTGAGTTACAGAAGTACACTGTTTTAATAAATTGCTACAGACTGTTCTGTTTGGACAGATTGCTGTCATAGTTTTGTTATCTGCTTATCCTAGAGTTTTCATGGCTTATATTGGTAGATATAAATTGTGGAAATGATAGTATGCAGTACCTAATGTTTGAGAATTATTATGCAACTTGTCTTGGAAGTACATGAAGTGTTGATTTATTCTTATGTGTACTAACCTATCTCACGAGTTCTTTTCGAGTTTTGTGTGGATGAAGTTTTTGAGATTTAGGTGAAACCGGGATATGAGAGGATTGAACGAGACACAAAATCTCAAGATTGGGGATGCTCAAGGCACCCCAAGTAAATATTTCAAGAAGTCTCAAGCATCTAAGCTTGGGGATTCTACGCATCCCACATCTCTTCGTAAACTATCGGTTAGCCTATGTTGAGCCTAAATTTTTATTTGTCCACATGATTTGTGCTATTCTTGGAATGCTATTTTTTTAGTTTCTGTTTGAATAAAATACTCAGATCTGAAAATCTTTATTGAGAGAGAGAGAGCCCTCACATAGCTACTTGCTTGTTTACCTACTCATTGATCATCACTTATATCTTTTGAAGAGTAGTTTGATGTTTACTCTTGAGCTTCACTTATATCCTTTAAGTAAATTTTGAGTCAATGAAATATCATAAATATGAAATTATCAATGTTCTTTATGCTTAGTAGTAGCTTCACATCTGGTTTAGAAAGTAAAATCTATTGAAGTTTGACAACCACAATATTGGTCATACAAGCAATTCGTGAATGATTAGTATAAGGAAGAGAACTTTCACATACAAATATATTATCTTGGACATCTTCTATGATTGGGAATACCCATTAATTATTTTCAAACTTGAGAAAATTAGTTGAAGTTGGACAAGGAAGACAACGTAATGAGTTATGGTTGTGTATATTTGCATAGAAGTTATATTGTTATGGATCCTCCAACATGTGGTGTTTGTTTAGGTTCTTTTGCTAGCCAAAAATTCGTATTAAGTAGAGATACTACGTGTGCATCCAAAAACCCTTAAACCCAGTTTCTAGCCATGAGAGTCCACTGTATCTACCTATATGCGGTATTACCCTGCCAATCCAAGTAAATTTGCATGTGCCACCTTTAAATTTTCAAATGAGCATCTGTTTTGTGTGCATGGACCTCTCATGGAGCGACACGGAGCGGTCAGTATCTTCCATGTTAAGAGGGTTATTCTCATGATGAGTATTTATTCACTCGTCCTTGCACGAGAGGGGCGGTAATAGGGATTCCCAGTCCCGAAATAAAAAAATGCAAATAATTAAACAAAACTCCCCCCAGGAATGTTGTTGGTATGGATGGTACCCGTGAATTCGGCTAGCCGTGGAGTGTGTTTGTTGGTGGAGGGGGAGTAAACCATTACTTTTACCGTTTGGGAACCGCCGCTAATGTGTTTAACATGGAACATATTGATAACTCTTGGTCGTAACGTTGACAGGAAGGGTGCACCTCCCAAAATTATATTTATCTCTGTTTTAAATGATGAGCTCTGGCACGTATGCAAATCCATGCTTCCCTCTGCGAAGGGATAATCTATTTACTTTCATGTTATTTACTTTTCATGTTGAGTCAACTTATTATTACAACCTACTTCTATTAGTTGGCAAGCATCATGTGGTGGGGAAACATCTGGGCACATATGGCCAGTCAAATATATTTGATCATGACTTATTATTGTTTACAATTATCTTTATGATAAGTATGTTGGGAGGCGAAACATTAAGCCCCTATCTTTCTATGTGTTCGATGGATGCCATTTGTTCTGAAAATATGCTTTGAGTACTAGCAATCATAGAAGACTATATGATGATTGAGTATGTGGAGCTATTATTTAGACTTTGTTGAGAATAATTTGAATTGCAATTGTTTGGTGACTAAGAACATAGGTCGTTAAGTTTCAAGAGAATTCATTGTTTGAACCATAACATGTCAATTGGTTGCTACTTTATCAT
The DNA here is from genome assembly GCA_039707655.1 of Elymus sibiricus. Classification (NCBI taxonomy): domain Eukaryota; kingdom Viridiplantae; phylum Streptophyta; class Magnoliopsida; order Poales; family Poaceae; genus Elymus; species Elymus sibiricus. The sequence continues at coordinate 62,088,846 of CM077663.1, forward strand.
GATAAATTTTATGAGAAAGAGTTGTTGTTATGATGCTAGGAAAGGTGGTTGAAATTATCATTGATCAAACTTATGCACTATGCTAGCATTCACACTTCATAAATTATTGCTTTTATCATGTACCTACTCGAGGACGAGTAGGAATTAAGCTTCGGGATGTTGATACATCTCCAACGTATCGATAATTTATGAAGTATTTGTGCCATATTCACATATGTTTACAATACTTTTATATGGTTTTGATGCACTTTATATAATTTATTTAGAACTAACCCGGACTGACGCTGTTTCCAGCAGAACTATCGTGGTGTTGTTTTTGTGCAGAAAATGAAAGTTCTCGGAATCGCCCGAAACTTTTTGATGATTTTTTTCGAACAAAAGAGGCACTAGATGCTTCGTGGGAGGGCTAGAAGAGCTACGAGGTGGGCACCACCCACCAGGGTGCGCCAGGCCCCCTAACCGCGCCCTGGTGTTCAATGCTCACCTCGTAGCCCACCTCCGCGTGAAACCAACGCCAAAAATTCCTATAAATATAGAAACCATCAGAAATAACCCTAGACTCCTTGTTCCGCTGCCGCAACTCTCTACATCGATGAAAAACCAATCTGGAGGCATTCCAGTACCCTGCCGGAGAGGGTAGATCATCTCGCGGTGGCCATGTTCATCATCCCGGCGGAGGCCATGATGAGGAGGGAGTAGTCCACCCTCGGGGCTAATGGTTTGTACCAGTATCTATGTGTTCAATCACTCTCTCCCGTGTTCTTGAGATGGCACGATCTTGATGTATCATGGGCTTTGTTAATATAGTTGGATCATATGGTGTTTTCCCCTCTCTATCTTGTTGTGATGAATTGAGTTTTCCCTTTGAGATTTCATTATGTTGGATTGAGTATTGGATTTGAGAACACTTGATATATGTCTTGCATATGGATATATACCCGTGCTGACAATGGGGTGTCATTCACTTGATGTATGTTTTGGTACTCAACTTGTGGATTCCCGAGGTGACATTGGGATAATCTATGCATAGGGGTTGATGCACTTACTTGTCCTACGTTCTCCGATAGAAATCTCGGGGCACTCTTTGAGGTTCTTTGTATTGAATTGAGTATTATGAATCTAAAATTGTTTGATGCATATCGTATAATTAACTCATGGATACTTCTGGTGACATTGGAGTATCTAGGTGGCATTAGATTTGGCTGATGTGTATCATATGGTGTTATTCTAGTATGAACTCTTAGATAGATCGATCGGAAAGGATAACTTGGTTATTTTAGTACGAACTCTTGATAGATCGATCGGAAAGGATAACTTAGTTATTTTAGTACGAACTCTTGATAGATCGATCGGCAAGGATAACTTGGTTATTTTAGTACGAACTCTTGCATAGATCAATCGAAAAGGATAACTTTAAGGTGGTTTCGTACCCTACAAACAATTTCTTCTTATGTTCTCCGCTATATAAGAACTTTGGAGTGATTCTTCGTTGCACGTTGAGGGATGGTTATGTGATCCAATTATATTAGCATTGTTGAGAGATTGCACTAGCAAAAGTACGGACCCTAGGCCTTGTTTTCAAGCATTGCAATACCGTTTGTGCTCACTTTTGTTACTTGCTACCTTGCTGTTTTTATATTTTCATATTACAAAAACCTATATCTATCATCCATATTGCACTTGTATCACCATCTCTTCGCCGAACTAGTGCACCTATACAATTTGCCATTGTATTGGGTGTGTTGGGGACACAAGAGATTTCTTGTATTTGATTGCAGGGTTGTTTGAGAGAGACCATCTTCATCCTACACCTCCCATGGATTGATAAACCTTAGGCCGTCCACTTGAGGGAAAATTGCTACTGTCCTACAAAACTCTGCACTTGGAGGCCCAACAAGAGTCTACAAGAATAAAATTGCATAGTAGACATCAGGGCGGCTCCGGCCAGTGAGGAAGGAAGAGGGGAGAGGGGGAACCCCGGGGGCTCACATTACCTTTAGGGGGATGGCGGGGAGGCGCGGCGAGGTCTGGCGACCTTGGGGAGGCGACGTGGCACCGGCGGGGAGGGCCGGCGGTGGCGTGGCGAGGCGGGGGTGACAGCGGGACGGCGGGGCGGCATCGGTTGCCCCGATCTGATCTGGATCGGGAGGGGGAGGGGAGACCGGGGGGAGTGGGGAGTGGGTGGGGTGTTTGTGGGGGGTGGGGGAGGTTATACCCCCGGGTGGGCCATGGGGGGGTGGTTGGGCCGGTGGCCCAGTTGGGGCCGGCCCAGGGGGCTTTTCCTTTTATTAAAAAAAAACTTTCCTTTCCTTTTTAAACATTTCTGTTATAAAATAGTATAGTTAGAAAAAATACCAAACCAAAATATGCCACATGGCCCAATATTCCAAAAGCAATACTAGACAGTAGCATAAAAGGTTTGAAGGCCGTTTGAAATTATTTGAAATTTTGATAATTCAAAAGGGCATTTAATAATTGTTTTGGCCCATGATAAAAATGTTTTAGAGGCACTTAAATACATGACAAAATGTTGGTTGCAATTTTGTAAAAGCTTGTGGAATAATTGCATCCCAAGCATGATTTTTAATTATAGGTTTGTGATAACCCACAAGTATAGGGGATCGCAACAGTTTTCGAGGGTAGAGTATTCAACCCAAATTTATAGATTCGACACAAGGGGAGCCAAAGAATATTTAAGAGTATTAGAAGTTGAGTTGTCAATTCAACCACACCTAGAGATAAATATCTATAGCAAAGTGATCAGTAGCATAGTAATATGATAGTTTGATAGCAGTAGTAGAAGTAATAGTAGCGGTAACAATAGAAGTAGTGATTTTGTAGCAAGTGCAACAGTAACAGCAGCAGTAGTAACTTAGCGAGAACAATAAGTGGAAAACTCGTAGGCACTGGCTCGGTGGATTCGTTGGATCATATTCATCATATAACAGTCATAACCTAGGGCGACATAGAACTAGCTCCAGTTCGTCAATATAATGTAGGCATGTATTCTGTATATAGTCATACGTGCTTATGGAAAAGAACTTGCATGACATCTTTTGTCATACCCTCCTGTGGCAGCGGGGTCCATCAGGAAACTAAGGGATATTAAGGTCTCCTTTTAATAAAGAACCGGAACAAAGCATTAACACATAGTGAATACATGAACTCCTCAAACTACAGTCATCACCGTGAAGTATCCCAAATGTTGTCACTATGGGGTTGGCGGATCACAACACGTAATAGGTGCATATGACTAGGCAAGATCGAATCAAGAACATAGATATAAGGATGATAACATAAACGGTTCAGATCTGAAATCATGGTACTCGGGCCCTAGTGACAAGCATTAAGCATGGCAAAGTCATAGCAACATCAATCTTAGAACAGAGTGGATACTAGGGATTAAGCCCTAACAAAACTAACTTGATTACATGATGAATCCCAACCAACTCCTCACCGACCAGCAAGCCTACGAAGGAATTACTCACTCCCGGTGGGGAGCATCATGGAATTGGCGATGGAGAAGGGTTGATGATGACGAAGACCGAAGATTCCCCTCTCCGGAGCCCCAAACGGGCTCCAGATCTGGCCTCCCGATGAAGAACAAGAGGTGGCGGCGGTTCCGTATCGTGAAACGCGATGAAACTTTCTCCTTGATTTTTTTCTGGAAAAACAGGATTTTATAGCGCCGGGATTAGGGTCGGGGGGCCCACGAGGTGAGCACGTCCCACCAGGCCCCTCTAGGGGGGCTGGTGTGCCCTGGTGGGACGTGCCCAATGAGGGCACCCCCTCTGGTGGATGTTGGCTCCGATATTCCTTATATATTCTGAAATAATACTCCAAAAAGTTTCGTTCCATTCCGAGAACTTTTATTCTGCACAAAAACAACACCATGGTAGTTCTGCTGAAAACAGCGTCAGCCCGGGTTAGTTTCATTCAAATCATGCAAATTAGTGTCCAAAACAAGAGCAAAAGTGTTAGGACAAGTAGATACGATGGAGACGTATCAACTCCCCCAAGCTTAAACCCTTGCTTGTCCTCAAGCAATTCAGTTGACAAACTGAAAGTGAGAAAGAAAAACTTTTACGAACTCTTTTGTTCTTGTTTACATACATATGCTTAAGTAGCACCCAGGTTTTCAGCAAAGATTATGACTAACCATGTCAACAATAACTCTTAAAGATTATATTAACTCATTTATCAAAACAATCATGATATAATATGACAATTAATAGTGGTATCTCACTAGCCCTTTCTGAGACCGCAAAACATAAATGCAGAGCACCTCCAAGGTTCAAGCAGCGACTAAACATTGTAATTCATGGTAGAAGAGATCCAGTCATGATGCATCCAACATTCACTATACACAATGCATGAGGATGATAATAGTGCTCTCAGATCTGGCGCTTTTTTGAGAAGGTGATGACTCAACATAAAAGTAAATAGATAGTCCCTTCGCAGAGGGAAGCAGGGATTTGCAGAGGTGTTAGAGCTCAAGGCTTAAATAAGAGATAAGTATAATTTTGGGAGGTACACCCTTCTTATCAACGTTACGGCCAAGAGCTAGCTATCAATATCTTCCATGTTTAACAAATTAGCGGCGGTTCCCAATCGACAAAAGTAAATGTTTACTACCCCTCCACCAACAAACACACTCCACGGTGAGCCGACTCCACGGGTACCATCCAAACCAACAACATTCCCGGAGGAGTTTTGTTTAATTATTTGCATTTCTTTTGATTTCGGGACTGGGAATCCCTATTACCGCCCTTCTCGTGCAAGGACAAGTGAATAAAACTCATCATGAGAATAACCCTCTTAACATCGAAGATACTGACCACCCCCTGTCGCTCCATGAGCGGTCAAGGCAAAAACATAGATGTTCATTTGAAATTTTAGAGGTGGCACATGCAAATTTACTTGGAACAGTAGGGTAATACCGCATATAGGTAGATATGGTGGACTCATCTGGAATAACTTTGGTTTAAGTATTTTGATGCACAAGTAGTATTACACTTAATACAGGTGAAGGCTAGCAAATAGACTGGGAAGCGGCCAGCTAGAGAGCGAAGACGATCATAAACATGCATTATGAATAATAAACATTGAATGCGATCATGAGTAGGATATGGACACCATGAACATAAATACCATGAACGATATGTTGGTTTTGATTCAACTACATGCGTGAACATGTGCCAAGTCAAGCCACTTGAAACCTTCAGAGGAGGATACCATATCATCATACTACATCACAACCATTTTAATGCATGTTGACATCTAGGATAAATCATTATCCACTCCTAGCTACTTGAGCATGGCATGAGCAACTATAATCTCTAATTGTCATTGCAAACATGTTCAATCATAACATGCTGAATCATGGATGCTAGGTTAAACATATTTACAAAAACAAAAACAAGTTGAGTTAATACCCGCTTTTCTCTGCCACAGTCACTTCATCAAGTATCGTCATTATTGCCTTTCACTTGCACGATCGAATGATATGAAAATAATAATAGTGCAAGGGTGTCGTGGACTAAGCTGGAATCTGCAAACATTTTATTCAAAAGGAGAAGACAAAGTAATATGGGATCTTTGTTACATCAATAGTAAAGCATATGAGAACCACTCAACATTTTCATCGTGGCCTTCTCCTCGGTACAACACAATAAAAGGAAGAGAAATTCATAGAAACACACTGAAATATTTTTGGAGTTTTTAGTTTTTCTTGAGAAAAACAAATTAAAGAAGGAAAAAACAAAAACAAGAAAAACTATTTACACGGGAAAGCTCCCAACAAATATAAGAAGAAACAAGAAATCTTTTTGGGTTTTCTTTTAATACTACAACTAGTTAAACTAAAAAGAAAACCCAAAACGAAGCAAGAAATATTTTTGGATTTTTCTCAAAGTATTTCAAACACACAAGAAGAAAGCATGAAAATAAATCTAGCATGGATAATACAAGGAAAAAGTGTGGACATCGACAACTGGAATGAAATGTGTGAACATGAATGTAATGTTGGTGGAAATACGTACTCCCCCAAGCTTAGGCTTTTGGCCTAGCTTGGTAATCACCATCCGTAGCCTGGATAATAGTTTTAGTCGATACGAGGTGGAGGTGGCACCTGAGCGTCCCACTCCTGGGCTCCTCCTCAGCCTCTACTAGTCAGTTCCGGTAGGCGGTAATGTCATCTCGCATAATTCTGTATCCGTTCCAGGCAACATAATCAAACAAGGCAAGTGCAGGCAACGGAATAACATCAAGAGTTTCGACGCTGAATACTAAATTGTAGCGAATATTATGAAAGAAGTCAGCCTTGTCAATAAATTGATAATCTATCAACGACCTGTGATCTAAATAAACCTTGGGGAAAAGATAATCATGTGGGCGTATCTGAATTTTAAAATGACTCGCTAAACGAGTAGCATAAATGCCACCATGTATCTTGCCCTTATTCCTGTTAAGGTGCAGGCGTCGTGCAACAATAGCTCCTAGGCTAAAAGTATGATCATCGTGTAATGCACGGCGTAAAATAGCGAGGTCAGGGGCACTAAGTGAACCGACCTTTTCCGTAGCAGTTAAACATTTCGCGATGAATAGAGCAAAGTAGTGCACAGAAGGAAACTGCAAACTGGTAGCAGTGGCTTTTGACACGCCTCTTTCGTCACCCACTGTTAAAGTGAGGAGAAAGTCCACAAACTCTGCTGGTCTAGGCTCTCCTAATTCTCCGTCAGAAGGAATTAGACATATGTCACAAAAGTTGGCTAGTGATATCTTAAAGGTTTGAGCATAAAGATTAAACTCCACCTCAGGAGGATTATTCTTACTCAGAAAATGAAAACTTTGCACAAAGGAATTTATAAGGATGTGGTATTGGTCACACTCATCTGGCGAGCAAGTGGGTAAGCCCAGCATTTGCAATGAATTGGGCAAATTCTTGATGGAACCCGGCCTCCTCCATAAAGGGAGTCTGTGGCCATTCGCACGGACGCACTTCCGCCTTCCTCGGAGTGTTGAGGTCGCCGTCAGACGATTCCCCAATGACTCCTCTAGCATTCTTCTTGGAGGAGTACTGATGTCTACTACGCAACCTTCTTCTTGTAGACCCGTGTTGGGCCTCCAAGCGCAGAGTTTTGTAGGACAGTAGCAAATTTCCCTCAAGTGGATGACCTAAGGTTTATCAATCCGTGGGAGGCGTAGGATAAAGATGGTCTCTCTCAAACAACCCTGCAACCAAATAACAAAGAGTCTCTTGTGTCCCCAACACACCCAATACAATGGTAAATTGTATAGGTGCACTAGTTCGGCGAAGAGATGGTGATACAAGTGTAATATGGATGGTAGATATAGATTTTTGTAATCTGAAAATATAAAAACAGCAAGGTAGCAAGTAACAAAAGTGAGCAAAAACGGTATTGCAATGCTTGAAAACAAGGCCTAGGGTTCATACTTTCACTAGTGCAAGTTCTCTCAATAATACTGACATGGTTGAATCATATGTAAATCCCTCACGTGCGACAAAGAGTTCACTCCAAAGTCACAAATAGCGGAGAACAAACGAAGAAATTATTGTAGGGTATGAAACCACCTCAAAGTTATCTTTTCCGATCAATCGTATGAGCTACCCTATAAGTGTCACGAACAGCCCTAGAGTTCATACTAAAATAACACCTTAAGATACACATCAATCGTATGAGCCAAATGCCCGTAGGTAGCCCCCCTTTCCAACTCCTTCGCCGAAGTTGAGTCTAGTACTTGAAAAATTTTTACTAACTTTGTTGTGTGGCTTACGTGCCCACATCTCAATCGGGTGGTATTAGAATCTTTTATTCCTCGTGTTTGACGAGATTTTGTCGCGCCGAAGTATCTATGAGCATGGGAAGTATTGTTCATAATTTTCGTTAGAATAACAAATGTGAGAGTGTTTTGCATGTGCACGTATAAGTGAAAGCTTAGCAAGACTCACAAGGTGGCCATTTTTGCTGCATTGATTATTTATCTAGTGTGGCGTGGAGAACCAGAACCGGATGCATGCATGCATGCATTGCATGCTAATTAGCATGCTTAATTATGGATATATTAATTAAATATTCCGGCCAGCCCCTGACACGATATTTTTGGTTGCTAGCTCACCGCGCATCAGCAGCAGCCACGGCACATTTTCTTTTCTTTGGTACGACTGCTGACTTGTGCTTACAAGGCCGCTCGCAGGACAGACACGCACACAAGGGGCTGGCTGCCAGTCTGCCCTCACGTCTCACGCATGGCGTCGCCCGCCGCCAGGCCGCTGACACACGCTCATGCGACGGCCGCCACAGGATTGCCCACATGAGACGCACACAGCCCGCCGTGAGGCTGCTCACACGTACACATCCGAGTCTGGAAGAGCAACACACAAACACATATAGTCGGCTGCATGGCTGCCGAGGTACACACAGCAACCCTCCCGTACACGCCGCAAGGCTGCCGCTGTTCGCACACACACACGCCAGCCGCCACGCCGCACTAGTAAATCTTAGATCAGTTTCAACGTCATCTAGGAAAGCACGCAGGGCTGCATCCGTCCATGGCTGTCTACAATGGTGAGAATGGTGAGAATATATGTTTCTGATGGAGCATATCTATCCTATGCTATCTTGTTTTCTATTGCCTTGAAAATTAGACCGGTTCACACCGATCAACAGGATGGCTTGAAGAATCAGGGTGGCGTACACTATCCATGTGTTGATGTAGATTTAAGATCGGTTCCCTCCACTCGTATTGTCTGGGAAAGGTCGATTTATCGACCAATAATTTTTGTAGAAATATAGACTGGTTCGCCGATTCTACAATTGTGGCATGGTTTCATCGTGTGAAACATTTCAGATTTCCGATTGGTTCGCTCCACTCATATTCTTTGGGAAAGGTCGATTTATTGACCAATAAATTTTCCAGAAATATAGACTGGTTCGCCGATCGAAAGAGGCACAAACGACGAATAGGTCATACAAAAAAAAATGACGAACATGCATTGCATCCCGGGAATTACCGGTAGAGCAGCCGTTTGGCTCGCCGAAGAAATTCCGTGCATAATTACAGGAGCTACAATAGACCATGAAGAAATTTGCCACTGGCAGATCACAAAGAGTTTTGAACTCAAACTTTTACAAATGCAAAAGACGCATGTATCCAGCTCGTGTAAAATGTTCAGCCCATTTGGCCAAGGAAAGACCCCGTAAAAATTCGCCAGATAGCAGAAGCTGCAGAGGCAGAGAGTTCGGATCCACGATTTATCGTGTGCAGTCCGTGAGGAGTTTAACCTCCTAACTTTTCTGCAGAAAAGAGAACTCGTCATGAGATACTCCATAAAATTTTCAGGGTTTTCGGATGAAAGGATAAATTCCTGAAAACTCACACGAGGTCATATGAGACGCGGTCGAGGCAAAAGATAGCGCCCGACTTAGCAAATTTTGATAGGCCAATTCTCAATGAATTATGGCCTCAGCATTTTATGAAGCATGACACTGTGTGAAGCCTATAGAAGTTCAGGCACGTGGCTCAATGCGGCAAGGCATAACGTATTCTCAAGCCTAGGGGCAATAATCATCTAAAAGAGCATCTGTGGTGATGAGGCAAGAATCCCTCCATTGACATAATTCATTTATCCATGGTCAAACCGTGGTGTGAGATGAGCACTATGAAATCTTTTATCACGCTCCCGCGACTGATGAATCCGGAATTATCCATCTCTGTCTAGACCGACGAGGCTAGACATAGTTCTCCTTGGCCGATGAGGCCAGGAGACTGTTTCTCGTTTCCGTGACCGACGTGGCCAGAAATCATTCATCTCCTCGACCGAAGAGGCTAGGACGAATCACTACCTTCCGCGACCGACGAGGCCGGAAATATTCATAAGTCCTCGCCGACGAGGCCAGACATACTTCTCCTTGGCCGACGAGGCCAGGATATCGTTTCCCTTTTCCGCGACCGACGAGGCCGGAAATCATTCATGTCCTGACCGACGAGGCTGGACCTGCATTGTCGCGACCGACGAGGCCGAACACATTCTTTGACACTTTACTATGAACCCGGTGCCGACAAGGCCGGATGCTTCATACCAACGGCTGACGAGGCCTTGGAACATTCATGTCTGTCACTTTTACTTCTCAACATATCATAAGAGTATTTCAGGTTCAAGACGATGACCATCAGCGCATCTTACTCGGAGGTATTCTGCGGGATTACCAGCAGATGTAATTAACCGGATCGTCTTACGAGGCTTCGGGAACAAGAACCCTCACAATCGCTGGAAAGTAGTCAGATGCACTTATCTTTGGCGCAATATATGTAATCATGTGGGAAACCGCACTCTCTAATTCTCATTAGAATTAATAAAGCTGTATTTCCCTATGTGTGATTGTCTTTTATTTATTTTGTATACGGAAGTATACTGGCACGCCTGCACTTTTATTGCCCTTACGCATTAGGGAATACGCCTTCCCGGAACGTTTCTTTTTCGCGAAACACCTCGTCTATACTATGGGTTCTGATCTCTCTCCTCCTTCGGGTTAAAGATTTTGCTAACTCTAACTCTAGGTTCTCGTAACTACTTCCTCCCGGAGAGCCCCTCATTCTAGATGATGGCTTGATTCATCAGAAGACTCCGAAGATACTCTCCGATGTTCTCTCGAGAACTTGTGTTCATCGCTCTTGCGAGCCCCTTCTACCATCACTAGTACAAAACAGGGCATCGGTCCACCCCTGAGAAGCCCATTAGTCCCGGTTCACTCACGAACCGGGACCCATGGGGGCATCGGTCCCGGTTCGTGAGGCCAGGGCGCCGGCCGGGCCTCGTGGGCCATTGGTCCCGGTTCGTCTGACCCCTTTTGTCCCGGTTCCAGACACGAACCGGGACCAATGCGCCTCGCTCCTGGCCCACAACCATTGGTCCCGGTTTGTGGCCGGAACCAGGACTAAAGGTGACCCCTTTGGTCCCGGTTCCAGCCACGAACCGGGACCAATGGGCCTCGCTCCTGGCCCACAACCATTGGTCCCGGTTTGTGGCTGGAACCGGGACCAATGGTTGGCCTATATATAGCCCCCGCCCGCGAGCAGAGCAATGCATTGCTCTGTTTTTTTGCCTGACCGTGGGAGAGCTTTTGTGGTGCTCTAGCTCACCTCCTACACATGAGGTGTTCGATGAAATGCCCGAGCCACCCTTAAGCTTTCTCCTCTTGAAGCTCCTTGTCCAAGCTCCATTTTCCTCAAGATTTGTCTAGGTTTGGCGGTCCGTCCTGTCCCGTCCCCGTCCTCACCGCCGTCGATCGCCCGCGCCCATCTCGGCGCCGGCAACACCGTGGTTAGCCTCTTCTTCTTATCTTCTTTCTAAAAGAAAAAAGTTCTTACTTGTGTGTTTTAATTAGATGCTCTAGAGAGTTATATGTTGTTCAATGATAAGAACTATATAACGCACGCAGATGAACAGGCAATGGATGTACGGTGACCGACGCACCTCCGAGTATATTAAGGGCCTGCATAATTTTCTCGAAGCGGCTGAGGCAAACTAGCAGAATGGTTTTATGCATTGTCCATGTATTGTCTGTGAGAATACGAAGGCTTTCTCCAACTCTAAAACCCTTCACTTCCACCTGCTTGAGAAGGGTTTTATGCCACACTATAATGTTTGGACCAAGCACGGAGAAAGAGGGGTTATGATGGAAGACAACGGAGAAGAAGAGGATGATGAAAACTACCCGCCCCCTGAATACGGTGATGCTGCAATGGGGGAAGCTGAAGATCAAGAGGAACCAGACGATGTGCCCGATGATGATCTTCGCCGGGTCATTGTTGATGCACAGAGAGAATGCGAAAATGAAAGGGAGAAGTTGAAGTTCGATCGCATGTTAGAGGATCACAAAAAAGGGTTGTACCCAAATTGCGAAGATGACAACAGAAAGCTCGGTACCACACTGGAATTGCTGCAATGGAAGGTAGACAATGGTGTATCTGACAAGGGATTTAGTTCGCTGCTGAAAATAATGAAGAAGAAGCTTCCAAAGGATAACGAATTGCCCGCCAGTACGTACGAAGCAAAGAAGGTTCTATGCCCTCTAGGATTGGAGGTGCAGAAGATACATGCATGCCCTAATGACTGCATCCTCTACCGCGGTGAGTACGAGGATTTGAACGCATGCCCGGTATGCGGTGCATTGCGGTATAAGATCAGACGAGATGACCCTGGTGATGTTGAGGGCGAGCGCCCCAGGAAGAGGGTTCCTGCCAAGGTGATGTGGTATGCTCCTATAATACCACGGCTGAAACGTCTGTTCAGAAACAAAGAGCATGCCAAGTTGATGCGATGGCACAAAGAAGACCGTAAGAAAGATGGGAAGTTGAGAGCACCCGCTGACGGGTCGCAGTGGAGAAAAATCGAGAGAAGGTGGGGGGACTTTGCAGGTGACGCAAGGAACGTATGGTTTGGTTTAAGTGCAAATGGCATTAATCCTTTTGGGGAGCAGAGCAGCAATCATAGCACCTGGCCCGTGACTCTATGTATCTATAACCTTCCTCCTTGGTTGTGCATGAAGCGGAAGTTCATTATGATGCCAGTGCTCATCCAAGGCCCTAAGCAACCCGGCAATGACATTGATGTGTACCTAAGGCCATTAGTTGAAGAACTTTTACAGCTGTGGAATGGAGAAGGTGTACGTGTGTGGGATGAGCACAAACAGGAGGAATTTGACCTACATGCGTTGCTGTTTGTAACCATCAACGATTGGCCTGCTCTGAGTAACCTTTCAGGACAGACAAACAAGGGATACCACGCATGCACACACTGTTTAGATGACACCGACAGTATATATTTGGACAAATGCAGGAAGAATGTGTACCTGGGGCATCGTCGATTTCTTCCGACCAACCATCAATGTCGAAAGAAAGGAAAGCATTTCAAAGGTGAGGCAGATCACCGGAAGAAGCCCGCCCTCCGTACTGGTGATCACATACTTGATATGGTCAATGATTTACAAGTAATCTTTGGAAAGGGTCCTGGCGGACTATCTGTTCCGACTGACGATGCGGGACGCGCACCCATGTGGAAGAAGAAATCTATATTTTGGGACCTACCCTATTGGAAAGACCTAGAGGTCCGCTCTGCAATCGACGTGATGCACGTGACGAAGAATCTTTGCGTGAACCTGCTAGGCTTCTTGGGAGTGTATGGGAAGACAAAAGATACACCGGAGGCACGGGAGGAACAGGAACGTGTGCATGAAAAAGACAGCATGCATCCAAAGCAGTATGAAGGTCTTGCCAGCTACGCTCTTACCAAAGAAGAGAAGGAAATCTTCTTTGAATGCCTGCTCAGTATGAAGGTCCCGTCTGGCTTCTCGTCGAATATAAAGGGAATAATAGATATGGCAGAGAAAAAGTTCCAGAACCTAAAGTCTCATGACTGCCACGTGATTATGACGCAACTGCTTCCGGTTGCATTGAGGGGGCTTCTACCGGAAAACGTTCGATTAGCCATTGTGAAGTTATGTGCATTCCTCAATGTAATCTCTCAGAAGGTGATCGATCCATAAATCCTGTCAAGGTTAAGGAGTGATTTGGTGCAATGTCTTGTTAGTTTCGAGTTGGTGTTCCCACCATCTTTCTTCAATATCATGACGCACGTCCTAGTTCATCTAGTCGACGAGATTGTCGTTCTGGGCCCTGTAATTCTACACAATATGTTCCCCTTTGAGAGGTTCATGGGAGTCTTAAAGAAATATGTTCGTAACCGCGCTAGGCCAGAAGCAAGCATCTCCATGGGCCATAAAACAGAGGATGTCATTGGGTTTTGTGTTGACTTCATTCCTGACCTTAAGAAGATTGGTCTCCCTCAATCGCGGTATGAGGGGAGACTGATTGGAAAAGGCACGCTAGGAGCGGACTCAATAATATGTAGGGACGGGCATTCTTGGTCTCAAGCACACTACACAGTTCTACAGAATTCTACCTTGGTGACCCCGTATGTCGATGAACACAAGAATATTCTGCGCTCCAAACACCCGGAGCAGTGTGATGACTGGATTACATATGAACACATCAGGACTTTCGGCAGTTGGTTGCAAACACGTCTCATGGGTGACAACACTGTTTCTGATGAGCTGTACTCGTTGGCCAGGGGACCATCTTCGACTGTATTGACTTACAAAGGGTACGAGATAAATGGGAATACATTTTATACGATCACCCAAGATCAAAAGAGCACCAACCAAAACAGCGGTGTCCGCTTTGATGCAGCAACCAAGAGGGGAAAGGACACATATTATGGTTACATAGTGGACATATGGGAACTTGACTATGGACATGATTTCAAGGTCCCTTTGTTTCAGTGCAAATGGGTCAATCTGTCAGGAGGCGGGGTACAGGTAGACCCACAGTACGGAATGACAACAGTGGATCTCAACAATCTTGGGTACACAGACGAACCATTCGTCCTAGCCAATGATGTGGCGCAGGTTTTCTATGTGAAGGACATGTCTACCAAACCGAGAAAAAGAAAAGATAAGGAAGCGAATACATCATACGATGAGCCAAAGCGCCACATAGTTCTTTCAGGAAAAAGAGACATCGTGGGATTGGAGGGCAAGACAGACATGTCTGAAGATTATGAAAAGTTTCATGAAATTCCTCCCTTCAAAGTCAAGGCTGACCCAAGCACCCTGTTAAACGATGAAGATTATCCATGGTTACGGCGCAATAAGCAAAGGACACAAGCGAAGAAAAAGTGAAGACTTTCTCTCCACAACTATATCATTGCAGTTACATGTGAAGAAATTAAATGAAATCCCTTTGTAACAGATGAGTTTTCGTCCGAAACCCTGATACTTCGAAAGAGATTGTCCATTTTGTACACGAAGTGCATCCAGTTTTTGCCGTAACCCTCTCAACTTTTTAGCACATGCTATGTGGGTGAAATGATGATACCATGCCAACTTTCAACCTTTTCAGAGTTCATTTGAAGTGCTTTTCAATTTCAGGGTCATTTAGCTCAAAGAATGAACTAATAGCAAAAAAAATGAACTAGAAAACCTTTATGAAACTCTAATAGCAAAAATAATGAACTAAAAATAATCAATTAATTTTTTTGTTATGATCAACTAAAAAAAACTATAATATTCTTCAATAGCAAAAAGAATCAACTAAAAAGCTTTTATAAAACTCTAATAGCAAAAGGAATCAACTAAAAATATTTTATAAACCTCTAGTATTTATGAAACTAAAATTATATAAAATTTATGCAACTAAAGTTATCAAAGTATTTTTTGTTCAAAACATTAATAGCAAAAAGAATTTTCATAAAGATTTTTTTTAGAAACTTTAATAGCAAACTAAAATAACAAAATCTGTTTTTGGTTAAAACAGACATTTAAAATAACCTAAAAATTACCAAATTGAATATAATGATAAAACACAGTAATATTAAATAGCAGGAAAAAGAATCACTCTAAAATCTATTTTTATAGTAAAGTCATTCACAAACTAGTGATTCACACCAATTTAAAAGAATTCAAATTTAAACTATTCAAATTTGGAAACTAATGGCACTAACAGAAAGTTTATAATTTTTGTGACCTAAAAGCAAAAAAGAATCACTGAAAAACTGTAAGTAGAAACAAAAGAAAATAAATAAAGAAAAAAAGAAAACAAAAAAAGTAGAAAAAAATATGCCGCCTACTGGGCCACCACGGCCTGAATACGACTGGAAACCCAACCATCTAATTGGGCCAGGATTCAGGCCCGCAGAAGGCCCAGAAGGCCCACAGGCAGAGGTGTGTGCGATTAGGCCCGTAAGCCTGCAGTTGAGAGGAGCTCGAGAGGGCTGGTGCAGCAGCGCTTATAAACCACTCTCGAGCCCTCTCAGCTAGCGAGGTGGGACTAAACTTTTGGCCCCGGGCAGCACCACCCTTTAGTCCCGGTTGGTGGCACTAACCGGGACCAATACCACGCTTTGGTCCCGGTTGGTGGCACCAACCGGGACCAATGCCACCCTTTAGTCCCGGTTGGTGCCACCAACCGGGACCAAAGGTCTCTGCTTCCCGCCCTTTGGGCTGACGAAAAGAGACCTTTGGTCCCGGTTGGTGGCACCAACCGGGACTAAAGGTGGGCATTGGTCCCGGTTGGTGGCACCAACCGAGACCAAAGGTCTCCCTATATAAGCGGGAGTTGGGAAAATTTGCTAGGTTCCCCCGACGACGCCGAGCACATCGACGCCGCCAGGCTGCCCGAGCTCGCCGTCGACGCCCTCGCCGCCCTCTGCCACGTCGACGCCGTCAGGCTGCTCCTCGTCGCCATCGCCGCCGAGCCCCCGCTGCCCCGACGCCCTCGACGCCCTCTGCCCCGACGCCGGTGCCGCTCCCCGCGCCCCTGCTGCCCCGACGCCGCCCGCCGTGCCCCCCTGCCCCTGCCCCGACGCCGCCCCCAGTGAGCCCCCCCTTCCCCCGCGCCGCCGCCACTGCTCTGCTTGCCGCGCCGTGCCCCTGCTCTGCTTGCCGCACCTCCGCCGCCACCGCCGCCCCGGCCGGATCTGCCTTTTTTTTTTGTATGTATATGCAGTATGTATGTGTGTATGTATGGATGCTGTATGTATGTATGTATATGCAGTATGTATGTATGGATGGATGATCCATAGAAAGTTTTTATATATGCATTGATACAATTTTATTTTTGTTCATAGATTTTTTTTTTGTTCATAGATGTATGTTTTTTTTGTTTATAGAAAGTTTTTATATATGAGCAATGATGATCCATAGAAAGTTTTTATATATGCATTGATATATGAGCAATGATGATCCATAGAAAGTTTTTATATATGCATTGATACAATTTTATTTTTGCTCATAGAATTTTTTTTGTTCATAGATGTATGCTTTTTTTTTATAGAAAGTTTTTGTCATGAGGGGGGACGTCGGACATGCATGAGAGAGAGGCGGTCCGCTCGTCGGACATGTCATGTGGATTTTTTTTGTTCATATAGAAAACTCCGGTAACTTCGACATGAGGGGGGGAGACGTCGATCAACCCCCTCCCGCCCCTACCCGTAAAAGTTAAAATGTTCATATATTCAAAATGAGTTAAAATGAGTTAAAAGTTACTTACTCCCCGTCCGCTCGCCCGACCAACTCTCGAGGCCACCTGTACCCCCTCCCCGATAACTTCGACATGAGGGGGGATGTCGGACATGAGGGGTGAGCGTCGTTGTCGTCTACCCCCTCCCCGATAACTTCGACATGAGGAGGGACGTCGGACATGACATGAGGGGTGAGCGTCGTTGTCGTCTACCCCCTCCGGTAACATAGATAACTCCGGTAACATATATTTATCAAGAATACCCCCATTATGGATGTGCACAAGTTGATCCAATTTTTTTCTGATCGCATCTATATATATATTCTTCTATATTTGCAGAAACTATGGACCAAAGAGACTTGGAACAAGAACAGTTGTTGGGGGAGATAATCCTCGCCGGAGGTGATGCTGTCTTGTCGTTTCTCAACGACACCGATGGAACAATGGAGGAGGAAGGACATGATCATGATGGCTCCGGTGACATGATCATGATGGCTCCGGAGGTGCTGACTAGCTAATTGATGCATTAATTGTTTTGGTATGTACATATATTAACTCTTCTATCTTCTTTTATAGCCCTCCGGATCGAGCCAAACTTCGGTAACGAGACGAGGCCCGAAGAAGAGGTTGCGCAAGGATGAAAGGTTCACAATCACAGCACTCGCGGACGATGGCCTACCGATTGAACCCAAGCGGACCAAGGACCCATTTTCTGCTCAGTGCGGAGCTATTGTTAGGGACAACATCCCGATCAGCATCAAGCAATGGAATAAGCCTAAGCACGACGCCCCTGAAGGTGATTATGTCACCGATAGACAGAAAGATGATCTTTGGACCTTGCTGAAGGCAAATTTCACCCTACCGCCAGAGGAGGATCCGAATAAGCCCGTTATAGAGCCACTGGTCAAGGCGTGTGCTCTTAAGAAGATGGCAAATCTATTCAGGAGGTGGAAGAAGGAGTTGAAATCAAAGTTTGTCGACAAAGGTGAGACTCCAGAATTCATCGGCCGATTTGAGAAGATAAGAGATCACTGGCCCGCATTTGTGGCCTACAAGACATCAGACAAGAGTAAGAAAATGTCAGAGACAAACAAGAACAACGCTGCAAAGAAGCAGTATCACCATCACACGGGGTCAGGTGGCTACCTCAAAGCCCGGCCGTTGTGGGACAAAGCTGAGAATGACCTGATTGCTAAAGGGGTCGAACCAGAGACATTGAACTGGCCAGACCGTTCAAGGACTTGGTTCTTCGGGGTTGGGGGAACTTTGGACCCTGAAACAGGGAAGTGCCGTTGGACGGACGAGCAACTTGCAATACCCGTCACGAAGCTTCAGAAGTATATCACCGCAGCGCAGGAAGGGACGTTCATTCCCGACAGAGAGAAGGACGAGCTGACTAAGGCCCTAGGGAATGCTGAGCACCCTGGACGAACACGAGGCACACCAGGCTCCGTTCCGTGGAAGGTTGGGTTTCCCGACGCAGGCGGTTACAAAAGCCAGGAGAGAAAGAGGAAAGCGGAGCTGAGCGACATGCAGAAGATGAGTGCAAGACTACAAAAGCTAGAGGAAGAACTTGAGAGCCAGCGAGCTGCCGGCCAACCATCTCAGCGGCACGAAGCTACCCCAGAAGCTACCCCGCCATCTCAGCGGAGAAGCAGCGTGGCTTCCACGGAGCCCGTTCAGACTGACTTTCGGAGCCTATCTACCCCGTGGATACTATCACGGAGGCTCAAAATTGCGAGCTTATGACGAAATGCCATAACCTCACTTTCAAGGCGGCTTTCGGCTCTGTTGCACCTCCTCAACCCAACGGAACTTTTCACTGCCTTCCGACTCCACATGGCTATGCTGTTGTGATGGTGGATGAAGTAATGGAGGGATTTGAGGAACTCGAGCTTTACCACTCTACAGGTGAAGGGGAGAATCAGCTGGTTCGTGCTCTGAGGATTACATGTCTATGGCAGAAGGAGTACATCAAGCTTCCAAACTGGACGCCTCTGCCTCCTCCTCCTCCTCCGGCGAGTCAGGGCACTCCGCCTCCTCCTCCTCCTCCTCCTCCTCCGGCGAGTGATCAGGGCACTCCGCCTCCTTCTCCGGCTCCTCCGACGCGTAAGGGCACTCCGCCTCCTCCTTCGCCTACTCCGGCGCGTCGGAGCAGTCCGCCTCCTCCTCCGCCTCGTCGGCAACGGCGGAAGACAGACGCCGCCGCTCCGGCTCCTCCGGGGCGTCGGAGCACTCCGCCTCCTTCTCCGCCTCGTCAGAAACGACGGAAGAGAGACGCCGCCGCTCCGCCGGCTAGCAGTACAAGCAGAGGCGGGAGGCAATTCAGATACGGTCCATATCTCAAGCCTCTGGAAAAGTTACCATATGAGAGGACCGAGAAGGAAAACGAGGACATAGTTCGTGCCCAAGTGAGGGCCCATTTTGCAAAGAAAACTCCACCTCCGAAGGAAACAATAGATCCGGTGAAAGTGAAGCGCACTATCGATGCCCTGAAGCGACCACCACCACCTCCGCCGCAATCCAACTATGACCGCATTATTCAAAAGACATATGATGAAGCGCGGCTGTCGGGAAGTACTTATAGTGATGCAAGGTTAGCAGAACGAAGAAGTGGGAAAACAATTCCCAGCTCGGCGAACAGGAGAAGAAATCGTGCCCCCCGCTCAAGGTGTCTAGCGATATCGTGGCTAATCATCCGGGGATGGTGCTCGGTACCAATCCTGGTGATTACTTGGGGGATGATGTAATTTTTGAAATGGCTGAGGTACCAAAAGAAGAATATAAATACGTGCACGGGAAGCCTCTCGTCAAACCTGACCATCCTCCTCTAACAACGATGATGTACAAATTGCATGAGTGGTACTTGGAAACCTGCAGGAAGAATGGGTCCGATAGTTTGCTAGTGAGAATTAAAGATGAGCACGACCTCATTGGAGTCGACCTGATGCCTGTTGAATTTGTGGAGTTATTTCAGTTATTCAATCAAAAGGCCCTCGACAAACAAATCATGACTTGCTACTGTCTGTAAGTATTACTTCTGTAATTAAGTCTCTAGCTCAGCTCGTTCATTGCATGTATATATAATTATCCTCACTATATTATGCAGATTGAAGATCGTCCAATGCAAAGAAAGACAAATCTATGACATTGGGTTCATTAGCCCAAATACCGTAAATGAATGGGCGGTACAAGAAAGAGTTAAAGATACCGAGGAAAACTTGCTAAAAGCGTTCCTTCGACATCAAAACAAAAGGGAAATAATTTTTCCTTACAACTTCAAGTGAGTGTTACTGTCTTGTGCATATTCGGTTTGTCTTACTCGAGGTTAAGTACTGTAATTGATGAGTTATGCGTGCGCAGTTTCCACTATATTCTGCTATCCATTAAGCTTGACGAGGGAGTAGTAACTGTCTTTGACTCGAGACGTAAAGATCCCAAGGATTATGCGGACATGACTGCAATGCTCCAGAAGTAAGTTCAATCAATACCGGGACCATATCGACAACTTTCGTTCATTTCCTGATATCAAGTAATCATTTTCTTTGCCTGGCAGGGTTTGGAAACAGTTCACCGGACAGGTTCCGGGTCTGAAGAACGAGCTGCGATTTACACACCCCAAAGTAAGTAGTACTAGCTAGTTCCGCGCATCTCTCATTGATTCCAGTTTCATCAATACCATTATCGTGCTTGATTATCAGTTTGATTGAACTCTTTTCTCGTAAAGTTCTTGTGGCAGGAACCCGGGAATAATTTATGTGGATACTACGTTTGCGAGTACATTCGCCACAGGACCTCTGAGCGGGGCAGATCTGAAGAACAATTTGAAGTATGTAAACAATATTCACAATTTTTTTATTACCATCAATTGTGTTGTGTTTCATTCATATATATGTATTGACCCCCTTCTTTAAATTAGATCTGGCAGATGCGGGATGAACTCCTACCACATGATCGCATACGAGCAATTCAAGAGGAATTGGCGGGATTCTTTCTTGACCACGTCATACATGAAAAGGGAGAATACCATGCGGAAATTCAATGGGAGTTTGGCGCTTGATGATGTCAGGGATGTTATATTGTATATATGTAGTAGCGTCGGATAGATTTACGAAAACTTGTTGTTCGAACAAGCACGGAGAAAGAGAGGTCACTTCTCTCTGTATATGTTCATGAAGATCTTGTGTAATTAATGGTTTCCTTAATTTGCTTACTAGCTAGCGTCGCGTTCTCTCTATATGTAGTAGCTAGCGTCGACCAAGCACGGAGAAAGAGAGGTCGCTTCTCTCTATTAGCTAGCTAACACAATATGAAACCCCTAAACCCTCCAAAACCCCTAAACCCCCCCTTTCAAAAAAAAACCCCAGCGCCTTTTGGTCCCGGTTGGTGTTACCAACCGGGACTAAAGGTCCTCCTGCCTGAGTGCTGCGAAGCGGCCACGTGGAGCTCCTTTAGTCCCGGTTGGTGTTACCAACCGGGACTAAAGGTCCTCCTGCCTGGGCTCCCCACAACGGCCACGTGGAGCCTCTTTGGTCCCGGTTCATAAGCGAACCGCGACTAAAGGTTTTGGGCTTTAGTCCCGACCCTTTAGTCCCGGTTCCAGAACCGGGACTAAAGCCCCTCTGGAACCGGGACTAATGGGCCTTTTTCTACTAGTGCATCAACCCCCCCCCTTATGCTTACCGGAGATTCGTTCTTCCTCAGTTGTCATGGGTTTCTCAAAATCCTTCCAATTGCTATTTGATCTTCCGAAAATCCTCATTAGCCTTTTGCTCCTAGCCTTTCTCACCTGCTTGCATTATGGTTAATTCTGTATGTCTAGCAATATTCATTAAATCCTTCGTGGTTGTCACTTGATTTTATTGATTCAACCTGTGTGTGAATGCACGCAGTCATCAGTTGTTTCTCATAATTTATCTGTCCGGCTCAGACGTCTTTACAGACATAAATTGTTTCTCGACAAATCAACCTTGATTGATTTTCCATCTAGGTCCATTCGGCTTACTTGTACTTGACCGGAGCATCTGATTTCGATACACCAATTTGGAATTCTTAATTCCTTTGGTTATTTAAGCATCGAATTATTTGGATGTTCTATGATCTGATGCCTTGCATTCTTTCTTCCTCTGATTGAGTACCGATACTCACATCAGGTCCTTTGTTGACCGCCAGACCCATTGTTGGGTTCTTATCTGATAGCATCCTTCACATTCAAAATCCATGCGAGTTCTTCCCCTGATACATGATGCCATTGGTAAACTGTGTCTTCTCCCTCTGATAAGTTGTATCCTATGCTTTTGTCAGCCATGCTCTGTTGTCAAGAATGTGTTAATTACTCTTGAAGCTTGCGGTATATGTTCCGAAGATGCCCCGATGGGTTGAACCTATGCCTTCTTTGCTCCGTGTGAACCCAAGAGTTTTCACGAGTCCTACTCTTCTGGTGTTTTGCCGGATAATCTTTCAATGTAAAACCTCATCGAAAGTGAGGAGTAAATGGAAGGTGGTGCATTGATGAAGTGGGATTCGACCTTGTACCTTGTGTTCATGCCCATGGAAACGATGTTGGTCTTATCATATGAGCTCCTCGTAACAATAATCTTTCTCTTTGTATGAATTGATCTTGTATCTATGATTTGATACTTTACAACCGTCGTTCCGACCATGATTGTTCTTCTTTGATCCCATTTTTAGACCAGTTTAAGCACTTGTTCTGCAGATCAATACATCCGTCCAAGTTTTAATTCTGATCTGCATCCGAGTATTACCCCTGGTATCTCGAGAAAATCATGGAGCTACATAGCTTCTTATAAGCTCCTCATCAGCTATGTTTTCCTTCACTGATTCCAGTTCCCTCATGTTCTGAGTTGTTGGACACTCAAGGACACCAATAATTGAATCTAGTCTGCATTGCGATTCAACAACTCTTAGTAATATTCTTTGCTTATGAGTTTGTACTCGATCATGCCATTCCAAGCTGTTAGGCTACATCATCATCGTCATGCTAAAGCTTGACCATGCTATCTATGTCCTTCATCCCTGAAGCACCACGCCAATAGTGCATTAAGCTTACATCGAGCTTTCAACGTCATGTTGGTTGTCTTGAAAGGCTATTTCGATTCTGTGCTAGCACTCTAATCTGTGGCCCCGACCACCCTTCACTTCATCTTTTCCTTGTTTGATGTCGTCACTAATCGATTACATCTTCAAGAGACTTCTCGGCAATTGTGTCGTGATCATCATCAACATCCTGAGCTCTTCTAGAATATCATTTGAATTCATGATGAGGAGTTGCATCCTTGCCCTTGGTAATTGTTGTTGTCACTGGTGACATCCTTGCATTCCTTCCAAACGCAACTTGCTCTGGTTTTGGTTGAACCTTAAGTTCCTTGTTGGCCATCTCGTGTTATGTTCTATCTTGGAGTATTACCATCTTTTGTCAAGAATGTCGTGCGAATTGCACATGTCTTAAGAATTCTTGATATAGTGATACTACTTGCCATCACCTTTCACTTCTTGGTCCCTGTGTTGCTTCTAACCGGAATACTGACAAAAGGATTGTGATGTGTAAATTCAACACTTATGGCATAGCAACTCTATTACCTTGGAGTTAATGAACAATAAGTCCATGCTTTGTGTGTTGGCTGTTGAATCAACATTGTAACATTGGTCGTGCTACTTAGTCCAGATTTTCGGGTGCACCTTTCAATTATTATTTTTAATTATGGATGTTTTCCTCGGACATACCTCATTTATCATCTGGTTTGACCAATGCTATCACCTTGTTCACACAATCGTGGAAATCCATCTTTGTGGAAATCTTGATGAGTTGTTGTTGAGCCCATCAGCCACATCCTCATCTTCTTCGTGGTTCATGATGGACTTTTAAGCCAGTGTTGGAAAACTTGAAAGCATTTTCTTTGTGCCTAGCTCATGAAGAATATGTTTGATAAAATAAGTGTTTTCCTCTAAGTTCACGTGCATTTTTACCCCCGTGATTATGAGAAGATTTTGTTACGCTCCCTCTAGAATCGTTCCAATTCATTCATGCATGTGCAAAGTGTTCTATGGTTTGATAAATTGCTACCTTCACTCCATATGTACTTCCTAGCACGCCAAGCCAATGATTGTTTTGATCTAGGGAAAGAAGTTCTTCGTAAGAGCTAATCCAGATTTGCACATGGAACTTTGATATCCTCTATCTTCCTTCCCAACCAGAACTTGATTGTTTTCCATTCTAGAAACTTCCATGTGGGCACGAATGTTTTGGCATTGTGTGCATATGTATTGCAATCCAACTCATGATTCAAAACTTGCTTCCATAGTTCATTTCTGAGAATCTTGCAATGTCATCTCATCAATTTGTGTTGGACCCTTGCCTTCTCACGCATCCGGAGTCCGAAGTATCCTGACACCAATCAGATCTAAATCTCGACAGATATGATGGTTGGATCTTTTCCAAGAATTACAACGTTGGTCTCTATGTAACTCGGTTCGGTGTTGTCATGACTAGCACACCCGCCCGAAAGACCTATTGTTATAGTATCTTCTTTGGTAAGGTTAGCCATTCTCCTATGATGGAATTGTAAGACTTAGTTTATATTCTCGCAAAAAAAAGTAAGACTTAGTTTATAAGATGTTCTTGATGGATCCTTTGTGTATCCAAAGTCTGACATTTACCTGGTGACCATGTAGATGCTTCCCCGAAGCATGACCGTGGTACTCCGATCCTCAAGCAAGAACAATGGAAGCTCAATACTAATTGTTTCCTGATCAATTTCCAAACATCATTGAATGGGTAACGTCATGTTTCTCCTTGCCCCTTTTATCCAAAGGGTTACGCATTTGCTGCCCTATCTTGTATTTCGTGCTCTGCTTCCCCGTGGGAAGGATATACTCATAATACCTGTGTTTACACACATTTCCCTTTCCATTGGTCTGTATAACCTTTCTTTAGATTATATGATCTAAGAAGTAATAACTCCCTGCTTAGGTAAACACCTCGGTGAACAACTCCGTCAGTAATACCATGTTACCATTGTTGATGACATTCCGGTAACCGCCGATGGGCGAGAACTTTGCCTATTGGTCCGCCTCGTTTCAACGGGCAGGAAAGTGGTTCTATTCGTACCCCGCCCTTGGTACCGACATTGTTGCCAACATAACGGACAACCTTTCCTCTGACAGATCTTGCTACCATGTCCGTGCAAGATGTCACCGCTCTTCCTACTCTTATCCAGCATGGTGGGCCCATAACCCACAGTTCCACAGGATCGAAACCTGACTCTCCTGTGCATCTTTGATTTCTAAGTATCCTTTGCACTTGGCCTCGTATGTAATTCCCGAGCCACTGTCCAGGGGATGATCTTTCCATTTATCAGACGCAATATTATTCTCGTTGCTCTGACCCCCCCCTTTTCACCTTCTGATCAGGCATCGAATGTTTGCCTACCCGTTTGAAACTTTTGTACCATCGCAATTTTCTCTCAGTGCTTTCCATGGGTTACAACTCGAGAATTAATTCATGTCTTCTTTGTTGAGTTCATCGTTAGGTGCCCAACTTTGTGGAGATGCGTTCTTCCAGAGTTTTCCCTCTTATCGCATTCGTAGGACGATGAAGATCCCGAAGGAAGGGTGACGGCTCCATCAGGTTGTCATGAGACAGATAATTGAAGACATCGACAAGAACGACCAACCTCTTCGATGAGAGCAACAAAGACAAGAAGTCAGATTTGAATTTCGTAACCAAACTTCCCCCTTACTTCTACCTCTTAATTCTCGGGACGAGAATTTCTGTTAGTAGGGGAGAGTTGTAACACCCCTGGATTCGGCTACAGTGATGCTGGTGTTTAAGCTACAGTAACCATCCGGATTAGGCTAATCCATTTTTTTTGCTAAACCATGTTTGATCACAATGGAATCTTATCTCATCTGAATTCCCTAATGATTTTCAAAATTCATTTAATAAGTGGTTTAAATATTTTCTCAAACCTGAAAATTAAAATCATGTTTGGGTTACAAATATTCATCTAGTATTTCTCAATTTGAAACCAACATTTTTTAAGTATATGAAACCTCTAAAACCATTAAAGCACAGGCACAACAATAATTTTAAAATGCCTTTTATGTTATGAAAAATCCAAAGTTTTTCAGATGCGTCCCAAACTTTTTATGGCTGAGTCAAAAATTGCAATGGTAATTTTGGACCAAGTTTTATATTTTATAAAACTCTTTTGTTATGGAATTCTTTGGCAAACAGAAACATATAAAAAAAAGCCCCCCTCTCCTCCCCAGGGCCTTGGCCCAGTGGACGACCAGGCCGGCCCAAAAGCCTCCCCTGCTTCCCCTGTCCTCCCGCTACAAAGACAGGGTCGCCGGATACCCGCGACGGCCCCTCCCGCGGCCACCTGCCGGTCATCCGCCGACGGCCCTCCCCCTACATACCGCCGACGAGCCCCCTCCGATGACCTAACCCTAAATTTCCCCCCTCCTCGTCCCGTGCCCCGCTCGTAGGGGCTCCTCGTCGCTGGAGCCGCGCCATGCCGTCGCCGCGGCTCCCTCCCCGTCGCCCTCGCCACATCCCCGGCCTCCTCCCCACCGGTCGCCACCAAGCCTCGCCGCCCCCCTTCTCGGCACCGGAGGTGAGGCCGCCCCTCCCCCTCGCTCTCTCCCGCAGTTGCTCGCCATCCCTGTCGCGCCCGCGCTTGCGCACCGCCGCGCCCGCCCACGCCCTCGCCAAGGCCGCACACACCCGCTCCCACGCGGTGCCGACCGAACTATGCACAGCTCGCGCTCGCCGCTGTGCTACCCGCGCGCTCGCAGCCGCACTGCCCCGCGCCTGCTTGCTCCGGTCACAACCCGTGCCGCCCGAGTTCTGCCCGTTAACTACGGCCACCGCGACCGCGCTCGCCACTGCGCCCGCTCGCGCTCGGCCTCACCCTGGCTGCGCCCCTCACCGCGCCTCCTGCGCTCGCCCGCCGCTGCCTTCCGCCAGCCCATGCCACCCGAGGCCGCTCCCCTACGTCTGGCTGCTGCTGTCGTCGTAGCCGGCGGCGCCTGCGCCCGCGCCCTTCTGCGCTCGCCCACGCCCGGGCCCGCGTTGGCCACGCTCCGCGAGCATCGCACCTCGCCCCGCGCACGCGCCCCACCACTCCTGGCCACGACCCGCGCCGCCGCTGCGGCCAACGGCAAGCCACAGCCGCCCCCGATAGTGCCCACTGTCGCCGCTGACGTGGCTCGGCTACTGGGCCCTCTGGGTCGCTGGCAGCTGGGTCCTAGTGGACCCGGTTGACCCCGTTGACTGGTCAACAGGCCAACTTTGACCTTCTGACTCAGCCAGCCCCGGGCCCCACTGTCAGCCCCTAGTGCACCTGTGTGTGCACTGCACCGGGTGCACCTAGCAATTTGGCTTTTTATTTCGAGTTTATTATTAAATCCAGAAATTTTCAGAATATTATTAAATATTTAAAAATTAATATTAAATAATATGTAACTCGAATGAAAATGTTTTATACATGAAAGTTGCGCAGAAAAATCCCACGAATCCGAATACAATGTCCGTTCGTCTGTCACATGCCCCTAGCATGATGAACATGGACATTTGGCATTAGGATCATCTGTCTGGTAGTAGCCCGAGACACGAGAAGTATCGTCAGATATTACCCCGCTCCGTCAGCAACGTGTAGTACGGCGGTAGCTCATGCCTAGCACTGCATATTGCCATGTCATGCATCGTGTTGCATCTGTCTGCTTTGTATTTACTGTTTCTCCCCCCTCTTCTTACCGGTAGACCCGAGACTGACGCTGTTGCTGGGTACGACTACGCCACTAACATTCAGGCCTTTGCAGCAGAGCAGCAAGGCAAGCAACCCCCCTTGATCATCCCGATATCACCCATCTCCTTCCTTCTCATGCTTGCATTAGTTTTGCTACTGTTGTAGATAGCTCCTATTCTGATGCATAGCCTGTTTTTGTTAAACTGCTACTTTACCTGCTATAATATCACCTGCGTAATATAGGTTGATTAGTGATCCCCTGTGACCCCGTAGTCCCAGTTGCCCCTGCTTCTTCATCAACGACTCGGAGACTTGAAGACTCGGTCAACCGACCGACAAGCCATGCCCGTCACATCACATCACACCCCCTAGTTGTACGACTCTGCAGGGCTACTATCGAGTACCGAGGGTGACACCTCGTAAAGTACTCATGATGCTATCTCTATAGTGTAAAGAAAATATTTAGCTTTGTGCAAATTGAAGAAGAGAGTCTCCCACAAGCTTGGGGGAGGCTTCTCCAATTGCTTAATGCTTTGCCTGATCATCCTCTTAAGAAAAATGAAATATTTGATATCTTCTATAATGGACTAACTGATGCTTCTAGGGACTTCCTAGATAGTTGTGCTGGTTGTGTTTTCAGGGAATAAACTGTTGAACAAGCTGAGGAACTATTAGATAATATATTGAAGAATTATGATTATTGGATTCTCCCTGAACCACCAATTGAACCTACTCCGAAGAAGAGGGGCATCTTATTTCTCAGTCCTGAAGATATGCAAGAGGCAAAGAAATCTATGAAGGAAAAATGTATTAAAGCTGAGGATGTTAAGAATTTACCGCCTATTGAAGAAATACATGGACCTAATACACCACCACCCCCACAGGTGGTAGAGATGCCCAAGGACAACAACATGTCGATTATCCTTGATAGACCCTTTTTGAATACTGCAGGGGCTGTTATTGATTGCAATAAAAGCAAGGTCACTTTTCATATCAATGGTAATGAGCATATGGTGCACTTTCCGAAGAAACAATTCCAAGTAAATGGTGTGAATGTTATTGAAAATTCTCCGACACTCACTATTGGAAGGTTTAAATTACCTCTACCTACTGCCAAAAAGAAATATGATATTATTATGGTTGGGGATATGCCTATCCCTATTGAGGTAACCTAGTGTTTTACGAAAGTTCTTCGATTTCATGCTAATTGAAAGTGGTTGTTAATAAGACTTGATCAACCTTATTAATAAATCATTTTCGAGAGGTATGGAGTTGATGAATTTAGTAGACACAACTCTCTGTATCCACTTTTAGTTTTCTATTTTCTTAGTTAAATAAAATAAAATGACATGTTTATCCTGTCTTCTGATTTTTCCCGTGCAATTAAAATGACCCAAAAATAAAAGTTCTCAGAATGCCCTGAAAATTTAACATGAATTTTTTCGAATTATTTGTGAATTTCTCCAACAAATAATACCAGAGGGGGTGTACCTGGTGGCCACCCTCCACCAGGGCACGCCAGACCCCCCTGGCGCGGTCTGGTAGGGGGTGGGCCCCAGGTGGGTCCCCTCACTTATCCCCTTAGCCCATGTAATCTCCTACCACCTGAAAAAAAATCAACCATTGCTCTCTCCCTCGTGTTCTTGCTCAAGAACCCGTGGATTTCGATCTCTTTGCTCAAAGCTCTATTTCCGAAACTGTTTAAGGGGATTATTCTCGGTATGTAACTCCCCCATTGCTCCAATTAGTTTTTGATTTAGTGGTTTATTTTTAAAATAATTAGCTACTCATGGTGCTGTTGTAGATGAGCTTTCATGTTGAATTCTTAGAGTTCTAAGTAGTTTGAATGCTTGATATGGCCTTTATGCATCCCTAGGAGTAGTTGCTATCAATCTTGATTAATTTTGTTAACAAAATTTTGTGTCACAAAATTTTCCAGAAATTGTTCGCAAATAAAAATGCAATTTTTAGGAGTTCTTCGAGGAGAAGATCCTCGGGGTCATCATCAAGTGAAAGCACTATACGACAATCTTATGTTGAGCCAAGTGCAAGCTCGATACGGGACGCCGAAACCAAATCATGCCTTTGGCCGTGCAATACCTTCATGGAAGGTGCAGGTATTAAGGAAGAATTTGAGCATTATGTTCATAACACTGATCTAGCTCCCTTCATCGAATATAGGTGCACTCAACATCTCACTCTCACTGAGACATTTACTAAGAAGTTTAAATATTTTCCTCGTGAGTCTAGAGTTTCATTTGGACTCTATAATAATGCTTTCACCATGCCCTTAGAAGAATTCTATGAAGCGTGCAAAATTCGATATTGGGGTTCGCTAGACGAACCTACAAAATCTGAGTATGAGTCATTTTTAAGCAATCTTTGCTATGGTGAAAATAGGGGAGTAACACAAGGCAGAATCAAAAGCATACATTTTCCTTCCATTCAGTACTTTGCACTCTTTAATGGAAAATGCACTGTAGGCAAGCAGGATTGTAGCACACTGTGTGCACATGATCTGAGTCTTATATACACTGCTTTAACGGGAATTCAAAACTACAATCTAGGAGCAATAGTCACACGGAGACTGACTCTTAACGCTTCTAATGGTAATTTCTATGGGGGAATTTATGCCTCTCGCCTCGCTGCGAGGTTGAGAGTATCCCCTTGGCCCAATGATCCTATCTTACCTAACCAGTACTTAGACTTTGATGTAATGAAACGCCATAGATTCCTTAAGAGCACAACCAATGACTATACTTATAACTTGAGGTTCGATAATGGTCCTGTTGTGCCTATCGTGTTGCCTGCTCCTGCTCTCTTTGATTATCACAGGAAGGGAAGATACTACGTCCTTGAGAGTGAGGCCCGCACGTACAATGCGGAGATTGAAGATGCCAGGAGGGCTGAGGTGGTTGCACCAAGTGCCTCGGTAGGCTATCAGTCGGGCTATTATCCTGGCCACGAATGGTGATTACCAAGCTAGGCCAAAAGCCTAAGCTTGGGGCAGTACGTATTTCCACCGACATTACATTCATGTTCACACATTTCATTTCAGTTGTCAGTGTCCATACTTTTTCATTGTATTATCCATGCTAGATTTATTTTTCTCGTTTTCTTTTTGTGTGTTTGAAAAACTTTGAGAAAAATCAAAAAAATAATTTTTGTTTCTTTTCGGTTTTTATTTTCAGTTCAGTTAGTTGTAGTATTAAAATAAAACCCAAAAAGATTTCTCATTTCTTATTTTGCTTGTTGGGAGTTCTCCCGTGTAAATAGTTTTGCTCGTTTTTGTTTATATATTTGTTTCTTCACGACAAAAACTAAAAACTCCAAAAATATTTCACTGTGTTTCTCTGAAATTCTTTTTCTTTTATTGAGTCGTACCAAGGAGAAGACCACGATGAAAATGTTGAGTGGATCTTATATGCATTATTGTTGACCTAACAAGGAGCCCATCTTACTTTTTTTTTCCTCTTGAATAAAATGTTTGTAGATTTCAGCTTAGTCCACGGCACTCTCGCACTATTATTATTTTCATATCATTTGATTGTGCAAGTGAAAGGCAATAATGACGATATTTGATGAATTGACTATGGCGGAGAAAAGCGGGTGAGGGAGTCCTGGTTTAAGGGGTCCTCGGGAGGCCGACCTATTTCTTATGGGCCGGACTATATGGGCCGCTTACCGAACATTGGAGTAATGAAAGACCCTGTCTCCAGGAAGGAAGCTTCGGGAATCGTGGCGTATCCTCCACGTTTGGAGTAGTGAATAGGCATGTTTATCCCTTCACGTGTAACCGACCATGTGTAAACCCTAGGTACCCTCGGCATCTATATAAGCCGGAGGGTTTTAGATTGTAGACCAACAGAACTCATCTAGGGTTTTAGTCATACGATCTCGAGGTAGATCAACTCTGTAACCCTTATACCATCAATATAATCAAGCAGGACGTAGGGTATTACCTCCATAGGAGGGCCCGAACCTGGGTAAACATCGTCTCCCACTTCTCCTGTTACCATTGATTCTAGTCTCACAGTTCAGGACCCCCTACCTGAGATCCGCCGGTTTTGACACCGACATTGGTGCTTTCATTGAGAGTTCTGCTGTGATCGCCAAAGGAATCGATGGCTCGTCTTGTCATCAACGAAGAGGTCCGCAACACGGGCACTTTCGTCCTCGGACAGATCTTCGCTTTCGGCAGCATTGTGCTGCACGCTAACCCGACCGGCCATCTAGGCCGTGTCGGAAGTTTCGCCCCTGATCAAGAAGTCAGATTCGGGAACTTAGAGTTCTCAGTAGACTCTCGGGGCGATCTATCACTAACCGGGCTCGCAGTCTCGCCTGTCACGCCCGAATGCCCTAAGGCTTCAACCTCAGGTCCATCTTTCGACCCCGCCCACGGGATCTACCCTGGCGAGGACCCGACTCTTAGTTCGGACCCGGTCATAGTGCCGGACGTATGGACACCCGTTCTTGTCTAACACTCCCCCCGCGCGGACACATCGGAGGTTAACTCCGGAAGCTCTAAGCGGGTCGACCCGATCGGGCTCTCGATACTCAATGAGGCCCTAGATCGGATCTCGTCGATGAAGATTGTCGACTATTCAACCCCGACTTGCGCTCAGATCGGGCTTCAGGCGGGTCAGGACGAATATTTCGCCCCACCCACCACCCACTTCGTAGCCACTGTCGAGGATTTAACTGACATGTTGGACTATGCTTCTGAGGAAGCAGACTACATGGATGAGGAGGATCGCGCACTCACCCCCGTTAACACCGGGCGATGGACTGCCACCTCCACATATGACGTCTACGTGGTGGACACTCCGAAAAACGATGGCGACAAATCGGATGAAGCGCCGTCAAGACGCCGAAAGCCGCATAAACGGTCAAAAGGAAAAAAAGGGAAGAAAAGCTATCGATGGCACCGGGGACGGAGACACCCCGGAAGACCTCAGCGATCCCGAAATCCCCGAACACCCGTTAGAGGGTCAGGAGAGGCCGGAAGACCGGCGCAACCCCGACGATCTAGATGATCCCGAGGACGACGATTACCTCCGCTCTGTCGAGGGGGAGGACAATGCGGAAGCCGACGACTTCACCATCCCCGATAATCCTGCAGATCAAGAACTATTCTGGTAGCAGCTTATAGCCATGGCCCGCAGCCTGAAAGCAAAAGAACGGCAACTTAAAGCCGAACAAGACAACCTCAATGATCGATGGACCAGAGTCCTCTCAGCTGAGGAAGGATACGGTACTGGTCTATCGGACCAACCTAAGAGCTATCCACGCAGAAGGCTGCTGCCACAATTCGATGACGAGCTCACTGATACGCCGTCTCCCAAACATACCCCATACGACAAGCCAGACCGCCCTCCTCGAGGACGAGACAGGACGGCCGACGACATCGGCTATAGGCCGACGATACCTCGTAGATGGGGAAAAGAGCCACTAGAGCCCGATGACAGGTTCGACCTATAACACAACCTGGACTGCAGAGCAGGTCATACGCGATCCATCTACGGATCCAGAGGATACTCACCCGATAAACGGGAAGGGTACCGATCTTGGTTCGACCGCAACAATGAAGGTCGGGAACGAAACTGGGCTAGGACAGACGCCGATCACCGGCACGACATAGCTCGGGTCAGAGGCGCTGCCCACCCACTGTGCTTCACGGACAAGGTGATGCGGCATCAGTTCCCGGAAGGGTTTAAACACGTAAACATAGAACAATACGATGGGACAACTGACCCAACCATATGGATCGAGGATTTCCTCCTCCACATCCACATGGCGCGAGGAGATGACCTCCACGTCATCAAGTACCTACCCCTGAAGCTTAAGGGGCCAGCTCGGCACTGGTTAAATAGCCTCCCCGAAAATTCCATTGGGTGCTGGGAGGATCTAGTAGAGGCATTCTGATCTAACTTCCAGGGCACTTATGTTCGGCCGCCGGACTCCTCCGACCTAAGCAACGTTGTCCAGAAGCCAGGAGAATCCGCGCGGCTATTCTGGAATTGGTTCTTAACCAAGAAAAACCAGATCGTTGACTGCCCGGACGCCGAAGCAATAGCCTCTTTCAGGCACAATATTCATGATGAATGGCTGGCTCGTCAGCTCGGCCAGGATAAACCAAGGACAATGTCCGCCCTTACATCACTCATGACTCGCTTTTGCGCAGGCGAGGATAACTGGCTAGCAAGACGTAGCCACAACCCCGAAGACCCACCCCGTTGGACAAGATCCTGGAGAGGCCTTGCCAGATCCATGGCACTCAAGAGAAACCCGCCAACCACACCAACCGTAACTTTTGGGTATTCAAGCAGGCCGGCAAGCTCGCATCCGAGGACCAAAGCAAGAGCCCACGCAGCGAGGACGAGGATGAGCCCCGCGGTCCGATAGGTGGCGGACAAAAGAAAATAGTAAATATGATATACGCCACTCATATACCCAAAAAGGAGTGGAAGCGCGCCCTTCGAGATGTCCACGCCGTAGAGCCTGTAGCCCCGAAGTACAACCCATGGTCGACATACCCGATCACCTTCGATCGACGTGACCACCCGACCAGTATCCGTCATGGGGGTTCAGCCGCCCTAGTCCTAGACCCCATCATAGACGGGTATCACCTCACTAAAGTCCTAATGGACGGAGGAAGTAGCCTCAATCTGATTTCTCAGATACGGTGAAAAAAATGGGCATAGATCCGTCAAGGATCAAGCCCAGCAACACTACCTTTAAAGGAGTGATCCCAGGCGTTGAAGCCCGGTGCACGGGCTCTGTAAGCCTGGAAGTAGTGTTCGGCTCGCCCGATAACTTTCGAAGCGAGGACTTGATCTTCGACATCATACCTTTCCGCAGTGGCTATCATGCCCTGCTCGGCCATACAGCGTTCGCTCGCTTTAACGCCATCCCGTACTACGCATACCTCAAGCTCAAGATGCCCGGCCCCAAGGGGGTCATTACTGTCAGTGGCAACACAGAGCGCTCCCTCTGAACTGAGGAACATGCGTTGGCCCTGGCGGCCGAATTCCATTACACTGATGATCGGCAAGCGCCGACATCGGCCGTAAAGGCACCCAAGGCTGGGAAGCGAGCTCGGTCTCACCCCGAAGTACCAGAACCTTCTTCTCCCCATAAATAGGGATTCGCCCCCCATCGCACGGCCCTAGAACCGGCAAAGTACGTGCCGAGGAGGCACAACTTCACGCTCAAAATTCCATGGGCAGCGGTGGGGAAAAATTATTAAAGGGTAAGTGTTCGGCTAGACCGAACTATCACCATCAACATGTCTTCGGACACACTACAGGTACAATAAAGTACCTGCTACGGCGTAAAGCTCATTCACATTTTGGCGACTTCTCAAGACTTTTCTCCAAAGTCCGCTCGCCGAACATTACACCCATCGCGGTATACAACTCCTTGGGAGATGCAGGAGCGGACAAGCGACAGGGCACATCGAGGACGTCAGGTCACCTATCGAAGACCCTTGGTACATCCCCTCCTGTAAGGTTTATATTTCATTTTTAAATACCTATAAACAGTTGTATCGGCAATTTGAATAATAAGAGTTGTTGAGCAAAATACAGATCCTTTATACATGATCGCTTCGCTGTCTATTTTGGACGCACCCTCTATTTTCTCCCTCTTCTTGCGAACCTGTTTGGTATACCTTACAATGCAACCGGCTAATAGACCGGGGGCTCAAACTTAAAAAATTGCCCTAAGCACAACTGATTTTGCGTTCGGCGTCTTGGAATTCTAATTTATATGCATTGGTTCCAAACTATGTCTTGGGTCAATAGTTGGGTTGCCTGGCTCCTGTGCTTGCCCCTTTACGTTCCGCTCGTTCGGCTAAAAGGGCAAAGGGAGAACCGCTGCGATTGTGCTTCCAGCTAGTCTGGTCAAGCACCTTAGCAGAGAAAGCCGAAAACTGACTGTCATAGTATGCGAGAACCGGTCTGCGAATCCGAGCTTAAATAAACCTCGTTAGAGGTTATTCCGTTTCATACAATGGGTTTGGTATTAGTACAAACCATGTGATATCGGCTTTGGCCACGGTTCATCCGAACATCACAAACACCTGGGGGCTAGTCATCAGCCCCCCGCACTCCTTTCTCGCGCCCCTATGGCTAAGTGAAAGCAATAAAGCACTATGGTCCGATTGCCTTGTCCGCCCCACACTACCGCCTTCGGGTACCGATAGCTCGGCTAAGGGTAACAGTGCGTTGGCAGAGACACCCTGCGTGGTATCTACATGGGGGCTGAAGCCGACGACTCGCAGCTTTCATGTTTAACGGCCTCACAGGAGTTATAAAGGATGCAAAACACGAAAGACATGATAAACCATGCATCTTAAATATAAACGCGTTAAAAGGTCTTCGGACATATTACAACACTTTACTCATAAATGTTCTCTCTCGAACACCGCGACTCTATCGCCCGAGCACCCTCCATTACTCCGGAGAAGTATAGCTCGGGGCACCTATGCTCCTTTGCAGGAGGAGGAGGGGCGGTGGCTATCTTCATCGGATCCAGCCCCGGCCAGTGCACCTTGGCCTTCGCAAAGGTCATCCGAGCTCACTCGATACACGAGGACCGCCTTAGCGCATCGAGCCGGGGCGAGGCGTCGCTCAACTTCCGCACCTGGCCGAAGTAGCTTCCCGGCAGTGGCTCGTTGGGCCATAGCCAGATGCAGAGATCCTTCATGGCCGGCTCCGCCATCCGGTGTAGCTCCATCAGCTGCTTCAGCTGCTCAACAAGGAGAGAAGAGCGCTCGGGGGCTTCAAACTGTGCCCAAAACAGTTGAGCTTCATCTCCTTCTCCCCGCGAAGGATAGAACTGGTTCGCGTCCGCTGTGCTCTTCTGGAGGTCCGAGCAGGCGCCTGAGGAATGCCATACTTGGGTAAGCAACTCGAACTTGCTATCCCTGAAGATACACTGCAATAAATATGGCTTACCATCCATGATAGCTTTGGCCTGGCTGACTTCCTCTTCAAAAGACCGCCTATCCACCCGCTCCTTTTCGAGACTGGTTTTCAGGGTGGATAGTTCGGCGGCCAGCTCCTTGCCTTTCTGCTCAAGGTCCTCGCACTTTTGGCCGGCGTCCTTGAGCTCCTATTGGATTTCCTCCACCCGAGCCTCATGCTTATCGCTGGTGGCTCTTAAGGCGGATAGCACGGTAGCAGCTTCTTTGGCCGCCGCCCTCTCAACCACAGCTTCCTGCTTCGCCTTCTCAAGCTCGTCTTTGAGCTTCTCAATTTCTTTCACCGAGGCTGCGTAAGCATTAAAAACATATCAAAAATACTGCGTTGACAGTACGGTCATGAAGAATTTGGATATTCTAGTCCGTCTTACCTTGCGCCTCATCAAATCTCTTATTCAGAGCTTCGAGCTCATCTTGAGCTTCCGATTTAGCTCGTCCAGCTCGGTAGCATTAACAGCCGCCGCCGATGACTAAGCATGCACAAAACAAAACCATATCAAGTTACATGGGTTCACAACTTCTGAACTATCATAAACATGATCCTATGTCCGGTCCTCTTAAGGGCTGTTAGGCCGTTCCGAACAAATACTGTCCTATATATAGTTCGGCTAATGATCTATGATTGACCCCCCGTCCGAGACTTGATCAGCGGGGAGAACACGTGGTGGGCTGCAAGGTCAATAGGCGCTCACATATTAATAACATTCAAATCTTAGCTCTAAATAGCTCGGGAAGTCTTCGGATCTTTACCTTCGAGCTGGGGGCTTGACACTGAGGTTCCTTCGTGGAACCCTCTCGAAGTCCTCGGACTCGGTATCCGAGTCCGAACTATCGTCGGACAGAACTACCTGTGTCCGATGCACTTTCTTCTGGGTGGGAGGAGGTACATTCTCTGAGGCATCCGATGACGCCGCCCTCTTTCCTGCGAGGGGGGAATCGCCTCCCCCCTCACCCTCATGCTCCTCCTCTTGATTCGAGGAGGCATGGGTTTCTTCGAACACAGCCCCTGGCTGGTCCCAGTTGCGCAGGCCTGCTCGGCCTGGCTTCTTCTTCTCCTTCTTCTCTGGCGCCTTGTAAGGCGCCACGACGAGCATCTCTGACAGCAGCTGGGACCTAGGGTCTTCGGGCTGTGGAGCCGGGCATTTGATGCCCGTGGCCTTGCTCAACCATTTCTGCGGAAGTGATCGGAAAGTACTTAGATTTTCTTTAGGAAAACAAAGCTGATCTAATGAAACTATGTCATACCTCGGAAGGGAGCTTATCGGCGCGTAAGTCCTGGTCCTCCTTCTTGGCCGGCCAATTCTCCTGCGCCTTGAACAACGCCTTCCACAGCTTCTCCCGAGTGGTGCGGAAGAGCTGACGAATCGTAGGATCATCGTCAGTCAGATAATTCCACATAGGAGAGCCCCGGTGCTGGCAGGGGAGGATGCGCCGCCGGAGCATAACCAGACCACATTGGTCAGCTCGATTTTGTCCTTGATCATGGAGGCGATGCCCCTCTGCAGGTCATCCACCTCTGTATCCGACCCCCAGTCGAGGCCCTTTCGGACCCATGAGGTCAATCTGGTCGGGGGGCCGGATCTGAATTCGGCAGGAACAGTTCCGCCCTCCTCCCTTGGCTCGGTGATGTAAAACCACTCTTTTTGCCAAGTGTTGATGTTGTCGATGAAGGTGCCGGATGGCCATACTGCGCGTGGAAGCTTGCTGATGACCGCCCCGCCGCAGTCTGCGTGTGCGCCTGCGACACACTTCGGCTTGATGTTGAAGATCTTGAGCCATAGTCCGAAGTGTGGTTCGACCCGCAAGAAGGCCTCGCAGACGATGATGAAGGCCGATATATGCATGAAGGAGTTCGGTGGGAGGTCATGGAAGTCGAGTCCGTAGAAGAACATGAGGCCCCTAACGAAGGGGTGGAGCGGGAAGCTCAATCCTCGGATGAAGTGAGGAATGAAGACCACCCTCTCGCCTGGTTTGGGGGTGGGAATCACTTGGCCCTCCTCTGCGGCACGGTGGAAGATGTTGGTAGGGAGGTAGCCGGCCTCCTTGAGGTCCCGGATGTCCTGGTCTGTGACCATGGAAGCCTCCCACTTGCCGTTGGAGCCGGAGCTGGCCATGGCTGAGCTTGGAGGAGGAAGGGTGGAAAACCTAGATCTGGGCTCTGGAAGCTCAGGAGATTGGGGGAAGCGGGGATGCGAATGGGAAGTGCGGTTAAGCCTTGGGGTTTTTCCCCTTTTATTGGGCTTGTCGCCGGTTAGCCTCCCTTCACTGCGCCGTGAATCCCTCCACTTCCCAAGACGTGCGTGCCATTATACGAGCATGATTAAACATATCTCGTGTGAGACGGAGCACGATCTGTGCATTGATGGGTCGTGCTGATGAAAACGGCCTCGAACCGTGAATCGAGCTTTTGCGACTGGTTCAGCGGTCGTGGTGGGCCGTGACCTTTCATCTGGAAGGTTGTCAGGGAGCACTATTTACTCCTTGACGTTTGGCCTTCAGGGCCGGGTTATACATGGTGTTCGGACGATCCATGATCGGAAAAACTACACGTCGTCGGAGGCCGAACTGAACTCGGCCGATCTCTGTTTGGAAAAAGGAACTCGCCTAGCAAGCCGAAGAATCTGATCATATGAAGCAGCTGGAGCTAGGACCCTTGGCGTTGG
This sequence comes from Elymus sibiricus, assembly GCA_039707655.1. NCBI lineage: Eukaryota > Viridiplantae > Streptophyta > Magnoliopsida > Poales > Poaceae > Elymus > Elymus sibiricus. The sequence goes on from CM077663.1 coordinate 62,128,367, forward strand.
AGGCTAGTTCGGGGGCTACTGAGGGAGTCCTGGTTTAAGGGGTCCTCGGGAGGCCGACCTATTTCTTATGGGGCCGGACTATATGGGCCGCTTACTGAACATTGGAGTAATCAAACACCCTGTCTCCAGGAAGGAAGCTTTGGGAATCGTGGCGTATCCTCCACGTTTGCAGTAGTGAATAGGCATGTTTATCCCTTCGACGTGTAACCGACCATGTGTAAACCCTAGGTACCCTCGGCATCTATATAAGCTGGACGGTTTTAGATTGAAGACCAACAGAACTCATCTAGGGTTTTAGTCATACGATCTCGAGGTAGATCAACCCTGTAACCCTTATACCATCAATATAATCAAGCAGGACGTAGGGTATTACCTCCATAGGAGGGACCGAACCTGGCTAAACATCGTCTCCCACTTCTCCTGTTACCATTGATTCTAGTCTCACAGTTCGGGACCCCCTACCCGAGATCCGCCGGTTTTGACACCGACAGCGGGTATGAGCTCAACTTGTTCTTGTTTTTGTAAATATGTTTAACCTAGTATCCATGATTCAGCATATTATGATTGAACATGTTTGCAATGGCAATTAGAGATTATAGTGGTTCATGCCATGCTCTAGTAGCTAGGAGTGGATAATGATTTATCTTGGATGTCAACATACATTAAAATGGCTGTGATGTAGTATGATGATATGGTATCCTCCTCTGAAGGTTTCAATTGGCTTGCTTGGCACATGTTCACGCATGTAGTTGAATCAAAACCAACATAGCCTTCATGATATTTATTTTCATGGTGTCCATATCCTACTCGTGATATCATTCAATGTTTATTATTCGTAATGCATGTTTATGACCGTATTCGCTCTCTAGCTAGCCGCTTCTCAACCTATTTTCTATCCTTCACCTGTACTAAGTGGGAATTCTGCTTGTGCATCAAAAACCTTTAAACCTAAGTTATTCCAGATGAGTCCACCATATCTACCTATATGCGATGTTACCCTGCCGTTCCAAGTAAATTTGCATGTGCCACCTCTAAAATTTCAAATGAACATCTATTTTGTGTGCCTAGACCGCTCATGGAGCGATAGGGGGTGGTCAGTATCTTACATGTTAAGCGGGTTACTCTCATGATGAGTGTTTATTCACTCGTCCTTGCACGAGAATGACGGTAATAGGGATTCCCAGTCCCGAAATCAAAAGAAATGCAAATAATTAAACAAAACTCCCCCAGGAATGTTGTTGGTTTGGACGGTACCCATGGATTCGGCTCATCATGGAGTGTATTGTTGGTGGAGGGGGGTAAACATTTACTTTTACCGCTTGGGAACCGCCACTAATTTGTTTAACATGGAAGATGTTGATAGCTCTTGGTCGTAACATTGACGGGAAGGGTGTACCTCCCAAAATTATACTTATCTCTTATTTAATCCTTGAGCTCTGGCACCTATGCAAATCCCTGCTTCCCTCTATGAAGGGACTATCGATTTATTTTAATGTTGAGTCCTCACCTTCTAAAAATAAGCGCCAGATCTGAGAGCACTATTGTCATCCTCATGCATTGTGTATAGTGAATGTTGGATGCATCATGACTGGATCTTTTCTACCATGAATTACAATGTTTAGTCGCTGCTTGAACTTTGGATGTGATCTGCATTTATGTTTTGCGGTCTCAGAAAGGGCTAGCGAGATACCACTATTGTCATATTATATCATGATTGTTTTGATAAATGTTTGCACTTGAGATATCTTATTATTGCTCGCTAGTTGCTTGTGTCATTGATATGAGTTAACATAGTCTGTAAGAGTTATTGTTGACATGGTTAGTCATGATCTTTGTTGAAAACCTGGGCGCTACTTAAGCATATGTAAGTAAACAAGAACAAAAGAGTTCGTAAAAGTTTTTCTTTCTCACTTCCAGTTTGTCAACTGAATTGCTTGAGGACAAGCAAGGGTTTAAGCTTGGGGGAGTTGATACGTCTCCAACGTATCTACTTTTACTAACACTTTTGCTCTTGTTTTGGACTCTAATTTGCATGATTTGAATGGAACTAACCCGAACTGACGCTGTTTTTAGCAGAACTACCATGGTGTTGTTTTTGTGCAGAAATAAAAGTTCTCGGAATGGAACAAAAAAAATTGGAGAATTATTTTGGAATATATGAGGAATATTGGGGCCATAATCCACCGGAGAGGGGGCCCGAGGTGCTCACGCTGGAGGGTGGCCACCTCGTGGGCCCCCGACCCTAATTCCAGTGCTATAAATTCACAAATTTCTAGAAAAAAATCAGGGAGAAAGACTTATCGCGTTTCACGATACGGAGCCGCCGCCACCTCCTGTTCTTCATCTGGAGGCCAGATCTGGAGCCCGTTTGGGGCTCCGAAGAGGGGAATCTTTGGTCTTTGTCATCATCAACCCTTCTCCATCGCCAATTCCATGATGCAACCCACCGGGAGTGAGTAATTTCTTCGTAGGCTTGTTGGTCGGTGAGGAGTTGGATGAGATTTATCATGTAATCAAGTTAGTTTTGTTAGGGCTTGATCCCTAGTATCCACTATGTTCTGTGATTGATGTTGCTATGACTTTGCCGTGCTTAAAGCTTGTCACTAGGGCCCGAGTGCCATGATTTCATATCTGAACCGTTTATGTTATCATCATTATATCTATGTTCTAGATCCGATCTTGCCTAGTCATATGCACCTATTACGTGTTATGATCCGTCAACCCCGGGGTGACAGAAATCGGGATACTTCACGGTGATGACTGTAGTTTGAGGAGTTCATGTATTCACTAAGTGCTAATGCTTTGTTCCAGTTCTCTATGAAAAGGAGGCCTTAATATCCCTTAGTTTCCTTATGGACCCCACTGTCACGGGAGGGTAGGACAAAAGATGTCATGCAAGATCTTTTCCATAAGCATGTATGACTATATACGGAATACATGCCTACATTACATTGACGAACTGGAGCTAGTTCTATGTCGCCCTATGTCATGGATTTGTCACGGCAGATGTCCGGGTTAACGGACTTAAGGTGTGGGGTCTAGCGCACGTAACTGGTAGCTTGAGAGGGGTTAAGCGGGACGAGAGACGCGGAGTTTTTACCCAGGTTCGGCCCCTCCGATGGAGGTAAAAGCCTACGTCCTGCTTTGTGTCTTATATTCATGACGATGACGATCTCGGTTACAAGGGTGCGGAGTCAGCACCTCTAATCTCGAGACCCTCTTTCGGACTATCCTTCCTGACCTGTCTATGAGACCTGTCTATGAGACGTCTAACCTGACCCTCTTGGGGTGACCCGCCCCTCCTTATAAAGGCTGAAGGGGCGGTTTACATGTAGAGTCTAAGTCGGATTGATGACTTCCCATCGCGGGCTTCTCTTCATGGGCTTCCGAGTCCTGGGCTTGTAACCTGTCCCGGGCGGCTTACACCGGGCGGGTTACAACCAGGGCTTATCTTCAGAGACTCGTCTCCGTGACTGTCTGATAACACTGTTCACCTCCTGGCACTGTAGCCGGGTTACCATCTTGGTAATGTAGCTGCCGGGTTACCCCTGACACTGTAGCTGCCGGGTTACACCCCTGACACTGTAGCTGCCGGGTTATACCCTGACACTGTAGCTGCCGGGTTAGAACTGTAACCAGGTCTGTACTGTTTGCCGGGTCAGCATGTCCGCCGGGTCAGTACTGTTCTCCGGGTCAGTACTGTTTGCCGGGTCAGCATGTCTGCCGGGTCATATCGCGGGGTAATATCCCCGTCATTAGCCCCCAGGTTAGCTTGAATTTATTCATGGTAAGCTCCATCGTCTTGCAGGTATATATCCTTTGAAATAAAATATTGGGAATACAATACCCATATGCCGTTGAGTCGGCCTTCAATGTTCTTGGCGGGTCTCCTCCGCCGGGTTATAATCATTGATGGTGCCGGGTCATGATTGTTGGTGACACCGGGTCAAATAACTAGTCTTCAGCTGAAATTTGACATCTTGAAAACTCTCTCCAATTTTTTGACATATTCATATTACCTGTAGCCCCCAAGCTCCAAGTTGATCCATGATGACTTGGCGCTTTGCAACAATATCTTTGATTGTGTAGCCCCCAAGTACCAGGTTGTCTTGCCTGCAGCAGCCTGGGACTTATAACTGTCTTATACCTTATAAAGCTTCGGCGGGTGTAGCCCCCAAGGGCCGGCTCATCAGTATGTGATGCGCCGGGTCTTCAATTTGGATCTTATAATCTGTTTGAACAACTGAATACTGTAGCCCCCAAGTGCCGGGTCGCATGCCTGCGGCGACTTGGGACTTTAGAAAATTTGATCTGAGCGGTGTAGCCCCCAAGGGCCGGGTCATTATGAAAATGATGAGCCGGTTCTTCCTTGAATCCATATACTTGAATAAAGAGCGACATGTAGCCCCCAAGGGCCGGCTTATCTCCTTGAGATAGCCGGGTCTTACTGATGAGGTGATGACTTTGAAAAGCGATTTGCATTAGCCCCCAAGTGTCGTGGTGCATGCTTGCAACGACATGGGACTTTGCATACTTGATATAAACTTGCCTTGAATAATGTAGCCCCCAAGTGGCGGGTCGTCTGCCTGCAGCGACTCGGGACTATTGTGATAATGATATGACTCATCATTATTGGTTGAATCCTTGACCGTGGTTGTAACCCGGTATGAATATCTTGCAATAATGCCTTTATCCTTGAGATGAAATCCCTGCTCGTGGTTGCGGTGCAACCCGGCAAAATGTTTGAGAAATCCATGATGAAGATCCAGCCATGTTGGCTATTAGAGATCTATTTGTTCTGGCGGCTTATCTTATAAGACAAGACCTGCAAAAAATAAACAAAACAGAGTATATTCTGCATTGTTGTAAGGGCGGCTTGAAAAAGCACAACCCGGAGATGTTAAAATCTCGTATAGCCTTGCTTCCTCTTTCACAATCTTGCTCTGACCCGGTTTGGAAAACCGGCATGATATGTAAATATGATGCAATGCATGATGTAACGTATGATGCAATGCAATGTATGATGCAATGTATGATGTTTCTTGCTTTGCCTTCCAAAAAAATTCATATGATGGTTCTTCTGGGTGGACTCGATGCTTGAACTCATACCAGTGCAGGGTCTCTAACGAGAGTGACCGTCAACTCCTTTGAACGGCTCAGGGTCTCTAGGCGAGATTAACTGATAAGAGCACAACGAACCAGAGAGAGACACAGCAGATGGGAGAGTTTACCTCGCCGCTGTAAGAGGCCCTTGCAGGGGGTAAGTTTTAGAACTCGCTGCACCCCTGACAAAGCGGCAGCAACTTACAGGCAGGTATAACTCGGATTTGCGGATGTAAGGGTTTGCCTCGCCGCTGTAAGAGGCCTTTGCAGAGGGTGAGTTTTAGAACTCGCTGCACCCCTGACAAAGCGCATCTACTTACAGGCAGGTATAACCCGGCCTTGCAGATCGAAAAGGAGGTAAGTTTTAGAACTCGCTGCACCCCTAGTGATCTTTGTTGACGGAGTCAACATTTGGGTCCATGACCCGCCTTATATTGGCTGAAGAGCCTTACCGAGAGGGTTGAAGCTTAACCCGGTGGGTTGAAAGCCCCCAAACGGCCTTGTCGATGATATCAATTGGCGTGCCATCTTGTAAGCCGCCGTCAGTTAGGCCGGCAACTTGTAAGCCGCCATTAAACAGGTATTATGTTGGCTGAAAAGCCTGATCAAGAGGGTTGAAGCTTAACCCGGTAGGTTAGAAGCCCCCAAACGACCTTGTTGAAGTATCAACATTGTGGCAGCATCTTGTAAGCCGCCATCTTGTATGAAGAAACAGCAGAAGCCCCCAAGCTGAACGGTGCATCATGGCGGCTCGTCTTCTTGGGTAACTTTTAATCCTTCCGCCAATAATGTTGTAACCCCCAAGATCGGGTTAACTTCCTTTCCATGATCTGGAGCTCTCGTTTAAAACGGCCAAGTGTGTCGAGCCATGTTTGTAGCCCCTGAGTCTTGAGTCGACTCAAAGAGACGACTTGAGAATCTCCACTGAAGGTTGAGGTTGGCCGTGGCGGGTTATAGATGATCCCGTATGAATTGTTTCAATGATCCGGTCGATGGTTCGTCCCGGCTGGTTGTTGTAGTTAACCAAACTGCAGTGGCGGCGACTTGTGCGCCTGTCCATTTGGGCGGCTCGTATAGACGAACACTGCACCGATATGCTGATGTAAATCAGACTGTGGGCGGCGTCTTGCGCTCATCCGTTGGGCGGCTCGTTCAGGCGAGCACTGCACCGATATGCTGATGTAGATCTGACTGTGGGCGGCGTCTTGCGCTCGTCCGTTGGGCGGCTCGTACAGGCGAGCACTGCACCGATATGCTGATGTAGATCTGACTGTGGGCGGCGTCTTGCGCTCGTCCGTTGGGCGGCTCGTACAGGCGAGCACTGCACCGATATGCTGATGTAGATCAGACTGCAGGGCGGCGACTCATGAGCGTCCATTGGGCGGCTTGAACAGGCAAGCACAGCACCAGTATGTTGATGTAGATGTAGGAGTCATCCGTGTGTTTGAAGGCGGCGCGGTTGCGAGAGACGGCCGCGGCGTTGTAAGCCGGTACGGTCGGGAGAGTCGGCCGCGGGCGTTGTAAGCCGGTGCAGTCGCGAGAGACGGTCGCGACGTTGCTGGTGAAAACCATGCCGCGGCTACGGCAGCTTGCCGCACTCATTGGGCGGCTCATACTGGCGGGTGAGCGTGCGCGGTACCGACATGTTGATGTAGACCAGGCCTCGGCAGCGGCGGCTTGTGCATGTCCATTGATTAATGCGCCACAGTCGAACACCAGTACATACGATGCTGTCATGCGCTCCATCTCCGCCGTATGATGCCACTTGAGTAACTGCCCTGCGTAAAATATTGCAGGCCAAAGCAACTGTTCTTGAAGGAATTTAATATATACTGATAAATAGATAGGGGCAAATAGCACCTGGTTTATCTGGACGGTAGATGATCTGTAGATATCAGCCGTCCAATAAGTTCAACTGCGATTCAACCACTCTCTCCTTCTCTTGCCGAAGATCATCGATCCCAGCAGAGACCGCGACGAAGGTGGCGGGTCATAGCGGCGAAAACGACTCGCAGCGAAACCGAGGATGTTGAGGCAAAGGCAGCTCGCAGCGGGAGCGCGGCGGCTCAGGTCGAGGCCGAGCGAAGGTGATTCAGCCCGATCACAGCAGGGCCAGAGCAGGGCGGCTCGGAACAGACCCTCCGGGTCGTGTGTGACCAATCCGCCTCTCTTTTTTTTTTTTTTTTTTTTTGGTAATAAGTGGCCAGGTCCCCTTCTTTCCCTCTGCTGCTGTCGTTTTCTTCAGATAGCAGAGGAGCATGCGGGCTCTCGGGGGTGGTCAGGTGGAGCGAGGTGAGGCCGGCGGCTCGGAGTGGCGGCTCGGCGATTCTGCTCGACTGCGGAGCGAGGTCGAAGCTGCTCAAGCCGGGGAGCGTCGGCGGCTCTGTAGAAGCTCGCGGCGGCGGCTCCAGCCAGCGGCAGCTTGCAGCGAGGCGGCATAGAGACCGGCTAGCGGCGGCGCGCGGCACGGAGGCAGCTTGAGGTGCTGGCGACCCGCGTGGAGAGGAGCGTGACGGCTGCTCAGAAGCGGAAGTGAGGCTGGCGAGAGGCGCTGCCACAACAAAAGCGGGTCGGCAAGGCCCCGGCGGCTCGGCGTACGATGGCCCGAGGCGGGGCGAGCCATGGCTGCGGCCAGCCACGGTGGAGGCGGCCGGGCGTATGGTGGCGAGGCCGCGGGTGGCGGCTCAGCACGACAGTGAAGACGGCGCGAGGCCGGATGGTGACTCGGAACGGGCATGAGGCCAGGGCGGATTCGCAGGGCCCGGCCGTCGCAGCCCAACGCGGTGGCGGCGGCTTGCAGACGGGGCCGAGTGATGGCGTCGGAGGGACGGCCGCGGAGGCGGGGCGGAGCCAGTCAGCGCGGATGCAGCAGTGATTTGGCAACGGTGGCGGCTTGAAGTGGAAACAGGCCGACGGCGGGGCTCGTGGCTCGACGGCGTGGTTGGAACGGCGAGGCAGAGGGGCGCCGGTGACTTGGCGCGGCCGCGGCTGAAGAGTGCCCGCGGCGAGGCGGAGTCAAAGCCAAGGCCACGGGTCGACGACGGCCGGCGGGGGCGATTCATTGGCGGCCGACGGGTTGGTGTCAGAAGCGGAGCCAAACGAACCATGGATCGTGAGCGGCTCTTCGGGTCAAGGCAAGTTTGACCAATTCGCGTCCGGGTCTCCCTCCAGGTCGTGGTATTATATTTTTTTTTCCTTTTTCACATAGAGTAGGGAATCCCTGCGTGAGGGCTTGCTTTTCTTTCCTTTGTTTAATCGCTGCCACCGTCTCGTATGCACCCACGATCTCCTCGCGGCGTACAAGCTTTTTCCTCCAGTCACGTTTCGGCGATTGATCTTGGGCAGGTTTTTGACTTCAGTCGCGGCGGCTTACATTTTCTCTTGATCTATATCGTACCCGCTGCTCTGCTGCTCTGACTGCTATCGAAGTAACCTTTTGACTCTGGTGTTGAATCTGATCTGATTTATACTACTGCTAAAACCTCTCCAATCTTGACTGATAAACACTGAGTCGGTATAGATCTTTCCGACGCTGGCTCTTCCTCACGGGAAAAAATTACGAACTTCTCAATCCCTGATAAAGATCCCTCCAAGAACTCAACACCACCGCGCGCGCAGCCCCACGGTGGGCGCCAACTGTCGTGGATTTGTCACGGCAGATGTCCGGGTTAACGGACTTAAGGTGTGGGGTCTAGCGCACGTAACTGGTAGCTTGAGAGGGGTTAAGCGGGACGAGAGACGCGGAGTTTTTACCCAGGTTCGGCCCCTCCGATGGAGGTAAAAGCCTACGTCCTGCTTTGTGTCTTATATTCATGACGATGATGATCTCGGTTACAAGGGTGCGGAGTCAGCACCTCTAATCTCGAGACCCTCTTTCGGACTATCCTTCCTGACCTATCTATGAGACCTGTCTATGAGACGTCTAACCTGACCCTCTTGGGGTGACCCGCCCCTCCTTATAAAGGCTGAAGGGGCGGTTTACATGTAGAGTCTAAGTCGGATTGATGACTTCCCATCGCGGGCTTCTCTTCATGGGCTTCCGAGTCCTGGGCTTGTAACCTGTCCCGGGCGGCTTACACCGGGCGGGTTACAACCAGGGCTTATCTTCAGAGACTCGTCTCCGTGACTGTCTGATAACACTGTTCACCTCCTGGCACTGTAGCCGGGTTACCATCTTGGTAATGTAGCTGCCGGGTTACCCCTGACACTGTAGCTGCCGGGTTACACCCCTGACACTGTAGCTGCCGGGTTATACCCTGACACTGTAGCTGCCGGGTTAGAACTGTAACCAGGTCTGTACTGTTTGCCGGGTCAGCATGTCCGCCGGGTCAGTACTGTTCTCCGGGTCAGTACTGTTTGCCGGGTCAGCATGTCTGCCGGGTCATATCGCGGAGTAATATCCCCGTCACCCTAGGTTATGACTGTTATATGATGAATATCATCCAACGAATACACCGATCCAGTGCCTACGAGTTTTCCACTTATTGTTCTTGCTAAGTTACTATTACTGTTGTTATTGTTGCACTTGCTACAAAACTATTGCTGCTACTGTTACCGCTACCGTTACTGTTACCACTGCTATCAAACTATCATATTACTGTGCTACTGATCACTTTGCTGTAGATATTTATCTCCAGGTGTGGTTGAATTGACAACTCAACTGCTAATACTCTAAAATATTCTTTGGCTCCCCTTGTGTCGAATCTATAAATTTGGGTTGAATACTCTACCCTTGAAAACTGTTGTGATCCCCTATACTTGTGGGTTATCATTACACCCCCCACCCCCCGCAAACATCCATATTTTACGTTTTCCCCGCTCCCCCACCCCCGAGAATCTTGTCTATCTCTGCCACTGAATAGCGTACATGAGATCCATAAGCATAACATGAACAATCAAGGGAAATAGCACAAAGGTAAGGTTCTTCTCAAATCCAAAGAAGATGATGTCTTGACGATCTAGGTAGATCCCTGTCGCTTAGGAGGTCTTGATGATCCTGTGATGGGGATCCTTCTCCCTTAGGAAGTCTTGATCCTCAAGATGGAGGTACAAGGAGCATATCTCAAATGATCTAATATACTTTGCTAACCATAATAAATGGTCTAGGTGTTGGGGAACATTGCATGGGAAACAAAAAAATTCCTACACACACACAACATCTATCCATGGTGATGAGCATCTACGAGAGGGAGAGTGGATCTACATACCCTTGTAGATCGCTAAGAGGGAAGTGTTAAGAAACGCGGTTGATGTAGTTGAACGTCTTCGCGATCCAAATCGCTAGCCGTCCCGCGATCCAATCACGATCCGTCCCGATCTAGCGCCAAATGGATGGCACCTCCGCGTTCAGCACACGTACAGCTCGATGAGGATCTCCGCCTTCTTGATCCAGCAAGAGCGAGCAGAGAGGTAGATGAGTTCTCCGGCAGCGCGACGGCGTGGCGACGGTGGTGGTGGAACTATTCCGGCAGGGCTTCGCCTAAGCATCGCCAAATATAGATGTTGGAGGAACTAGGGAATAGAGAACTAGCACGTGGACCTGTGATTTGGGGCTCTATTCCTCTAGTATATATAGGAGGGAGGGGGAGAAGGCAGCCCTAGGGTTTCCCCCTAGGGGCTTCGGCCGAAGTGGAGGAGGTGGAAGAGTCCACCTCCAATCCTACTCCAACTTGGGGTTTTTCCTTTTCCCCACATCCTAGCCGCATGGGCCTCTTGGGGCTGGCTTGCCCAGCCCACTAAGAGCTGGCTAGCCACTCCTAAGGCCCATGTGACCTCCCGGCGTGGGTGGCCCCTCCCAATGGCCCTCCGGCACTCCCGGTACATTACCGGAAATACCCAAAACTTTTCCGGTGACCAAAACGGGACTTCCTATATATCAATCTTTACCTCCGAACCATTTCGGAGCTCCTCGTGACGTCCGGGATCTCATCCGGGACTCCGAACAACCTTCGGTCACCACCATACATAACTCAATACTACCGAAACGTCACCAAACGTTAAGTGTGCCAGTTTTGGATGTTTTATATGCATTAATATGCTATTTTATATGTCATCCAACGTATCTATAATTTTTGATTGTTCCATGCTATTATGTTATCAGTTTTGGATGTTTTATATGCATTAATATGCTATTTTATATTATTTTTGGGACTAACCTATTAACCTAGAGCCCAGTGCCAGTTTCTGTTTTTTCCTTGTTTTTGAGCTTCACAGAAAAGGAATATCAAATGGAGTCCAAACAGAATAAAAATTTACAGAGAATATTTTTGGAAAATATAAAAAATACTGGAGCAAAAAAATACCGGAGAGGAGTCCCGAGGCAACCACAAGCCTAGGGGGCGCCCCCCCTAGGGCGCGCCCCCCTTGCTTGTGGGCCCCTCGGGAGTTCCCCTGACTTGATTCCAACGCCAAGTACTCCTATAAATCCTGTAACCCCCAGAAAGAAACCTAGATCGGGAGTTCCGCCGCCGCAAGCCTCTATAGCCACGAAAAACCAATCGGGAGCCCGTTTCGGCACCCTGCCAGAGGGGGAAACCATCACCGGAGGCCATCTTCATCATCCCGGCGGTCTCCATGACGAGGAGGGAGTAGTTCACCCTCGGGGCTGAGGGTATGTACCAGTAGCTATGTGTTTGACCTTTCTCTCGTGTTCTTGAGATGGCACGATCTTGATGTACCGCGAGTTTTATTAATATAGATGAATCATATGGAGTTTTTCCCCCTCTATCTTCTTGTGATGAATTGAGTTTTCCCTTTGAAGTTTTCTTATCGGATTGAGTCTTTAAAGGATTTGAGAACACTTGATGTATGTCTTGCGATGGGATATCCATGGTGACAATGGGATATTCTATTGATCCACTTGATGTATGTTTTGGTGATCAACTTGCGGGTTCCGTGGCCTTGGCAATCTATGCATAGGGGTTGGCACATGTTTTCGTCTTGACTCTCCGGTAGAAACTTTGGGGCACTCTTTGAAGTTCTTTGTGTTGGATTGAACCTGATGAATCTGAAATTGTGTGATGCATATCGTATAATCAAGCCCATGGGTACTCGTGGTGACATTGGAGTATCTAGGTGACATTAGGGTTTTGGTTGATGTGTATCTTAAGGTGTTATTTTAGTATGAACTCTAGGGCTGTTCGTGACACTTATAGGGATAGCTCATATGATTGATCGGAAAAGATAACTTTGAGGTGGTTTCGTACCCTACAATAATTTCTTCATTTGTTCTCCGCTATTTGTGGTTTTGGAGTGAACTCTTTGTCGCACGTGAGGGATTTACATATGATTCAACTATGTCAGTATTGTTGAGAGAAATTGCACTGGCGAAAGTACAGACCCTAGGCCTTGTTTTCAAGCATTGCAATACCGTTTGTGCTCACTTTTGTTACTTGCTACCTTGCTGTTTTTATATTTTCAGATTACAAAAATCTATATCTACTATCCATATTGCACTTGTATCACCATCTCTTCGCCAAACTAGTGCACCTATACAATTTGCCATTGTATTGGGTGTGTTGGGGTCACAACAGATTTCTTGTATTTGATTGCAGGGTTGTTTGAGAGAGACCATCTTCATCCTAAGCCTCCCACGGATTGATAAACTTTAGGTCATCCACTTGAGGGAAATTTGCTACTGTCCTACAAAACTCTGCGCTTGAGGCCCAACACGAGTCTACAAGAAGAAGGTTGCGTAGTAGACATCAAGCTCTTTTCTGGTGCTGTTGCCGGGGAGGTGAGTGCTTGAAGGTATATCTTTAGATCTTGCAATTAAATCTCTTAGTTTCTTGTTTTTCACTAGTTTGGTCTATAAAATAAAACTACAAAAAAAATATGGAATTGAGGTTGCCTCATATGCTTCATCTTTTTAATGTCTTTCGTGAAAATGATGGAAAGGAAAATTGTGCTCAAGTGTTAGAAGAAGAAGTTATTAAAATGTTTGGCACTAAATCTTTGAGTGATGAGCATGATTGCAATATTGTTAGTATGAATTCTTTGAATATCCATAGTACTAATGATGATTGCACTAGTCATGATAAAAAGATTTCTTATAAGCATGTCAATTTTTGTGGAGTGCATAGAGTTTGTGAAGACATGCCTAAAAGAGAAGATAGATTTTGTAAGAGGCATAAGTATTTAGAAACTAAATGGTTGCAAGAGAGGCTATATGTTTGTGCTGAAAGACTTAATATTTCTCGCCATCCTTGTGAACTTTGCAATGAAAGTGGTCATTTTAATTTCCAATGTGAATTATTTCCTGATCGAATTGTGTCCAAAAATTGTGATAACCTCATTACCCTTGAGCATCATAATGAACTTAGTCTGTTTTTGGGGTATGAAGAAATGAAACATAAAACTAAGGATGTTCTAGCTTGGGTTCTCATGAAAATGATTGATTTTGATCTAAATGAAATCTATATGTATTGCGTGGTAAATTGCATTGAGAATCCTTATATTGCTAATTACTTAAAGAAAAGAAAACAAATAGAAGATGAAGAGAATACTAATGAAGGGGAAGAGGTTTCCCAATATCCTCCTATTTTTTCTTATGATGAATCAGGTAACGAGGAGGAGCTTTTTATTCAACCACCTCTTCAAAAAGAAGCTTGGAGGAATTAGATAAACCCACACATAATGTGGTGAAGAAGAAGAAAAGAAGGAAAAGTAAAGGTAAAGAGGTATCTCTCCCAAATAATGTTGCTCCCATTATTGATAGGCCTCATGAGAATGAATCAAAAATTGTTGTGGAAGATGATACACTTGAGGATGATTTTGTTATGCCTATTGCTTGTTGTGATAATTATGATTGGGAATATAATGATACTTCTTATAATCTTGAAAATATTTATGGCACCAACTTGGAAGATGATGATAATAATTGCTACACTATTGGTGATATTCATACTATTAATGATGAGAGTGATTATGTTTATGATATACAAAGCCACAAGCTTGGGGATGCTATGTTTGATGAAAATGACATGTTTGAGAATTTATTTGCTGCAATTAATGTTTGTCCCAAGCTTGGGGATGCTATGCTTAATGAAGATGATCTTTTTATTCCACCTACTTTGAATGATCAAATTTGTTATAATGACTGCATGCCTCCTACTTATGATGATTATTGTGATGATACTTATGCGATGAAAAAGAGTGATGATTACTATTATGATACTTGTCATAATTATGAATATCCTTTTACTGAATATTACTCTTTTAATGTGGAACCAATTTGTAGTATTCAATTCTTTTATGATACTCCCACTATTAGTCATGAGAAGAAATTTTCTTGTGTGGAGAGTAGTAAAATTTATATGCTTGTAGATCATGAAAAGAATGCTTTATGTGCTGGTTATATTGTTGAATTCGTTCATGATGCTACTGAAAATTATTATGAGAGAGGATCTTATGCTTCTTCATATTGCAATAATATCAAGTTTCCTCTCTATGTGTTGAAAGTTTTGAAGTCATGCTTGTTTTGCCTTCCTATGCTAGTTGATTCTTTTTCCCATAAATTGTTTGCTCACAAAATCCCTATGCATAGGAAGTGGGTTAGACTTAAATGTGCTAGTCATATGCTTCATGATGCTCCTGTTATGTTTCAATTCTTATCTTTTATGTGAGCATCATTGAAATCATCATGCCTAGCTAAAAGGCATTAAAGAAAAGCGCTTGTTGGGAGACAACCCAATATTTATACCTACTGTTTTTGTGTGTCCACATGATTAAGCTACTGTATAATCATGTTTTATAGCTTTTGTTTCAATAAAGTGCCAAGTAAAGCCTTTGGGATAGTGTGGATGATAGTTGACTTGATTCTGTGCAAAAACAGAAACTTTTGCTCTCAGTCCAGGAATTTTGTAAATTCACTGGAACGTGCTTTTGATCTGAATTTTTGACACATGATTTATATACGAATTTCCTAGATTTTCCTAATTGTTCAGAATTTTTAGAGACAGGGAAGTATGGTTACGCTATAGATCTTCACAGACTGTTCTGTTTTTGATAGATTCTGTTTTGCATGCATAGTTTACTTGTTTTAGTGTTTCTATAGCTTATATTGAGTGATATAAATTATGGGAATGATAGAATACAGTAGGTATGATGTGGGAACAATTATGAATCTTGTCTTGACAGTACCTAAGTGAATTATTTATCTTTATTACACTAACCCTTCTCACAAAATTCCGTTAAGTTTTGTGTGATTGAAGTTTTCAAGTTTTGGGTGAGACACCGATATGAGGAGAATAAGGAATGACAAGAACCTAAGCTTGGGGATGCCCAAGGAACCCCAAAGGTAATATACAAGGAAGACTCAAGCGCCTAAGCTTGGGGATGCCCCGGAAGGCATCCCCTCTTTCGTCTTCAACACTACTGGTATATCTTACTTGGAGCTATATTTTTATTCGTTACATAATATGTGTTTTACTTGGAGTGTCATTATATTTTGTTATTTTCTGTTAGGTGTTATTCGTAATCTTGTTTTTCAATAAAAAGTTCTGAGAATTGTCTTAGGATGCTTGCATTGCATGTTTTGATGTGTGCTGCGTAAAATCAGAAACTTTTGCTGTAGTGTTTGAATTTTCATATTTTAGTGGAACGTGAAACGTTTCTGATATTTTTACACAGTATTTTCATATAAATTATTTATAATTTCCTAAATTTTCATAATTGTTTGAGTTACAGAAGTACACTGTTTTCATAAATTTCTACAGACTGTTCTGTTTGGACAGATTGCTGTCATAGTTTCATTATCTACTTATCCTATAGTTTCCATAGCCTATATTGGTAGATATAAATTTTGGAGATGATAGTAAAAAGTAGATGATGTTTGAAATTATTATGCAACTTGTCTTGGCAGTACATAAAGAGTTGATTTATTATTATGTGTACTAACCTATCTCACGAGTTCTTTTCAAGTTTTGTGTGGATGAAGTTTTTGAGAATAGGTGAAACCATGATATGAGAGGATTGAACGAGATACAAAAGCTCAAGCTTGGGGATGCCCAAGGCACCCCAAGTAAATATTTCAAGAAGTCTCAAGCATCTAAGCTTGGGGATGCTACGCATCCCACCTCTCTTCATCAACAATTATCGGTTAGCCTATGTTGAGCCTAAATTTTTATTCGTTCACATGATGTGTGCTATTCTTGGAGTGCTATTTTTCTTTTGCTTGTTGTTGAATTAAATACTTAAGATCTGAAATTATTAGATGAGAGAGTCTTCACATAGTTATTTTTGTTGGCTACTCATTGATCTTCACTTATATCTTTTTGGAGTAGTTTGTCTTTTGCTCTAGTGCTTCACTTATATCTTTGTAGAGCACGGCGGTGGTTTCATTTTATAGAAATTGATGAACTCTCATGCTTCACTTAAATTATTTTGTGAGTCTCTAAACAGCATGGTAACTTGCTTAGGTTATGAATTTAGTCCTAATATAATGGGCATCCAAGAGGGATATAATAAAAACTTTCATATAAAGTGCATTGAATACTATGAGAAGTTTGATTCCTTATGATTGTTTTGAGATATAAAGATGGTAATATTAGAGACATGCTAGTGAGTAATTGTGGATTGGTAGAAATACTTGTGTTAAAGGTTGTGATTCCCATAGCATGCACGTATGGTGAACCGTTATGTGACGAAGTCGGAGCATGATTTATTTATTGATTGCCCTCCTTTGTGTGGAGGTCGGGATCGCACGATGGTTAACTCCTACCAACCCTTCCCCTGGGAGCTTGCGTGTAGTACTTTGTTTTGATAACTAATAGACTTTTTCAATAAGTATGTGAGTTCTTTATGACTAATGTTAGGTCCATGAATTATACGCACTCTCACCCTTCCACCCTTGCTAGCCTCTCTAGTACCGCACAACTTTCGCCGGTGCATTAAACCCACCATATACCTTCCTCAAAACAGCCACCATACCTACCTATTATGGCATTTCCATAGCCATTCCGAGATATATTTCCATGCAACTTCCACCGTTCCATTTATGACACACATCATCATTGTCATATTGCTTTGCATGATCATGTAGTTGACATCGTATTTGTGGCAAAGCCATCGTTCATATTTTTTATACATGTCACTCCTGAGTCATTGCAAATCCTGGTACACCGCCGGAGGCATTCATATAGAGTCATATTTTGTTCTAAGTATCGAGTTGTAATTCTTGAGTTGCAAGTAAATAAAAGTGTGATGATCATCATTATTAGAGCATTGTCCCATGTGAGGAAAGGATGATGGAAGCTATGATTCCCTCACAAGTTGGGATGAGTCTCCGGACTTTACAAAAAATAAAAGAGGCCAAAGAAGCCCAAATACAAAAAAGACAGAGGCCAAAGAAGCCCACCACAAAAAAAACAAAAAAATGAGATAAAAGAGAGAAGGGGCAATGCTACTATTCCTTTTTTCCACACTTGTGCTTTAAAGTAGCACCATGATCTTCATGATAGAGAGTCTCCTATATTGACACTTTCATATACTAGTGGGAATTTTTCATTATAGAACTTAGCTTGTATATTCCAATGATGGGCTTCCTCAAATTGCCCTAGGTCTTCGTGAGCAAGCGAGTTGGATGCACACCCACTTAGTTTCTTTTTGAGATTTCATACACTTATAGCTCTAGTGCATCCGTTGCATGGCAATCCCTACTCACTCACGTTGATATCTATTGATGGGCATCTCCATAGCCCGTTGATATGCCTAGTTGATGTGAGACTATCTCCTTCTTTTTGTCTTCTCCACAACCACCATATTCTATTCCACCAATAGTGCTATATCCATGGCTCACGCTCATGTATTGCGTGAGTGTTGAAATTTTTTGAGAATACTAAAGTATGAAACAATTGCTTGGCTAAAACCGGGGTTGTGCATGATTTAATACTTTGTGTGATGAAGATGTAGCATATCCAGACTATATGATTTTGTAGGGATAACTTTCTTTGGCCATGTTATTTTGAAAAGAAACGATTACTTTGTTAGTATGCTTGAACTATTAATGTTTTTATGTCAACATTAAACTTTTGTTTTGAATCTTATGGATCTGAACATTCATGCCACACTAAAGAATATTACATGGATAAATATGTTAGGTAGCATTCCACATCAAAAATTCTGTTTTTATCATTTACCTACTCGAGGACGAGCAGGAATTAAGCTTGGGGATGCTGATACGTCTCCAACGTATCTATAATTTTTTATTGTTCCATGCTATTATATTATCGGTTTTGGATGTTTTATATGCATTAATATGCTATTTTATATTATTTTTGGGACTAACCTATTAACCTAGAGCCCAGTGCCAGTCTCTGTTTTTTCCTTGTTTTTCAGCTTCACAGAAAAGGAATATCAAACGGAGTCCAAACGGAATAAAAATTTACGGAGAAATTTTTTGGAAAGTATAAAAAATACTGGAGCAAAAAGATACCGGAGAGGAGTCCCGAGGCAGCCACAAGCCTAGGGGGCGCCCCCCCTAGGGCGCGCCCCCTGGCTTGTGGGCCCCTCGGGAGTCCCCCTGACTTGATTCCAACGCCAAGTACTCCTATAAATCCCGTAACCCCCAGAAAGAAACCTAGATCGGGAGTTCCGCTGCTGCAAGCCTCTATAGCCACGAAAAATCAATCGAGAGCTCGTTCTGGCACCCTGCCGGAGGGGGAAACCATCCCCGGAGGCCATCTTCATCATCCCGGCGGGCTCCATGACGAGGAGGGAGTAGTTCACCCTCGGGGCTGAGGGTATGTACCAGTAGCTATGTGTTTGATCTCTCTCTCGTGTTCTTGAGATGACACGATCTTGATGTATCGCGAGCTTTATTAATATAGATGAATCATATGGAGTTTTCCCCTCTCTATCTTCTTGTGATGAATTGAGTTTTCCCTTTGAAGTTTTCTTATCGGATTGAGTCTTTAAAGGATTTGAGAACACTTGATGTATGTCTTGCAATGGGATATCCGTGGTGACAATGGGATGTTCTATTGATCCACTTGATGTATGTTTTGGTGGTCAACTTGCGGGTTCCGTGACCTTGGCAATCTATACATAGGGGTTAGCACATGTTTTCGTCTTGACTCTCCGGTAGAAACTTTGGGGCACTCTTTGAAGTTCTTTGTGTTGGATTGAACCTGATGAATCTGAAATTGTTTGATGCATATCGTATAATCAAGCCCATGGGTACTCGTGGTGACATTGGAGTATCTAGGTGACATTAGGGTTTTGGTTGATGTGTATCTTAAGGTGTTATTTTAGTACGAACTCTAGGGCTGTTCGTGACACTTATAGGGATAGCCCATACGATTGATCGGAAAAGATAACTTTGAGGTGGTTTCGTACCCTACAATAATTTCTTCGTTTGTTCTCCGCTATTTGTGACTTTGGAGTGAACTCTTTGTCGCACGTGAGGGATTTACATATAATTCAACTATGTCAGTATTGTTGAGAGAAATTGCACTAGCGAAAGTACAGACCCTAGGCCTTGTTTTCAAGCATTACAATATTATTTGTGCTCACTTTTGTTACTTGCTACCTTGCTGTTTTTATAGTTTCAGGTTACAAAAATCTATATCTACTATCCATATTGCACTTGTATCACCATCTCTTCGCCGAACTAGTGCACCTATACAATTTGCCATTGTATTGGGTGTGTTGGGGACACAAGAGATTTCTTGTATTTGATTGCAGAGTTGTTTGAGAGAGACCATCTTCATCCTACGCCTCCCACGGATTGATAAACCTTAGGTCATCCACTTGAGGGCAATTTGCTGCTGTCCTACAAAACTCTGCGCTTGGAGGCCCAACACGAGTCTACAAGAAGAAGTTTGCGTAGTAGACATCAATGCCCATATTGGTTCCTACATATTCTACGAAGATCTTTATCGGTTGAACCTCTATGTCAAGGATTCAGTTAATCCCGTATGCTGTTCCCTTTGTTCTTCGGTATGTTACTTGCTCGAGATTCCATCGTCGGTATCTCTATACCTAGTTCAATCTCGTTACCGGCAAGTCTCTTTACTCGTTCTGTAATACAAGATTCCGTGGCTAACACTTTAGTCACTTTGCTTGCAAGGCTTGTTGTGATGTTGTATTACCGAGTGGGCCCTGAGATACCTCTCCGTCACACGGAGTAACAAATCCCAGTCTTGATCCAGGCCCACTCAACAGACACCTTCGGAGATACCTGTAGAGCATCTTTATAGTCACCCAGTTACGTTGCAACGTTTGATACACACAAGGTATTCCTCCGTTGTCAGTGAGTTGCATGATCTCATGGTCATAGGAACAGATACTTGACATGCAGAAAACTATAGCAATAAACTAACACGATCATATGCTACGTTCATAGTTTGGGTCTTGTCCATCACATCATTCTCCTAATGATGTGATCCCGTTATCAAATAACATCTCATGTCAATGGCTAGGAAACCTTGACCATCTTTGATCAACGAGCTACTCTACTAGAGGCATACTATTGACACAGTGTTGTCTATGTATCCACACATGCATTTGAGTTTCCAATCAATACAATTATAGCATGGATAATAAACGATTATCATGAACAAGGAAATATAATAATAACCACTTTATTATTGCCTCTAGGGCATATTTCCAAAACTAGGTAAAAAATATATACGTGGTTTGAGGTGAGGAACGAAGTGGAGGAGGGCAAAAGGGGTCAACCCTCAGCCATGCTTGTTTGAAGGCCCGTGCATGGTACATGCTCGTGCGCACTAGGTGGCCTGCAGCTATAGCGGTGGGGCCCATTTGCACGGGGTCCTGGAGACCCGTGCGCATGGGGTGTCTAGAAACTCTCTGGATAGATCATGCGCACGGGGTCCAGGAGGGGTCGTGCGCACGGAGTCACCTGAGCACGTCCTCTTCTTCCCGCTGTCGGTCTCCATCTTGCTCGCGTCCTTGTCATCCTTCCGTTTGGACTTGGCGAGGCTCCTTAATTAGCTCCTTGATGGGGGTTGTCCTCGTACCTAATGACACACAAGGTTCCATGGTGAGGTATTAACCAAGTTCCATACATATCCATATCAAAATCGCAAAGGAGTGAGTTAACCTCACTTTCGATGGCACATGTGCGAGCTCTTGTTATGGGTCCACTTGGTGCTTGACGAGTTAGTGTGGTTACCATGACGATGACCGAAGAATGCTCCGCACCATCTCCCCCCTCCCCTCTAGGGAAGACTCTCTCTCGGATTGATAACCTCATCACCATGGAAAGGAGATAGGTCCTTGACGTTGAAAATGTCGCTCACATTGTGCGTGTCGCGTGGAATGTCAATCTTGTAGGCATTATTGTTGTAGCGTGCTAGCAACTTGAATGGTCCGTCGGCGTGAGGTAGAAAGCTTTGTCTTGCACTCGTTTGGGAAAAGGTCTTTGCGAAGCTGTAGCCACATAAGATCCCTGGGGTTGAACGCCATGTGGTGCTTGTTGGTGTTGAGCTTGGTGGTGACTAGTGAGGCATTGTACTTGGCGTTGAATCGTGTGCCTTGTATCTTCATGCATCTTCTTGAGGTAAGTTTCTCTTGCGGTCGCGTCCATGTTTGTTCGCTCTTTTAGTGGTAGCGGGCGGATGTCTAATGGCGATAATGCGATGAAGCCATAGACCACCTAAAGAGGGACTTGCTGGTTGTAGAGTGTCATGCTCAATTGTAGGCGTACTTGGCTATGGGAAAGCATTCCTCCCACTCCTTGATGTTTTTCTTGATCAACACGCAGAGGAGTGTAGGTAGTGTCCGATTGGTGAACTCCGTTTGACCGTCGGTTTGTGGGTGATAGACCGCGGATAAGAGTAACCTGATTCCGAGCTTGACGCATAGTGTCTTCCAAAAGTAGCTTAGGAACTTGACGTCGCGGTCCGATAAAATCATCTTGGGCACTCCATGCAATCGCAAGATTTCCCTACAAAAGAGATTTGCAACATGTGAAGCATCGTCTATCTTGTTGCATGGAATAAAATGTGCCATTTTAGGGAAACGGTCCACAATGACAAATACCGAATCTTTTCTATTTTGAGTTCGAGGCAAGCCAAGCATTAATCCATACTAATGTCTTCCCATGCGTCATACGGAATAGGAAGTGGCATATGTAGACCATGAGATTGATTTTGCGACTTAGTTTTGCGTAATGTGGAGCACCGGTTGGTGTAGTGCGCGACGTCACAAAACATCTTTAGCCAATAGTACTTGTTTGAGAGTGTCGCAATCGAAATGTCCCATAAGTCCTCTGTCATGACTATGAGTCTCTTGCAAAAGTAACAAACAAATAAAAGACTCGAGTACATAAAGTTTGTTACCCCACATAAGATACCCATCCTTGAGATAAATTGCTCCAATAAGTGTTAGTTTGACATTTGGAATAAGGAATCTGAAATGAATTATCATGCACATACAAGTCTTTAATGTGCTGAAGGCCAACAACATTTAATTCAAGTTGAGGAACTAACATGCACTTGTGGGAAAAATCATCCGCCACTTCATTCTCTTTGCCCTTAATGTACTTAATGATATAAGGGAAAAATTCAATGAATTCACCTCATTTGGCATGCCTTTTATTCAACTTGGTTTGAATTTTAAGGTATTTGAGCGTCTCATGATCGGTATGTATGAAAAACTTACGTAGGCGATGGTAATGCTCCCAAACATGCAAGACTCTTACCAAGGCATATAACTCTTTGCCATAGATGGGATAACTAAGTTGTGCGCCAGAAAGTTTATTGCTAAACTATGCTACGAGTTGCTTTTCTTGCATCAACATGCAACCTATGCCATTACCACTAGGGTCACAATGCACTTCAAATGTTTTATCAAAATGGGGTAAGGCGAGTAATGGAGCATGTGTAAGCAGGGTTTTAAGCTCATTAAATATGGCATCTTGGGAAGGTCCATGATAGGTCTCCAACATATCTATAATTTTTTATTGTTCCATGCTATAATATTATCATTCTAGGATGCATTTTGGGTGATTACTTACCAATTCATATTATTTTTGAGCACTAACCAATTAACCCAGTGCCCAGTGCTAGTTGTTGTTTTCTACATGTTTTGGCTTTTCAGGTTTACAGTACCAAACGAAGTCCAATTGCCATGAAACTTTTTTATGATTTTTTCCGGACCAAAAGAAAACCTGGAAGCTTTTGGAGGAGACCGGAGGCCGGACGAGGGAGCGAGCACACAACAGGGCACGCCAGGGGGTGGTCATGCCCTGTTATGTGGTGGGCCCCTCGAGCGTCCCCCGACGCCCCTCTCTGGCCTATAAATTCTAATAAGTCCCAAAAACCCTATAGAGCCTCCCGAAACACTTTTTCTGCCGCCGCAAGTCTCTGTTCCACCGTGTGCCTATCTGGAGCCCTTTTTCAGTGCCTTGCCGGAGGGGGGGGTCGATCACGGAGGGCCTCTACATCAACCTTGCTGCTCCCATGGTGATGTCTGAGTAGTTCCCTATAGACCTACGGGTCCGTAGTTAGTACCTAGATGGCTTTCTCTCTCTCTCTCTCTTGATCTTCAATACAAAGTTCACCGCATCTTCGTGGTGATCTATTCGATGTAATCACTTTGTGCGGTGTGGTTGTTGGGATCCGATGAATTGTGGGTTTATATTCAGATTATTCATGAAAAAGATTTGAGTCTTCTTTGAAATCTATTATGATTCTTATTTGCATGATTATTGTAGCTTCATAAATCTCTCCGCTCTATTAAAATAGTTTGGCCACCTAGATTGATATTTCTTCATTGAGAGAGGTGTTGTGTGATACAAGTGATCTGCATTGGGTTTTTCGTGATGAGAAACGCGTTATCGCAGCACAATGTGGGTAAGTATTTCCCTCTGTTATGAAACAAAGGTTTATCGAACCAATAGGAATACCAATCCTCAACCGTCTTCAGCGGCTGCACACAAAAGAGCAAACAACTTGCACCCAACGGTGACAAGAGGGTTGTCAATCCCCTTGATCTCGTTATTTGCAAGCAAATGAGTTGTGTACATAATTGTAAATTCCAAAATAAAATAAAATCAAATAAATGACAGCAAGGTAATAGTAGCGTTTGTAAATATATATATAAGTGAATAGACCCAGGGCCCGTATTGTTCTCTACTGGCATCTCTCATAGAAATAGCATATGGTGGGTAAACAAATTACTGTTGGGCAATTGATAGAAAAGCGAATAGTTATGCGATTTTCACGGCAATGATCATGTGTATATAGGCATCACATCCATAAGAAAATAGGCTGACTCCTGCCTGTACCTATTACTATTACTCCACTCATCGACCGCTATCCAGCATGCATCTAGAGTATTAAGTAAAACATAGTACTGCTTGGAGAACGATGACATGATGTAGACAAAGTAAACTCAATCAATATGAATTATCCCCATTGTTTTATCCCTAGTAGCAGCAACACAAAGACGTATCTTGTCCCCTACTTTGTCACTGGTATATAGAAACTTGTCAGGTTGAACCTACCACAAAGCACCACTCCCACTGAAAAAATATCAATCTAGTTGGCCAAACTATCTCAATAGATCAAAGAGCATTATGAAGCTATAATGATCATGCACATCAGAATCATATTAGATTTCAGAGAAGTCTCAAATATTTATCATGAATAATCTGAACATAAACTCACAATTCATCGGATCCCAACAAATGCACCATACAAAGGGATTACATCAGATAGATCAAGGCAAAGATGCAATGAACATTGTATTGAAGATCAAGAGAGAGATGGAGAGATTTCAATCTAGGTACTACCTACGGACCCGTAGGTCTGTGGTGAGCTACTCACACATCATCATCAGGGCAGCAAGGTTGATGAAGAGGCCCTCCGTGACCGATCCCCCCTCCGGCAGGGTGCCGGAACGGAGCTCTAGATAGGCTCCCGTCGGAACAGAGACTTGCGGCGGCATAAAAAGTGTTTTGGGACCTCCTCTAGGGTTTTTGGAATATTAGAGAATTTATAGGCCCGAGAGGGACGTCGGGAGAGCCACGAGGGGGCCACCGCATATCAGGGCGCGGGCCCCCAGGGCGCGCCCTGATGTGCGGTGAGGACCTCGTGCACCTCCCGGCTTCCTCCCAAAGCTTCTAGGTCTTCTTTTAGTCCAGAAGAAATCATCAAAAAGTTCCATGGCAATTGGACTTCGTTTGGTACTGTAAACCTGAAAAGTAAAAAACATGCAGAAAACAGCAACTTGCACTGGGCACTGGGTCAATAGATTAGTGGTAAAAAATATTATAAATTGGTAAAAAAATGCCCAAAAAGTATCCTAGAATGATAATATATCAGCATGGAACAATCAAAAATTATATATATGTTGGAGACGTATCACTGTGTAGTGGGTTCAATCTGGCGGTGCTCTATATCCCAGTGACAGAAGGGGACAAGACACGTATTTATATTGTTTCCACTAAGGTTAAAACGATGGGGTTAATTCATAATGATTCAGTTTTCTTTGTCTACATCATGTCATCGTTCTCAAAGCATTGCTCTGTTTGTCATGAACTTAAAACTTAGAGAGGCAAGCATAGAAGCGCTCTCGACGTGGAGTAATAGTAATAGGTGCAGGCAGGAGTCGGCCTATTTGCTTATGGGCGTGATGCCTATATACACATGGTCATTGCCGTGAATAAATATTGCATAACTATGAGCTTTTCTATCAATTCCCAACAGTAATTTGTTAACCCACCGTATGCCTGCTACATGAGACAGCCACTAGAGAACACTATGGCCCCCGGGTCTATTCACTTATATATTTACAAAAGCTTTCATTACCTTGCTGCCATTTATTTGATTTTATTCTAGTTTGCAATTTACTTTATTCAACTATCATCTACACACTTCATTTTCTTGCAAATAACAAGTCCAGGGCGATTGACAACACTCTTGCCCGTGTTGGGTGCAAGTGTTTGCTTCTTTGTGTGCAGTCGCTGAAGACGTGGGTTGCGTGCTACTACTATTGGTTCGATAACCTTGGTTCTCACTGAGGGAACTACTTATCTATACTGTGATGCATCACCCGTTCCTCTTCATGGAAAACCCAACGCAGATCACAAGTATAAGGAAGGATTTCTAGCGCTATTGCCGGGGAGTGTCACCAACCTACTATCAAGTACCTTCGCACAAATCATCTTTCACTTTTTCTACTTTTTATTTGCTGTTATATTTTGCTTGTTTCATAAAAATCAAAAATACAAAAATATTTATCTCTGCTAGTTACAAGTTTACTTCTTTGCTTGCTCGGTCACCATGTCTCAAGATACTACTAAGTTGTGTGACTTCTCAAATACTAATAACAATGATTTTATTAGAACTCCAATACCACCCGCCACTAGTGCGGAGTTTTATGATATTAATGTTGCATTATTGAATCTTGTCATGAAAGAACAATTTTCGGGAAGTCCTAATATATTGAGGATCCTGCTCCTCATCTTAATACCTTTGTTGAATTATGTGATATGCAAAAGAAAAAGGATATGGATAATGATGTTGTCAAATTGAAATTATTCCTTTTTCACTACGAGATAAAGCTAATGCTTGGTTTTCACCTTTACCATGTAATAGTATTGGAACTTGAGATAAGTGTAAAGATGCTTTCATTGCCAAGTATTTTCCTCCTAGTAAGATCATCTCCCTTAGAAATCAAATTATGAATTTTAAACAACATGATCAATAACATGTTCCACAAGCTTGGGAGAGGATGAAATTGATGATTAGAAGTTGCCCTACTCATGGATTAAACTTGTGGATGATTATCCAAAATTTCTATGTTGGACTAAACTTTGTGTCTAGAAATCTTCTAGATTCTGCTGCAGGTGGTACCTTCATGGAAGGTGACATTAGGTGAGGCCACCAAACTTTTGGACAACATCATGACAAACTACTCCCAATGGCATACCCAAAGAGCTCCAACTTGTAAGCAGGTGAAGTATGTCAAAGAAATCACTACTTTGAGTGAAAAAATGGATGCTCTTACGAAAATGGTAGCTAGTAAAAATGCTCATGATAATCCCAATGATGTGCCTTTGTCTACCTTTATTGAGCAAAATGATGATGCCATTGATGTGAACTTTATGTCGTGAAACAGTTTCAGCAACAATGCTTATAGAGGAAATTTCAATGCTAGATCGTATTCTGGTCATTCGTCTAATAATTACGGAAAGTCTTGTACAAATAATAATAGGATATCATCGTATCTTGAGAACACCATTAAATAATTTATTAGTTCTCAAAATATTTTCAATACTATGGTAGAATAAAAGTTGCATAAAGTTGATGATTTGGCTAAAAACATGGATAGGATTGCTCTTGGTGTGGAAACTCTCAAAAATAAAACTTTGCCACCCAAGCATGATTTTAATGATACTATTAAATCTATCCAAATATCTATTAATGAAATTAAGGAGAGGACCGCTAAGTGAAAGCTAAGCGAGAATTCTTAGAAAAAGTTCCTCCACCTGGCTTTTACTGGAATCATGATGAAGATCTTAAAATTATTGGTACTTCTCCAGTTGAATCTTTGTCTACTAATGTGAAAGTAAATGATAAATGGACTAGAGATGAGTCAACCTTAGCTAGAAGGCGTCCCGTTTGCTCGGAGGGTGCTCATTCTAATGATAAAATTGAAAAAAGTGGGTTTGGAGAGCTTAAAACTTTAACAAGTGATGTGCTCACTATATTGGATTTCAAGGACTTTAATTATGAAATCTGCTCCTTGGTAGAATGTATTTCCTTGTTGCAATCCATTATTGGCTCACCCAACGCTTATAAACAAAATAAGGCTTTTGCTCAACATATAGTACAAGCGATGATAAAAGCTTATGATGAGAAACTTGAACTTGAAGTTTCTATTCCTAGAAAGTTGCATGATGAATGGGAACCTACTATCAAAATAAAACTGAAATAATATGAATTCCATGCCTTGTGTGACCTTGGTGCTAGTTTTTCAACAATACCTAAGTCTCTTTGTGATGTGCTTGGTCTCACCGATATTCAAGATTGTTCCCTAAACTTGCATCTTGCAGATTCTACAATCAAGAAACCTTTGGGTAGAATAAATGATGTGCTTTTTGTTACAAATAGAAGTTATGTGTCTGTAGATTTCATTGTATTTGGTATATAATTCTATCCTACTTGTCCAATAATACTTGGAAGACCTTTCTTATGAACTATAGGTGCAATATTGATATGAAAGAGAGAAACATAAGGTTCTAGTTTCCATTAAAGAAAGGGATGTAACACTTCCCTAGGAAGAGGATTAAGCCACCTTATGAATCTATCATGAGGGCTACTTATGGGTGGAGTTTGAAAGATGACAACACTTGAAACTATGCAATATGCCAAGCTAGGGGCATAAATCAATAGCGCTAGCTGGGAGGCAACTCAATAGTTATCTTAAATTTTTTCTTTTTACTTTCTGTTTTGTGTGCCATAACATGATTATTGCCTCTGTAATGATTGTTTTTTTATGTTTAAATTAGTATTTGTGGCAAGTAAAGCCTTTGGGAGGACTTACAAGATAAGTAGAATTGATACAGTGCAAAAACAAAAACATTAGCGTCCATTGCAGAATTTCTCTGATTTTACTGGAACGTCTTTTTGATCTGAATATTTAACAAAGTATTGCTATACGAGTTATTCAGGTTGTCTTAATTTGTCAGAACTTTTGGAGTTATATCAGTATAGTTTCTCTACAGATCTTTAAAGACGGTTCTGTTTTAGACAGGTTCAATTTATAACAGTACCCAAAGTATTCTATATGTTTGCTATACTAACGGATCTCACGAAGGTTTTGTTGAGTTTTGTGTTCTATTTTCAAGATTTGGGTGGTAACACGATGGATGAAGGAATAAGGAGCGGCAAGAGCCTAAGCTTTGGGATTCCCAAGGCACCCCAAGGTAATATTCTAGGAATACTCAAGTGTCTAAGCTTGGGGATGTCCCGGAAGGCATCCCCTCTTTCGTCTCAATCCATCGGTATGCCACTTGGAGCTATATTTTATTCATCACATGATATGTGTTTTGCTTGGAGCGTCATTTGCTTTAGTTTGCTTTTGCTTTAGCTTTCCACAACCATTGTTCTCTTGACACACCCACTTGAGAGAGACACAAGATCACCATGATTTATTAGAATACTCTTTGTGCTGCACTTATATCTTTTGATCTTAGCAGTTGCTCTAGTACTTCACTGATATCTTTTAGAGCACGGAGGAGTATAGATTTTATAGAAATAATTGCACTCCTGTTCTTCACTTATATTTGTTTGAGAGCTAATAAATAGTGTCCCTAATTTGCATGGGTTATAAGACTAGTCCAAAAATAATAGGTATCCAATGAGTTCATGATCAAAACCACATGTAGCACATAAAAGAGAAATTGTGGGTTAATGATATTAATGTGGTAATATGAAAGGGCATGAGTGCATGATCGTTGGTTAGTAAGAATATTGTGAATTAGAGGGTGTTAACTTGATGTTCATCTAAATATTTTTATTGCATTGTGATGAGGTGTGAGCATACTTATTCCTCAAGGAAATCCTAGTGTTGTGTAAGTCGGAGGCGCGCGATGGTTAACTCCTCCCAACCTCCTCCCTAGGGGCATGCAAGTAGTGCTTTGCCTCGAGAGAGCTAATAAAATATTGCAATAAGTATGTGAGTTCTCTGTGACTAATGTGAATCCATGGATGTATGCACTCTCACCGCCTCATATTTGCTAGCCTCTTCGGTATCGTGCATTGCCCATTCTCACCTCAAGGATCGGTGCAACCTTCGCCGGTGAATCCAAACCCTGTGACATGATATGCTCTATTGCACATAAGCCTCGTTATATCTTCCTCAAAACAGACACCATACCTACCTATTATGGCATTTCCATAGCCATTCCGAGTTATATTGACATGCACCTTCCACGGTTACATCATATGACTAGTACTTTCATTTTCATATTGCTTTGCATGATCATATAAGCGGACATAGTATTTGCAGCAAAGCCATCGTTCATCATTTTTTATACATGTTACGCTTGATCATTGCACATCCTGGTACATTGCCCGAGGCATTCATATAGAGTCATAATATAGTTTTTCATGTTGAGTTGTAAGTAAATAAAAGTGTGATGATCATCATTATTAGGGCACTGTATCAGTGAGGAAAGACGATGGAGACAATGATTCCCCACAAGTCGGGATGAGACTCCGGAGAAAAATAAAAGAAAGAAAGAAAAAAAAGAAAAAAGAATAAGAAAAAAAAGAAAACAAAAAAGAAAGAAATAATAAATGAGAGAAAAGAGAGAAGGGACAGTACTACTACTTCTTTTTCCACACTTGTGCCTCAAAAATGGCACCATGTTCTTCATATAGAGAGTCTCTTGTTTTGTCACTTTCATATGCTAGTGGGAGTTTTTCATTATAGAACTTGGCTTGTTTATTCTGATGACGGGCTTCCTCAAATTCCCAAGGTCTTCATGAGCGAGCAAGTTGGATGCAAACCCACTTAGCTTCATTTGAGCTTTCATACACTTATAGCTCTAGTGCATCTGTTGCATAACAATCCCTAATCCTCGCATTGATATCCATTGATGCGCATCTCCATAACCCGTTGATACGCCTAGTTTATGTGAGACTTCCTTCTCCACTTTTACCCCTTTGAAACCTACCACCATATTCTATTCCACCTTTATGCTATATCCATGGTCCACGCTCATATATTGCGTGAGTAATAAAAAGCTGAAGCGTGTTAAGAAGTATGATCCAATTGACTGACTGGACACCGTGGTGCTTGACATTTGTATTTATGTGGTAAAGATGGAGCCATGCCATTTTAATATGATAAAATGAATAGGAGGTGAACATTCTTTAAGAATCGTATATTTTGAAACTTGATAATTATGTTACTTATGTTTATAAGTATTACTATGTTGATGTTTATTAATTCATCGTATCTCAGTTATCATACCTGTAAATGATTACATGTTGGGTAGCATGTCACATCAAAAATTCCGTTTTTATCATTTACCTACTCGAGGACGAGCAGGAATTAAGCTCGGGGATGCTGATACGTCTCCAACGTATATTGTTCCATGCTATAATATTATCATTCTAGGATGCTTTTTGGGTGATTGTTTACCAATTCATATTATTTTTTAGGACAAACCTATTAAACCAGTGCCCAGTGATAGTTGTTGTTTTCTGCATGTTTTTGGCTTTTCAGGTTTATAGTACCAACCGAAGTCCAATTGCCCCAAAACTATTTTACGATTTTTTTCTGGACCAAAAGAAGACCTGGAAGCATCGGGAGGAGACCAGAGGTCGGACGAGGGAGCGAGCACACAACCGGGCGCGCCCAGCGGGATGGCAGCGCCCTGTTATGTGGTGGGCCCCACGAGCGTCCCCGACGCCCCTCTTTGGCCTATAAATTCTAATAAGTCCCAAAAACCCTAGAGAGCCTCCCAAAACACTTTTTCTGCCGTCGCAAGTCTCTGTTCCACCGTGTGCCCATCTGGAGCCCTTTTTCGGTGCCCTGCCGGAGGGGAGATCGATCACGAAGGGCCTCTCCATCAACCTTGCTACTCCCATGGTGATGTGTGAGTAGTTCCCTAGAGACCTACGGGTCCGTATTTAGTACCTAGATGACTTTCTCTCTCTCTCTCTCTCTCTCTTGATCTTCAATACAAAGTTCACGGCATCTTCGTGGTCATCTATTCGATGTAATCACTTTGTGCGGTCCGTTTGTTGGGATCCGATGAATTGTGGGTTTATGTTCATATTATTCATGAAAAGATTTGAGTCTTCTCTAAAATCTATTATGATTCTTATTTGCATGATTATTATAGATTCATAAATCCCTCCGATCTATTGAAATAGTGTGGCCAACTAGATTGATATTTCTGCATTGAGAGAGGTGTTGTGTGATACATGTGATCTGCGTTGGGTTTTCCGTGAAGAGGAACGGGTTATCGCAGTACAATGTGGATAAGTATTTCCCTCAGTTATGAAACCAAGGTTTATCGAACCGATAGGAATACCAATCCTCAACCGTCTTCAGCGGCTGCACACAAAAGAGCAAACAACTTGCACCCAACGTTGGCAAGAGGGTTGTCAATCCCTTTGATCTCATTATTTGCAAGCACATGAGTTGTGTAGATAATTGTAAATTCCAAAATAAAATAAAAGGAAATAAATGGCAGCAAGGTAATAGTCGCATTTGTAAATATATAAGTGAATAGACCCAGGGGCCGTAGTGTTCTCTAGTGGCATCTCTCATAGAAATAGCGTATGGTGGGTAAACAAATTAGTGTTGGGCAATTGATAGAAAAGCGAATAGTTATGCGATTTTCACGGCAATGATCATGTGTATATAGGCATCACATCCATAAGAAAATAGGCCGCCTCCTGCCTGCACCTATTACTATTACTCCACTCATCGAGCGCTATCCAGCATGCATCTAGAGTAAACTCAATCAATATGAATTAACCCCATTGTTTTAACCCTAGTGGAAGCAACACAAAGACGTATCTTGTCCCCTACTTTGTCATTGGTTTATAGAAACTTGTCAGGTTGAACCTACTACAGCGCACCACTCCCACCGAAAAAACATCAATCTAGTTGGCCAAACTATCTCAATAGATCAGAGACCATTACGAAGCTATAATGATCATGCACATTAGAATCATATTAGATTTCAAAGAAGACTCAAATATTTATCATGAATAATCTGAACATAAACTCACAATTCATCGGATCCCAACAAACGCACCATACAAAGGGATTACATCAGATAGATCAAGGCAAAGATGCGATAAACATTGTATTGAAGATCAAGAGAGTGAGAGAGATTTCCATCTAGGTACTACCTACGGACCCATAGGTCTGTGGTGAACTACTCAGACATCATCATCAGGGCAGCAAGGTTGATGAAGAGGCCCTCCATGATTGATCCCCCCTCCGGCAGGGTGCCGGAACGGAGCTAGATGGGCTCCCGTCAGAACAGAGACTTGCGGTGACGTAAAAAATGTTTCAGGACCTCCTATAGGGTTTTTCGAATATTACAGAATTTATAGGCTAGAGAGGGACGTCAGGAGAGCCAAGAGGGGGCCACCACATATTAGGGCGCGGCCCCCCTAGGGCACGCCCTAATGTGCGGTGGGGCCCTCGTGCGCCTCCCGGCTTCCTCCCAAAGCTTCTAGGTCTTCTTTTAGTCCAGAAAAAATCATCAAAAAGTTTCATGGCAGTTGGACTTCGTTTGGTACAGTAAACCTGAAAAGTAAAAAACATATAGAAAATAGCAACTAGCACTAGCCACTGGGTAAAAATGCCCAAAAAGTCTCCTAGAATGATAATATATCAGCTTGGAACAATAAAAAATTATAGATATGTTGGAGACGTATCACTGTGTAGTGGGTTCAATCTGGCGGTGCTTTGTATCCCAGTGATAGAAGGGGACAAGACACGTCTTTATATTGTTGCCACTAAGGATAAAACGACGGGGTTAATTCATATTGATTGAGTTTTCTTTGTCTACATCATGTCATCGTTCTCCAAGCATTACTCTGTTTGTCATGAACTTAATACTTAGAGAGGCAAGCATAGAAGCGCTCTCGACGTGGAGTAATAGTAATAGGTGCAGGAAGGAATCGGCCTATTTGCATATGGACGTTATCCCTATATGCACATGGTCATTGCCGTGAATAAATATTGCATAACTATGCGCTTTATATCAATTGCCCAACAGTAATTGATTTACCCACCGTATGCCTACTATATGAGACATGCCACTACAGAACACTATGGCCCCCGGGTCTATTCACTTATATATTTACAAAAGCTTTCATTACCTTGTTGCCATTTATTTGCTTTTATTTTAGTTTGCAATTTACTTTATTCAACTATCATCTACACACTTCATTTTCTTGCAAATAACGAGTCCAGGAGGATTGACAACACTCTTTCCCGCGTTGGGTGCAAGTGTTTGCTTCTTTGTGTGCAGTCACTGAAGACGTGGGTTGCGTGCTACTCCTATTGCTCGATAACCTTGGTTCTCACTGAGGGAAATACTTATCTATATTGTGCTGCATCACCCATTCCTCTTCACGGAAAACCCAACGCAGATCACAAGTATCAGAAAGGATTTCTGGCGCTATTGCCGGGGAGTATCACCAACCTACTATCAAGTACCTTCACACAAATTATCTTTCACTTGCTCTACTTCTTATTTGCTGTTATATTTTGCTTTTTTCATAAAAAACAAAAAAACAAAAATATTTATCTCTGCTAGTTACTAGTTTACTTCTTTGCTTTCTCGGTCACCATGTCTCAAGATACTATTAAGTTGTGTGACTTCTCAAATACTAATAACAATGATTTTATTAGAACTCCAATACGACCCGCAACTAGTGTGGAGTTTTATGATATTAATGCTGCATTGTTGAATCTTGTCATGAAAGAACAATTTTTGGGAAGTCCTAATATATTGAGGATCCCGCACCTCATCTTAATACCTTTCTTGAATTATGTGATATGCAAAAGAAAAATGATATGGATAATGATGTTGTCAAATTGAAATTATTCCTTTTTCAGTACGATATAAATCTAAGGCTTGGTTTTCATCTTTACCACGTAATAGTATTGGAACATGGGATAAGTGTAAAGATGCTTTCGTTGCCAAGTATTTTCCTCCTACTAAGATCATCTCCCTTAGAAATCAAATTATGAATTTTAAACAACATGATCAATAACACGTTGCACAAGCTTGGTAGGGGATGAAATTGATGATTAGAAATTGCCCTACTCATGGTTTAAACGTGTGGATGATTATCCAAAATTTCTATGTTGCACTAAACATTGTGTCTAGAAATCTTCTAGATTCTGTTGCAGGCGGTGCCTTCATGGAGGTGACATTTGGGGAGGCCACCAAACTTCTGGACCACATCATGACAAACTACTGCCAAAGGCATACCCAAAGAGCTCCAACTTGTAAGAAGGTAAATTAGGTCGAAGAAATCGCTACTTTGAGTGAAAAAGTGGATGCTCTTATGAAAATGGTTGCTAGTAAAAATGCTCATGTTGATCCCAATGATGTGCCTTTGTCTACCTTGATTGAGAAAAATGATGATGTTGTTGATGTGAACTTTATGTCGCGAAACAGTTTCAACAACAATGCTTATAGAGGAAATTTCAATGCTAGACCTTATTCTGGTAATTCTCTAATAATTATGGAAATTCTTATACAAATAATAATAGGATATAATCTTATCTTGAGAACACCATTAAAGAATTTATTAGTTTTCAAAAGATTTTCAATACTATGGTAGAAGAAAAGTTGCATAAAGTTGATGATTTGGCTAAAAACATGGATATGATTGCTCTTGGTGTGGAAACTCTTAAAAATAAAACTTTGCCACCCAAGCATGATTTTAATGATACTATTAAATCTATCCAAATATCTATTAATGAAAGTAAGGAGAGGACTGCTAAGTTGAAAGCTAAGCGAGAATTCTTAGAAAAAGCTCTTCCACCTGGCTTTTACCGGAATCATGATGAAGATCTTAAAATGATTGGTACTTCAACTATTGAATCTTTGTCTACTAATCTGAAAGTAAATTATAAAGGGACTGAAGATGAGACAACCTATGCTAGAAGGCGTCCTGTTTGCTCGGAGGGTGATGATTCTAATGATAAAATTGAAAAAAATGGGTTTGGAGAGGTTAAAACATTAACTAGTGATGTGATCACTATCTTGGATTACAAGGACTTTAATTATGAAAGGTGCTCCTTGGTAGAATGTATTTCCTTGTTGCAATCCATTATTGGCTCACCCAACGCTTATGAACAAAATAAGGCTTTTACTCAACATATAGTAGAAGCGATGATAAAAGCTTATGATGAGAAACTTGAACTTGAAGTTTCTATTCCTAGAAAGTTGCGTGATGAATGGGAACCTACTATCAAAATAAAACTGAAATAATATGAATTCAATGCCTTGTGTGACCTTGGTGCTAGTTTTTCAACAATACCTAAGTCTCTTTGTGATGTGCTTGGTCTCACCGATAATCAAGATTGTTCCCTAAACTTGCATCTTGAGGATTCTACAATCAAGAAACCTTTGGGTAGAATAAATGATGTGCTTATTGTTACAAATAGAAGTTATGTGTCTATAGATTTCATTGTATTTGGTATATAATTCTATCCTACTTGTCCAATAATACTTGGAAGACCTTTCTTATGAACTATAGGTGCAATATTGATATGAAAGAGAGAAACATAAGGTTCTAGTTTCCATTAAAGAAAGGGATGTAACACTTCCCTAGGAAGAGGATTAAGCCACCTTATGAATCTATCATGAGGACTACTTATGGGTGAAGTTTGAAAGATGACAACACTTGAAACTAAGCAATATGCCAAGCTAGGGGCATAAATCAATAGCGCTAGCTGGGAGGCAACTCAATAGTTATCTTAAATTTTTTCTTTTTACTTTCTGTTTTGTGTGCCATAACATGATTATTGCCTCTGTAATGATTGTTTTTTTATGTTTAAATTAGTATTTGTGCCAAGTAAAGCCTTTGGGAGGACTTACAAGATAAGTAGAATTGATACAGTGCAAAAACAAAAACTTTAGCGTCCATTGCAGAATTTCTCTGATTTTACTGGAACGTCTTTTTGATCAGAATATTTAACAAAGTATTGCTATACGAGTTATTCAGGTTGTCTTAATTTGTCAGAACTTTTGGAGTTATATCAGTATAGTTTCTCTACAGATCTTTAAAGACGGTTCTGTTTTAGACAGATTCTATTTTTGCTAGCATAATTTGCTTGTTTTGATGATGCTATGGATTGTATCGGGGGGGCGTATAAGCCATGGAGAAGTTATAATATAGTACCTTATGCAATAATAAAATAAGAATCACTTTAGAACAGTACCTAAAGTATTTGATATGTTTGCTATACTAACGGATCTCACGAAGATTTTGTTGAGTTTTGTGTGCTAAAGTTTTCAAGTTTTGGGTGGTATCACGATGGATGAAGGAATAAGGAGCGGCAAGAGCCTAAGCTTGGGTATGCCCAAGGAACCCTAAGGTAATATTCTAGGAAGACTCAAGCGTCTAAGCTGGGGATGCCCCGGTAGGCATCCCCTCTTTCGTCTCAATCCATCGGTATGTCACTTGGAGCTATATTTTTATTCATCACATGATATGTGTTTTGCTTGGAGCGTCATTTGCTTTAGTTTGCTTTTGATTTAGATTTCCACAATCATTGTTCTCTTGACACACCCACTTGAGAGAGACACAAGATCACCATGATTTATTAGAATACTCTTTGTGCTTCACTTATATCTTTTGAGCTTAGTAGTTGCTCTAGTACTTCACTTATATCTTTTAGAGCACGGAGGAGTATAGATTTTATAGAAATAATTGCACTCTTGTTCTTAATTTATATTTGTTTGAGAGCTAATAAATAGTGTCCCTAATTTGCATGGGTTATAAGACTAGTCCAAAAATAATAGGTATCCAATGAGTGCATAATCAAAACCACATGTAGCACATAAAAGTGAAATTGTGGGTTAATGATATTAATGCGGTAATATGAAAGGGCATGAGTGCATGATCATTGATTAGTTAGAATATTGTGAATTAGAGGGTGTTAACTTGATGTTCATCTAAATATTTTTATGGCATGGTGATGATGTGTGAGCATACTTATTCCTCATTGAAATCCTAGTGTTGTTTAAGTCGGAGGCGTGTGATGGTTAACTCCACCCAACCTCCTCCCTAGGGACATGCGAGTAGTGCTTTGCCTCGAGAGAGCTAGTAAAATCTTGCAATCAGTATGTGAGTTCTTATGACTAATGTGAATCCATAGATGTACGCACTCTCACTACCTCATATTTCCTAGCCTCTTCGGTATCGTACATTGCCCATTCTCACCTCGAGGATCGGTGCAACCTTCGCCGGTGCATCCAAACCCCGTGACATGATACGCTCTATTGCACATAAGCCTCATTATATCTTCCTCAAAACAGCCACCATACCTACCTATTATGGCATTTCCATAGCCATTCCGAGATATATTGCCATGCACCTTCCACCGTTACATCATATGACTAGTACTTTCATTTTCATATGGCTTTGCATGATCATATAAGCGGACATAGTATTTGCAATAAAGCCACCGTTCATCATTTTTTATACATGTTACGCTTGATCGTTGCACATCCTGGTACATTGCCCGAGGCATTCATATAGAGTCATACTATAGTTTTTCATGTTGAGTTGTAAGTAAATAAAAGTGTGATGATCATCATTATTAGGGCACTGTATCAGTGAGGAAAGGACGATGGAGACAATGATTCCCCCACAAGTCAGGATGAGACTCCGGAGAAAATAAAGAAAGAAAGAAAAAAGAAAAAAAAGAAGAAAAATAAAAAGAAAGAAATAATAAACGAGAGAAAAGAGAGAAGGGACAGTACTATGGCCTCCAACTATCGACTGCACACGCGCTGGCGCACGCCTTCGACGGCCGATGATGGGAAGTCAGCGCCACAGTAGCTTGAGGAGGGATTCGTAGTGACTCGCCTAGCCCCCTGGAAAACCCTAGAGAGCTTTCCCTCTCTTCCCCCGCTTGCTCTCCTCCTCACAGCCGCACCCGAGAACTGCCACAGCCAGGACCATCGACCTCGCAGCGGCCATCGTCCTCCCAGACAGCTGAAAGTTGTCCAGGAGACGCATACAACTCGACTACATCTCCTCCCAGGATCAGATCGAGCAGAACCACCCCAACGCGAACGGATCGACCGTCTTCCTCGTCTGCGGCCACTGGAGCACCATCGTCGATTCGTCGCCCCTGCGCTGCTAAGACACAAACAGATGTCGTAGTCGTGCTCATGGTGGCCCTACGATGTCATCCAATCCCCTAAACCACTGGATTTGTGTCTGTCTGCTCGAATCCCTTGACCACTGCCGTCGACCGCCGCCGAGCTCATTGCTGCAATTGAATCCGACCACTCCTGCACGCGCCGCTAGTGCCAACGAACATGCCTCGCCGCACTCGTTCGAACGGGGCCCTCCGCTAACTAGATGCTCGCCGGAGCCGCGATTCCGGCTGTTGTCGTCATGATTTTGGTCACTAGTGTGCTCGCCGCCGTTCAAAACGC
Source organism: Elymus sibiricus (assembly GCA_039707655.1). Classification (NCBI taxonomy): domain Eukaryota; kingdom Viridiplantae; phylum Streptophyta; class Magnoliopsida; order Poales; family Poaceae; genus Elymus; species Elymus sibiricus. The sequence goes on from CM077663.1 coordinate 62,167,614, forward strand.
CACCTGGGTCAGTGACGTGTGGGTCCAGGTCGTGAACTGACGGTGGGACCCCCTGCCACATGTCTTATTAGATTAGTTTTTCCTTTTTTGACTTAGATTATATATTATTTTTGTTTTTTACTTATATTATTTTTAGAAACATTTTTTTGACTTACATTAGGTAATAGTTAATCTAAAATAAATAGTCTATGACAAATGGGCCTAATCCCTTATTGGCCCACTTGTTATACACTATGTGTCGTGGTTTTGTCACGGCAGATGTCCGGGTTAACGGACTTAAGGTGTGGGGTCATCGCACGTAACTGGTAGCTTGAGAGGGGTTGAGCGGGACGAGAGACGCGGAGTTTTTACCCAGGTTCGGCCCCTCCGATGGAGGTAAAAGCCTACGTCCTGCTTTGTGTCTTATATTCATGACGATGACGATCTCGGTTACAAGGGTGCGGAGTCAGCACCTCTAGCCTCGAGACCCTCTAATATGACTATCTTTCTGACCTGTCTATGAGACCTGTCTATGAGACCTGTCTATGAGACGTCTAACCTGACCCTCTTGGGGTGACCCGCCCCTCCTTATAAAGGCTGAAGGGGCGGTTTACATATAGAGTCTAAGTCGGATTGATGACTTCCCATCGCGGGCTTCTCTTCATGGGCTTCCGAGTCCGGAGCTTGTAACCCGTCCCGGGCGGCTTACACCGGGCGGGTTACAACCAGGGCTTATCTTTAGAGACTCGTCTCCGTGACTGTCTGATAACACTGTTCACCTCCTGGCACTGTAGCATCCGGGTTAGCCTCCTGACACTGTAGCCGGGTTAGCCTCCTGACACTGTAGCCGGGTTAGCCTCCTGACACTGTAGCTGGGTTACCATCCTGACACTGTAGCTGCCGGGTTACCCTGACACTGTAGCTGCCGGGTTACACCCTGACACTGTAGCTGCCGGGTAACACCCTGACACTGTAGCTGCCGGGTTACACCCTGACACTGTAGCCGCCGGGTTACACCCTGACACTGTAGCTGCCGGGTTACCATTGTCTGCCGGGTTAGAACTGTAACCAGGTCTGTACTGTTTGCCGGGTCAATATGTCCGCCGGGTCAGTACTGTTCTCCGGGTCAGTACTGTTTGCCGGGTCAGCATGTCTGCCGGGTTATACCGTGGGGTAATATCCCCGTCATTAGCCCCCAGGTTAGCTTGAATTTATTCATGGTAAGCTCCATCGTCTTGCAGGTATATGTCCTTTGAAATAAAATATTGGGAATACAACACCCATATGCCGTTGAGTCAGCCTTCAATGTTCTTGGCGGGTCTCCTCCACCGGGATATAATCATTGATGGTGCCGGGCTGTAGCCCCCAAGCTCCAAGTTGATCCATGATGACTTGGCGCTTTGCAATAATATCTTTTGATTGTGTAGCCCCCAAGTACCAGGTTGTCTTGCCTGCAGCAGCCTGGGACTTATAACTGTCTTGTACCTTATAAAGCTTCAACTGGTGTAGCCCCCAAGGGTCGGCTCATCAATATGTGATGCGCCGGGTCTTCAATTTGTACCTTATAATCTGTTTTGAACAACTGAATACTGTAGCCCCCAAGTGCCGGGTCGCACGCCTGCGGCGTCTTGGGACTTTTAGAAAATTTAATCTGAGCGGTGTAGCCCCCAAGTGCCGGGTCAGTAAGAAGTACTGGGCTGGGACTTAGAAAAATATTGAAAGGCTTGCTCATCTCCTTGAAATAACAGGGTCTTGTTGACAATGTAATGCTTTGAAAACTAGCTTGCATTAGCCCCCAAGTGCCGTGATGCATGCTTGCAGCAACATGGGACTTGCATACTTGTTATAAACTGGACTTGAATAATGTAGCCCCCAAGTGCCGGGTCGTCTGCCTGCGGCGACTCGGGACTATAATATGACTCATCATAATCGTTGGATGAATCCTTGACCATGGTTGTAATATAACCCGGAATGAATATCCTGGAATAATTCGTTTGTCTTTGATATGAAATCCCTGCTCGTAGTTGCGGTGCAACCCGGCGAGTATGTGAGAAATCCATGATGAAGATCCAGCCATGTTGGCTATTAAAGATCTATTTGTTCTGGCGGCTTATCTTAGAAGACAAGACCTGCAAAAATAAACAAAACAGAGTATATTCTGCATTGTTGTAAGGGCGGCTTGAAAAAGCACAACCCGGAGATGTTAAAATCTCGTATAGCCTTGCTTCCTCTTTCACAATCTTGCTCTGACCCGGTTTGGCAAGCCGGCATGATATGTAAATATGATGAAATGCATGATGTAATGTATGATGTATGATGCAATGTATGATGTTCTTGCTTTGCCTTTTATTCTCAAAACTTCATATGATGGTTCTTCTGGGTGGACTCGATGCTTGAACTCATACCAGTACAGGGTCTCTAACGAGAGTGGCCGTCAACTCCTTTGAACGGCTCAGGGTCTCTAGGCGAGATTAACTGATAAGAGCGCAACGAACCAGAGAGAGACACAGCAGATGGGAGAGTTTACCTCGCCGCTGTAAGAGGCCCTTGCAGGGGGTAAGTTTTAGAACTCGCTGCACCCCTGACAAAGCGGCATCAACTTACAGGCAGGTATAACTCGGATTTGCGGATGTAAGGGTTTGCCTCGCCGCTGTAAGAGGCCTTTGCAGAGGGTAAGTTTTAGAACTCGCTGCACCCCTGACAAAGCGCATCTACTTACAGGCAGGTATAACCCGGCCTTGCAGATCGAAAAGGAGGTAAGTTTTAGAACTCGCTGCACCCCTAGTGATCTTTGTTGACGGAGTCAACATTTGGGTCCATGACCCGCCTTATATTGGCTGAAGAGCCTTACCGAGAGGGTTGAAGCTTAACCCGGTGGGTTGAAAGCCCCCAAACGGCCTTGTCGATGATATCAATTGGCGTGCCATCTTGTAAGCCGCCGTCAGTTAGGCCGGCAACTTGTAAGCCGCCATTAAACAGGTATTATGTTGGCTGAAAAGCCTGATCAAGAGGGTTGAAGCTTAACCCGGTAGGTTAGAAGCCCCCAAACGACCTTGTTGAAGTATCAACATTGTGGCAGCATCTTGTAAGCCGCCATCTTGTATGAAGAAACAGCAGAAGCCCCCAAGCTGAACGGTGCATCATGGCGGCTCGTCTTCTTGGGTAACTTTTAATCCTTCCGCCAATAATGTTGTAACCCCCAAGATCGGGTTAACTTCCTTTCCATGATCTGGAGCTCTCGTTTAAAACGGCCAAGTGTGTCGAGCCATGTTTGTAGCCCCTGAGTCTTGAGTCGACTCAAAGAGACGACTTGAGAATCTCCACTGAAGGTTGAGGTTGGCCGTGGCGGGTTATAGATGATCCCGTATGAATTGTTTCAATGATCCGGTCGATGGTTCGTCCCGGTTGGTTGTTGTAGTTAACCAAACTGCAGTGGCGGCGACTTGTGCGCCTGTCCATTTGGGCGGCTCGTATAGACGAACACTGCACCGATATGCTGATGTAAATCAGACTGTGGGCGGCGTCTTGCGCTCATCCGTTGGGCGGCTCGTTCAGGCGAGCACTGCACCGATATGCTGATGTAGATCTGACTGTGGGCGGCGTCTTGCGCTCGTCCGTTGGGCGGCTCGTACAGGCGAGCACTGCACCGATATGCTGATGTAGATCTGACTGTGGGCGGCGTCTTGCGCTCGTCCGTTGGGCGGCTCGTACAGGCGAGCACTGCACCGATATGCTGATGTAGATCAGACCGCAGGGCGGCGACTCATGAGCGTCCATTGGGCGGCTTGAACAGGCAAGCACAGCACCAGTATGTTGATGTAGATGTAGGAGTCATCCGTGTGTTTGAAGGCGGCGCGGTTGCGAGAGACGGCCGCGGCGTTGTAAGCCGGTACGGTCGGGAGAGTCGGCCGCGGGCGTTGTAAGCCGGTGCAGTCGCGAGAGACGGTCGCGACGTTGCTGGTGAAAACCATGCCGCGGCTACGGCAGCTTGCCGCACTCATTGGGCGGCTCATACTGGCGGGTGAGCGTGCGCGGTACCGACATGTTGATGTAGACCAGGCCTCGGCAGCGGCGGCTTGTGCATGTCCATTGATTAATGCGCCACAGTCGAACACCAGTACATACGATGCTGTCATGCGCTCCATCTCCGCCGTATGATGCCACTTGAGTAACTGCCCTGCGTAAAATATTGCAGACCAAAGCAACTGTTCTTGAAGGAATTTAATATATACTGATAAATAGATAGGGGCAAATAGCACCTGGTTTATCTGGACGGTAGATGATCTGTAGATATCAGCCGTCCAATAAGTTCAACTGCGATTCAACCACTCTCTCCTTCTCTTGCCGAAGATCATCGATCCCAGCAGAGACCGCGACGAAGGTGGCGGGTCATAGCGGCGAAAACGACTCGCAGCGAAACCGAGGATGTTGAGGCAAAGGCAGCTCGCAGCGGGAGCGCGGCGGCTCAGGTCGAGGCCGAGCGAAGGTGATTCAGCCCGATCACAGCAGGGCCAGAGCAGGGCGGCTCGGAACAGACCCTCCGGGTCGTGTGTGACCAATCCGCCTCTCTTTTTTTTTTTTTTTTTTTTTTTTGGTAATAAGTGGCCAGGTCCCCTTCTTTCCCTCTGCTGCTGTCGTTTTCTTCAGATAGTAGAGGAGCATGCGGGCTCTCGGGGGTGGTCAGGTGGAGCGAGGTGAGGCCGGTGGCTCGGAGCGGCGGCTCGGCGATTCTGCTCGACTGCGGAGCGAGGTCGAAGCTGCTCAAGCCGGGGAGCGTCGGCGGCTCTGTAGAAGCTCGCGGCGGCGGCTCCAGCCAGCGGCAGCTTGCAGCGAGGCGGCATAGAGACCGGCCAGCGGCGGCGCGCGGCACGGAGGCAGCTTGAGGTGCTGGCGACCCGCGTGGAGAGGAGCGTGACGGCTGCTCAGAAGCGGAAGTGAGGCTGGCGAGAGGCGCTGCCACAACAAAAGCGGGTCGGCAAGGCCCCGGCGGCTCGGCGTACGATGGCCCGAGGCGGGGCGAGCCATGGCTGCGGCCAGCCACGGTGGAGGCGGCCGGGCGTATGGTGGCGAGGCCGCGGTTGGCGGCTCAGCACGACAGTGAAGACGGCGCGAGGCCGGATGGTGACTCGGAACGGGCATGAGGCCAGGGCGGATTCGCAGGGCCCGGCCGTCGCAGCCCAACGCGGTGGCGGCGGCTTGCAGACGGGGCCGAGTGATGGCGTCGGAGGGACGGCCGCGGAGGCGGGGCGGAGCCAGTCAGCGCGGATGCAGCAGTGATTTGGCAACGGTGGCGGCTTGAAGTGGAAACAGGCCGACGGCGGGGCTCGTGGCTCGACGGCGTGGTTGGAACGGCGAGGCAGAGGGGCGCCGGTGACTTGGCGCGGCCGCGGCTGAAGAGTGCCCGCGGCGAGGCGGAGTCAAAGCCAAGGCCACGGGTCGACGACGGCCGGCGGGGGCGATTCATTGGCGGCCGACGGGTTGGTGTCAGAAGCGGAGCCAACGAACCATGGATCGTGAGCGGCTCTTCGGGTCAAGGCAAGTTTGACCAATTCACGTCCGGGTCTCCCTCCAGGTCGTGGTATTATATTTTTTTTTCCTTTTTCACATAGAGTAGGGAATCCCTGCGTGAGGGCTTGCTTTTCTTTCCTTTGTTTAATCGCTGCCACCGTCTCGTATGCACCCACGATCTCCTCGCGGCGTACAAGCTTTTTCCTCCAGTCACGTTTCGGCGATTGATCTTGGGCAGGTTTTTGACTTCAGTCGCGGCGGCCCCACGGTGGGCGCCAACTGTCGTGGTTTTGTCACGGCAGATGTCCGGGTTAACGGACTTAAGGTGTGGGGTCATCGCACGTAACTGGTAGCTTGAGAGGGGTTGAGCGGGACGAGAGACGCGGAGTTTTTACCCAGGTTCGGCCCCTCCGATGGAGGTAAAAGCCTACGTCCTGCTTTGTGTCTTATATTCATGACGATGACGATCTCGGTTACAAGGGTGCGGAGTCAGCACCTCTAGCCTCGAGACCCTCTAATATGACTATCTTTCTGACCTGTCTATGAGACCTGTCTATGAGACCTGTCTATGAGACGTCTAACCTGACCCTCTTGGGGTGACCCGCCCCTCCTTATAAAGGCTGAAGGGGCGGTTTACATATAGAGTCTAAGTCGGATTGATGACTTCCCATCGCGGGCTTCTCTTCATGGGCTTCCGAGTCCGGAGCTTGTAACCCGTCCCGGGCGGCTTACACCGGGCGGGTTACAACCAGGGCTTATCTTTAGAGACTCGTCTCCGTGACTGTCTGATAACACTGTTCACCTCCTGGCACTGTAGCATCCGGGTTAGCCTCCTGACACTGTAGCCGGGTTAGCCTCCTGACACTGTAGCCGGGTTAGCCTCCTGACACTGTAGCTGGGTTACCATCCTGACACTGTAGCTGCCGGGTTACCCTGACACTGTAGCTGCCGGGTTACACCCTGACACTGTAGCCGCCGGGTTACACCCTGACACTGTAGCTGCCGGGTTACCATTGTCTGCCGGGTTAGAACTGTAACCAGGTCTGTACTGTTTGCCGGGTCAGTATGTCCGCCGGGTCAGTACTGTTCTCCGGGTCAGTACTGTTTGCCGGGTCAGCATGTCTGCCGGGTTATACCGTGGGGTAATATCCCCGTCACTATGGATATGTTATCTTTTTTATTTTTTATAGTTGATGGGCCCACCTATATGTGAAATGGAGAGGGGGGAGAGGGTTGTTTCCTTTAAAAATCTATGGATAACGGGCCCACCTGTAAGTGACACATGAAGACAAGGGCAAAACTTCCAACAAACATCCTGTTGATGGTCAAACCTGTTTGACCGGATGGGAACGGGACAGAATGACATTTTTGTAAGGTCACTTAACGGGAGGGGCAAATTTGAGCATGCTTCGAAATTAAGGGCAAATCTGAGTAGTGGGTTCGAGCTAGGGACACAAATGTAAAAGTCCCTTATTAATTCAGCATTTCTAAGTGTTCTTAATTGTAAATGATTACATGTTGGGTAGCATGTCACATCAAAAATTCCGTTTTTATCATTTACCTACTCGAGGATGAGCAGGAATTAAGCTTGGGGACGTTGATACGTCTCCAACGTATCTATAATTTTTTATTGTTCCATGCTATAATATTATCATTCTAGGATGCTTTTTGGGTGATTATTTACCAATTCATATTATTTTTAGCACTAACCTATTAACCCAGTGCCCAATGCCAATTGATGTTTTCTGCATGGTTTTGGCTTTTCACGTTTATAGTACCAAACGAAGTCCAATTGCCGCGAAACTTTTTTATGATTTTTTTTGGACCAAAAGCAAACCTGGAAGCTTCGGGAGGAGACCGGAAGCCGCACGAGGTAGCAAGCACACTACAGGGCGCGCCCAGGGGGATGGACACGCCCTGTTATGTGATGCCCCAATGAAAGCACATTTGCTCCCTTGGTGGTTTTGGTAATTAATAACAACATATATGTTATTGAACTAATGTTTCCACTAAGCATATTTCAGGAAAGGTTCAATGATGGGTTGGCAAAAGGATTGTGGAGAAACCCCTAGATGCAAGGAAATGGATTGGCAAAGCTTCAAGCAAGAGGACTCTACATTTTACTTTGTGAGAAATCACTTTGAGTCCATAGGAAAAGCCAATACTATTAAAAGGGGGTAAGGTACTGTTGGTGAACAAGATGCTCCACGTGCACAAGTGATAGTCACCAAAAACACCCACAAACTCTCCCACAAATTCTGTCTAAGCCATTCATGAAAATCGGTGAAGCCAACAATTTCCACTCGGTCCCATCGATTCCCAAACACAGACAGAACCCTGCCAAACCCTAGAAAATCGGTGCAACCGATCCCACTTCGGTGCCACCGACTTCAGCTTGCCAACCTTCTGTTACCTCGATTCAAACAATCAGAATTTCTGAGTTTTTGGATCGGCGTCTCCAAGATTGGGAATTCTGACCGTTGGTCACCTGATCGGTACCACCGAGATTTCTATATCGGTCTCATCGAGATTGAAAAGTTACTACCTTTGAAGCAACTCGGTACCACCGAGATTCACACATCGGTGTCACCGAGTTGGACTTTTTAGGTGTAACGGTTGGATTTTTGGAGATGCCTATATATACCCCTCCACCACCACTCACTAGAAAGAGAAGCACTCAGAACAGATCCCCACCTATCCCATCAGATTTTCTGAGAGAGAGCCACTTACTCATGTGTTGAGATCATGCCATTCCATTACAATCATATGAATCTTGATCTCTAGCCTCCCCAAGTTGCTTTCCACCCAATCAATCTCTTCCACCAAAGCCAAATCTGTGAGAGAGTGATTTAATGTTGAGGAGTCTATCATCTTGAAGCACAAGAGCAAGGAGTTCATCAACATTATTGAGCCTATTACCTTTTGGAGGGTGGTGCCTCCTAGATTGGTTAGGTGTCGCTTGGAAGCCTCCTACTTCGTGTTGTGGAGTGAACCAAGAAGTTTGTATGGCCAAGGAGATCGCCTACTTCGTGAAGATCTACCCGAGTTAGGCTAGTCCTCCGTGGACGTAGGCCATCATGGTATAGTCAAGGTTGCTTCTTCGTGGAACCCTCCGTGGGTAGAGCCCTCCATGGACTCTCGCGACCGTTACCCTCCGTGGGTTGAAGACTCCATAAACGTGGACGTACTATAGCACCACCTATCGGAACCACGGTAAAAATCTTCATGTCTCCAAATTGCGTTTGATCTTCCTACCCTTCCTCTACTATACTTGCTTGTCTTTACTTTCTGCTGCTATACTCATAGACATGCATGTGTAGGGTGTGCTTGACTTGCTATCAATGCTAAAAACTGCCAACACTTAAAATTGGGAAAAGCTAGAATTTTTATTTGGTCAAGTAGTCTAATCACCCCCCCCCCTCTAGACCTACTTTCGATCCTACAAGTGGTATCAGAGCTTTGGTCTCCATAGCATTGGTTTCACAACCTAGGAGAGTATGGCGTCTAGTGAGGGAAATTATCACCGTAGAGGGCCGTACTTTGATGGCACTAATTTTGCTAGTTGGAAGCACAAAACGAAAATGCATATTCTTGGTCATAACCCCGCCGTTTGGGTTGTTGTTCGTGTTGGATGACAAGGTGAATTCTTTGGTGATGGAAGGGAGCCAGATCGTGAAGCGATCAAGGAAGAATTGAAGATGCTGCAATACAATGCTCAAGCATGTGACATTCTTGTCAACTGCCTATGCCCCGAAGAATTCAACAAAATCAGCCGTCTTGAGAATGCAAAAGAGATTTGGGATACTTTGGTTGATATGCACGAAGGTACCGAATCCGTGAGAGAATCCAAGTTCGATGTTCTTCTGAGTTAGCTTGACAAGTTCAAGATGAAGGATGGTGAAGGAGTCGCAGAGATGTACTCTAGGCTAGCTCTCATCACCAATGACATTGCCGGCTTAGGAAGCGAAGAAATGACCGACAAATTCATCATCAAGAAGATACTTCGAGCTTTGGATGAGAGATATGACACCATGTGCACATTGATCCAAATGATGCCCAACTACAAAGATCTCAAGCCTACGGAAGTGATTGGAAGGATTGTTGCTCATGAGATGACACTCAAGGACAAGGAAGAGCTTCACAGCAAGTCTAGCGGTGCTTACAAAGCCACAAGTGATGCTCCTGCAACTTCAAGTGACAACCTTGTCACAAATGAAGAGATAAGCCTCATGGTCAAGAAATTCAACAAATTCTACAAGAATAGAGGCAAAGATCGAAGCTCCAACTCAAGATATGAAGAGAAGCGTTTGTCAAGTCGTGACCGAAACTGCTACAACTGTGGGAAGCCGGGACACTACTCAAATGAGTGCATGGCTCCCTACAAAAGAAAAGAAGAGTCACCAAGAAGACGAAGCTCAAGAGACGAGTCACCTCGAAGAGAGAGAAGGAGTAGAGATGATTGTTATGAACAAAGACCCTCAAGGAGAAGTAGGGACTCGGAGAAGAAGGACAAGTACACCAAGAGCTACACAAGAAGCAGACATCAAGCTCATGTTGGTGAATGGGTTTCCGGCTCCGAATCCGACAACCACTCCGAGAGAAGCTATCACTCCAACTCCGACTATAGTCAAGATGAAGGTGTTGCCGGACTTGCACTAGTGACTACCGACTCCTACGACATATTTGATTCACCAAATGAAGGGAGTGGAAGTTGCTTCATGGCTAAAGGCCCCAAGGTATCACACCCCGAGTATCTTGATTTCAATATTGATGAGGATGACTTGCTAGGAGATGATGACTTGCTCTTTGCTAAAACTAGTGATGTTAGTGAAAATGAACTTGCTAGTAATCACTCTAGTCAAGATAAGTCGTGTGACAATGATAAGTTGGAAATAGAACGACTAACTCAAGAACTAAACACTCTTAAGTTAGCCCACGAGTCTACTCTACAAGATCATAGAGAGCTTGAAAGGACTCATGAGAAGCTGATGACCCAAAAGTATAGGGGATCTATCGTAGTCCTTTCGATAAGTAAGAGTGTCGAACCCAATGAGGAGAAGAAGGAAATGACAAGCGGTTTTCAGTAAGGTATTCTCTACAAGCACTGAAATTGTCGGTAACAGATAGTTTTGTGATAAGGTAATTCGTAAAGGATAGCAAGTAACAAATGTAACAAAGGTGCAGCAAGGTGGCCCAATCCCTTTTGTAGCAAGGGACAATCCAGGACAAATTCTTATATAAAGCAAAGCGCTCCCGAGGACACATGGGAATTTCCGTCAAGCTAGTTTTCATCATGCTCATATGATTCGCGTTCGTTACTTTGATAATTTGATATGTGGGTGGACCGGTGCTTGGGTGCTGTCCTTACTTGGACAAACCTCCCACTTATGATTAACCCCTCTCACAAGCATCCGCAACTACGAAAGAAGAATTAAGATAAATCTAACCATAGCATGAAACATGTGGATCCAGATCAGCCCCTTTCGAAGCAACGCATAAACTAGGGTTTAAGCTTCTGTCACTCTAGCAACCCATCATCTACTTATTACTTCCCAATGCCTTCCTCTAGGCCCAAATAATGGTGAAGTGTCATGTAGTCGACGTTCACATAACACCACTAGAGGAGAGACAACATACATCTCATCAAAATATCGAACGAATACCAAATTCACATGATTACTTATAACAAGACTTATCCCATGTCCTCAGGAACAAACGTAATTACTCACAAAGCATATTCATGTTCATAATCAGAGGAGTATTAATTATCATTAAGGATCTGAACATATGATCTTCCACCAAGTAAACCAACTAGCATCAAATACAAGGAGTAATCAACACTACTAGCAACCCACAGGTACCAATCTGAGGTTGGAGACAAAGATCGGATACAAGAGATGAACTAGGGTTTGGAGAGGAGATGGTGCTGGTGAAGACGTTGATGGATATTGACCCCCTCTCGATGAGAGGATCGTTGGTGATGACGATGGCTTCGATTTCCCCCTCCGAGAGGGAAGTTTCCCCGGCAGAACAGCTCCGCCGGAGCCCTAGATTGGTTATGTCCAAGTTCCGCCTCGAGACGGCGGCGCTTCATCCCGAAAGCTCCCTTATGATTTTTGCCAGGTCAAAACCCTCCATATAACAGAAGATGGGCACCGGAGGCCTGCCAGGGGGCCCACAAGCTTGCAGGGTGTGCCCAGGGGGGTAGGGCGCGCCCCCCCTGGCTTGTGACCTCCTGGTGGGTCCCCTGATGTATTTCTTTCGCCCAATATTATTATATATTCCAAAATAATTCTCCGTAGATTTTCAGGACTTTTGGAGTTGTGCAGAATAGGTATCTCAGATTTGCTCCTTTTCCGGTCCAGAATTCCAGCTGCCGACACTCTCCCTCTTCATGTAAACCTTGTAAAATAAGAGAGAAGAGGCATAAGTATTGTACCATAATGTGTAATAACAGCCCATAATGCAATAAATATCAATATAAAAGCATGATGCAAAATGGACGTATCAACTCCCCCAAGCTTAGACCTCGCTTGTCCTCAAGCGAAAGCCGAAATCGATAAATATGCCCACATGTTTAGAGATAGAGGTGTCGATAAAATAAAATACGGACATGAAGGCATCATGGTCATCTTTAGAACAGCAACATATATTGACATATAATTTCTTATGCTAGAGTAAAAATTCATTCACAAGGTAAAGTATGAATCAACAACTCTATTGAGAACCAACAAACTATGATCTCAGTCATTGAAGCAATTCCAATTTATCATAACATGGGAAAGAGTCAATATAAGAGCTTGTAAAGCAAATCCACATACTCAATCATCTTTTAGTCTTTCATAATTGCTAACACTCACGCGGTACCTATGAGGTCAAAGCTTCAATCGGACACAGAGAAAGATAGGGGCTTTTAGTATTGCCTCCCAACTATTTACCTCAAGGGTAATGTCAACAGAAATAACTCATGCTCACCCACATCCGAGTGGATATATGTGTTTAGATCATTCCCCAACACATGACGCTTGCCAAGAGATAAAGGCGAAATAAAGGAAGTAGTGAAGATCACCACGACTCTTGCATAAAGGTAAGTACTACTCCCTCCGTTCCAGAATATAAGGTGTATTGGTTTCCGTGCAAGTCAACCATCTGAATGTTTGACCAAGATTATAGAATAAAATAACAATATCTGCAATACCTAATAGATACAATATGAAACTACTTTTCATGATGGATCCAGTGATATAAATTCCGTATTGTTGATATTGATATATTTTTCCAATAACTCGGTCAAACATGCACTCGATTGACTTTTGAAAAAACAAATACACCTTATATAAAGGAACGGAGGGAGTAGAAAATAAAAGTAACAGATGGGCCCTTCGTAGAGGGAAGCAGAGGTTGTCATGCGCTTTTATAGTTGGATGCGCAATCTCTTAATTAAAAAGAACGTCACTTTATATTGCCCCTTGTGATAAAGAACTTTATTATGCAGTCTGTCGCTTTTATTTCTTCCATATCACAAGTTCGTATAAAGTTTATTTTCCTCACACTAATAGATCACACATATTTAGGGAGCAATTTTTATTGCTTGCACCAATGACAACTTACTTGAGGGATCTTACGCAATCCATAGGTAGGTATGGTGGACTCTCATGGAAAAACTGGGTTAAAGGTATTTGGATGCACAAGTAGTATCTCTACTTGGTGCGGAAGTTTTGGCTGATATGGGGTGGAAGCAAGCGACACATGTTGAAGGATCTATAACCATATAACTTCTATTCGGAAATAAGCAAATATAACTCATTATGTTGTCTTCCTTGTCCAACATCAACTTCTTAACATATGATATTTTAATGAGTGCTCACAATCATAAAAGATGTCCAAGATAATATATTTATATGTGAACCTCTCTTTCTTTATCACTTCCTTTTAATTGCCACAATGACCAATCGCTATGTTTGTCAACTCACAAAAAAATTCAATCAACATACTTCTTATATGTGAAGTCATCACTCCCCATAAGATCATCATATATACTCTTTGCTTTTATTCTATACTTCTTTCTATTCTTTTTCTCAAGATCATAGCAAGCAAGCAAAGCCCTCAACTCAAAACTACTCTTTATTATATAACTCTCGGACTTGCTTACATAGGGGGAACATAAAGCAAAACTCAAAACTAGATCACACTAAAGACTTTATTTTACTAGATCAAGATATAACCAAAAGGATCGAACTAAGAAAAATGATAAAAGTAAAAGTGTGATGGTGATACGATACCGGGGCACCTCCCCCAAGCTTGGCACAAGCCAAGGGGAGTGCCCATACCCATGAGTTTAGTTGTCTTTCTTCGAAGGTGGTGATGATATATTCTTGGCGGTGATGCCCCTCGGAATGCGATTCTCTTCCTCAAGCTTATTATTTTGCTGTCTGAGATCCATTATTTCCTTGCGAAGTTTTCCAGTGACGGTTAGAGCTCCCATAACCCATGGATGTTTCATTGCTGCGGGGGAAGAAGCAACACTCTTTTTCATATTTTCATAAGTAAGAAATTTAGCATTGGGAGGGATAACCGAATTCGGAATTGCTGAGCTCTGAAGTTCTTCCAACATGGCTCCAGGTTGTAGACGAGAAGTAACTTCTTGGTCTTCCTCCATGGCATCTATCCTTTTCAAGTCGGCCTCCATCTCCTCCTCCGTGGCCTGTTCGAAGTGATTGGCTTCGCTGTAAACTCTAGGCCCAGGTGTCAGGTGAGAGGCATGGCTCTCCCCGACCGACTCTTGCGAAGACATCTTGCTCTAAATCTGTTGCAAAAACAGCTCAAAACAAAAACAGGAGGTTTTGTTGTGATACGAAGGTCAAAACCTTCGGGAGATTATATAATGAATTTTTACCAACTAGAGGGAGTATACAACAAGAAAACGGAGTCCGGAGGGTACACGAGGTGGCCACAAGCCACAGGGGCGCGCCCAGGGGGGTAGGGCGCGCCCCCTTGGCTTGTCGCCTCCTCGTGCACTATTCGGACTGCTTTAAATTTTCCTAATTTTTTAAATATTCCAAAACGGATAAAAATTGCCATTGGAAAAGTTTTGGAGTCGGTTTGCTTACCGTACCACATACCTATTCCTTTTCGGAGTCTGAAACGTTATGGTAGGTCTCCCTAATGTACTCCTCCGGAGTCACGGTATTGATAATATTGGTTTCAACATTTATGGGAGTACCTGAGATATAATGTTTGATTCTTTGCCCGTTTACCACCTTCGGATTTGTGCCTTCGGCGTTGTTGATCTTGATGGCACCGGAACGATATACTTCCTCGATAATGTAAGGCCCTTCCCATTTAGAGAGAAGTTTTTCTGCAAAAAATCTTAAACGAGAATTGTATAGCAAGACATGATCACCTACATTGAATTCACGCTTTTGTATCCTCTTATCATGCCATCTCTTAACCTTTTCTTTAAACAACTTGGCATTCTCATAGGCCTGGGTTCTCCATTCATCAAGTGAGCTAATGTCAAATAACCTCTTCTCACCAGCAAGTTTGAAATCATAGTTGAGCACTTTAATTGCCCAATAAGCTTTATGTTCTAGCTCTAGAGGTAAGTGACATGCTTTACCATAAACCATTTTATACGGAGACATACCCATAGGGTTTTTATAAGCAGTTCTATAAGCCCATAATGCATCATCAAGTTTCTTAGACCAATTCTTTCTAGATCTATTAACAGTCTTCTGCAAGATCAATTTAATCTCTCTATTGCTCAATTATACTTGACCACTAGACTAAGGATGATAAGGAGATGCAATTCTATGATTAACATCATACTTAGCAAGCAGTTTACGGAAAGCACCATGAATAAAGTGTGAACCACCATCAGTCATTAAATATCTAGGGACTCCAAATCTAGGGAAAATAACTTCTTTAAGCATTTTAATAGAAGTGTTATGATCAGCGCTACTAGTTGGAATAGCTTCTACCCACTTAGTAACATAATCAACGGCAACTAGAATATGAGTATACCCGTTAGACTGTGGAAAAGGTCCCATATAATCAAAACCCCAAACATCAAATGGTTCAATAACAAGAGAGTAATTCATAGGCATTTCCTGACGTCTACTAATATTACCAATTCTTTGACATTCATCACAAGACAAGAAAAACTTACGAGCATCCTTGAAGAGAGTAGGCCAATAAAAACCAGACTGTAGTACCTTATGTGCAGTTCTATCTCCAGCGTGGTGTCCTCCGTAGGCCTCGGAATGACACTTTTAAAGGATATGTTCCTGTTCATGCTCAGGCACACAACGTCTAATACACCATCTACTCCTTCTTTATAAAGGTGTGGGTCATCCCAAAAGTAATGTCTTAAATCATAGAAGAACTTTTTCTTTTGTTGGTATGTGAAACTAGGTGGTATAAATTTGGCAACAATGTAATTAGCATAATCAGCATACCATGGAGCATTACGCGCAGCATTTATGACAGCTAATTGTTCATCAGGAAAGCTATCATCAATAGGTAGTGGGTCATCAAGAACATTCTCTAATCTAGACAAGTTATCTGCTATGGGGTTATCAGCACCCTTTCTATCAATAATATGCAAATCAAATTCTTGTAGCAAGAGAACCCATCTAATAAGTCTAGGTTTAGCATCTTTCTTTTCCATAAGATATTTAATAGCAGCATGATCAGTGTGAATAGTTACTTTGGAATCAACAATATAAGGTCTGAACTTATCACAAGCAAACACAACTGCTAAAAATTCCTTTTCAGTGGTAGCATAGTTTCTTTGAGCACTGTCTATTGTCTTACTAGCATAATGGATAACATTTAATTTCTTATCAACTCTTTGTCCTAGAACAGCGCCAACAGCATAATCACTAGCATCACACATAATTTCAAAGGGTAGGTTCCAATCAGGTGGTTGAACAACAGGTGCGGTAATCAAGGCATTCTTAAGAATTTCAAATGCTTCTACACAATCATCATCAAAAACAAATGGAACATCTTTTTGCAAAAGATTAGTGAGAGGCCTAGAAATCTTAGAGAAGTCTTTAATAAACCTCCTATAGAAACCAGCATGACCAAGGAAACTTCTTATACCTCTGATATCCGTAGGACACGACATTTTTTCAATAGCATCAGCTTTAGCTTTATCCACCTCAATACCTCTTTCGGAGATTTTGTGCCCCAAGACAATACCTTCATTAACCATAAAGTGGCACTTTTCCCAATTCAAGACAAGATTAGTTTCTTCGCATCTCTGCAAAACTCGATCAAGGTTGCTCAAGCAATCATCAATAAAAGTTCCGTAAACGGAAAAATCATCCATGAAAACCTCAACAATCTTTTCACAAAAGTCAGAGAATATAGCCATCATACATCTATGAAAGGTAGCAGGTGCATTGCATAAACCAAAAGGCATACGTCTATAAGCAAAGGTACCGAAAGGACAAGTAAAAGTGGTCTTTTCTTGATCCTCTTTTGACACAGGTATTTGAGAGAAACCAGAATAACCATCTAGTAAGCAAAAATGTGTATGTTTGGATAGTCTTTCTAGCATTTGATCAATAAAAGGTAGAGGGTAATGATCTTTCCTAGTAGCTTTATTTAATTTCCTAAAATCAATTACCATTCTATATCCTGTAACAATTCTTTGCGGGGTCAATTCATTTTTATCATTAGGGACAACGGTAATACCTCCCTTTTTAGGGACACAATGAACGGGACTAACCCATCTACTATCAGCAATAGGATAAATTATACCTGCCTCCAGAAGCTTTAGTATTTCATTTCTTACCACTTCTTTCATTTTAGGATTTAACCGTCGTTGGTGATCAACAACTGGTTTAGCATCAGGCTCCATATTAATTTTATGCTGACATAGAGTGGGACTAATGCCCTTAAGATCATCAAGAGTATATCCAATAGCAGCACGGTGCTTCCTCAGAGTTTTCAATAATCTCTTTTCTTCATGCTCTGAAAGGTTAGCACTAATAATAACAGGATATATTTCCTTTTCATCAAGATAAGCATATTTCAGAGTATCAGGTAATTGTTTAAGCTCAAACATGGGATCCCCTTGGGTGGAGGAGGATCCCCAAGTATTTCAACAGGCAGGTTGTGTTTCAAGATAGGCTGCTGATCAAAGAAAATCTTATCTATTTCATTCCTTTCATTCATATGCATATCATTTTCATGGTCTAGCAAATATTGTTCTAAAGGATCAGTAGGAGGCACAACAATAGAAGCAAGACCAATAATTTCATCTTTACTAGGCAATTCTTTGTCATGGGGATGTCTACGAAATTTAGAGAAATTGAACTCATGAGACACATCCCCAAAACTTACAGTAACAGTTTCTTTCTCACAATCTATCCTAGCATTAACAGTATTCAAGAAAGGTCTACCAAATATAATGGGACAAAAATCATCTTGTGGGGAACCAAGAACAAGAAAATTAGTAGGATACTTTATTTTCCCACACAAGACTTCAACATCTCTAACAATCCCAATTGGTGCAATAGTATCTCTATTAGCAAGCTTAATAGTCACATCAATTTCCTCTGATTCAGCTGGTGCAATATCATGAATAATTTCTTGGTATAAGGTAAAGGGAATTGCACTCACACTAGCACCCACATCACATAAGCCATGATAACAGTGATCTCCTATTTTAACAGAAACAACAGGCACGCCAACAATAGGTCTATGTTTACATTTAGTATCAGGTCTAGCAATTCTAGCAGCTTCATCACAGAAATGAATAACATGCCCATCAATATTATCAACCAAGAGATCTTTAACCATAGCAATACTAGGCTCAACTTTAATTTGCTCGGGAGGCGTAGGTGTTCTAGTACAACTCTTACGAACCACGGTTGAAGCTTTAGCATGTTCCTTTATTCTAACAGGAAGGGCGGTTTCTCAATATAAGCAGTAGGAATAACAGGATCAGCATTATAAATAATAGTTTCTTCTTCAACTTTAATAGGTTCAACTACTTTCACTTCAATGGGAGGATGATATTTAAACCACTTCTCCTTAGGGAGATCAACATGAGTAGCAAAAGATTCACAAAAATAAGCTACTATCTCAGAGTCAAGTCCATATTTAGTGCTAAAATCACGAAAAGCATCGGTGTCTATAAAGGATTTAACACAATCAAACTTAAGGTTTATACCTGACTCCTTACCTTCGTCGAGTTCCCAATCTTCAGAGTTGCGTTTAATTCTTTCCAATAAGTCCCATTTGAATTCAGTATCTTTCTTCATAAAGGAACCAGCACAAGAAGTATCGAGCATGGACCGATCATTATTAGAAAGCCGAGCATAAAAATTCTGGATAATAATTTCTCTCGGGAGCTCATGATTGGGGCATGAATATAACATTGACTTAAGCCTCCCCCAAGATTGAGCGATACTTTCTCCTTCACGAGGACAAAAATTATAAATATAATTCCGATCACGATGAACCAGATGCATAGGATAAAACTTCTGATGAAATTCCAATTTCAATCGGTTGTAGTTCCATGATCCAATATCATCACATAGCCTATACCATGTCAATGCCTTCTCCTTCAAAGATAAAGGAAATACCTTCTTCTTGACATCATTATCGGGCAAACCTGCAAGCTTAAATAATCCACAAACTTCATCCATATAGATTAGATGCAAATCAGGATGTAGTGTTCCATCTCCTGCATAAGGATTAGCTAGTAGTTTCTCTATCATACCTGAAGGAATTTCATAATAAATATTTTTAGTAGGTGCAGTAGGTTGAGGAGCATCTCTTTGTGCTTCCGGTCGAGGTGAAGATACCCCGAACAAACCCCTCAAAGGATTATTTTCCATAGTAACAAGTGAGAGTAAATTTCAGCACAGTATATAAATTTTTCCTTACCAAGTTCCACTCACCAAAGGCGCTTCACTCCCCGGCAACGGCGCCAGAAAAGAGTCTTGATGACCCACAAGTATAGGGGATCTATCGTTGTCCTTTCGATAAGTAAGAGTGTCGAACCCAATGAGGAGCAGAAGGAAATGACAAGCGGTTTTCAGTAAGGTATTCTCTGCAAGCACTGAAATTGTCGGTAACAGATAGTTCTGTGATAAGGTAATTTGTAACGGATAGCAAGTAACAAATGTAACAAAGGTGTAGAAAGGTGGCCCAATCCCTTTTGTAGTAAGGGACAAGCCAGGACAAATTCTTATATAAAGCAAAGCGCTCCCGAGGACACATGGGAATTTCCGTCAAGCTTGTTTTCATCATGCTCATATGATTCGCGTTCGTTACTTTGATAATTTGATATGTGGGTGGACCGGTGCTTGGGTGCTGTCCTTACTTGGACAAACCTCCCACTTATGATTAACCCCTCTCGTAAGCATCCGCAACTACGAAAGAAGAATTAAGATAAATCTAACCATAGAATGAAACATGTGGATCCAAATCAGCCCCTTTCGAAGCAACGCATAAACTAGGGTTTAAGCTTCTGTCACTCTAGCAACCCATCATCTACTTATTACTTCCCAATGCCTTCCTCTAGGCCCAAATAATGGTGAAGTGTCATGTAGTCTACGTTCACCTAAAACCACTAGAGGAGAGACAACATACATCTCATCAAAATATCGAACGAATACCAAATTCACATGATTACTTATAACAAGACTTATCCCCTGTCCTCAGGAACAAACGTAATTACTCACAAAGCATATTCATGTTCATAATCAGAGGAGTATTAATTATCATTAAGGATCTGAACATATGATCTTCCACCAAGTAAACCAACTAGCATCAACTACAAGGAGTAATCAACACTACTAGCAACCCACAGGTACCAATCTGAGGTTGGAGACAAAGATCGGATACAAGAGATGAACTAGGGTTTGGAGAGGAGATGGCGCTGGTGAAGATGTTGATGGAGATTGACCCCCTCTCGATGAGAGGATCATTGGTGATGACGATGGCTTCGATTTCCCCCTCCGAGAGGGAAGTTTCCCCGGCAGAACAGCTCTGCCGGAGCCCTCGATTGGTTCTGTCCAAGTTCCGCCTCGAGACGGCGGCGCTTCATCCCGAAAGCTCCCTTATGATTTTTTTCCAGGTCAAAACCCTCCATATAGCAGAAGATGGGCACCGGAGGCCTGCCAGGGGGCCCACAAGCCTGCAGGGCGCGCCCAGGGGGGTAGGGCGCGCCCCCCTTGCTTGTGACCTCCTGGTGGGTCCCCTGATGTATTTCTTTCCCTCAATATTTTTTATATATTCCAAAATAATTCTCCGTAGATTTTTAGGACTTTTGGAGTTGTGCAGAATAGGTATCTCAGATTTGCTCCTTTTCCGGTCCAGAATTCCAGCTGCCGGCACTCTCCCTCTTCATGTAAACCTTGTAAAATAAGAGAGAAAAGGCATAATTATTGTACCATAATGTGTAATAACAGCCCATAATGCAATAAATATCAATATAAAACCATGATGCAAAATGGACGTATCAGAAGCTCCGCTTCGAGAAGCTCAATTTGGAGCAAGAGCATGAATTCCTTAAAGCTATCAATGATGATCTTCGAAAGAAGACTTCCTCTTATCTAGCCAAACGACTTCTCTTGTCTACATTCATTCCACAAGTTAAGGATAAGCAAACTAGTAACAAAGGCAAGAAAGGTTCTTCAACTAGAAGCAATAAAAATGATAAATCCAATGATATTGCTTCTAGTAGTTCTATTGATCCCACTAACTCTTCTCTTAGCCAAGTCACACTTGAGCAAGAAAATGAACTTTTGAAAGGGATTATAGAGAAAGGTGTCTACAAGAGTCTTGCCGGGTGTAAGCAATTTGAGGAAATTGTACGCAAGCACGGTGGATACCGGAAGAACCATGGCATTGGCTACTTCAACGCTAATGGAGTTGAATGGGAAGAAGGTCAATACCCCAAGCCCAAGTCTGTTCCTCAAAGGGAGAAGTATTAAAATACTCTTCCCAAGGGAACAAAAGCTCAAGACGACCTTCCACCACAAGACCACAAGCTCAAGGGCAAGAACACGCTTCAAGAGGACATTGACTCATATGAAGATGGATCCCGAGCTTTGGTGAAGTGGGTTCCCAAGGCTACTTCAAGCTCAACTTCTACAAGTGCCACTTCAACACCAAGGATCCCCATCAACTTGATGTGGGTCCCCAAGAAGAAGAACTAGAGAAGTTCTTGAGGGGTGACTCCGCCAATGAAATTCACTCACATTCGTTATTGGCAAGAACTAGTTGCAAGCAACATCAACATTATGCAATAGTTCAAGGAGTCACACATTCCCTCAAAGGTAAGCAAGGGACAAGGTAATCAACAAATCCATGGACATCATCATGTATGCTTTGCACTCCATGTCCATAGATATCCTTGTATTTGTCTCTTGTGTGTTGGGACTAACCCATGTAGGTGAGAAGAGTAAGAAACAACAAGGATGCTCCCAACTCATGGTGATCTTCATAAACTTTGAGCGTCCACCACTACTTCACCTACATGAAGTCTTCATCCACAAAACCCAAGGTTAGTTTATCCCTCTCAAGGGGGGATGTCACATCAAGGGGGAGATTTACTCTAAGACTTGAGTCAACGCATCTCATAGTATGTGACGACATTAAATGCTTTATGTAAAAGTGGTAACCCAACTTGTGCTTAAACGATGAGTATGACCTATGATCAAGTATTCTTACTTGGCTCCTAAGTCAATATACTCATATATAGATGACTATGTCATCGCCTAAATGCTTGATAGATGCTAGTATGTATGTGCATGTTTGCCATGATTTCATTTGACATCTTATTGTGTGAGCATGTTGGTCTGCATTTCTTTATCCATTCGAGGACATCCAATTGTTGCTATTTGGACTTTGATTTTGCTTTTGCCAATTGGATGGACGAGAATGCCTAGGACCCTTCTCTAGCTATCTATGCTTTCTCACCTCATATTCTATTCATGCTGCATCACAAAATTTGAACAAGTACTTTTCGATCTCTCTGTGTGAGGAGCACTTGGAGTTCCGTATCGACAAAGGACTGACCATTAAAACCTCCCAAGTGCATCTCGGTGGAACCAATCCAAAATTCTTGGTCTCACCGAATGCCTATGGTTGATCTGGTTTTCACACTTGGTATCACTGATTCCATTTTCTCAGTTACACCGAGTTTCCCTGTCAGCTGATAGTTGAGGAACTCGGTGACACTGATAAATTAGAATCAGAATCACCAACAGCCACGGGTATATAAAGAGGCGGACCCGACTTTTGAAATTTCTTTCTCAAACGTCATCCCCTCCAAAAACCCTAGCTGCCAAACAAGACCCCTGGTCATCGCCTTCGTCTTCCCGAGCGTCTCCGCCGTTGGAAGTCCACGCCGTCGACGGATTCTTCACCCCCGTCGCCGCCGTAGCGAGATCGTCACCGGATTAGGGTACTATTTCGACCCCTCTTGCGCTCCTACCTCTGAATCTTGCGCATTAGGACTATTCCATCGATAAGACAAACTTTGAGATTGATCTATCCACAAGAACCTCCATTAGACTAGCGAACGGACAATTTTTAGGGTTTGCCGTCCGCAACTTGAATCCCGGTGGAACCGATGCAAAAGAATCGATAGCACCGATTCTCTTTTCTGGTCAACAGAGAACAACCTCGGTGAAACCGAGTGCCCATTTTCGGTCTCACCGAAAGTGGTGCCAAGTTTCTGTAATGCAGGTTGTTTGTCTCGGTGGGTCCGAAAAGTTTGCCTCGGCTGTGCCGAAATTCACTTGGCAGAATGCAAATCTTGAGAAATTTTAGTTCAAATCTATGAGAAAACCTTCTAAAATTTTGTGAGGACTCAATCTATCCACTCTTCTATACTCTATTTCATAGGGTCAGAGATGTCAGGTTGTGAATATAGCCAGAATGACTTCAGAGAGAAAAGTGTTGACATGAGCTCAAGCACTAGTCCTGAAGGAAGCTATGATGATGTACCTACCTCACCTGATCTGCCAAAGTTGCAACCAGGGCAAGAAGGAAGCTCAACTCAGATGAGGAAGATGAAGTCTTTGTACCTGATGAGCTGCCCATGAAAGACACAACTGTCAAGAGCACTGCTGCTGCCACTACATCCAAGAAGAAGGCAATAAGGAAGGAGTATGCTAGCTCAGGGTCAGTGAGAGCACCTGAGAGTGCTAGGGCAACAATGACTGTTAAGCCCCCAAGGAAGTCTATGCCCAAGAAAGTTGCTGAGAAGAAGAAGAGGGAGAGGAAAACTTCTGTCCATGTCACCAGGAGGCTAGTTACCATGGTAAGGACCCCTAAGCAAAGTGGGGCTGAGGAAGAGGAAGAGCCAGCTGCAAAGGCTCCTCCCAAGAAGAAGAAGAAACTGATGTCAGATGTTATGCCTAGCCAAGCAGCTCCCAAGGGCAAGCCAGATGCACCCAAGAAGCCTTCTGCTCCTAAACCCAAGAGATTTTCCAAAGAGATTCCAGCTTCTGAGAAGAACAAGGGTTCTACCTCCAGAGATCCTAAAGAGGATACTATGTCAGTTTTGATGAAGCTAAGGCCACACCTTCCAGAGCATAATACCAGCCACTTGCTAGCTAAGGACATGAAGAAGAGGAAGGACTCGGGATTGAGAGATTGGAGAGATATTGATCCATATTCACAGAGGAGGAAGACTTTTGTGGACTACATGTTCTATACAAAAGAATAGCAAGACTTCTATGAAACAATTTTGCTTGACAAGTGCCCTGCTGTGAGTGATATGAGGTATGTGGACTGGAAGTACATCAAGGACAATGAGGATTGCTTCCCAAGTGTGCAAGACAACTTTCATTGCATTGGACTTGATAAGTTTGTTGGCAAGGAGTTCACAACCTGGAATGATGAAATGATCATGCAATTCTACTCCACTGCTCATTTCTATGGAGATGGTAGAATTGTGTGGATGACTGAAGGTGCCAGGTATGAATCCACAGTTGATGAGTGGGCTGCCATCTTAGGAGTCCCACAGGTGGAAGATAGTGACATTGATGTATATTATGAGCCCAAGGTAGGCCACAATGCCATGAAGAACATGTACAATGAGATTCCTGCTGCACATCTGAAGTCTCACAAGCTAGGATCTATTTATTTCCTCCAGGATAGTCATCGCACGATCAACACCATCCTGAGGCACACCTTGTTGCCTAAGTCTAGAGATGAGAAGATGATCAGAGGATACTCCATCAACATACTGCTCCATCTAGATCAACATACGAGATTCAGAGTGATGGATTTGATTGTGGAGACTGTGAAGAGGATTGCTGCTGATCAGAAGCGCTCATGTTGCTATGCACCCTATATTGAGATGCTTATCAACTCTAAGTTGGAGAAGCACATATTTGCGCTTGATCGACCACATTTGCCACTCTTGCCGGAGCTCGAATACAACGTTGTGGTGATGAACCCAGATCATCCCACATCAGCTGCAGCACAGGCACAGCCAGAGGCAGCCAGAGACACTGGTGCTCAGCCACCCATAACTAGGAGTGAGCAGATGGATCTACTCGTTAGCTCAGTGCTCAGCATGCAGAAGGACATCTCCAACATCCTAAAAAACCAAGAGAGACTTGCGAGGATTGTTGATGACAAGTTTCATAGTCTCAACAACAAGGTGGATGGGCTCACAGTGACAGTGAATGAGCTCAAGAAGGAAGTTGATGCAGTGCCTAGCCCTCACTCTACAGATGTGTTGGAAATATGCCCTAGAGGCAATAATAAATTGGTTATTATTATATTTCCTTGTTCATGATAATCGTTTATTATCCATGCTAT
This sequence comes from Elymus sibiricus, assembly GCA_039707655.1. Classification (NCBI taxonomy): domain Eukaryota; kingdom Viridiplantae; phylum Streptophyta; class Magnoliopsida; order Poales; family Poaceae; genus Elymus; species Elymus sibiricus. The sequence continues at coordinate 62,192,907 of CM077663.1, forward strand.
AATTGTATTGATTGGAAACTCAAATACATGTGTGGGTACATAGACAACACTGTGTCCCTAGTAAGCCTCTAGTTGACTAGCTCGTTGATCAAAGATGGTAAAGGTTTCCTAGCCATTGACATGAGATGTCATTTGATGATGGGATCACATCATTAGGAGAATGATGTGATGGACAAGACCCAAACTACGAACGTAGCATATGATCGTGTCAGTTTATTGCTATTGTTTTCTGCATGTCAAGTATCTGTTCCTATGACCATGAGATCATGCAACTCCCTGACATCGGAGGAGTACCTTGTGTGTATCAAACGTCGCAACGTAACTGGGTGACTATAAAGGTGCTCTACACGTATCTCCGAGGGTGTCTGTTGGGTTGGCATGGATCAAGACTGGGATTTGTTACTCCGTGTGATGGAGAGGTATCTCAGGGCCCACTCGGTAATACAACATCACAATAAGCCTTGCAAGCAATGTGACTAAAATGTTAGCCATGAGATCTTGTATTACGGAATGAGTAAAGAGACTTGCCAGTAACGAGATTGAACTAGGTATAGAGATACCGACGATCGAATCTCGGGCAAGTAACATACCGAAGAACAAAGGGAACAGCATACGGGATTAACTGAATCCTTGACATAGAGGTTCGACCGATAAAGATCTTCGTAGAATATGTAGGAGCCAATATGGGCATCCAGGTCCCGCTATTGGTTATTGATCGTAGAGGTGTCTCGGTCATGTCTACATAGTTCTCGAACCCGCAGGGTCTACACACTTAATGTTTGGTGACGATTAGTATAGTTGAGTTATTTTGTTGGTGACCGAAGGTTGTTCGGAGTCCCGGATAAGATCCCGGAGATGATGAGGATCTCCGGAAGAGTCCGGAGGTAAAGATTGATATATGTGATAATAGTGTTTTGATCTCCGGAAGGGTTCCGGAATTCACCGGAAGGGGTTCCGGGTGTTTACCGAAGTGTTGGGGTGCAGCAACACTTTATATGAGCCAAAGGGGTAAAGCCCACGAGGTATTGGAAAGTGCAAAAGGAAGTTTTGCTGCTGCCTTAAGCGGTACTACCGCTGGTAAGGCAGTACTACCGCGTAAGCAGTACTACCGCTTGTGTGAAGCGGTACTACCGCATAAGCGGTACTACCGCTTGTGTGAAGCGGTACTACCGCTCGTGAGCGGTACTACCGCTTGTGCGCGGTACTGCAGGGATCCGAGTTGGACTCTTTCCCTGCGGGCCAAACCGACCTTGTGCGGGCAAAACCGACCTGGAGGAGGCTTTTACTCCAAGTTTAGACCCCAAGGCTCAACATATAAATAGAGGGGCAGGGCTAGCACACGGGACACATCAAGATTTCCCAAGCCGTGTGTCGGCAACCCTAACCCTCTAGTTCTCCCGTCATAATCTCCGTAGTGCTTGGCGAAGCCCTGCAGAGATTGTTCCTCACCACCATCACCACGCCGTCGTGCTGCCGGAACTCATCTACTACTTCACCATCGCTCGCTGGATCGAGGAGGTGAAGGCGTCATCAAGCCGTACGTGTGTTGAACGCGGAGGTGCCGTCCGTTCGGCACTAGTTCGTGATCGGATCGAGGGACGACTTGCGATTTGGATCGCGGAGACGTTCGACTACATCAACCGCGTTTCTTAACGCTTCCGCTTAGCGATCTACAAGGGTATGTAGATTCACTCTCCCTCTCGTAGATGCTCATCACCATGGATAGATCTTGTGTGTGCGTAGGAAAATTTTTGTTTCCCATGCAACGTTCCCCAACAGTGGCATCTGAGCTGCGTCTATGCGTAGATGAGATCTCGAGTAGAACACAAACGAGTTGTGGGCGTGGGTGTATACATATTGCTTGCCGTTACTAGTTGATACTTGATTCGGCGGTATTGTGAGATGAAGCGGCCCGGACCAACATTACTCGTACGCTTACGAGAGACCGGTTCCTTCAACTGACATGTAACTTCGTTGCATAAAGATGGCTAGCGGGTGTCAGTCTCTCTCACTTTAGTTGAATCGATTTCAATGAAGAGGGTTCTTTTAGAAGATCAAAAAGCAATCACTACACCACGTTGTGGTTTTGCGTAGGTAAGAACGGTTCTTGCAAACCCGTAGCAGCCACGTAAAATATGCAACAACAATTAGAGGACGTCTAACTTGTTTTTGCAGGGTATGTTGTGATGTGATATGGCCAATTACATGATGAGATATATGTGATGTATGAGATGATCATGTGTTGTATAGAATATCACGACTTGCATGTCGATGAGTACGGCAACTGGCAGGAGCCATAGAGTTGTCTTTAATTATTTTCGCCATTTTGCTTTACTTTATCGCTATGAGTTAGCAAGGTCGTGGAAGCAATAGTCGGCGCGACAACCTCATGGCGACACGTTGATGGAGATCAAGATGATGGAGATCATGGTGTCATGCCGGTGACGATGGAGATCATGCCGGTGCTTTGAAGATGGAGATCAAAAGCACAAGTTCATGGCCATATCATGTCACTTATGATTTGCATGTGATGTTAATCCTTTTATGCATCTTATTTTGCTTAGGACGACGGTAGCATTATAAGGTGATCCCTCACTTAAATTTCAAGATAAAATTGTGTTCTCCCCGAGTGTGCACCGTTGCGAAAGTTCGTCGTTTCGAGACACGCCGTGATGATCGGGTGTGATAGACTCTACGTTCACATACAACGGGTGTAAGCCATGTTGCACGTGCGGAACACTCGGGTTAAACTTGACGAGCCTAGCATGTACAGACATGGCCTCAGAACACAAGAGACCGAAAGGTCGAACATGAGTCATATAGTAGATATGATCAACATGAAGATGTTCACCATTGAAACCACCTCAACTCACGTGATGATCGGACTTGAGTTGGTGGATTTGGATCATGTTACACTCGAATGACCGGAGGGATGTCAATTTGAGTGGGAGCTTTTAAGTAATATGATTAACTAAACTCATTATCTAGAACAATAGTCTAAGTTGTCTTTGCTATATTTATGTTGTAGATCATGGCTCGCGCAGTAGCACTCCTGAATTTTAATGCGTTCCTAGAGAAAGCTAAGTTGAAAGATGATGGAAGTAACTTTGTGGACTGGGCCCGTAATCTAAGGATTATCCTTACGGCTTCCCAGAAGGCTTATGTCCTTGATGCACCGCTTGGTGATCCACCCGCTCCAGTTGAGTCTCTAGACGTTGTGAACGCCTGGCAGGCTCGTTCTGAAGATTACTCAATAGTTCAATGTGCAATATTGTATGGCTTAGAACCGGGACTTCAAAGACGTTTTGAACGTCATGGAGCATATGAGATGTTCTAGGAGTTGAAGTTTATCTTTCAGAAGAATGCCCGGATCGAGAGATATGAGATCTCTGATAAGTTCTATGCTTGCAAGATGGAGGAGAACGGGTCTATCAGTGATCACGTACTCAGAATGTCTGGGTACTCCACCCGTCTGGCTGAATTGGGGATGCCCCTTCCGCCAGAGGCTATCACTGACAGAGTTCTTCAATCATTGCCACCTAGCTACAAGAGCTTCGTGTTGAACTATAACATGCACGGGATGAACAAGTCAATCGCCGAGCTATTTGCGATGCTGAAAGCCACTGAGTCTGAAATTCAGAAGGAGCATCAAGTGTTGATGGTCAATAAGACCACTAGTTTCAAGAAAAATGGCAAGGGTAAGAAGGGTAACTCCAAGAAGAGTGGCAAAGTAGTTGCTCCTCTCGTGAGGAAACCCAAGGCTGGACCCAAACCAGAAACTGTGTGCTTTCATTGCAAGGGAACAGGACACTGGAAGCAGAACTGCCCCAAGTATTTGGCTGACAAGAAGGCGGCCAACAACAAACAAGATATATATGATATACATGTTATTGATGTGAACCTTATCAACTCTCGTTGTAGTGCCTGGGTATTTGATACCGGTGCGGTTGCTCATATTTGCAACTCAAAATAGGAACTGCGGAATAGACGCAAGCTGGCAAAGGACGAAGTGACGATGCGCGTGGGAAATGGTTCCAAGGTTGATGTGATCGCCGTCGGCACGCTCGCTCTTCGATTACCATCGGGATTAATGATGAACCTAAATAATTGTTATTTAGTGCCTGCGTTAAGCATGAACATTATATCTGGATCTTGTTTATTGCGAGACGGTTACTCATTTAAATCAGAGAATAATGGTTGTTCTATTTATATGAGTAATATCTTTTATGGTCATGCACCCAATGTGAGGGGTTTATTCTTATTGAATCTCGATAGTAATGATACACATGTTCATAACATTGATGCCAAAAGATGTAGAATTGATAACGATAATACCACTTTCTTGTGGCACTGCCGTTTAGGTCATATTGGCGTAAAACGCATGAGGAAGCTCCATGCTGATGGACTTTTGGAGTCACTTGATTTTGAATCACTTGACACATGTGAGCCATGCCTCATTGGCAAGATGACTAAAACGCCGTTCTCTGGAACAATGGAACGGGCAAGTGACTTGTTGGAAATCATACATACTGATGTGTGCGGTCCGATGAGTATTGAGGCGCGCGGTGGTTATCGTTACTTTCTCACCTTCACTGATGACTTAAGTAGATATGGGTATATTTACTTAATGAAACACAAGTCTGAAACGTTTGAAAAGTTCAAACAATTTCAGAGTGAAGTTGAAAATCATCGTAACAAGAAGATTAAATTCCTACGATCTGATCGAGGAGGAGAATATCTGAGTTATGAGTTTGGCAGTCACTTAAGACAGTGTGGAATTGTTTCACAACTGACACCGCCTGGAACACCACAGCGTAATGGTGTGTCCGAACGTCGTAATCGAACCTTATTAGATATGGTGCGATCTATGATGTCTCTTGCCGATTTGCCACTATCATTTTGGGGTTATGCATTAGAGACAGCTGCATTCACTTTGAATAGGGCACCATCGAAATCCGTTGAGACGACGCCATATGAACTTTGGTTTGGCAAGAAGCCAAAGCTGTCGTTTCTTAAAGTTTGGGGATGTGATGCTTATGTCAAAAAGCTTCAGCCTGAAAAGCTGGAACCCAAAGCGGAGAAATGCGTCTTCATAGGATACCCAAAAGAGACAGTTGGGTATACCTTCTACCTCAGATCCGAAGGCAAAGTGTTTGTCGCTAAAATGGAACATTTCTTGAGAAAGAGTTTCTCTCGAAAGAATTGAGTGGGAGGAAGATAGAACTTGATGAGGTTGTTGAACCTTTACTTCAACCTGAAAGTAGCGCAGTGCAGAAAAATGTTTCTGTAGAGCCTACATCAGCTGAAGAGGAAGTTAATGATGATGATCATGAAGCTTTGGATCAAGTTGCTATCGAACCTCGTAGGTCGACAAGGACGCGTACTGCTCCTGAGTGGTACGGCAACCCTGTCTTAGAGGTCATGTTGTTGGACAACGATGAACCTACGAGCGATGGAGAAGCAATGATGGGCCCGGATTCCGAGAAGTGGTTAGAGGCCATGAAATCCGAGATGGGATCCATGTATGAAAACAAAGTGTGGACTTTGGAAGTATTACCTGAAGGGCGTAAGGCCATTCAGAACAAATGGATCTTTAAGAGGAAGACGGACGCGGACGGTAATGTCACCGTCTATAAAGCTCGACTTGTGGCAAAGGGTTTTTCACAAGTTCAAGGAGTTGACTACGATGAGATCTTCTCACCAGTAGCGATGCTTAAGTCCGTCAGAATCATGTTAGCAATAGCTGCCTTTTTTGATTATGAAATTTGGCAGATGGATGTCAAAACAGCGTTCCTTAACGGTTTCCTTAAGGAAGAGTTGTATATGATGCAACCAAAAGGTTTTGTCGATCCAGAGAATGCTGACAAAGTTTGCAAACTCCAGCGATCCATTTATGGACTGGTGCAAGCATCTCGGAGTTGGAATCTTCGCTTTGATGAGGTGATCAAAGCGTTCGAGTTTATACAAGTTTACAGAGAAGCTTGTATTTACAAGAAAGTGAGTGGGAGCTCTATAGCGTTTCTAATATTATATGTGGATGACATATTACTGATTGGAAACAATATAGAAATGTTGGAAAGCGTGAAGGAATATTTGAACAAGAGTTTTTCAATGAAGGACCTAGGAGAAGCTGCTTTCATATTAGGCATCAAGATCTACAGAGATAGATCGAGACGCTTAATAGGACTTTCACAAAGCACATACCTTGACAAAGTTTTGAAGAAGTTCAAAATGGATCAGTCCAAGAAGGGGTTCTTGCCTGTATTGCAAGGTGTGAAGTTGAGTAAGACTCAATGCCCAGTGACTGCAGAAGATAGAGAAAAGATGAGTGTCATCCCCTATGCTTCAGCCATAGGCTCTATCATGTATGCATTGCTGTGCACAAGACCCGATGTCAGCCTTGCCATAAGTATGGCCGGAAGGTTTCAAAGTGATCCAGGAGTGGAACACTGGACGGCGGTCAAGAATATCCTGAAGTACCTGAAAAGGACTAAGGACATGTTTCTCGTTTATGGAGGTGATCAAGAGCTCGTCGTAAAGGGTTACGTCGATGCAAGCTTTGACACTGATCCGGATGACTCTAAGTCACAAACCGGATACGTATTTATTCTTAATGGGGGTGCGGTTAGCTGGTGCAGTTCCAAGCAAAGCGTGGTAGCTGATTCTACATGCGAAGCGGAGTACATCGCTGCCTCGGAGGCGGCGAAGGAAGGTGTCTGGATGAAGGAGTTCATGACAGATCTTGGAGTAGTGCCTAGTGCGCTTAACCCAATGACTCTGCTTTGTGATAATACTGGTGCCATTGCTCTGGCCAAGGAACCAAGATTTCACAAGAGGACCAGACACATAAAGCGACGTTTCAATTCCATCCGCGATTACATCAAGGAGGACGACATAAATATTTGCAAAGTACACACGGATCTAAATGTTGCAGATCCGATGACTAAACCTCTTCCAAGGGCTAAACATGAACAACACCAGAACTGCATGGGTGTTCGATTCATTACAATGTAAATCACATAGTGATGTGAACTAGATTATTGACTCTAGTGCAAGTGGGAGACTGTTGGAAATATGCCCTAGAGGCAATAATAAATTGGTTATTATTATATTTCCTTGTTCATGATAATCGTTTATTATCCATGCTATAATTGTATTGATTGGAAACTCAAATACATGTGTGGGTACATAGACAACACTGTGTCCCTAGTAAGCCTCTAGTTGACTAGCTCGTTGATCAAAGATGGTAAAGGTTTCCTAGCCATTGACATGAGATGCCATTTGATGACGGGATCACATCATTAGGAGAATGATGTGATGGACAAGACCCAAACTACGAACGTAGCATATGATCGTGTCAGTTTATTGCTATTGTTTTCTGCATGTCAAGTATCTGTTCCTATGACCATGAGATCATGCAACTCCCTGACATCGGAGGAGTACCTTGTGTGTATCAAACGTCGCAACGTAACTGGGTGACTATAAAGGTGCTCTACAGGTATCTCCGAGGGTGTCTGTTGGGTTGGCATGGATCAAGACTGGGATTTGTTACTCCGTGTGATGGAGAGGTATCTCAGGGCCCACTCGGTAATACAACATCACAATAAGCCTTGCAAGCAATGTGACTAAAATGTTAGCCATGAGATCTTGTATTACGGAACGAGTAAAGAGACTTGCCAGTAACGAGATTGAACTAGGTATAGAGATACCGACGATCGAATCTCGGGCAAGTAACATACCGAAGAACAAAGGGAACAGCATACGGGATTAACTGAATCCTTGACATAGAGGTTCGACCGATAAAGATCTTCGTAGAATATGTAGGAGCCAATATGGGCATCCAGGTCCCGCTATTGGTTATTGATCGTAGAGGTGTCTCGGTCATGTCTACATAGTTCTCGAACCCGCAGGGTCTACACACTTAACGTTTGGTGACGATTAGTATAGTTGAGTTATTTTGTTGGTGACCGAAGGTTGTTCGGAGTCCCGGATAAGATCCCGGACATGACGAGGATCTCCGGAAGAGTCCGGAGGTAAAGATTGATATATGTGATAATAGTGTTTTGATCTCCGGAAGGGTTCCGGAATTCACCGGAAGGGGTTCCGGGTGTTTACCGAAGTGTTGGGGTGCACCAACACTTTATATGAGCCAAAGGGGTAAAGCCCACGAGGTATTGGAAAGTGCAAAAGGAAGTTTTGCTGCTGCCTTAAGCGGTACTACCGCTGGTAAGGCAGTACTACCGCGTAAGCAGTACTACCGCTTGTGTGAAGCGGTACTACCGCATAAGCGGTACTACCGCTTGTGTGAAGCGGTACTACCGCTCGTGAGCGGTACTACCGCTTGTGCGCGGTACTGCAGGGATCCGAGTTGGACTCTTTCCCTGCGGGCCAAACCGACCTTGTGCGGGCAAAACCGACCTGGAGGAGGCTTTTACTCCAAGTTTAGACCCCAAGGCTCAACATATAAATAGAGGGGCAGGGCTAGCACACGGGACACATCAAGATTTCCCAAGCCGTGTGTCGGCAACCCTAACCCTCTAGTTCTCCCGTCATAATCTCCGTAGTGCTTGGCGAAGCCCTGCAGAGATTGTTCCTCACCACCATCACCACGCCGTCGTGCTGCCGGAACTCATCTACTACTTCACCATCGCTCGCTGGATCGAGGAGGTGAAGGCGTCATCAAGCCGTACGTGTGTTGAACGCGGAGGTGCCGTCCGTTCGGCACTAGTTCGTGATCGGATCGAGGGACGACTTGCGATTTGGATCGCGGAGACGTTCGACTACATCAACCGCGTTTCTTAACGCTTCCGCTTAGCGATCTACAAGGGTATGTAGATTCACTCTCCCTCTCGTAGATGCTCATCACCATGGATAGATCTTGTGTGTGCGTAGGAAAATTTTTGTTTCCCATGCAACGTTCCCCAACAAGATGATGATGAGGAGGAGGAGGATCGTGCACCTCTCAGGACGAGCACTCAGTTCAGGACTCAGGCCCGTACTCCCACAGTGACAGCTCCAGAGTTGAGACCTTCTTCATCAGCACCAGCTACAGATTCTTCAGCTCCATCAGCTCCACCAGTTCCTCCAGTTGCTACATCAACTCCATCCATGACATCAACAGAAGTCTTCGCTGATGCTGTTCTCTAGACTCCAACTTCAGCTACAGGAGGAGATCAGCCCCAGAACAGCGTTTAGCTCTATACCTCTGAACTTTTTGGTAACTTGTTGCCAAGGGGGGAGAAGTTGTATAGATCATTAGGGCTTCGAGAGAGAGAGAGAGCGTTGGTTTTTATCACTTTTTCAAAAACATTTGATATCTTTTGGTTTGTGTTAAACTTTGTAGGTGTTTGATCATACACTTGATGTGTGTTGCTACTATTTCCTATCTTATGATGCTTATGAGATGATCATTCACTTTTCTTGATTGTGTTGTGCTATGATATTCATTCTTATTATTCTCGCACACCACCAAGTTGTATGTGACATGGAAGAGTGCCCCATGTACCTAATCGATTGTGCATTTGCATTCAAATGCAAATTCACAATAATGCACAAATTTAGGGGGAGCTCTTGCTTATCACATACTTCTCAAAGCGACGATTATATTCATTGATTACATCATATGTCAAAGCTTTGATCTATATGTTGTCATCAATTACCAAAAAGGGGGAGATTGCAAGCACATTTGCTCCCTTGGTGGTTTAGGTAATTAATAACAACATATATGTCACTGAACTAATGTTTCCACTAAGCATATTTCAGGAAAGGTTCATTGATGGGTTGGCAAAAGGATTGAACAGAAACCCCTAGATGCAAGGAAATGGATTGGCAAAGCTTCAAGCAAGAGGACTCTATATTTTACTTTGTGAGAAATCACTTTGAGTCCATAGGAAAAGCCAATACTATTAAAAGGGGGTAAGGTACTGTTGGTGAACAAGATGCTCCACGTGCACAAGTGATAGTCACCAAAAACACCAACAAACTCTCCCACAAATTCTGTCTAAGCCATTCATGAAAATCGGTGAAGCCAACAATTTCCACTCGGTCCCACCGATTCCCAAACTCAGACAAAACCCTGCCAAACCCTAGCACATCGGTGCAACCGATCCCACTTAGGTATCACCGAGTTCAGCTTGCCAACCTTCTGTTACCTCGATTCACAAAATCTGAATTTCTGAGTTTTTCGATCGGCGTCACCGAGATTGGGAATTCTGACTGTTGGTCACCTGATCGGTACCGCCGAGATTTCTATATCGGTCTCACCGAGATTCAAAAGTTGCTACCTTTGAAGCAACTCGGTACCGCCGAGATTCACACATCGGTGTCAACGGGTTGGAGTTTTTAGGTATAACGGTTGGATTTTTGGAGATGCCTATTGCACTACAGGAATCAGGTTCTTTGCCGTCCGCCATGGCAGACGGCAAAGGCACAACAACGGACGGCAAAGAGCTTTGCCGTCCGCCAGCGGACGGTAAAATTTTGGTCCGAATAAACTCTGACAAAGAGGTCCTTTGCCGTCTGCCTAGGCACAGTGGACGGCAAAGATTATTTGCCGTCAGTCTGCAGACGGCAACGAGCCCGGACGGCGTAGTGTTCACGTTAGCACCGTTAGGTGGCTAACGGCCCCCACCAGAGTCTTTGCCGTCAGCCCCCGGACGGCAAACACTTAGTTCTTTGCCGTCTACTATGGCCGGCCCCACACAAGCCTTTGCCGTCTGCCCCGGACGGCCCCACACAAACCCTTTGCCGTCCGCCCCTGCTATGCCAACGGCCACCGTCGGGAAAGAAGCCGCCCTTTGCCGTCTGCCACCCGCTTTGCCGACGGCCACCGTCGGCAAAGAAGCCACCCTTTGCCGTCCGCCCCCGGACGGCAAAGAAGCCAAATGGCCCCTGGCCTGGCGCTCCCAGGTTTAGCAGGTGGCTTCCACGTGTCCTCTTTGCCGATGGCGGCCATCGGCATAGCGGCTTTGCCGTCCGGGGCAGACGGCAAACAGGCTGTATTGCCTCTTTTTGTTTGTTTTTGTTATATTCAACAATCTTCACAGGCAAATATATGATATGCATATATATATTTCATAGCAACAATATCCCTGTCATATGGATATGATCAACCAACAATTATACCAAATTAAAAGTATCAAATATCACATTGTTCACCATGTTAAATTAGTTTCATCCATACATACATAGTCTCATACATAGGTAGAAAGTTTCATGTAAGTTCATCGATACAAAATGAAAACAGAAAGTAAACACTAGCACTACATCAAAGCAAGCTGCCGTGAACTCAATTAAATCTGCAAAATTGGAAATAAGAAAGTTAGAATAAGAATACTAGAAGAAGTAGAAGATCTAGAAGAAGAAGATGATGAAGAAGCATTTTTTCTCTCTCTCTTTCTCCTCTTGTTTTTCTTCTTCTTATTGCTTATTTGTGTCATTTTAGAGCTAACCTAGGTAATTATCACATTTTTGACCTAACTACGCTTATTGTGTCATTTTGCAAGAAAATAAGCTAAGTCCATGGAATCTATGAGGTTACCAAGTCTATTATGCCATTTTTTAGTTAACTAAGCTTATTATGTCATTGTGGAGGAAACAATGCTAAGTATAGGTCATTTTAGAGCTAACTTAGGTACAATATGTCATTTTGGAGGTAAGTAAGATTACTATGTCTTTTTAGAGGAAACAAAGCTAACTTAGGTAAAATATGACATTTGTCTAAGTGATAAGTTTGTCTTTGTGCTAAGTTTGCCTAAGTGTTAAGTTTGTCTTTGTTTGAGAAAATGAGCCAAGTAAGTGGCATATTACGGCTTACCGTCCTCGTCATCATGGAGGTGAAGCACCGGGGTTGCTCGGGGCGGTGTCAGCTAGAGCACTACTTGGCCCTGGAGAAGGATCGTGTGATGCGGCTCGGGAGTTATGCTGTACAAAGATCATTTGCGTTAGCATGATGACGCTGAAACGTTAAGACTAGTAACTAATGAACATTGAAATGAAACTCACAGTTCCAGCCGTGGTAATGACTGGCATCGGCGGAGGGGTCTGGCCGGTCTTCTCGCACAAAGTCTACGCATTTGGTTTTGACAAGTCAATCATATTGGTTATTAATGAAAAGAACATGTAGTGCATGATTTGGCTAATATGAAGAAGAAACTTACCACGATGAGCTCGTACATGGCCCGGTTAGACGCATCGTTCCGTGCCCTCTCCTCCTCCAACAACCTAGCCGTCCTCTCCTCCAAATCCCTCTTCTCCTCCGCCGCCAGCCAGGCCTGTTCCGCCAGAAGTGCCTGGGTTGTCTCTCTCTTTCTGCAGAGCAGCCTGCAACACAACTCCTCGTTAGCATTGTAATCATCTTTGTTCGCACACACAATGTAATGGAGGAAAGCTATCTGAGTCCGTATGACTAACCTCGATAGCGAGCTGGACTGGCCGTGGACGAGGCGTCATCTCACGACAGGAGCTCATTTGGCGCGCCTTGATCTGTCAGAGAGTGCGCGAAGACCGTATAAGTCCATCTCCAATGGCTATCGAGCCATGGGGCCTCCCGTCGCCACCTATCATCACCAGGTCTGGATCAATAGGATGCTGGCTCGGGTTGAAGTCCTCCCCATTCACCGCCTTTCCCACATCTCTGTACCTCACGAGCTAGTTGCGGGAGGAGATGTTGGTGATGTTCTGGGGATTATCAAGGTCAGACTCAGAGAACGCCTTGGCCTTCTTGTACGAGGCAGTATGGGCCATGGCATAGAGGTCGTACACCTGTGGCACCTCTGTCTTATTGTAATGCGCCTACAAGAGAGGAACAAAGTATTAATAAAGGGGTCAAGCTAGCATCAAAAAATGAATTGCAGGAATCATGAAGCAAACCACGTACCCAGTTCCGCCCGAACTGAAATAAATTGGCGCTGCCTTGATGGTGCGGCACACCTTCCATTTGGGCACGCCGTTCCTTGGCATCGTCGTGGACGGCTCGCCATTCGTCAGAGCACCACTCATTCACCAACGCCTCCCAACAATCCATCTTATCCGCACACCATCTCAGGGGCACCTAAGTTAGTAAAGAGAAATTTGAGAGCTACGCCTACGAATCAAAGCAAGGAAACTAAGTACAAGGCCTTAAGAATAGATAATTACCTTCATGTACTGCTCCTTGTCCAGAAACTTTTGGCGGGACGACGACTTGTCCTTCTTAATACGCCGCGAGGCGTAGTAGTCTCGAACAGCCTGTTCCCGAGCCTCGTGCCGTAAGTTCTGTAGTAGGCGCCTACACTCGTAATCGATAAGCTTTGCCGCGGCCTCCTCGTATCCCTCCTCACACCTGTAGAACATCTGCAATCAAACGAGACAACACTGATTAGTACAATAAATAGCTATTATTGATTTTTAATTGTGTAAAGGAGAAATTACCCAGAACTTTCTGATCACCATGTCGGCCCTCGTGTGGCACAACACATCGTCGATCATCTCCTCCGGCGGGGCCGGGGCAGCCAAGTAGTGATCCCATTTCAATCCTAACTCTGGAACCTGACCCTCGTCGGGCAACGTGACAAACCCCGGGAAGTTATGCCGTAAAAGCACACCAAGGATGGAGGTGGGCCTGCGGACATCCTTGGCGTGAATCCAACCCCTGCAGTATGACAACGCATTAGATATGTGAAGAAACATGAAGGCAAAAGGTTTAAAAAGAGTAAATGCACTTACTTCAGCGACTCAGGCCTAATCAGCCACCTCTGCTCGCGGGTCGCCGGCACGGGCGGGAGCCGTGTACACCCACGCTGGTAGACGGTGGCCCCCTCAGCCACCTCGTCCCCGCTATCAGAAAGCTGATCCCCGCCACCATCAACATGGCCACTCGGCTCCGGCTGATGCAGATCCGGCCAGGTATCCCATCCGGTCGAAGCGTGTGGAGTCTCGTAGGACGAAGCGTCTGGCACAGGAGTCTCGCGGGTGGCCGCGTCTGAGACAGAAGGATCGTTGACCTGAGGCTCGTGGACAGGAGTCCTTGTAGCCTCAACCTCAGACGGGTCCACCGTAGCAGTCCTGTGCTCGGGTGAATCGGCTGGGGGTGGCGGCGAGGAAGGTGTAGCAGCCTTCCTACCTCTCCTGCGGCCACCACGTGTAACTTTAGGAGCCTTCCTACCTCTCCCTCGACCTCCTCTCCCGGTCGGCAACTTCGCCGACGAAGAAGCGCCCTCGGGTGTCCCAATACTGTCGTACAACGCTCTCCGCAGAGTTTGGGGTGGAACGGAAGTACCCCTCCCACCACGCACCGACGAAGGAGCCTCGGATCGCTCTCGACCCGCGCCCACCATCTTTGAACACCTGCCATGACAAAGAGTAAACGAAATTAGTACAACATAAAAAAATTGAATACCGACATGAATAATAATATGTATATATATAATTTGAGTGTATCATCATCATGTATATAATAAAATTTGAATAATACCTGACATGAACTAATAATAATCTTCATCGTCTATATATGCTCCGGGATCAATAAATGCATCGGCATCATCACTATCATCAATAAATGCATCATCATCATCACTATCGGGAACAACATGTGGAAGGCCTCCTTTATGTAATCGGTCAAGCATTGAGAGGTCATCCGCAGCAGTAACCTCTTCTTCTTCCGTCTCTTCTTGTTCCGGCTCAGGGGTGAAGTCGGATTCACTGTCGCTGTCTACTTCAATGTTCTGGGGTGAAGTAGAGCGGTTCTTGAAACGTTTTTTGGAAAGACGTGTTTCTTGGAAGAATTCTCCTTCATATGTGTCTGGGTTAATGTGAGGTTCATAATCATCTTCATTGAGGGGAGGTGGTCTAAAAACGTGGTGGCACATCATAAACGACATCCCAACCATTCAGATTTGGATCAGTTTGGCAGGCCCACGGTAGATAAAAAACTTGGGTCGCCTGTTGAGCCGTAATATAGACATCGGGAACATCTAAATGGGTGCTTTGTTTGATTTCGACTAGCCCTATATGTTCATGAGTCCTTCTAGTCTCCTTCGGCTGGAACCAATAACATTTGAAGACTACGACGTTTGGTGGGTTTTCACCAAAGAATTTAAGTTCATAAATTGCTTCAACTCATCCATAATACTCAACACCTCCTTCGCCGATAGTAGAGACACAACAATTTGTAGACTTTCGGTCGGCCATGGATAGCTCTTTGCCAAAAGTATGAAAGCGATACCCATTGATGTCGTATTTGTCAAATGAACGGACCTTATAGTCAAAACCATTAGCGACTTGTCTCAATTCGGAGTCCATAGACTCTGAATTAGCCTACAAGTTTAATACGAAAGGATTGTTGCATTAGCCGCAAACTAGACGAAGAAATGAAATGGTTTAATGGAAATTACCGTTTGTTTGAACCAAGAGATGAAACCGGGATAGCCGCCTCCATGCTTTGCCAGAAGCTCATACTCTTCGATGGAATCCTTTTAGATCACCGCTCCATCCGAGAATTTGGTGACGTATCGACTGTATCACATATCTGGGAATAAGAGCATTTCAAAGGAATTAGAAGTTGCGAAACAATGTATCGAGAACTTACTCGATGTACGGCCGCACTTCTGTTAGGTTGTTGAAGATATACAATGAAATGGTCCGCCATTCTTTGACATCCAACGCTATTGCTTTTGAAGCACCGGCTGGTGCGAGCTTCCCTTTGAATAGGCTAAGGTTGGATCGACCTTTTTCACGTCACCATCATTGTACCGAGGCTTCGGATTATGCAAATGACGATTCTTGGCTTCGTAGTGTGCTGTCACGAAGTTTGCCGCCTCCTCAGTAATGAATGCCTCGGCCATCGATGCTTCAATTCTACGTTTATTTTTACATTTTGCTCGAAGCGTCTTCTGCATCCTCTCAGTTGCGAAGCACCAACGATTTTGCACGGGCCCCCCCAATCTTGCCTCGGTCGGGAGATGCAAAATCAAATGCTGCATTGGATTAAAGAAGCCCGGTGGAAAGATCTTTTCTAACTTGCAGATCAACTCCGGCGCCAACTCTTCCAGTTCATCTAGCACGTCAGGCGATAGTTCTTTCGCACGAAGAGCACGGAAGAAATAGCAGAGCTCTGCCAGTACTAGCCATTCATCCTCAAGGATAAAGCCACGCAACATCACCGGCATTACCCGCTCAAGCCATATGTGCCAATCATGACTCTTGAGACCAAATATTTTCAATTTGTCAAGACTCGCTCCCCTCTTTAGATTCGCTGCATACCCATCGGGGAACATCAACTGCATTTTCACCCACAAGATCATTTCCCTCATAGCTGGCCTTCCAAGATTGAACCATGCCTTTGGCTTCCGCCAGTTCTTCTTTCCTTTCGGTTGTCGCATGTTTTGTAACGGTCTATCACATAGAGCCTCCTGATCGACTCTAGCCTTTGGATTATCCTTTGACTTCCCCTCTATGCCGAACAATGTACCAAAAAGGGCCTCGGCGATATTATTTTCAGTGTGCATCACGTCGATGTTGTGTGGGCAAAGGAGGTCTTTAAAGTAAGGCAGATCCCACAAGCATATCTTGTGAGTCCAGGCATGTTCCGAATTATACCCTTTGAAATATCCTGGACGTTGTGGATCAGGCTCGAGAGCTTTTAACTGATCCAGGGTCTGTTGGCCTGTCAATGCAGGTGGTGTAGAGTTTTTGACAACTCTACCTTTGATGAAATTCTTCTTGTCTTTTCTGAACTTATGGTCAGGATCCAGGAACTGTCTATGCAAGTCGAAGCAAGAATACTTGCGACCTGCCTGCAGCCAATGAAACTAAAGACCTGCCTTGCATGTGGGGCACGGGAACCTTCCATGCACACCAGCCAACGAATAGCGCATACGCCGGCAAGTCATGCGTCGAGTACATGTACCACACATGCATTTTGAAGTTTTGTTTTGTAGCGGCGTCATATGTCTTGATCCCATTATCCCAAGCTTCTTGCAATTCATCCTTAAGCGGCTGCATGTACACATTCATATTCTTCCCCGGATAGTTGGGCCCTGGAATTACCAACGTTAAGAAAATGTTCTTTCTTTTCATAATCTCTCAGGGGGGGGGGGGGAGATTGAGTGGAATGACAAATACAGGCCAACAACTGTATTGGGTTGCCGTCATACCAAACACATTGAACCCATCCATGCTGATGGCGACTCGAGGATGCCTTGGATCTGCCGCTTTATCCTTATGTAATGCATCGAAGTGCTTCCACGCAAAAGCGTCTAAAGTGTGCCCCAACATCGGATTCCCATCTGCATCTAGTTCGGTTCTTTTGCCCAATTTGTGCCACGTCATCTGTCTGGCCGTCTCTTCGACCATGAAAAGACGTTGAAGTCTTGGTATGATTGGCATATACCAAAGAACATTAACTGGGATTTTGGTCTGACTCTTCTCACCCATACCGTTGTCTACCACAACATACCTGGAAGACTTGCAAATGGGACAATAGTTCAAGCCCGCATACTCAAGCCTAAATAAGGCACATCCATTCTCACAGGCATCTATCTTCTCATAGGGCATCTTAAGCGCGCGTAGGATTTTGTCCGACTGGTACAGGTTTGCTGGCAATACATGGCCTTTGGGTAGAAAGCGTCCAAATATAGTCATCATCGCGTCGTAGCATTCTCTGCCTAGGTTGAACTGAGCCTTCAGAGCCATTACTTGCGCGATGGCATCCAGCTGACAAAGCTCAGTGTGCTCGTGGAGAGGACGTTTTGAAGACTCCAACATTTCATAGAAGGCCTTTGCAGATTCCTCCATCTCATCGTCCGAATCCCGAGCATCATCAAAGTCTTGCACCATGTCTTCGATCCCGGTACCATGCTCGTCGGTGCGACGACGAACCACCTCAGCTCTGGCACGTTGGGCAGACTCACCATGAAATCTCCACACCGTATAATCAGGCGTAAAACCCCACTTCTGCAAGTGTTTACCCATTTCATCCCGTGTCCACTTTTTATGGTTGTCGCACCGGACACAGGGGCACCAGGTTATTTCCTGGCCATTTGCAAATGCGGCGCTCAGAAACCCCTTGGTTTTTGTTAACCATTCAATGGTCATGTCTTTCTGACTAGGGTGACCGGTGTACATCCAAGCACGATCACTCATCTTGCCTACCTACTAAACACACAAGAAATATATATATAATTCATCATCTATATTCATCAGTTAATCAAGTTTGTCAGTTTTATTACGTCCATGCAACCTACACGCTAATAGGTAAAGATAGGTCCTAATCCCACCCGAGTATGTGTAGATTGGGTTCGTTTTCCCAAGCTCTGCTCCGGATCCGACGCAGAATTTTGGCAGCACCTCCCCGCTGTTCTCCTGATACACGTCTCAGCAATAAGCAGAGAGGATGTGTACCCGGAGAACAACAGGTGGTCACTGACGAAATTCCGCATCGGATCCAGAGCAGAGCATAAGGGAAAACGAACCCAATCTACACATACTCGGGCTGTCCATGGATAACGTTGGACAATTCGAAAGGATGGCGGTTATAAATAAGCAAAGACATGCATATTTATAGATGCCGCCCTTTCGAACGGGAGACGCATACTGGTCACACATACTGATGATTGAAGACACCTATAGCTAGCAAGTTTCATCGGCACGAAGACCGGAACAGAGCAAATTAAGGGGGGAGGAGGAGATGTCATTTGTGCTCACCCACAAACGCAGGGGCGGAGCTCGTCGAACGCACGGGGAGGTCGTCGAACGCACGGGGCGGTCGTCGAACACCAGACCCTTGCAGCGACGAAACAACTGCACATTTAAATCCATCCGATCAACACTAATATATATGATGTTTTTCATAACAAAATCGGAAAATATATGACCTAACTCATAATTCACAAATATATGACCCCGTTGGCCTCTGGAAGGCCGAAGAGCACCTTTTCGGTCAACAGGAGGCCGAAGAGGTGTCGGGGGTAGGGGTGTTGGGGGTGTCGTGTCTGGGTGTCGTGGTGTCGGGGTGTCGTGGTGTCGTGTCGGGGTCGTGGTGTCGTGTCGGGGTCGGGGTGTCAGGGGTGTCGTGTCTGGGTGTCGTGGTGTCGTGGTGTCGGGGTGTGGTGTCGGGCTGTCGTGGTGTCGGGGTGTCGAGGTGTCGAGGTGTCGGGGTGTCGTGTCGGGGTCGGGGTGTCGTGTCGGGGTCGGGGTGTCGGGGTGTCAGGGGTGTCGTGTCTGGGTGTCATGGCGTCGTGGTGTCGGGGTGTGGTGTCGGGCTGTCGGGGTCGGGGTGTCGGGTCGGGGTCGGGGTGTCGGGTCGCGGTTGGGATGTCGGGTCGGGGTGTCGTTTTCTTCTTCTTCCTCGTCTTCTTTTTTTCCTCTTTTTTCCTTTTCTTCTTCTTCCTCTTCTTCCTCTTCTTCCTCTTCTTCTTCCTCTTCTTCTTCTTCTTCTTCTTCTTCTTCTTCTTCTTCTTCTTCTTCTCCTCCTCCTCTCCTCTTTCTTCTTCTTCTTCTTCTTCTTTTTTCTTCTCCTCCTCTTCTTTTCCTTTTTCTTCTTCTTCTTCTTTTCTTCTCCTCTTCTTCTTCTTCTTCCTTCTTTTCCTTTTTCCTCTTCTTCTTCTCCTTCTCCTTCTTCTTCTTCTTCTTCTTTTCCTTTCTCCCTCTTCTTCTACTTTTTCTGTTTTTTTTTCATCTTTCTTCTTCCTCTTCTATTTCTCTAACCTAAACCTAAACCTAGCATTAAACCTAAAACTAAACCTAAACCTAGCACTAAACCTAGAACTAAACAGGAAATAACAGAAAAAAACAGAAAAAAAAATGGAGCTCACCTTGCTCCGGTGAGGTCGGCCGGTGGAGGCTGGCCGCGGGGAGGGGGCCGCTGGAGGAAGGCCGAGGGCTCCGGCGGCGGGGCGGGGCGGCGCAGGGGCCGCGGGGAGGGTTCCGGCGGCGGGGCGAGGTGGCCGGCGGCGGGGCTGGCTCCGGGGGCGGGGCTGGCCGGCGGCGGCGACTGGCGGCGGCGACAAAAGGAGGAGAGGGCGCGGGAGGGAGAGAGAGAGGGGGGGAGACGGCCGCCCGTTAAGTGGCCCCTCTTTGCCGTCTGCTAGCAGACGGCAAAGAGGGTGACCGTTAGGGCTCGCCCACGTCACTTCTTTGCCGTCTGCTAGCAGACGGCAAACAAGGTACATTGCCATCTGTCCCCTCTTTGCCGTCTGCCAGCAGACGGCAAAGAAGTTGACCTAGCCACGCCGTGCCCCGTGGGGCCCACCTGGCTCTTTGCCGTCTGCCTTTGACCTTTTTGCCGTCAGCTGGCAGACGGCAAAGAACCAGCTGATGGCAAAGAGCCTCTTTGCCATGAGCTGGTTCTTTGCCGTCTGCTTTCCACAAGCAGACGGCAAAGAGCCTCTTTCGCATGAGCTGGCAGACGGCAAAGAGATGGTAGACGGCAAAATTCCAGATTCCAGTAGTGTGAGTTTGCTCCCACTACCATGGATGAGAAGAAATTTGCTTATGTGGAGAGTGATAAATTTTCTATGCTTGTAGATCATGAAAAGAATGTTTTATGTTATAGTTATATTGTTGAATTCCTTCATGATGCTACTGAAAATTATTATGAGGGAGGAACATATGCTTGTAGGTATTGCAATAATATCAAGTTTCCTCTCTATGTGTTCAAAGTTTTGAAGTTATGGTTGTTTTGCCTTCCTATGCTAGTTGATTCTTGCTCCCATAAATTGTTTGCTCACAAAATCCTTATGCATAGGAAGTGGGTTAGACTTAAATGTGCTTTTCATGAGATTCATGATGCTCTTTTGCATGTTTTAGATACTATTCCTATGTGAGCATCATTGAAATCATCATGCCTAGCTAAAAGGCATTAAAGAAAAGGGCTTGTTGGGAGACAACCCAACACTTTTCCTTTCTGTTTTTGTGTGTTCACATGATTAAGCTACTGTAGTAATCATGTTTTGTGTCTTTTATTTCAATAAAGTGCCAAGTAAAGCCTTTGGGATGACTCACACGATGAGTATAATTGATGCTGAACCAAAACAGAAACTTTTGACTCCAGTACAGGAATTTTCATTTTTTACTGGAGCGTGATAATGATCTGAAAAATTTTACACAGTCTTGATATACAAATTCTTCAGGTTGTCCTAATTGTTTAGAATTTTTAGAGACAGGGAAGTATGGTTACACTACAGATCTTCACAGACTGTTCTGTTTTTGACAGATTCTGTTTTGCATGCATAGTTTACTTGTTTTAGTGTTTCCATAGCTTATATTTAGCGGTATAAATTATGGGAATGATAGAATACAGTAGGTATCATGTGGGAACAATTATGAATCTTGTCTTGACAATACCTAAGTGAATGATTTATCTTTATTACACTAATCCTTCTCACGAAGTTCCGTTAAGTTTTGTGTGATTGAAGTTTTCAAGTTTTGGGTGAGACACCGATATGAGGAGAATAAGGAGTGAAAAGAACCTAAGCTTGGGGATGCCCAAGGCACCCCCAAGGTAATATCCAAGTAATACTCAAGCTCTTAAGCTTGGGGATGCCCCGGAAGGCATCCCCTTTTTCGTCTTCAACACTATCGGTATATCTTACTTGGAGCTATATTTTTATTCGTCACATAATATGAGTTTTGCTTGGAGCATCATTTTATTTTCTTGTTTTATGTTAGGTGTTATTTATAATCTTGTTTTTCAATAAAAAGTTCCAAGAATTGCCTTTTAGGATGCTTGAATTGCATGTTTGATGTGTGATGTGTATAAACAGAAACTTTTGTTGTAGTGTTTGAATTTTCATATTTTACTGGAACGTGGAAACTTTCTGAAATTTTTACACAGTGTTGGCATATAAATTATTTAGCATGTCCTAAATTTTCATAATTTTTTGAGTTACATAAGTACACTGGTTTATTAGATTTCTACAGACTGTTCTGTTTGGACAGATTGCTGTCATAGTTTTGTTATCTACTTATCCTATAGTTTCCATAGCCTATATTGGTAGATATAAATTGTGGAAATGATAGTATACAGTACCTAATGTTTGAAAATTATTGTGCAACTTGTCTTGGCAGTACATAAAGAGTTGATTTATTATTATGTGTACTAACCTATCTCACGAGTTCTTTTCAAGTTTTGTGTGGATGAAGTTTTTGAGAATAGGTGAAACCGGGATATGAGAGGATTAAACGAGATACAAAAGTACAAGCTTGGGGATTCCCAAGGCATCCCAAGTAAATATTTCAAGAAGTCTCAAGCATCTAAGCTTGGGGATGCTATGCATCCCACCTCTCTTCATCAACAATTATCGGTTAGCCTATGTTGAGCCTAAATTCTTATTCGTTCACATGATGCGTGCTATTCTTGGAGTGATATTTTTCTTTTGCTTGCTGTTTAATAAAATACTTAAGATCTGAAATTCTTAGATGAGAGAGTCTTCACATAGTTATTTAATTGTTGGCTAATCATTGATCTTCACTTATATCTTTTTGGAGTAGTTTGTCATTCACTCTCGTGCTTCATTTATATCCTATGAGTAAATGGTTGAATGAATTGAATATCATAAATCTGAAATTAAATATGCTTCATATACTTATCCCATGGGGAGTAATCACTTCACACATAATAAGTATAGGTGGTAAAATTTATTGAAAGTTAGCAAACACCGCATTGGTCACTTGAACAATTCATGAAAGAATATTGAAGGAAGAGAGATTCCACATATAAATATACTATCTTGGACATCTTCTATGATTGTGAGCTCATTAATTATTTTCAAACTCGAGCAAATTAGTTAAAATTGGACAAGGAATACAACTTAATGAGTTATGTTTGGGTATATTTGTATAGAAGTTGTATTGTTATGGATCCTCCAACATGTGGTGCTTGCTTCCACCTCATACTAGCCAAAACTTCTGCACCAAGTAAAAATACTACTTGTGCATCCAAACACCCTTAAACCCAAAGTTATTCCATATGAGTCCACCATACCTACCTATATGCGGTATTTACCTGCCGTTCCAAGTAAATTTGCATGTGCCAAACTCTAAACCTTCAAATAATATTCTGTTTTGTATGCCCGAATCGCTCATATAGTGACTAGGGGCTGTCAGTATCTTCCTTGTTAGGTGGGTTATTCTCACGATATGTGTTGATTCACTATCATTCACGAGAAAGTGGCTGGTATTCGGGATGCCCAGTTCCATGCTCAAAAATCAAATCAAAATATAATGAAACAAAACTACCCCAAGATTTTTGTTTGTATGGACGGTACCCGTGGATTCGGCTCGCCGTGGAGTGTGATTGATTGGTGGAGGGGGATTGAAAACTTTACCATTCTGTTTGGGAACCGCCTATAATGTATCTAGCATGGAAGATACTGAGATCTCTCGGTTGTTATGTTGACAATGAAAGCATACCGCTCAAAATTATTACTCATCTCTGTTTTAAAAGCTCGAGCTCTGGCACCTTTGCAAATCAATGCTTCCCTCTGCGAAGGGCCTATCTTTTACTTTCTAGTACTTACCTTTATGCAAGAGTCAAGGTGATCTTCACCACTTCCTATATTCTGCCTTTTTCTCTTGGCAAGCGTCATGTGTTGGGGAATGATCTAGACATATATATCCAAACAAATATATTTGATCATGAATTATTATTGTTGACAATTACCTATATGATAAATAAGTTGGGAGGCGAAACATTAAGCCCCTGTCTTTCTCTGTGTTCGATGGATGCTATTTGTTCTAAAAATATGCTTTCATGGAAGACTATATGATAGTTGAGTATGTGGAATTTGCTAAATCAAAGCTCTTACATAGACCCTTCCTGAAAATAAGATGAATTGCAATTGTTCGATGACTAGGAATATGGTTTGTTAGTTTTCAAGAAACTTTCTGGTCTATACTTTAACATGTGAATAGCTTGTTACTTGATCATGAGAAGTTTTATGAGATAAGCTATTGTTTATGGTTTATATTGATGCTAGAAAAAGTGATTGGAATTATCATTGATCAAACTTGTGCACTTGCTAGCATTCACACTTCATAAATTATTTCTCTTATCATTTACCTACTCGAGGACGAGCAGGAATTAAGCTTGGGGATGCTGATATGTCTCCAACGTATCTATAATTTATGAAGTATTCATGCCATGTTTACAATAATTTTATATGATTTTGGTATGATTTTATTAGAACTAACCCGGACTGACGCTGTTTTTAGCAGAACTACCATGGTGACGTTTTTTGTGCAGAAATAAAAGTTCTCGGAATGGGCTGAAAATTTACGGAGAATATTTTTGGAAAATATAAAAAATACTGGACCAAAAAGATACCGGAGAGGAGTCCCGAGGAAGCCACAAGCCTAGGGGCGCCCCCCCCCCCAGGGCGCGCCCCCTGGCTTGTGGGCCCCTCGGGAGTCCCCCTGACTTGATTCCAACGATAAGTCCTCCTATAAATCCCGTAACCCCCAGAAAGAAACCTAGATCGGGAGTTCTGCCGCTGCAAGCCTCTGTAGCCAAGAAAAACCAATCGAGAGCCCGTTCCGGCACCCTGCCGGAGAGGGAAACCATCACCGAAGGCCATCTTCATCATCCCGGCGGTCTCCATGACGAGGAGGGAGTAGTTCACCCTCGGGGCTGAGGGTATGTACCAGTAGTTATGTGTTTGATCTCTCTCTCTCGTGTTCTTGAGATGACACGATCTTGATGTACCGCGAGCTTTATTAATATAGATGAATCATATGGAGTTTTCCCCTCTCTATCTTCTTGTGATGAATTGAGTTTTCCCTTTGAACTTTTCTTATCGGATTAAGTCTTTAAAGGATTTGAGAACACTTGATGTATATCTTGCGATGGGATATCCGTGGTGACAATGGGATGTTCTATTGATCCACTTGGTGTATGTTTTGGTGATCAACTTGCGGGTTCCGTGACCTTGGGAATCTATGCATAGGGGTTGGCACACGTTTTCGTCTTGACTCTCCGGTAGAAACTTTGGGGCACTCTTTGAAGTTCTTTGTGTTGGATTGAACATGATGAATCTGAAATTGTGTGATGCATATCGCATAATCAAGCCCATGGGTACTCGTGGTGACATTGGAGTATCTAGGTGACATTAGGCTTTTGGTTGATGTGTATCTTAAGGTGTTATTTTAGTACAAACTCTAGGGCTGTTCGTGACACTTATAGGGATAGCTCATTAGATTGATCGGAAAAGATAACTTTGAGGTGGTTTAGTACCCTACAATAATTTCTTCATTTGTTCTCCGCCATTTGTGACTTTGGAGTGAACTCTTTGTCGCACGTGAGGGATTTACATATGATTCAACTATGTCAGTATTGTTGAGATAACTTGCACTAGTGAAAGTATGAACCCTAGGCCTTGTTTCTAAGCATTGCAATACCGTTTGTGCTCACTTTTATCATGAGTTACCTTGCTGTTTTTATATTTTCAGATTACAAAAACCTATATCTACCATCCATATTACACTTGTATCACCATCTCTTCGCCGAACTAGTGCACCTATACAATTTACCATTGTATTGGGTGTGTTGGGGACACAAGAGACTCTTTGTTATTTGGTTGCAGGGTTGTTTGAGAGAGACCATCTTTATCCTACGCCTCCCATGGATTGATAAACCTTAGGTCATCCACTTGAGGGAAATTTGCGCTTGGAGGCCCAACACGAGTCTACAAGAAGAAGGTTGCGTAGTAGACATCACCTATATATACCCCTCCACCACCACTCACTCGAAAGAGAAGCACTCAGAACCGATCCCCACTTATCCCATCAGATTTTCTGAGAGAGAGACGCCTACTCATGTGTTGGGATCATGCCATTCCATTCCAACCATATGAATCTTGATCTCTAGCCTCCCCAAATTGCTTTCCACCCAATCAATCTCTTCCACCAAAGCCAAATCTGTGAGAGAGTGATTGAGTGTTGAGGAGTCTATCATCTTGAAGCACAAGAGCAAGGAGTTCATCGACATTATCGAGCCTATTACCTTTTAGAGGGTGGTGCCTCCTAGATTGGTTAGGTGTCACTTGGGAGCCTCCTACTTCATGTTGTGGAGTAAACCAAGAAGTTTATAAGGGCAAGGAGATCGCCTAATTCATGAAGATCTACCCGAGTTAGGCTAGTCCTCCGTGGATGTAGGCCATCATGGTATAGTCAAGGTTGCTTCTTCGTGGAACCCTCCGTGGGTAGAGCCCTCCATGGACTCTCGCGACCGTTACCCTCTATGGGTTGAAGACTCCATAAACGTGGACGTACGATAGCACCACCTATCGGAACCACGGGAAAAATCTTCGTGTCTCCAAATTGTGTTTGATCTTCCTACCCTTCCTCTACTATACTTGCTTGTCTTTACTTTCCGTTGCTATACTCGTAGACATGCATGTGTAGGGTGTGCTTGACTTGCTATCAATACTAAAAACTGCCAACACTTAAAATTGGGAAAAGGTAGAATTTTTATTTGGTCAAGTAGTCTAATCACCCCCCCCCCCTCGAGACCTACTTTCGATCCTACACCCCCCCCCCCCCCGGCGTCCCCCGACGCCCCTCTCTAGCCTATAAATTCTAATAAATCCAAAAACCCTAGAGAGCCTCCTGACTTTTTCCGCCGCCGCAAGTCTCTGTTCCGCCGTGTGAACATCTGGATCCCTTTTCCAGTGCCCTGCCAAAGGAGGGATCGATCATGGAGGGACTCCGCATCAACCTTGCTGCTCCCATGGTGATGTGTGATTAGTTCCCTACATACCTACGGGTCCGTAGTTAGTACCTAGATAGCTATCTCTCTCTCTCTCTTCATCTTCAATATTCACTGCATCTTCAAGGTGATCTATTCGATGTCATCACTTTGTGCGGTGCGTTTGTTGGGATCCGATGAATTTTGGGTTTATGTTAAGATTATTCATGAAAAATATTTGAGTCTTCACTGAAATCTATTATGATTCTTATTTGCATGATTATTATACCTTCATAAATCTCTTCGATCTATTGAAATAGTTTGGCCAACTAGATTGATATTTCTTCAGTGAGAGAAGTGCGGTGGGTTCAATATGACGATGCTCTATATCCCAGTGACAGAAGTGGAAAATACACATCTTCGTATTGTTGCCACTAAGGATAAATCGATGGGTTTAATTGGTGCAAGCAGGAGTCGGCCTATTTGCTTATGGACATGATGCCTATATACACATGTTCATTGCCGTGAATAAATATTGCATAACTATGCGCTTTTATATCAATTGCCCAACAGTAATTTGTTTACCCACCGTATGCCTGCTACATGAGACAGGCCACTAAAGAACACTATGGCCCCCGGATCTATTCACTTATATATTGTAATTGTGATCCCTGATCCTAGGATCTATGGCCCCCGGATTTATTTTCTTTTATTTTAGTTTCAAATTTACTTTATTCAACTATCATCTAGATACTTCATTTGCTTGCAAATAACGAGTCCAAGGGGATTGACAACCCTCTTTCCCGCGTTGGGTGCAAGTGTTTTCTTTTTGTGTGCAATCGCTAAAGACGGGGGTTGTGTGCTACTCCTATTGGTTCGATAACCTTGGTTCTCACTGTGGGAAATACTTATTTGTACTATGCTGCATCACCCGTTCCTCTTCATGGAAAACCCAATGCAGATCACAAGTATCAGTCCCCAAACAAATGGTGTGTTCTTCCTACTCAAAGCATGCAAAGGTGATGCAATAGTGCTAAAATCCTTAATAAAATAACGATAAAAATAGGTTAGGCCAAGGAAGCTACACACATGTTGCATGTTTGTTGGTTGTGGCCAAGTTTTAATTTTGTCAATCTTAGACTCATCAACCTCAACGCCCTTAAAGGAGACTACAAATCCCAAGAAAATGAGGTTGTCTACACCAAAAGTGCACTTTTTCATGTTTGCATAGAGTTGCTCGTTTCTTAAAATTTGCAAGTCTTCTCTAAGTTGGTGCACATGTTCCTTGAGGGATTTGCCAAAACAAGGATGTAATCAAAGTATACCACAACACAAATGTCAATGAGTTCTTGAAGAACATAATGCATGACGCGCATAAATGTGCTAGGCTCATGAGATAAACCAAAATGCATGACTAACCATTCATAGAGGCCAAATTTGGTTTCAAAGTCGTTTTCCATTCGTCACCTTCTTGCAAGTGAACTTTATAGTAGCCACTTTTAAGATCATTTTTTGAGAAAATGGTGGCTCCATTAAGTTCATCTAGCGTGTCATCTAGGCGTGGAATGGAGTGACGGTATCTAACGGTGATAGCATTAATGGGGTGGAAATCGGAACACGTATGCCAACTATCTTCTTTCTTAGGCACAATGATGACCAGAACGACACACGGGCTTAGGCTTTCGCGAACATACCCTTTCTCGAGAAGGTATTGGACTTGACGTTGAATCTCTTTGGTCTCGTTCGGGTTGATGCGATAGGGTGACTTGTTGGGTAATGGTGCGCCGGGAATGAGGTCGGTTCGGTAAATGAGAGAAAACCAAAGGTAGATGGTGTGAAACATTAGTCCTCACTACCTCATCTTTGCACACAAGTACAAAGTGAAGTACACTTGATGGGCTCTCACTCACATCCCTCAAGTCTCTTTTGGTGGCTAAAAGCACTAAGTTTTTATTGTCTCTCACTGTGGATTAACTCAATTTTGGCTTGTGGCACACCTTCCTTTGGGTGGTTCACTCTCTCACTAGTCTCTCCACGATGACTCAAAGCTTGCTTGTTGGCGACATGGGTCGAAGCACGTACTCCTTGCCCTTCATGTTGAAGCTATAGTGATTGGTTCATTCGTTGTGGATGACACTATGGTCGAATTGCCAAGGTCTTCCTAGGAGGAAATGACACACAGACATAGGAACCACATAACACTCCAAGGTGTCTTTGTATGTGCCAATCTTGAAGGATACTTGAACGATGTGCTCCACTTGAATGGTGCAGACATTGGACCTTGTAGGGGTGAGGGTGCTTCTTCATGACCCATTGTAGCTTGGAGCATTGTTCTTCACTTGCCAAATTGTGGCACCTTCCATCGTTGATGATCACCTTGATGGAACATCCTTGGATGCCCGCTTTGGTGTGGAAGATATGGCAACATTGGTCTTCATCTTGTTGTTGTTGAAGTGTCAAGATCTTGGAGACAACGGGACGGGGCTCGGATCATTGTCGCAAAAGAATTGCGCATCTTCATCTTCATTCGCTTGGCGATGCATTTTCCACGTGCTCTAGGGCTTCCATTTCTACTTCGCTCATGGAGTCATAGGTGTCATCATCATTCGCAATAATGGTGCACCGTGTGGGGCACTGGAATGTCTTGTGTCCACGCCCCTTGCAAGTGAAACATTAAATGGAACTTGTCTTGGCGATAGCATCTGTTGGAGTAGTTGATCAGGAAGTTCTTGGGTTGTAGTTGCTTGTCGGAGGATGACTCGAAGATGTTGTAGCTTGCTTGGAACTTTATTTTTCACCGGTCTTTGGTGAATCTCGACTAGTAGTTGGAGGCGTCGTAGTAGGAGCCATAGATCTTGCAAGAGTATTTGGAGTACTTGAAGTAATCTTGCACTTGTCGCTCCGCCTTGGTTGCTTGGTGCACTAGCTCGAGGGGGTTGCAGTAAGGTTGATTGGGTGGTTTAGTCCATTCAAGAAGTATGCCATTGTTTCCTCCTCATCTTCCTTGACGTTGGCTCGTATCATGGCAATCTCCATCTCTTGGTAGTATTCTTCAACAAACTTTGTGCCTTGCTTGAAGAGTTGTATCATCTTTAAGATATCATGGCTATAGTGTGTAGGCACGAAACGATCTCTCATGATATCCTTCATTTGGTTCCAAGTCATGATGGGTGGGTCTCCTTTCTCTCTTCATCGGTCGATCACTTGCTCCCACCAAATGAGGGCATAGTCTTGAAAATCTAGGGAGTCCATGGCCATCTTCTTCTCCTGTTCGTAATTGTGGAGACGAAATATCTTGTCGACCTTCAATGCCCATGAGAGATACTCTTCAGTATCGGTGCTTCCAGAGAACTTCGGCATGGTGAACTTTATCTTGTAGTAGAATTGTTCTTCATCATAATGGTGGTGGTGATGTCAGTCTTGTCTTGGAGGTGGGTCTTCAACTGCCTGCTCCTCATGATTGGCTTGGCGTTAAGGCAAAGGGATTCTTGCCTGGTTCCTCCTTTTATGGCACTCCACAAGATGAGTAGCTTTATTTTGTTGCTCTTGATGGAGCGCTTCGTCTTTTTGTCGGGCATGCTCTTCAACGGTGTGAGTGGCTTCTTGGAGAGCACGTTGTGCTTCAAGTGCTTGTTCCTCGTGGCTTTTTGTTCTTGATGTAGTGTGTTGCCGTTTGGGTTTTCTTGACATTGGTGTCGTCGTGCTTGCCCTTGTTTCATGGCATATTTTTCTTGGCGACAATGTCATTCACGCTCCTAATATAAAGGCGGTCTTGAAACCCATTGCCATGGAATGGATTTTCTGGGTCTTGGTGATCTTGATGGTCGTCGCGATGATGCAAACGATGTCGTGGAGGACTTGTGTCGGAAGAGGTGTCCAAATAGTGTTGACTTGAGTGGCGTCATCTTGATGAAGAAGATGTGGAAGAAGTGTGGCTGACCATCATGGCACGAAATTATTCAATTTGAGTGGTTAGCTTGGTGTCAAGATGGTCGCGGTTCCTTGCTTTTGATTGTCATAAGTCGGTGGCGATTTGCTTGATGCGGTCACCCAAAGCTTCACTTTCTTGATGTAGAGCTCTTTGAATGCCGAAGAGATAACCTTTGGTGATGGACTGATGACCCACAAGTATAGGGGATCAATCGTAGTCCTTTCTATAAGTAAGAGTGTCGAACCAAACGAGGAGCAGAAGGATATGATAAGCGGTATTCAGCAAGGTAATTTCTGCAAGCACTGAAATTGTGAGTAGCAAGTGTTTTGATAGCAAGGTAATTTGTAACGAGCAAGCAACGGTAACAATAGGTAAGATGCAGCAAGGTAGCCCAATCCTTTTGTGGCAAAGGACAGGCCAAAACTATCTCTTATGATGAGCAAAGTGTTCTTGAGGGTACACGGGAATTTCGTCTAGTCACTTTCATCATGTCTGTTTGATTCGTGTTCGCTACTTTGATAATTTGATATGTGGATGGACCGGTGCTAAGGTGTTGTTCTTACTTGAACTAACAACCTACTTATGATTAACCCCCTCGCAAGCATCCGCAACTACGAGAAAAGTATTAAGACAAAGTCTAACCATAGCATTAAACATGTGGACCCAAATCAGCCCCTTACGAAGTAGCGCATAAACTAGGGTTTAAGCTTCTGTCACTCTATCAACCCATCATCTAATAACTACTTCACAATGCATTCCCTTAGGCCCAAGGATGGTGAAGTGTCATGTAGTCGACGTTCACATGACACCACTAAGGGAATCACAACATACATATCATCAAAATATCGAACACATATCAAATTCACATGATTACTTGCAACATGACTTCTCCCGTGACCTCAAGAACAAAAGTAACTACTCACAAATAATATGCAAGCTCAAGATCAG
Organism: Elymus sibiricus; assembly: GCA_039707655.1. Taxonomy (NCBI): domain Eukaryota; kingdom Viridiplantae; phylum Streptophyta; class Magnoliopsida; order Poales; family Poaceae; genus Elymus; species Elymus sibiricus. The sequence continues at coordinate 62,224,445 of CM077663.1, forward strand.
AGGTGTATTGAATAGCATAATGGATCTGAAGATATAATCTTCCACCAAATAAACCATATAGTAATCAACTACACAAGGTAATCAACACTACTAGTCACCCACAGGTACCAATCTGAGGTTCCGGTACAAAGATTGAACACAAGAGATGAACTAGGGTTTGAGAGGAGATGGTGTTGTTGAAAATGTTGATGAAGAATGGCCTCCCCAAGATGAGAGGGTTGTTGGTGATGACGATGGCTTCGATTTCCCCCTCCGGGAGGGAAGTTCCCCCGGCGGAATCGTCGCCGGAGGGCAAAAGTGCTCCTGCCCAAGTTCCGCCTCGAGGCGGCGGCGCTTCGTCCCGAAAGTCCCTCTCACAATTTTTTTAGGTTTTCTGGGAATTTATACCAGAAGATGGGCTCCAAAGGTGGGCCAGGCTGCCCACCCCCTACCAGGGCGCGCCTGGTAGGGCTGGCGCGCCCTGGTGGAGGTTGGGCACCTAGTGCCCCCCTCCGATAGTTTTCAGCTCCAGTATTTTTTATTTATTGTATAAAAAATCTCCGTAAAGTTTCAGCTTCATTGGAGTTGTGCAGAATAGGTATCTCTGACGTGCTTTTTCAGGGTGCCGAATTCCAGTTGCCAGCATTCTCCCTCTTGATGTAAACCTTGCAAATTGTGAGAGAAAAGGCATTAGAATTACTCCCCGAGGCATTATTATGCATAAAAACATTATAAATAACAGTAGTAAAACATGATGCAAAATGGACGTATCAACTCCCCCAAGCTTAGACCTCACTTGTCCTCAAGCGAAAGACGATATCGAAGAACATGTCCACATGGTTTGAGACAGAGGTGTCGATAAAAACAAAATACGGACATAGTAGCATCATGCTTATTATTATAACAGCAACAAAACTAACATAAAACTTTCTCATAAAACTTTTATTTCATAGCAGCATCATATAACTTCTTATGAGCAAGTAACAATTCATCACAACGTGGAAGTATAAAGCATAAACCTTATTGGAAATCAACAAACTATGTTCTCAGTCAACTTTGGAACTACAATTCATCATATTTTCAGGAAGGGTCTCGTGTAGGATCTTTTTGGCAAGTCCACATACTCAGCCATCATTTAGTCTTCTATGATTGCTAACACTCACAGCATACCCATGGACAAAAAGTTTCAACCGGACACATAGAAAGATAGGGGCTTATAGTTTGCCTCCCAACATACTCACCTCAATGGTGATGTCAACAATAATAACTCATGCTCACTCATATCCAACTGGTCATATGTGCCTAGACCTTTCCTCACCACATGATGCTTCCAAAGGAGAAAAAATAAAAAGGAATAGGGAAGAATACTTTGACTCTTGCATAAAAGTAAGTACATAAAAGTAAAAGATAGGCCCTTCACAGAGGGAAGCAGAGGTTGTCATGCGCTTTTTAGTTTGTATGCCAAATCCCTTAGTGCAAAGAACGTCACGTTGCATTGGCTCTTGTGATAGCAACCTTTATTATGCAGTCCGTCGCTTTTATTACTTTGCCATCACAAGTTCGTGCAACGCTCAATTTTCTCTTACACTAATTGATCCAACACTTTTAGAAGCAATTTTTATTGCCTTGATGCACCGATGACAACTTACTTGAAGGATCTTGTTCAAACCATAGGTAGGTATGGTGGACTCTCAAACATGAGTTTGGGTTTTGGGTTTTTGGATGCACAAGTAGTATCTCTACTTAGTGCGGAGTTTTTGGCTAGCAAAGATATTGGGCAAGCACCACATGTTGAAGGATCTATGATAATATAACTTCTATGTGAATATGAACAAGCATAAATCATTACGTTGTCTTCCTTGTCCAACGTCAACAATTTTGGCATATAATAATTAATGGGTGCTCACAATCATAAAAGATGTCCATGATAGTATATTTGCATGTGAATCTTCTATTCCCTAATTTATTCTTTCATGAATTGCATCATTGACTAATGCTATGTTTGCCAATCTCAAATAAATTTTACCACTTATACTTTTCTTTATTGTGATGTCATTACTCACCATAAGATTAGCATATGATCTTTATCATTTATTTTCTTTCATTATGATTGCAACGAGAAAGTAAAAGGGGCAAAAGCTCAAACTAAAATTTATTATATAACTCTCACTCGATTACATAGATAGATCGATCACGAAACTAGCACTCGAAAATAGATCACACTAAACTTTTATTCGACTAAATCATGGAAAGTCTAAGGATCAAAATAAAAGGCAAAGGTAAAAAGTGATGGTTATACGATACCGGGGCACCTCCCCAAGCTTGGCTTAAGCCAAGGGGAGTGCCCATACCCATGTATTTAGGTCTCCTTTGGTGGTGAAGATGATGAAGGTGGTGGTGATGAAGCGGTAGTAGGTTTGTCCTCCGGCTTCCAGGCTAAGAGTTCACCATCAAAAGTTGATGCACGAGTCCCTGGAGTCCTGCAATTGGCAGATAAACTCATACCCTTAAATCTTGCTTCATATTCAAAAACTTGATTTTGGAGATCATAAATTTGACTCTGCAGAAAGTTGATTTGCTCGTTGAAGTTGAAGACGATGTCTTTCATGGACTGGCCATCCACCATGTGATCACAGGTGAATTCCGTGATCATGGCGTGATTGGCACTAAGTCCACGTTCCACCATCCCTTTGCACTTGAAAACGTCTTGCTCCACAGCTTCCAGCCTGGCCTCCACGCTTCCAGTCCTCTTGGGCACCTGAACATCCCGGATGTGGAGCACCCCCTCATGCATATCAATGGTTTGAGGGTGCTTCATCACCTCCGGCAGATACGGGTTGATAACCTTCTCGAAGAACTTGTCCTTGGGGGAACTTGAGGAAGCCATGGGGATTTAGATCTGACAAGAAAACCGCATGAAACAAGAACAGAAGAAAATCTCGCGATGCGGTTGTCAAAACAGTCGAGGGTATATATAGAGAATTTTATTCTTGGAAACCAAGAAAATGAGAGGAAAACGGAGTCGGGAAGGTTCCCGAGGTGGGCACACTCCACCAGGGCGCGCCAGGGATGGCAACCGCGCCCTGGTGGAGGGTGGCCACCTCGGTTGCCTTCCGGTTTATTTTTTATTTCCTAAAATTCTTAAATATTCCAAAACTGGTAAAAAATATTTTTGCGGATTTTTCGGAGACCGTTTACTTACCGTATCACGTACCTCTTGTTTTTCACGATTCTGGAGTGTTCCGGAAGGTTTCTTTTATGTGCTCCTCCGGTGTCATGGTTTGGATAACATTGCTTTCAACATTAATAGGTGTACCTGAGATATAGTGTCTAATTCTTTAACCATTGACCACCTTCAGGTTGGTACCTTTGGCATTATTAATCTTAATAGCTCCAGAGCAAAAAACCTCTTCGATAACATAGGGTCCTTCCCATTTGGAGAGAAGTTTTCCTGCAAAAAATCTGAAACGAGAATTGTACAAAAGAACATATTCCCTAACTTTGAATTCTCGCTTTTGGATTCTTTTGTCATGCCATCTTATAACTTTTTCTTTAAATAACTTGGCATTTTCATAAGCTTGAGTTCTCCATTCATCTAATGAGCTAATATCAAATAACCTCTTTTCACTGGCAAGTTTGAAGTCATAGTTTAGTTCTTTAATTGGCCAAAATGCTTTATGTTCTAATTTAGAGGCAAATGACAAGCTTTCCCATAGACCATCTTATATGGAGACATACCCATAGGATTTTTATAAGCTGTTCTATATGCCCAAAGTGCATCATCTAGTTTCTTAGACCAATTCTTTCGGGACCTATTAACAGTGTTTTGTAATATCAATTTTATTTCTCTATTGCTAAGTTCAACTTGACCACTAGATTCAGGATGATAGGGTGATGCAATTCTATGGTTAACATCATATTTGCAAGCATCTTGCGGAAAGCACCATGAATAAAGTGTGAACCACCATCAGTCATTAGATATCTAGGGACTCCAAACCTTGGGAAAATAACTTCTTTAAGCATTTTAATGGAAGTATGATGATCAGCACTACTAGTTGGAATAGCTTCTACCCACTTAGTGACATAATGAACAGCAACCAAAATATGAGTGTACCCATTAGAGGAAGGAAAATATCCCATATAATCAAAACCCCAAACATCAAATGGTTCAACAACAAGTGAATAGTTCATAGGCATTTCCTGACGCTTACCGATATTACCAATTCTTGGACATTCATCACAAGACAATACAAACTTATGGGCATCCTTGAAGAGAGTAGGCCAATAAAAACCATATTGTAATACCTTATGAGCAGTTCTATCTCTAGCATGATGTCCTCCATAAGCTTTGGAATGACATTTCCATAAGATTTGTTCCTGTTCATGCTCAGGTACACAATGTATAATAATACCATCTACTCCTTTTTATAAAGATGTGGGTCATCCCAAAAGTAATGTCTTAAGTCATAGAATATTTTTTTCTTTTGTTGGTATGTGAAACTAGGTGGAATATATTTAGCAACAATGTAATTAGCATAGTCAGCATACCATGGAGTGTTTTGACAGACATTTATTGCAGCTAGTTGTTCATCAGGAAAACTATCATCAATAGGTAGTGGGTCATCAAGAATATTTTCTAACCTAGACAAGTTATCAGCTACGGGGTTCTTAGCTCCCTTCCTTTCCACGATATGTAAATCAAATTCCTGAAGCAAGAGAACCCACCTAATGAGTCTAGGTTTAGCTTCTTTCTTTTCCATAAGATATTTTATAGCAGCATGATCAGCGTGAACAATAACTTTGGAACCAACAATGTAAGTTCTGAATTTATCACAAGCAAACACGACTGCTAAAAGTTCTTTTTCAGTAGTGGCATAATTTCTTTGGGCACTGTCTAGAGTTTTGCTAGCATAATGGATAACATTTAATTTCTTATCAACTCTTTGTCCTAGAAGAGCACCAACAGCATAATCACTAAGATCACACATAATTTCAGAAGGCAAGTTCAATCAGGTGGTTGAACAATAGATGCAGTGGTTAAGGCTTTCTTTAGTGTTTCAAAGGCTTCCATGCAATCATCATCAAAAACAAAGGGAATATCCTTTTGCAAAAGATTAGTAAGAGGCCTAGAATTGTTTGAAAAGTCTTTGATAAACCTCCTATAGAAACCAGCGTGACCAAGGAAACTTCGAATACCTTTGATATCTTTAGGACATGGCATTTTCTCAATTGCATCAACTTTAACTTGATCCACCTCAATACCTCGTTCGGAGATCTTATGCCCCAAGACAATACCTTCATTAACCATAAAGTGGCACTTCTCCCAATTCAAGATGAGATTAGTTTGTTCACATCTCTGCAAAACTCGATCAAGGTTGCTTAAACAATCATCAAAAGAAGTTCCGTAAACGGAAAAATCATCCATGAAAACCTCCACAATCTTTTCACACAAATCAGAGAATATAGCAGTCATACATCTTTGGTAGCAGGTGCATTGCATAAACCAAAAGGCATACATCTATAAGCATAGGTTCCAAAAGGACAAGTAAAGGTGGTTTTCTCATGATCAGATTGTGACACAGGTATTTGAGAGAAACCAGAATATCCATCTAGGAAACATAAGTGTGTGTTCTTAGATAATCTTTCAAGCATTTGATCAATAAAAAGCAAGGGGTAATGATACTTTCTACTAGCTTTATTTAATTTTCTAAAATCAATTACCACCCTATAGCCAGTAACAATTCTCTATGGAATAAGATCATTTTTATCATTAGGAACAACAGTAATACCTCATTTCTTAGGGACACAATGAACGGGACTCACCCACCTACTATCAGCTATAGGATAGATTATACCTTCTTCCAGAAGCTTTAATATTTCAGTTCTTACCACTTCTTTCATCTTGGGATTCAATCGTCGTTGGTGATCAACAACGGGTTTAGCATCAGGTTCCATATTAATCTTGTGCTGACATAGAGTGGGACTAATGCCCTTAAGATCATCAAGAGTATATCCGATTGCAGCCCGGTGCTTCCTCGGAATTTTTAACAATCTTTCTTCTTCATGTTCTGAAAGGTTAGCACTAATAATAACAGGATATATATTTTTCTCATCAAGATAAGCATACTTCAAAGTGTCAGGCAATTGTTTTAGTTCAAACACAGGATCACCTTTAGGTGGAGGTGGACCTCCAAGAGTTTCAATAGGCAAATTGTGTTTCAGTAGAGGTGGTTGTTAAAAGAAAATATTATCTATTTCATTTCTTTCACGAAAGTGCAAATCATTTTCATGGTCTAGCAAATATTGTTCTAGTGGATCAGTAGGAGGGACAGCAATAGAAGCAAGACCAATTATTTCATCCTTACTAGGTAATTCTCTATCACGAGGTTGTCTACTAAACTTGGAAAAATTAAACTCATGAGACACATCACCAAACTTAACACTGACGGTTTCCCGTTTACAATCTATCTTAGCATTAACAGTGTTCAAGAAAGGTCTTCCAAAGATAATGGGACAAAAGTCATCTTGTGGGGAACCAAGAACTAGAAAATCAGTAGGATATTTTATTTTCCCATACAAGACTTCAACATCTCTAACAATCCCAAGTGGTGTAATGGTATCTCTATTAGCAAGCTTAATAGTAACATCAATATCTTCTATTTCAGCAGGTGCTATGTCATTCATGATTTTTTGATATAAGGTAAAAGGAATAGCACTCACACTAGCACCCAAATCACATAAGCCATGATAACAATGATCTCCTATTTTAACTGAGACAACAGGCAAGCCAACTATGGGTCTATGTTTGTCTTTTTCATCGGGTTTAGCAATTCTAGCAGCTTCATCACAGAAGTAAATGACATGCCCATCAATATTTTCTACCAAGAGATCTTTAAACATAGCAACACTAGTTTCTACTTTAACTTGTTCAGAGGGCTTAGGTGCTCTAATATTAATTTTGCAAACCACAGTTGATACCTTAGCATGTTCCTTTATCCTAACAGGGAAAGGTGGTTTCTCTATGTAAGCAGTAGGCACAACTGGATCAACATTGTAAATGATAGTTTCTTCTTTAGCTATGACCGGTCCTTTAATTTCCTTTTCAATAGGGGATGATAGTTAAACCGCTTCTCTTTAGGGAGATCAACATGAGCAGCAAATGATTCACAAAAAGAGGCTACTATCTCAGAGTCAAATCCATATTTAGTGCTAAACTTGTGAAAAGCGTCGGTATTCATAAAATATTTCACACAATCAAATTCAAGCTTCATACCTGACTCATTACCTTCATCGAGTTCCCAATCTTCATAGTTGCGTTTAATTCTTTCCAAGAGATCCCACTTGAATTCAATAGTCTTCTTCATGAAAGAACCAGTACAAGAAGTATCGAGCATGGTTTGATCATTATGAGAAAGTCGAGCATAAAAATTCTGAATGATAACTTCTCTCAGAATATCATGATTGGGGCATGAACATAACATTGACTTAAGCTTCCCCAAGCTAGAGCGATACTTTCTCCTTCACGAGGACAAAAATTATATATATAATTCCGATCACGATGAACTGGATGCATAGGATAAAACTTTTGGTGGAATTCCAATTTCAAACGATTCCAGTTCCATGATCCAATATCATCACATAGCTTATACCATGTCAATGCTTTTCCCTTCAAAGATAAAGGGGAAATCTTCTTCTTAATTTCATCTCCGGATAAACCCGCAGCTTAAATAGTCCACAAATTTCTTCCACATGTATTAGGTGCATATCAGGATGTTCAGTTCCATCTCCTGCATAAGGATTAGCTAGCAGTTATTCTAACATACCCAAAGGAAATTCATATGCAACATTTTCAGTAGGTGTTGTAGGTTGAGGGGCAACTAATTGCGGTTCCGGTCGAGGTGAAGATACCCCGAACAAACCCCTCGAAGGATTACTTTCCATAGTAACAAGTGATAGTAAATTTCAGCACATAGTATAAGTTCTTCCTTACCTATTTCCACTTACCAAGAGCGCTTCCCTCCCCAGAACGGCGCCAGAAAAGAATCTTGATGACCCACAAGTATAGGGGATCAATCATAGTCCTTTCGATAAGTAAGAGTGTCGAACCCAACGAGGAGCAGAAGGATATGATAAGCGGTTTTCAGCAAGGTAATTTCTGCAAGCACTGAAATTGTAAGTAGCAAGTGTTTTGATAGCAAGGTAATTTGTAACGAGAAAGTAACGGTAACAATAGGTAAGGTGCAGCAAGGTAGCCCAATCCTTTTGGGGCAAAGGACAGGCCAAAACTATCTCTTATGATGAGCAAAGTGTTCTTGAGGGTACACGGGAATTTCGTCTAGTCACTTTCATCATGTCGGTTTGATTCGTGTTCGCTACTTTGATAATATGATATGTGGGTGGACCGGTGATAAGGTGTTGTTCTTACTTTAAATAACAACCTACTTATGATTAACCCCCTCGCAAGCATCCGCAACTACGATAAAAGTATTAAGACAAAGTCTAACCATAGCATTAAACATGTGGACCCAAATCAGCCCCTTACGAAGTAGCGCATAAACTAGGGTTTAAGCTTCTGTCACTCTAGCAACCCATCATCTGATAACTACTCCACAATTCATTCCCTTAGGCCCAAGGATGGTGAAGTGTCATGTAATCGACGTTCACATGACACCACTAAGGGAATCACAACATACATATCATCAAAATATCGAACACGTATCAAATTCACATGATTACTTGCAACATGACTTCTCCCATGACCTCAAGAACAAAAGTAACTACTCACAAATAATATGCATGCTCAAGATCAGAGGTGTATTGAATAGCATAATGGATCTGAACATATAATCTTCCACCAAATAAACCTTATAGTAATCAACTACACAAGGTAATCAACACTACTAGCCACCCACAGGTACCAATCTGAGGTTCCGGTACAAAGATTGAACACAAGAGATGAACTAGGGTTTGAGAGGAGATGGTGTTGTTGAAGATGTTGATGAAGAATGGCCTCCCCAAGATGAGAGGGTTGTTGGTGATGACAATGGCTTCGATTTCCCCCTCTGGGAGGGAAGTTCCCCCAGCGAAATCGCTCCGCCAGAGGACAAAAGTGCTCTTGCCCAAGTTCCGCCTCGAGGCGGCGGTGCTTCGTCCCGAAAGTCCCTCTCTCTCAATTTTTTTTGGTTTTTTGGTAATTTATACCAGAAGATGGGCTCCGGAGGTGGGCCAGGCTGCCCACCCTCTACCAGGGCGCGCCTGGTAGGGCTGGCGCGCCCTGGTGGAGGTTGTGCACCTGGTGGCCCCCCTCCAGTAGTTTTCAGCTCCAGTATTTTTTATTTATTGTATAAAAATCTCCGTAAAGTTTCAGCTTCATTGGAGTTGTGCAGAATAGGTATCTCTGACGTGCTTTTTCAGGGTGCTGAATTCCAGTTGTCGGCCTTCTCCCTCTTGATGTAAACCTTGCAAATTGTGAGAGAAAAGGCATTAGAATTACTCCCCGAGGCATTATTATGCATAAAAACATTATAAATAACAGTAGTAAAACATGATGCAAAATTGACGTATCATAGTCGTTTGTCTCATCTTGCTCCTCGAAGAGCAGGTTTGATGTGCCTGGCCTATACATCATGGCCATGTAGAGGTGAGTAGGAAATGAGAGAACACTACCAAAGTTACCTTTTCCAAAGATTAAGGATGTATCAAGTATCACTCAGTGTGATGCTATAATAGTAGAATTGGTATCGGGTTTGTTTATCGCACCTACAAGAGTAAAGGCTTGTCGAGGAGCTTGGTTAGGATGAGTTGCACAAAATTCAAGCAAGTGTTAGTCAAGATATTGAAAATGTTAAAGAGATTCACAAATTGCAAGTAAAGCAAATAGATCAAAACCGAGGATGTCACTTGGAACATACACATGATAAGTGGGATCCGCACAACCAAGGGATGAGCACAAAATGTGAGACCATGGAAAATGCTCTTGTTGCACGGATACTAGAGAGACAATAGTTCGATTGCTTAAATAGGCTAGATCTGCTTGTGCACCAACCTATTAGAGTAACATGTTGTCTTCAATCCCAAGTATGCTATGTATGTATGATCCAATATGATGTACTATGCAAAATGGCTCGATGCTATTGCCTCCAAGCTCTTTGTTTCTCCTATTTTGCTTAAATGCATTTTTCACTATTTTGAAATGCGTGATGCTCGAGCCAATATATCAGACAAGTATGTAAGATATGCACAGGAAAGACTTATGGCACAATGATGATAGCAAGATGATTGCACGCTAAATTTAGCTATGCAGAGTAAGAGTATCACTAAGGTGCACAATGAGCGGGGTCCAACAATTCCCAACTCGCTAGTCTCGATGGGTAAGGTACGCAATAGGCTCGAGGCTATCAATGCAATGGCAAGGAAAATGTACAAAGATGTCGTCGAGGTTACCGTCCTTGCTGACGGTTGGTGTGAAGATGAAGTGATCGTTGTTGACGTCGAGTCTGTGGCGATCATGAATGGTAGTGATGTTGATGTCGTATCGTCCCTAATTAGCCAAAACACCTTAGGAAACGGAAACCGCAACTCAAAATCTCAAACAAAAGGAGAGATAGCGGAAGTATAGGTATATGGGAGAAGTGTGGTAGTGCGGAAGGCTAATGGTGGTGTATATGATGGAAAATGATGAATAATGGGCGTGGGAAAATCTCTCTAATGAGGCCGTGCGCACATCACACCTAGCAACCAACATTTAATCAAGTCTAACAGAGAAGTTAGCGAAAAGGCCAAGACCACACTATTCACATCTCATGTGGCTAGCATTGGCACATCTGGGGCCTTTCGATTGCTTCGTATTGGTGAGGGTGGATTCGAGTTCGTGGGGTGCTAATATGTATCCATCGTATCTATAATTTTTTAATGTTCATACCATTATTTTACAACTTTATATACGTTTAGCAACTATTTATAAGATTTTCTTGGACTAACGTATTGATCCAATGCCCAGTCCCAGTTCCTTCTTTTTTTTTGCATGTTTCGTAGAAAATCCAACGAAGTCCAAACGCGATTAAAAATTTACGGAGAATTTTTTTGGAATGTATGTGATTTCTGGGAAGAAAAATCACCGCAAGATGGTGCCTGGGGTGGTCACAAGGCAACCCGGAATGTCCAGGGGTATGGGCACACCGTGTTGCCTTGTGACTCCATCATAAGTCGGTTGGAGCCCTTCTTTCACCGCAAGAAAGATAATTTCCCGAGAAAAATCCCCTCCAACTTTCAGCCCAATCGGAGTTAAAGATCTCCAGAAATATAAGGAACGGTAAAACGCCAGAAAGCAGAACACGAAAGAAGAGAAACGGGGAGAGAGAGAGAGAGAGAGAGAGAGAGATCCAATCTCGGAGGGGCTCCTGCCCTCCGGGAGCCATGGCAGCCATGGACCAGAGGGGAAACTCTCCTCCCATCTAGGGGGGAGGCCAAGCAAGATGACGAAGGAGGTGAGCTCTCTCCCCCTCTCTCCCGGTAGCTCTTGAGCACCGCTGGGGGAATTATACGTCTCCAATGTATCTATAATTTTTTATTGTTCCATGTTATTATATTATCATTCTAGGATACTTTTAAAGCATTTACTTGTTGTTTTATAATATTTTTGAGCACTAACCTATTAACCCAGTGCCAAGTGTGAGTTGTTGTTTTCTGCATGTTTTTGGCTTTTCGGGAATATTGTACCAAACGAAGTCCAAATACCCCGAAACTTTTGATAATTTTTTCTGGACCAAAATTAGACCTGGGAGATTTAGAGGAAGACCGAAGGGCACACGAGGTGCCCCCAAGCCAACAGGGCGCGCCCAGGGGGTGGTCTCGCCCTGGTGGCTTCCACCTCCCCGCTCTCCTGGCCCTGATCTCTGACTTATAAATTCACATATATTCCAAAACCCCTATAGAGCCTCCCAAAACACTTTTTCCGCCACCGCAAGTCTCTGTTCCGCCGTGTGCCCATCTAGAGCCCTGTTCCGGTGCCCTGCCGGAGGGGGTAGATCACGGAGGGTCTCTACATCAACCTTGTTGCCCCCATGGTGATGTGTGAGTAGTTCACCGCAGATCTATGGGTCCGTAGTTAGTATCTTGATGGCTCTCTCTCTCTATGTTCTTCATTGCCAAGATCACCGCGATTCCCGCGGTTATCTACCTTATGTAATCAATCTTTGCATTGTGGGTTTATGTTTAGATTATTCCTGAAAATATATTGAATCCTTGCTGGCATTTTATATGCATGATTGTTATAGCTTCGTAATGCTCTCTGATCTATCGGTTTGGTTTGGCCAACTAGATTGATTTATCTTCAAATGGGAGGGGTGCGTTGTAGTGGGTTTAATCTTGCGGCGCTCAATCCCAGTGACAGAAAGGGACATGACACGTATTGTATTGCTGCCACTAAGGGTAAAACAATGGGGTTCATTCCTATTAATTGGATTTACTTTGTCTACATCATGTCATCATCCTCCAAGTACTTTGTTTTTACTTAATACTCTAGATGCATGCTTGATAGCGGTCGATGGGTAGGTCTACTTGTTTATGGACGTGATGCCTATATACATGATCATTGCCGTGAATAAATATTGTATAACTATGCACTTTTTTATCAATTGTCCAACAGTAATTTGTTTACCCATTGTATGCCTTCTTTGAGAGAGAAGCCTCTAGCGAACACTATGGTCCCGGGGTCTCCTCACAAACATATTTACAAAAACTGCTAAACTATTGCTACCATTATTTACTTTGGTTTTATTTACAATTTATATTTACCAAATTATCTATCTATCACTACTTATCGCTTGCAAGTAACGAGTTCAAGGGGATTGACAACCCTCTTGCCCGCGTTGGGAGCTGAAGACGGGAGTTTGCGTGGTTGTCCTATTGGTTCGATAACCTTGGTTCTCACTGAGAGAAATACTTACCTATACTGTGCTGCATCATCCCCTTATTCTCTTCGGGAAAAAAAATCCCAACATAGTTTACAAGTATCAAGAAGGATTTCTGGCGCCGTTGTCGGGGAGTATCATCAAATTCCTATCAAGTACCTTCTCACAAATTATCATTCAGTTGTTCTAGTTTTTATTTGTTGTTATATTTTTCTTGCTATAAAAAACAAAAATACAAAAATATGTATCTTTGCTAGTTTACTTGTTTGCTTGTTATCATGGCTGGTTCTTCGTTTGTTCCGTGTACTCCCGAGAATGAGGTGCTTAACTTTAAACAAAGGGGAGGAGAAAGTTTAAAAGATGCTTGGCATAGGATTTGCAATGCTCAAAATAGATCAACTCATAAGTAGTCCCCCAACATCTTGCTTCGTAATTTTTGTGTGGGTATTACTACTTGGTATAGATTTGTGCTTGATATTATTACTGGTGGTAATTTCCTAATGAGTCACACTTCGGATGCTTTCAAAGTCATGGAAAATTTAGTGGGGTCGCCACCCATCAATATTAATGAAACTACCTTAACTTTGGATCGTGTTATGAAAAATCTAGAGATTATTGAAAATAAAATGGCCACTAAAGAACAAATTGAGGAGTTGGATAAAAAGATTCATAATCATATTACTCAATTTGGATCAAAGGTAGGGATTACTTTGAAAGCATCAAAGGAGAAAGAGGCAATTATTAATGAGCAAGTGGAGCAAAGCCTTAAAAGAATTGATAAAATGGAGGAAGTAATTGACAAAATGGACTCCGCATTTTCTCCCTCTAAAACTAATGCTAGTACCTCTCAAGGAAAAAATTCTAAGGTTATGTATGTCCTTAAGAATACTAGTACCACTCCTATCAAAGGAAATGAGGATCTTAAAATGATTAGTGTGCATTCCAATTTTATAAACATGATAAGATATCCTATCATTAAGTCTTCTCCTTTACCTAGGAAACATGGTTGTGTAATTGAGGAGCTTGACGTTAAATATGACAACACTTGATACTATGCATTATGCCTAGCTAGGGGCATAAAACAATAGCGATTGTTGGGAGGCAACCCAATAGTTATATTTAAATTTTTATTTTTACTTTCTGTCTTGGTGTGACAACGCGATTATTCCTACTGTAATGATTGTGTATTTATGTTTAAATTAGTGTTTGTGCCAAGTAAAGCCTTCGGGATGACTTGAATGATAGGTAGAATTGATACGGTGCAAAAACAGAAACTTTTGCGTCCGGTGCAGAATATATTTGATTTTACTGGAACGTATTTTTGATCTTAATGTTTTACACAGTATTTGTATACAAATTCCCCAGGTTTTCCTAATTTTTCAGAATTTTTGGAGTTACATAAGTATGGTGCTTGGGCAGATCATTACAGACTTTCTGTTTTAGACAGATTATGTGTTTGCTTGCATAGTTTGCTTGTTTTGATGATGCTATGGATTGTATCGGGGTATAAGCCATGGAGAAGTAATAATATGCGGATGCTTTCTAGTTCCAATCATAATAAGTGCATATGATCCAAGTACGAAAGGTATGTAAGCTGATGTCTCTCCCTCATATAAAATTACAATAATGATTACCAGTCTAGTTACCAATTGCCTAGGGACACATCATTCTCTTGTTTTACAAAAGGCTATCTACTAAACAACTAACTTTTATTATCTTGCAAATTACTCATAGTTTTATTCTAGCTAAGTACTCCTAGTTTATTCTTGCAAACTTATCATTTTACACCTACAAAGTAGTTTTATTCTTGTTCTTGGTAAAACGAATGTTAAGTGTGCGTAGAGTTGTATCGGTGGTCGATAGAACTTGAAGGGAATATTAATTCTACCTTTAGCTCCTCGTTGGGTTCGACACTCTTACTTATCAAGAAAGGCTACAATTGGTCCCCTATACTTGTGGGTTATCAGGTGCACAAAGAGATACCTGCAAAATTATCACTGTGACATGCGAAGCACTTTTGAAGATACAGATGCTCAAATGTTCATGGAAAACCTCAGAAAGAGGAAGAAAATCAACCCGGGATTCTTCTTTGACTATTTTCTTGGTGATAAAAGCCGATTGACACGTGTCTTTTGGGCAGATGCTTTTTGTTGGAAGAGTTATGCTTTATTTGGAGAAATGGTGTCTTTTGACTCCACATATAGCACCAATCCGTACAAGATGATATTTTGTCCTTTCACTGGAATAAACCACCATATGGAATCTGTGTTCTATGGTGTCGCCATGATTGTTGATGAGAATATAGAGTCATACAAATGGGTGTTTGAAACATTCTTGAACGCAGTGGATGGGGTAGCACCGAGGCTTATAGTAACTGATGAAGATGCTAGCATGAAAGCCACCCTTGATGAAGTTATGCCAAACACCGTCCATAGTTATGCATGTGGCACATAATGAGAAAGCTTTCAGAAAAGGTTGGCCCTCCACTGGGAGAGGATGAACATTTCTATAGTTCAGTTAACTCATGTGTATGGGGCTCTGAAAACCCAGCTGAATTTGAGGCAAAGTGGTCTTCCATGATTTCTGAATTTGGACTTGAGGAAAACACATGGTTTGCTAGGATATATGAAATCCGTAGGTCATGGATATCCGCCTCCTTAAGAGGTGTATTCATGGGTGAAATTCGGAGAACCACTTCAAGGTCAGAGAGCGCTAGCTCATTCTTCAACCACTTTATTGGTTATAACCATGCTTTGGTGGAATTTTGGATTAGAATCGGTACATCCCTAGAGGAATAGCGTCAAAATAAACTCAAGGCTGACCACGATTGCCTCGGTTCCACGCCTCCTTTGATTGCATCTTGGGAGATCGAGAAGCATGCTAGCATGTACTTCACCCATGAGGTTTTCAAAGTTTTTCAGAAGGAACTACGTGTAGCTAGAGAATATTGCTTGATTGAAAGCATATCACAAGAAGGTGATGTGAAAACCACGGTTGTAGGTGGTGACTGCTCTTCCAAGTCTAGAGAAGTTCAATTCAACACATCAACGATAAATGCTCACTGCTCTTGCATGTTATTTGAGACACGTAGAATTCCATGCCGACATATTATCATGGCTTTGAGAGGTGCAAAGTTGAATGAGCTCCCTAGTCAGATCATTATGGAAAGGTGGAAGAAAATAGTTAATAAGAGGGGCCTATACGACAACTATGGCAACTTACTTGAAGAAAATGAGAGTAGTTCTTTGGATTAGGCAAAGCGGAAAATGGTTTCAGAGATACACCAAACATTGGATGACACAATCAGGTTGGCTGAGCACTCTCCTAAAGAATTGGAAGCGTTGAGAAATGGTCTTCTTGGCATGAAAAGAAATTTATCTCAAAGGGTTACTGCCAATAATTCTAGTAGACAGGGTGAATTTGAGGCATACATTTGTTGCACTATGCCCAATGAAGTTGAAATACATCCACCAACTGATGTCCACACAAAGGGAAGATGCAAAAGAATTAAGGGGCACTTAGACAAGGGTGGAGAAAGGAAGCAAAATAAGGATGGGGAAGGGAAGCAAAATAAGAATGGAGAGGGGAAGAAAACTGCTGGAGGACCCGAAAAGCCTCGCACGTGCAAGGCGTGCAAACAGGTTGGCTTTTGTGATAGTCGTATGTGCCCTAACAAGAACAAAGAAATGTAAAGGTAGTTGTCATCCAGAAAAAAAAACTACTATTTCAGAATTTGTATGTCCGTACTAACCGTTGTGTTCTTGTCTATGTGCAGCTTCTTTTATTTGATTCGAGGCAGCTAGGAGCTTTTTATTTTGGTGTAGTAGATGGAGTTGAAAGATTCAGTGTTATGTTCTGAGAGAACAACTTTATCTTTTGAGCTTTTAAGAGCATGAGCATTATCTATGTGAGAGCTCCTTGGCACGCTGGGATTCATCCACCTCCTTGGCCCGCTCCCCTGCCGGATCCAGACGTCGGGGACCTCCTGGTCGCCGAATCTGCTGCCGGCCGGGTCTGGTGGTGCGAGCACGACCAGGAGATATCCCTTGGTCGACCATGTCGACCTAGCCGGTGGCGTAGCCTGCGGGTGCCGCGCCCCTCCCTGGAGGCACCGGTTTGTGTCTCCCCATCCCCGTCCGGGCGAAAGCTTGTGTATGATCCCGGCAGGGATGACAGCGGTGACTCGGGGGCTGCAGGTGTATGATCCCGGCAAGGATGACAGCGGTCCGTGCACGAGAGATGAAGGTTCTTCGATCAGATACGGGTGAAAACCTGCTATAGGCTATTGCCAAGGCCGGCGGTGGCGGCGCTGTCTGCGTCGTTCCTTTCCTGAAAGCATCGTTGTGGAGAAGTTCAAGGCCACTCTCTGTTACCTTCGGGGGAAACCCTAGATCAGTAGATCGAATGACGGTGGCTCTTTGGTGTCGTTTCCCCCCTTGGGGGCGTCATTCTTGGAGGTACACATGGGCTCGAGGGACCGTAGGATGGCTTCTTTGGTGGAGCGGTGCTTCATCTTACACATTCATGGCGGCGGATCTCGATGGCATGGCGTTGTGGAGACTCGGCGTTCGATGCGCGGAGATGGACTCGCGCAGGAGGAGGATGTTGTCTGGCGTCATGGTGGCGTCGATGGCAGAGAAGCCTGGCAAGGTCGGTGCGTTAGGTTGCTCTAAAGATGGATTGGTGGAAGATGGCGGCGACGACACATGAGAATGCGTCGGACCAGTTTGTGTCCCAACCCTAGTATGTGGCTTGGTTGGGGCCTCTGGCTTTAGATGTTAGGCTTTTGTGCGATGTTTGTTTGGTATTAGGCTCGAACTATCGGCACCCCTTCATCATGTGGTTAGGAGCAGCGACAGATGTTGCTAAGATGGTGGCTTTAGACTACCTGATGTACTACTTTGTAAGGTCTTTGTGAATAATCAATAAAATGGCTGCATGCATCGCCCAGATGCAGAGGCCAGGGGTAATCCTCCTCTTCTAAAAAAAAATCTATGTGAGAGCTTCAATGTCGTTCTTTGTGAACTTCCTTTTGTTACCTGCTACAGATTTTTCTTAATCTGTAGAGAGACATGGCTAGTTGCTTGTTGTGTTGAACTACATTGAACAAGTTCATGTGTTGCGTGATTTCTGAATTGGCATTGTGTTAATATTTTATCAAGCTGAAACTGTGCAAAACTCTACAAAGATGTTAATTTATGGGCTTTATGCCAACATTTAATCAAGCTGAAACTGTGCAAGAATCTCCAAGTTGTGTATTCTGTTTCTTCTGCATCCTACACACAAATTTTTGCAACGAGTCCACCATCCAATCAACCTTAAATCTTTTTTGTGGCTAGATACATGTACATGAGACCCATTTACAGTCTTTACAAGTAAGTTTAGAAACAAACCCAAACATTACACAGCCCTGATGATCGAGCTAGCGTAGCTAGCTGGTACACTGTTACAGGGAGCTGGAACAACATTCAGTTAGGCAAACGGCTACACATCACCTTGATGTCTTTTGAGCTCATGACACAAACTACAACGACATCCTTGAGATTTTCAGTTTGCACATCACCACTGAACAATCACCATAAAAAACTAGAAGAGTTGCACAACTCCAACACTAACAGTACATTTTCTGAAATAACAGAGGTTGTGCGGACGATTCTTCAGAGAACTGTATAGTTGAGCTATAACTTTTGAGAAAAACGTAGCATGGCGGCGGTGTCCGCCGTGTTGCCGCTTGAGGTCGACGCATCTGGACGCTACTGGGATGGACGCGGCTACCCTGTAGGTCACACCCGCCGGCCACGGTCATCGTGGCACAGCAGCTCGGATGCGCTGATAGCACCACGCCGCTCGACTTCACCCCTGCAGCTGGTCTGCAGCGTGCGCGTCACGTACGCAGTCCCACTCCTCCGCCACACTGTCTGCGTCGTACGTCGGTGAAGCTGCCGGGGTGGACGCCATGGATATCCTTGCCTTCCGCCCCCCCCCCCCCCCCCCCCCCCCCCCCACACACACACACACACACACACATGATATTGGTTAATCATTGAGAAAACAGGGGGTCATCCGCTAATTGTGTTTAAGCGGGTCGTTACAGATCCCACCTTTGATCAGTGCCGTTCATTATATATCTGATGGACCGCGATGGAATTTTCAGATTTTCACTGAGTAC
The DNA here is from genome assembly GCA_039707655.1 of Elymus sibiricus. Taxonomy (NCBI): domain Eukaryota; kingdom Viridiplantae; phylum Streptophyta; class Magnoliopsida; order Poales; family Poaceae; genus Elymus; species Elymus sibiricus. Next base: position 62,243,504 of record CM077663.1, read on the forward strand.
CTATTTTCACTGGATACTTGGCCAAAACACAAACTGCTCAGACTAATAAGTGGGAGGCAGAGACACACACCTCGCTCTGCTATATATCGATATGCTGCTAGGGAATCCACCGGAGAATCCCCTGAATCAGCAAAGCGATGAATGTGTGTATGTTGGACAATGATTTGGTGCAGCAGCCGCTTAGGCAGGGGCCTTGAGGCAGCGTGAGGAAGCTCTGACGAATTTGACAGATCGATGATTGATTTCCGAGGCCATTCAATTAGAATGCTGCAAAAATACAAGGATCCGTCACTACAACAGGGTTGAGTTTTTGGGAAACTGTGATTGAGATCGATTGAAAAGACCACTACACGCTCAAAACTGACATAAGAAATATGCAGCTACCGACAAAAGACGGACTCCAGAAAGCAATTTTGAGCATCAGTTTAAGTGACCTGAGTTTAATCCACAAACCATGATGTCCGACACATCATAATCAAAGCCCAACAGAATTGAAAAAAGATTCAGATTAAACAGAGCACATCATGCAAAATATTCATGGTACACAGGCTAGTTAATTTTGCATAAAAAAGTAAGGTCGTACGTTATATATTACTGTAATAGACATAATAGAATGAAATTAGTGCCAATTAGGCAACACTTGCACCTTATAGTAAAATCAAGAATTGGGGTAATACCAAGCTATGTTCACAATTAAAATATACAAAATGTACAAACAAAGCAGATTTAGTCAACATGATGCAGCTAATATATTGCTTGCTCATACACATAAATCCCTGTTATGACTGAAGTCGCTATTATTATCATCAAACAAGTAAGACACAAATTTGGGTAAATACAATAGTTCCTAGCAATGACGATTCAATGTAAATTGACCAGATAAGAGTTATCTTTGCAACGGTTTTAATGGTTGAAGCATCTTAAAATAGTATCTAAATGGCATGTTTATATAATTTTGCCACATTATTGTATTTTCCATATTATGTTATTTAATACAAGTAATGACTTATCCGCTTGATGCTACATTCTGAGTTAATAAGATCGCCCTTTATCGAAAAAATACAAGTAATGACTTGTCAAGCATGAGCAAATCTCCGAACACCAAACCCTCTATCAAAACTACTTCCTGAAGCACTTGACATATTAGGTATTTCTTTTAAGTTCTGTAGATACACAAGGAAAACATGAACATATTATAAAGAGAATTGAGCATACGTTCTTGAGATGTTCTCTTCCTCTTGTGTCCATGACCTAGGGTAAAGCTCCTGCAAGAAAACGCTACCAATTTCAGAAAATGGAGCTAATACTCAGTGAAAATCTGAAAATTCAGTGAAAATAGGTACTCAGTGAAAATAGGTACTCAGAAGATGGAGCAGTAAATAGCAAGGATGGCACACAATTACCTTGGTTTCAGGATCCATCAAACGAGCATTGGTATCATCTACAAATAAGTCGATGCGGAGTAGGATCAGGTCCCCTCCTGCCAACCATGACTTGGCTATGTGTTATGTTCACTAGGACATCAATCTTGCAAGGCATCACTCAAGTTTGAATAGACTATATCAAACAGTGGGTTAATTCAGGAGATCAATACATAAAGCCTGCGGAAGAAAATTGGTGTGGAGCATGACACGATCAGATCCAAAATTTGTAGACTTCAGATAACTTTTTATTAACCAGATTTACGGAAGACGACGGCTAACAGAGTTCTACCATCACAGCCAACAAAATGCACATCAGGACTACCAAGTCTCTAGCACCACGCCAAGCATACTGCAATCAGATTCTAATTAGCATGACAATTTCTCCATGATCAAGTGGTAAAAGCCTAACCAAACTCTAGTATCCAAGCTGAGGCAGAAAGATCACTAGCCAGAAGTATGAGCAGTGACAAAACTTCAATTTCCCATGGATACGCAGCAAGCAAACGCAGCAAATCAGCGGGCATTGCTGCAAGGCACGGGGCTGAACAGCAATCGCCAAACTAAACCTCTGTTTCTTAACAGGGACGAAAAACTCAGGAATTGGAAACCATATAGGATCACGGAAGTATCGCTTGTACAAGCTGCATCTCTACTAATCTTCCATGCACCATGCACACATCCGAGTTTTTTTAGTTGTAGAGCGTCCAGGCACCTCAGGCATTCACGAAAACAACATCCTAGCTAGAGAGTTTTGGAAACCACTAACAGAACACAACCAGCCATACAGTTTCCAAAGACCAGACAGACGAGGATCGAAAACAAAAGTACAGCCTCCAGTACACCAGCGCAGCATCTAGCCTATGGTCATTCGATCATCAGAACCTCTGCAACCCTTCCACCATCTTGCCCTCCGCGGGTGATTTCAGGTGCTTTCTTGGTCAGCTTACTGGCTCCCCTTCTAACGTTCTATGTATCGACATCAGCATAGAGACCTGCCCAGTAACTCATGAATGAAGCAGCAGTATAAATGATAACCTTAGGAGATTTCATGACATATATTTCAAAAGTTATTTTGTTACCAGTCGTCCGAATATACCAAACAATCGCAGCCAAAAGCAATGTATAGAGCTTTTCATCAGCCGGTAAGAACTTATTTAACCAAACTAGGCACTGCCAAATGTTACGGTGTGGCATGTAGTAGTCCCCAAACAAGCTCCCAGAATAACCCAGACGACCTTAACACTAGCATATGAGAAAAAAAGATGGCTAGAGGTCACAAATCCTCACAAAACGAGCATTTAGGGCACCCCAACCAATTTCGCTTCCTCATATTACCCCTAGTCAAAACAGCATCTTGAAAAAGTTGCCAAACAAATAATTTAATCTTGAGAGGCTGTTTGGCTTTCCAAATTGCTTTGTTATTAGGATTCAAGGACCAAATAACCTAAGAAACATTAGATTAAGATACAGCAAAGGCTTTAATATCATTCCACTGGTTTATAAGATCAGGAGTCGGCCTTCTTTGAAATGAAAGGGAATAGCAAAGTTAACTCCGGAGGCTGGTTCATAACATCCCTTACCTTGAGTTTAGTCATGTATCATGTCCTGTCAAGTCATCATCAACATCATCAAAAAATCCTACACTTTGCTGTTGATCATGAGTTGTAGGATCTGTCGCTTTGCCCTGAACAAAACAAGATAAACTACGGTCAGATGAGTTGATGGTTCTACTCCTAATAATGACAGTGTTCTGGTATGCAAATTCACTAGAATAATGAACCGAAATAGGCAGCTGTAAATTTTGTCTTTAGACGAACAGGGAGGCAACCTCCCCGGCTCAATTTCTCACAGAAAATGAAAGCAGTTGATACAAAGGTCAGCCCAAGGCTGCCAAGATTTGCAACACTTGAAAACTGAAGACGTAAAAGCTAGGACCTACATAGTGGTGCTTAACTAAAATATCTTCAGGCAAGCAAAAGGATTAACCAAGCAGCAGTTCGTCCCCCAATTCTGCTCCTATATTTCTTTGACAGCGTTGCCCCAAAAAGGAAGTGGAGCAAAATTTCAACCGAAATAGGCAAGAAAGAGAACAATAGAAGGAAAGTCGCTACAAACGGACCTCCTGCGCTGCCACTTGGCGTGCTGCTGCTGCTGGTGGTGGTGGTGCCGCCGCCGCTGCTGCTGCTGCTGGTGCCGCCGCTGGTGCCGAAGCGTCGCCGGAATGCCCGCCTGGCGCTCGCGACGGTGAAGGTGGCGCCTGGCCGATCTGGGTGGAGGGGTGGGAGGAATCAACAGCTACCTATTATGTGCAAGAAGAAAAGGGTCGACTGTTAGACTCGACCAATGCAAGAAACCAAGAAAATACACGGGGATCGGCCGAGTGGTGCCGGCGTCGGCAGAGGAGGAGGAGGAAGAGCAAGGAGTCGCAAGAAGGAAAATACTGGAATGCCAGAACAGCAAGGAATCGCGAGAAAAATGCAAGAAAATGTCGGGATGCACCTGCTCTGAAGAGGAGCTTCCCCGCCGGCGGGGCTGCGGCAATGTCAATTTTGGGCGAGTGCGACGAGGAGTACGTCTTTGGTAGACCATCACCTCCGTCGGCCTCTTTGCCCCGGCGGGAGCAGAAGGCATGGGCGTCCTGTGGGCCGACGCCTTGAGCGCGGCGGCCTGACGAGGGGGAGGCGGACGAGGAGCTAGGTCGTCGGGGGCTCCCCCCCGCGGAACGTACAGGTAAGTAGAGCCGTGAGGCGGCTGTGGTGCCGCCGGCCGCGGCCCTGGGGCTGTCGGCTGCTGCGGCGGCGGCGGCTACGGTGGCGGCGGCGGCGGGGAGCGTGGCCGCCATTCCGGCGTAGTGGACGGGGCAGAAAAGAGCGACGCAGCGAACGCCTCGTAGGAAGGCTGACCCGCCTCGTCAGGCCCAGCGTCAGGCTCGGCAAGGGGAGGGCTGTGGGGCGAGCGTGGGGGCCTCGAGGGATCCATGTGGAATTTCCTGAATACTTTTTCCGAATTTCCAATACCTACGTGGGCATATATATAAATAGTTTCGACAAGATACGGGTACCTGTATGGCGGTTTCTGAAAGTTGTGATTTTTTTTGAAAGTATGAACATTTTTTAAAATTCAGGAACTTTTTTGAAATTCGCAGACATTTTTTTTAAAGCATGCACATTTTATGAATCGGTGAGCTACTTTGCAGTCCGCGAACAGTTTCTGAATTTCACGTTTTTTTAAAAACAATAATGAACATATTTCGAATTGGCGATTATTTTTGTTCAATTTCATTAACATTTTTTAAAAAAAATCATGAATGATTTTTGACTTGCCGAACAATTGTTTTCAAAATCGTGACCATTTTTTAATATATGAACATTAGTTTAAAATAACGAACATGATTTGAATCCATGATTATTTTATGATTTTTCAAAAATATTTCAAAGTTCTCAATTTTGGAAAAATTCAAAATCCAAAATTATTTAAATTGGAAATAAAAGAAAATGGAAAGAAACATAAAAACAAAAAACAATAATAAAGCAGTGAGGGAGCAAGGGGTGCGCGTTGCGGCTCCTCCACTGTGCACTATAGGAGCCCCCTCCCATATGTATCGCTCAAGCGAGTTGAATCACCCGGCTCGCCCGCATGATTCGGTTCGACTCGGAGGCCCAATACGGGGAAAAGGCCAATGCACTACGGTTCGCTCTTTTTCGAGAGCAACTAATGAGGGGATATTGTAGGAACAAAGTATGCCTACCAGAGAGGGTGAATGGGAGATTTAAAATTTCTATCATAAAACTTCAAATCTCTCACACACAGCAGTGGAAATAAGTAAGAGCATATACAACCGAACTGAACAAATTTGGCCCCTCAAACGTCTAGGCATGTCCACTTTGACTCCCTATTTTTCGTTCATGCAGCCATGTCCCTCATTTTTTTCCTTATATGTCTGGTCACATGCATGTGATTGGTGGAGAAAGAGAGAGAGAGAGAGAGAGAGAGAGAATAAATAATAAAGAAAGAAAAAAGATACTCTGTGATGGGCCCAATCCTATGTGGCGGACGCAGGACCATTGACCGGACGGCCCGTGCACTCCTCATACTCATCTCATATATAAGATGAATATGAGGGCTGTCAGACAGCCCAGGCATTTAAGGAGGTTTTGAGGGGCCCGGTTGGGTCAACTTTTTGCTTCTCTCTCATGTCTGGTCAGTGGTCCCTACGCCCACCCGGTCAATTTGAGGAGTCCGTATGTAGATGCCCTAAACAGGAAAAAGTCAACAAAATAATCACGTGGTCGGAACATAACTGACGGAAGAGAACTGAAAGTAAATAGGGTACAAAGATGACCAGTGATGCTCGATGGCGACAGGGTATTTGTTCGACCAGTTCACTCTTCTGCAAAAGAGCTAGTCTCGTTGGAGTGAGTAATTCCTTCGTAGGCTTGCTGGTCGGTGTGGAGTTGGATGAGATTCATCATGTAATCGAGTTAGTTTGTTTAGGGCTTGATCCCTAGTATCCACTATGTTCTGAGATTGATATTGCTATGACTTTGCCATGCTTAATGCTTGTCACTAGGGCCCGAGTTCCATGATTTCAGATCTAAACCGTTTATGTTATCATCATTATATCTATGTTCTTAATCCGATCTTGCCTAGTCATATGCACCTATTACATGTCATGATCCGTCAACCACATAGTGACAATATTTGGGATACTTCACGGTGATGACCGTAGTTTGAGGAGTTCATGTATTCATTATGTGTTAATGCTTTGTTCCGGTTCTTTATTAAAAGGAGGCCTTAATATCCCTTAGTTTCCTTATGGACCCCGCTGCCACGGGAGGGTAGGACAAAAAATGTCATGCAAGTTCTTTTCCATAAGCACGTATGACTATTTACGGAATACATGCCTACATTATATTGACGAACTGGAGCTAGTTCTGTGTCGCCCTAGGTTATGACTGCTACATGATGAATATCATCCAACGAGTTTACCGATCCAGTGCCTACGAGTTTTCCACTTATTGTCCTTGCTAAGTTACTATTGCTGCTGCTACTGTTCCAACTGCTACAGAACTATTGCTATCACTGCTACTGCTACTATTACTGTTACTGCTGCTATCACACTAGTAGAAAACAGGGCTTTGGTCCAGGCCAAAATATTGCATTAGTCCCGGTCGTGTTACGAACCGGGACTAATGGGTGCATCAGTCCCGGTTCATAAGGCCAGGACGCCGGCCGGGCCTCGGCGGGCACCAGTCCCGGTTCGTCTTACCCCTTTAGTCCCGGTTCCAGACATGAACCGGGACTAAAGGTCCTCGCTCCTGGCGCAGCCCCTTTAGTCCCGGTTGGTGGCTGGAACCGGGACTAAAGGGCAGTCTTCTGTCCCGGTTCTAGCCACAAATCGGGACTAAAGATATGCATATATATATATATATATATGCTTGCCCCTGCCCGCTCACTCCTTTGTTTTTTGGCCGGCCGGCGTGTGGGAGGTGTGTGCTGCTCTGCTCTCACCTCCTATGCACACGAGGTGTTCGATGAAATGCCCGAGCCACGCTTAAGCTTTCTCCTCTCCAAGCTCGACCTCCAAGCTCCATTTTCCCCAAGATTTGTCTAGGTTTGGCGGTCCGTCCCGTCCCGTCCCCGTCCTCACTGTCGTCGATCGCCCGCGCCGATCTCGTCGCCGGCACCACCGTGGTGAGCCTCTTGTTCTTATCTTCTTTTTAAAAGAAAAAATTTCTTACTTGTATGATTTACATAGATACTTGTATAAATTTCTTACTTTTATTGTTGTTTGTTATTATATAGTGACATGGTTTTGGTATCCGCCCCCGTCGGCCCTCGTCCGGTCTATGATTCGGATGTGGTATATTATCTTTTATAACTATTGGTTTTATTTAGTGTTTATGACAATTATGCCGACCAACGTGACATAGATGTTTTTATCTAGGAGGTATGTGAACCGGAAATTCCAACCGACCCTCTTGTCGAGAGGTTAAATTTAGTTGAAAAAGAAAACGAGGATTTGAAAGAAAAATTGAAAAGAATTGAGGAGGAGAAGATGAAATTGGAGTTGCATGTTGCCGATGTCGTCGATGACCACAAGATCAAGATGGATACAATGCGCTTGAAGATTAGAAAGATAAGAAAATATGCCGTTGATAATGAGGCTTGGTATCATTATGTTGTTGGATCAATTGTTACCGTAGTTGCGATTATGATCGCATTTGTTGTTGCATTTAAATGTTTTACATAGTTGTATGTTAGTTTCAATTTATGTTTTAATTAGATACTCTAGAGAGGTGTATGTTGTTCTATGAAAACTATGTATGAACTTTATGTATTTATTGTTTCAGTAATAACATTTGATCACTACTGTACTTATGTTTTAATGTGATGATGAACTTGTAATAACATTTGATCAGTACTGTATTATTTTTTCAGTAATAACATTTTAACACTTAATTATATAATGCATGCAGATAAACCGGCAATGGATGTACGGTGACCGACGCACCTCCGAGTACATTGAGGGCCTGCATAAATTTCTCGAAGTGGCTGAGGCAAATAAGCAGAATGGTTTTATGTATTGTCCATGTACTATCTGTGAGAATATGAAGGATTACTCTAACTCGAAAACCCTTCACTCCCACCTGCTTGAGAAGGGTTTCATGCCACACTATAATGTTTGGACCAAGCACGGAGAAAGAGGGGTTATGATGGAAGACAACGAAGAAGAAGAGGATGATGACAGCTATCCTATGTTCCCTAAATACGGTGATACTGCAACGGGGAAGCTGAAGATCAAGAGGCACCAGACGATGTGCCCGATGATGATCTTCGTCGGGTCATTGTTGATGCACAAAGAGAATGCGAAAGTGAAAGGGAGAAGTTGAAGTTCGATCGCATGTTAGAGGATCACAAAAAAGGGTTGTACCCAAACTGCGAAGATGACAACACAAAGCTCGGTACCACACTGGAATTGCTGCAATGGAAGGCAGACAATGGTGTATCTGACAAGGGATTTGGTTCGCTACTGAAAATAATGAAGAACAAGCTTCCAAAGGATAACGAATTGCCCGACAGTACGTACGAAGCAAAGAAGGTTCTATGCCCTCTAGGATTGGAGGTGCAGAAGATACATGCATGCCCTAATGACTGCATCCTCTACCGCGGTGAGTACGAGGAATTGAACGCATGCCCGGTATGCGGTGCATTGCGGTATAAGATCAGACGAGATGACCCTGGTGATATTGAGGGCGAGCGTCCCAGGAAGAGGGTTCCTGCCAAGGTGATGTGGTATGCTCCTATAATACCACGGTTGAAACGTCTGTTCAGAAACAAAGAGCATGCCAAGTTGTTGCGATGGCACAAAGAAGACCGTAAGAAAGACGGGAAGTTGAGAGCACCCGCTGACGGGTCGCACTGGAGAAAAATCGAGAGAAAGTGGGGGGACTTTGCAGGTGACACAAGAAACGTATGGTTTGGTTTAAGTGCAGATGGCATTAATCCTTTTGGGGAGCAGAGCAGCAAGCATAGCACATGGCTCATGACTCTATGTATCTATAACCATCTATTGGAAATATGCCCTAGAGGCAATAATAAATTGGTTATTATTATATTTCCTTGTTCATGATAATCGTTTATTATCCATGCTATAATTGTATTGATTGGAAACTCAAATACATGTGTGGGTACATAGACAACACTGTGTCCCTAGTATGCCTCTAGTTGACTAGCTCGTTGATCAAAGATGGTTAAGGTTTCCTAGCCATTGACATGAGATGTCATTTGATAACGGGATCACATCATTAGGAGAATGATGTGATGGACAAGACCCAAACTATAAACGTAGCATTTGATCGTGTCAGTTTATTGCTATTGTTTTCTGCATGTCAAGTATCTGTTCCTTTGACCATGAGATCATGCAACTCACTGACACCGGAGGAATACCTTGTGTGTATCAAACGTCGCAACGTAACTGGGTGACTATAAAGGTGCTCTACAGGTATCTCCGAGGGTGTCTGTTGGGTTGGCATGGATCAAGACTGGGATTTGTTACTCCGTGTGACGGAGAGGTATCTCAGGGCCCACTCGGTAATACAACATCACATTGAGCCTTGCAAGCAAAGTGACTAAAGAGTTAGCCACAGGATCTTGTATTACGGAACGAGTAAAGAGACTTGCCGGTAATGAGATTGAACTAGGTATAGTGATACCGACGATCGAATCTCGGGCAAGTAACATACCGAAGAACAAAGGGAACAGCATACGGGATTAACTGAATCCTTGACATAGAGGTTCGACCGATAAAAGATCTTCGTAGAATATGTAGGAGCCAATATGGGCATCCAGGTCCCGCTATTGGTTATTGGCCGTAGAGGTGTCTCAGTCATGTCTACATAGTTCTCGAACCCGCAGGGTCTACACACTTAACGTTTGGTGACGATTAGTATAATTGAGTTATTATGTTGGTGACCGAAAGTTGTTCGGAGTCCCGGATAAGATCCCGGACATGACGAGGATCTCCGGAATAGTCCGGAGGTAAAGATTGATATATGTGATAATAGTGTTTCGATCTCCGGAAGAGTTCCAGAGTTCACCGGAAGGGGTTCCGGATGTTTACCGAAGTGTTCGGGTGCAGCAACACTTTATATGGGCCAAGGGATAAAAGCCCACGAGGTATTGGAAAGTGCAAAAGTAGTTTTGCTGCCGCGTAAGCGGTACTACCGCTTGTGTGAAGCGGTACTACCGCCCGAGCGGTACTACCGCTTGTGTGAAGCGGTACTACCGCCCAAGCGGTACTACCGCTTGTGTGAAGCGGTACTACCGCTTGTGTGCGGCTGTGCACGGTTCGGCAGGGATCCGAGTTGGACTCTTTTCCTGCGGGCCAAACCGACCTTGTGCGGGCAAAACCGACCTGGAGGAGGCTTTTACTCCAAGTTTAGACCCCAAGGCTCAACATATAAATAGAGGGGCAGGGCTAGCACACGAGAGACATCAAGATTTCCCCAAGCCGTGTGCGGCAACCCTAACCCTCTAGTTCCTCCGTCATAATCTCCGTAGCGCTTGGCGAAGCCCTGCAGAGATTGTTCCTCACCACCATCACCACGCCGTCGTGCTGCTGGAACTCAACCACTACTTCACCATCGCTCGCTGGATCGAGGAGGTGAAGGCGTCATCAAGCCGTACGTGTGTTGAACGCGGAGGTGCCGTCCGTTCGGCGCTAGTTCGTGATCGGATCGAGGGACGACTTGCGATTTGGATCGCGGAGACGTTCGACTACATCAACCGCGTTTCTTAAACGCTTCCGCTTAGCGATCTACAAGGGTATGTAGATTCACTCTCCCTCTCGTAGATGCTCATCACCATGGATAGATCTTGTGTGTGCGTAGGAAAATTTTTGTTTCCCATGCAACGTTCCCCAACAGTGGCATCTTAGCTAGGTCTATGCGTAGATGAGATCTCGAGTAGAACACAAACGAGTTGTGGGCATGGGTGTATACATATTGCTTGCCGTTACTAGTTGATATTTGATTCGGCGGTACTGTGAGATGAAGCGGCCCGGACCGACATTACGCGTACACTTACGCGAGACAGGTTCCTTCAACTAACATGTAACTTCGTTGCATAAAGATGGCTAGCGGGTGTCTGTCTCTCTCACTTTAGTTGAATCGATTTCAATGAAGAGGGTTCTTTTAGAAGATCAAAAAGCAATCACTACACCACGTTGTGGTTTTGCGTAGGTAAGAACGGTTCTTGCAAACCCGTAGCAGCCACGTAAAATTTGCAACAACAATTAGAGGACGTCTAACTTGTTTTTGCAGGGTATGTTGTGATGTGATATGGCCAATTACATGATGAGATATATGTGATGTATGAGATGATCATGTTTTGTATAGAATATCACGACTTGCATGTCGATGAGTACGGCAACTGGCAGGAGCCATAGAGTTGTCTTTACTTATTGTATGACCTGCGTGTCAATCATTAAGCGCTATGTAATGCTTTACTTTATCGCTAAACGTTAGCTATAGTCGTGGAAGCAACAGTCGGCGCGACAACCTTATGGCGACACGTTGATGGAGATCAAGATGATGGAGATCATGGTGTCATGCCGGTGACGATGGAGATCATGCCGGTGCTTTGGAGATGGAGATCAAAAGCACAAGTTCATGGCCATATCATGTCACTTATGATTTGCATGTGATGTTAATCCTTTTATGCATCTTATTTTGCTTAGGACGACGGTAGCATTATAAGGTGATCCCTCACTTAAAATTTCAAGATAAAATTGTGTTCTCCCCAAGTGTGCACCGTTGCGAAAGTTCGTCGTTTCGAGACACGCCGTGATGATCGGGTGTGATAGACTCTACGTTCGCATACAACGGGTGTAAGCCATGTTACACGTGCGGAACACTCGGGTTAAACTTGACGAGCCTAGCATGTACAGACATGGCCTCGGAACACAAGAGACCGAAAGGTCGAACATGAGTCATATAGTAGATATGATCAACATGAAGATGTTCACCATTGAAACCACCTCAACTCACGTGATGATCGGACTTGAGTTGGTGGATTTGGATCATGTTACACTCGAATGACCAGAGGGATGTCAATTTGAGTGGGAGTTTTTAAGTAATATGATTAATTAAACTCATTATCTAGAACAATAGTCTAAGTTGTCTTTGCTATATTTATGTTGTAGATCATGGCTCGCGCAGTAGCACCCCTGAATTTTAATGCGTTCCTAGAGAAAGCTAAGTTGAAAGATGATGGAAGTAACTTTGTGGACTGGGCCCGTAATCTAAGGATTATCCTTACGGCTTCCCAGAAGGCTTATGTCCTTGATGCACCGCTTGGTGATCCACCCGCTCCAGTTGAGTCTCTAGACGTTGTGAACGCCTGGCAGGCTCGTTCTGATGATTACTCAATAGTTCAATGTGCAATGTTGTATGGCTTAGAACCGGGACTTCAAAGACGTTTTGAACGTCATGGAGCATATGAGATGTTCCAGGAGTTGAAGTTTATCTTTCAGAAGAATGCCCGGATCGAGAGATATGAGATCTCCGATAAGTTCTATGCTTGCAAGATGGAGGAGAACGGGTCTATCAGTGACCACGTGCTCAGAATGTCTGGGTACTCCACCCGTCTGGCTGAGTTAGGGATGCCCCTTCCGCCAGAGGCTATCACTGACAGAGTTCTTCAATCATTGCCACCTAGCTACAAGAGCTTCGTGTTGAACTATAACATGCACGGGATGAACAAGTCAGTCACCGAGCTGTTTGCGATGCTGAAAGCCGCTGAGTCTGAAATTCAGAAGGAGCATCAAGTGTTGATGGTCAATAAAACCACTAGTTTCAAGAAAAATGGCAAGGGTAAGAAGGGTAACTCCAAGAAGAGTGGCAAAGCAGTTGCTCCTCTCGTGAAGAAACCCAAGGCTGGACCCAAACCAGAAACTGTGTGTTTTCATTGCAAGGGAACTGGACACTGGAAGCGGAATTGCCCCAAGTATTTGGCTGACAAGAAGGCGGCCAACAACAAACAAGGTATATATGATATACATGTTATTGATGTGTACCTTACCAACTCTCGTTGTAGTGCCTGGGTATTTGATACCGGTGAGGTTGCTCATATTTGCAACTCAAAACAGGAACTGCGGAATAGACGGAGGCTGGCAAAGGACGAAGTGACGATGCGCGTGGGAAATGGTTCCAAGGTTGATGTGATCGCCGTCGGCACGCTCGCTCTTCGATTACCGTCGGGATTAGTGATGAACCTGAATAAGTGTTATTTGGTGCCTGCGTTAAGCATGAACATTATATCTGGATCTTGTTTATTGCGAGACGGTTACTCATTTAAATCAGAGAATAATGGTTGTTCTATTTATATGAGTAATATCTATTATGGTCATGCACCCAATGTGAGGGGTTTATTCTTATTGAATCTCGACAGTAATGATACACATGTTCATAACATTGATGCCAAAAGATGTAGAATTGATAATGATAATACCACTTTCTTGTGGCACTGCCGTTTAGGTCATATTGGCATAAAACGCATGAGGAAGCTCCATGCTGATGGACTTTTGGAGTCACTTGATTTTGAATCACTTGACACATGTGAGCCATGCCTCATGGGCAAGATGACTAAAACGCCGTTCTCTGGAACAATGGAACGGGCAAGTAACTTATTGGAAATCATACATACTGATGTGTGCGGTCCGATGAGTATTGAGGTGCGCGGTGGTTATCGTTACTTTCTCACCTTCACTGATGACTTGAGTAGATATGGGTATATTTACTTAATGAAACACAAGTCTGAAACATTTGAAAAGTTCAAACAATTTCAGAGTGAAGTTGAGAATCATCGTAACAAGAAGATTAAATTCCTACGATCTGATCGAGGGGGAGAATATCTGAGTTATGAGTTTGGCAGTCACTTAAGACAGTGTGGAATTGTTTCACAATTGACACCGCCTGGAACACCACAGCGTAATGGTGTGTCCGAACGTCGTAATCGAACCTTATTGGATATGGTGCGATCTATGATGTCTCTTGCCGATTTGCCACTATCGTTTTGGGGTTATGCATTAGAGACAGCTGCATTCACTTTAAATAGGGCACCATCGAAATCCGTTGAGACAACGCCATATGAACTTTGGTTTGACAAGAAGCCAAAGCTGTCGTTTCTTAAAGTTTGGGGATGTGATGCTTATGTCAAAAAGCTTCAGCCTGAAAAGCTGGAACCCAAAGCGGAGAAATGCGTCTTCATAGGATACCCAAAAGAGACAATTGGGTATACCTTCTACCTCAGATCCGAGGGCAAAGTGTTTGTCGCTAAAAACGGAACATTTCTTGAGAAAGAGTTTCTCTCGAAAGAGTTGAGTGGGAGGAAGATAGAACTTGATGAGGTTGTTGAACCTTTACTTCAACCTGAGAGTAGCGCAGCGCAGAAAGTTGTTTCTGTGGAGCCTACATTAGCTGAAGAGGAAGTTAATGATGATGATCATGAAGCTTTGGATCAAGTTGCTATCGAACCTCGTAGGTCGACAAGGACGCGTACTGCTCCTGAGTGGTACGACAACCCTGTCTTAGAGGTCATGTTGTTAAACAACGATGAACCTACGAGCTATGGAGAAGCGATGATGAGCCCGGATTCCGAGAAGTGGTTAGAGGCCATGAAATCCGAGATGGGATCCATGTATGAAAACAAAGTATGGACTTTGGAAGTATTACCTGAAGGGCGTAAGGCCATTCAGAACAAATGGATCTTTAAGAGGAAGACGGACGCGGACGGTAATGTCACTGTCTATAAAGCTCGACTTGTGGCAAAGGGTTTTTCACAAGTTCAAGGAGTTGACTACGATGAGACCTTCTCACCCGTAGCGATGCTTAAGTCCGTCAGAATCATGTTAGCAATAGCTGCCTTTTTCGATTATGAAATTTGGCAGATGGATGTCAAAACAGCGTTCCTTAACGGTTACCTTAAGGAAGAGTTGTATATGATGCAACCAGAAGGTTTTGTCGATCCAGAGAATGCTGACAAAGTTTGCAAACTCCAGCGATCCGTTTATGGACTGGTGCAAGCATCTCGGAGTTGGAATCGTCGTTTTGATGAGGTGATCAAAGCGTTCGAGTTTATACAAGTTTACGGAGAAGCTTGTATTTACAAGAAAGTGAGTGGGAGCTCTATAGCGTTTCTAATATTATATGTGGATGACATATTACTAATTGGAAACAATATAGAAATGCTGGAAAGCGTAAAGGAATATTTGAACAAGAGTTTTTCAATGAAGGACCTAGGAGAAGCTGCTTTCATATTAGGCATCAAGATCTATAGAGATAGATCGAGACGCTTAATAGGACTTTCACAAAGCACATACCTTGACAAAGTTTTGAAGAAGTTCAAAATGGATCAGTCCAAGAAGGGGTTCTTGCCTGTATTGCAAGGTGTGAAGTTGAGTAAGACTCAATGCCCAGTGACTGCAGAAGATAGAGAAAAGATGAGTGTCATCCCCTATGCTTCGGCCATAGGCTCTATCATGTATGCAATGCTGTGCACAAGACCCGATGTCAGCCTTGCCATTAGTATGGTCGGAAGGTTTCAAGGTGATCCAGGAATGGAACACTGGACGGCGGTCAAGAATATCCTGAAGTACCTGAAAAGGACTAAGGACATGTTTCTCGTTTATGGAGGTGATCAAGAGCTCGTCGTAAAGGGTTACGTCGATGCAAGCTTTGACACTAATCCGGATGACTCTAAGTCTCAAACCGGATACGTATTTATTCTTAATGGGGGTGCGGTTAGCTGGTGCAGTTCCAAGCAAAGCGTGGTAGCAGATTCTACATGCGAAGCGGAGTACATCGCAGCCTCGGAGGCGGCGAAGGAAGGTGTCTGGATGAAGGAGTTCATGACAGATCTTGGAGTAGTGCCTAGTGCGCTTAACCCAATGACTCTGTTTTGTGATAACACTGGTGCCATTGCTCTAGCCAAGGAACCAAGATTTCACAAGAGGACCAGACACATAAAGCGACGTTTCAATTCCATCCGCGATTACATCAAGGAGGACGACATAAATATTTGCAAAGTACACACGGATCTAAATGTTGCAGATCCGATGACTAAACCTCTTCCAAGGGCTAAACATGAACAACACCAGAACTGCATGGGTGTTCGATTCATTACAATGTAAATCACATAGTGATGTGAACTAGATTATTGACTCTAGTGCAAGTGGGAGACTGTTGGAAATATGCCCTAGAGGCAATAATAAATTGGTTATTATTATATTTCCTTGTTCATGATAATCGTTTATTATCCATGCTATAATTGTATTGATTGGAAACTCAAATACATGTGTGGGTACATAGACAACACTGTGTCCCTAGTATGCCTCTAGTTGACTAGCTCGTTGATCAAAGATGGTTAAGGTTTCCTAGCCATTGACATGAGATGTCATTTGATAACGGGATCACATCATTAGGAGAATGATGTGATGGACAAGACCCAAACTATAATCGTAGCATTTGATCGTGTCAGTTTATTGCTATTGTTTTCTGCATGTCAAGTATCTGTTCCTTTGACCATGAGATCATGCAACTCACTGACACCGGAGGAATACCTTGTGTGTATCAAACGTCGCAACGTAACTGGGTGACTATAAAGGTGCTCTACAGGTATCTCCGAGGGTGTCTGTTGGGTTGGCATGGATCAAGACTGGGATTTGTTACTCCGTGTGACGGAGAGGTATCTCAGGGCCCACTCGGTAATACAACATCACATTGAGCCTTGCAAGCAAAGTGACTAAAGAGTTAGCCACAGGATCTTGTATTACGGAACGAGTAAAGAGACTTGCCGGTAATGAGATTGAACTAGGTATAGTGATACCGACGATCGAATCTCGGGCAAGTAACATACCGAAGAACAAAGGGAACAGCATACGGGATTAACTGAATCCTTGACATAGAGGTTCGACCGATAAAAGATCTTCGTAGAATATGTAGGAGCCAATATGGGCATCCAGGTCCCGCTATTGGTTATTGGCCGTAGAGGTGTCTCAGTCATGTCTACATAGTTCTCGAACCCGCAGGGTCTACACACTTAACGTTTGGTGACGATTAGTATAATTGAGTTATTATGTTGGTCACCGAAAGTTGTTCGGAGTCCCGGATAAGATCCCGGACATGACGAGGATCTCCGGAATAGTCCGGAGGTAAAGATTGATATATGTGATAATAGTGTTTCGATCTCCGGAAGATTTCCAGAGTTCACCGGAAGGGGTTCCGGATGTTTACCGAAGTGTTCGGGTGCAGCAACACTTTATATGGGCCAAGGGATAAAAGCCCACGAGGTATTGGAAAGTGCAAAAGTAGTTTTGCTGCCGCGTAAGCGGTACTACCGCTTGTGTGAAGCGGTACTACCGCCCGAGCGGTACTACCGCTTGTGTGAAGCGGTACTACCGCCCAAGCGGTACTACCGCTTGTGTGAAGCGGTACTACCGCTTGTGTGCGGCTGTGCACGGTTCGGCAGGGATCCGAGTTGGACTCTTTTCCTGCGGGCCAAACCGACCTTGTGCGGGCAAAACCGACCTGGAGGAGGCTTTTACTCCAAGTTTAGACCCCAAGGCTCAACATATAAATAGAGGGGCAGGGCTAGCACACGAGAGACATCAAGATTTCCCCAAGCCGTGTGCGGCAACCCTAACCCTCTAGTTCCTCCGTCATAATCTCCGTAGCGCTTGGCGAAGCCCTGCAGAGATTGTTCCTCACCACCATCACCACGCCGTCGTGCTACTGGAACTCAACCACTACTTCACCATCGCTCGCTGGATCGAGGAGGTGAAGGCGTCATCAAGCCGTACGTGTGTTGAACGCGGAGGTGCCATCCGTTCGGCGCTAGTTCGTGATCGGATCGAGGGACGACTTGCGATTTGGATCGCGGAGACGTTCGACTACATCAACCGCGTTTCTTAAACGCTTCCGCTTAGCGATCTACAAGGGTATGTAGATTCACTCTCCCTCTCGTAGATGCTCATCACCATGGATAGATCTTGTGTGTGCGTAGGAAAATTTTTGTTTCCCATGCAACGTTCCCCAACACCATCCTCCTTGGTTGTGCATGAAGCCGAAGTTCATTATGATGCCAGTGCTCATCCAAGGCCCTAAGCAACCCGGCAACGACATTGATGTGTACCTAAGGCCATTAGTTGAAGAGCTTTTACAGCTGTGGAATGGAAAAGGTGTACGTGTGTGGGATGAACATGAACAAGAGGAATTTGACCTACGAGCGTTGATGTTTGTAACCATCAATGATTGGCCTGCTCTTAGTAACCTTTCAGAACAGACAAACAAGGGATACAACGCATGCATGCACTGTTTAGATGATACCCAAAGTATATATTTGGACAAATGCAAGAAGAATGTGTACCTGGGACATAGTCGATTTCTTCCGACCAAGCATGCCTTAAGAAAGAAATACAAGCATTTCAAAGGTGAGGCAGATCACCAGAAGAAGCCCGTCCTCCGTTTTGGTGATAATATACTTGATATCATCAAGGATTTACAAGTAATCTTTGGAAAGGGTCCTGGCGGACAATCTGTTCCGAATGACGCTGAGGGATACGCACCCATGTGGAAGAAGAAATCTATATTTTGGGATCTACCCTATTGGAAAGACCTAGAGGTCCGCTCTGCAATCGACGTGATGCACGTGACGAAGAATGTTTGCGTGAACGTGCTAGGCTTCTTGAGCGTGTATGGGAAGACAAAAGATACACCGGAGGCACGGGAGGACCAGCAACGTGTGAACGAAAAAGACGGCATGCATCCAAAGCAGTATCAAGATCCTGCCAGCTACGCTCTAACCAAAGCGGAGAAGGAAATCTTCTTTGAATGCCTGCTTAGTATCAAGGTCCCGTCTGGCTTCTCGTCGAATATAAAGGGAATAATAAACATGGCAGAGAAAAAATTCCAGAACCTAAAGTCTCATGACTGCCACGTGATTATGACGCAACTGCTTCCGGTTGCATTGAGGGGGCTGCTACCAGAAAATGTTCGATTAGCCATTGTGAAGCTATGTGCATTCCTCAATGCAATTTCTCAGAAGGTAATCGATCCAGAAATCCTACCAAGGTTACATAATGATTTGGTCCAATGTCTTGTCAGCTTCCAGTTGGTGTTCCCACCATCCTTCTTCAATATTATGACGCACGTCCTAGTTCACCTAGTCGACGAGATTGCCATTCTGGGTCCTGTATTTCTACACAATATGTTCCCCTTTGAGAGGTTCATGGGAGTCTTGAAGAAATATGTTCGTAATCATGTTAGGCCAGAAGGAAGCATCTCCACGGGCCATCAAACAGAGGAGGTCATTGGGTTTTGTGTTGACTTTTTTCCTGACCTTAAGCCGATTGGTGTCCCTAAATCGCGGTATGAGGGGAGACTGAGTGGAAAAGGCACACTAGGAGCGGATTCAATAATATGTAGGGACGGGCATTCCTTGGCGCAAGCACACTACACAGTTCTATAGAATTCTACCTTGGTGGCCCTGTATATCAATGAACACAAGAATATTCTACGCTACAAACACCCGGAGCTGTCTGATGACCGGATTACACGTGAACACATCAAGACTTTCGGCGGTTGGTTGCAAATGCATCTCATGCGTAACAACACTGTTGGAGATGACTTGTACTTGTTGGCCAGGACACCATCTTCGACTGTATTGACTTACCAAGGGTACGAGATAAATGGTAATACATTTTACACGATCGCCCAAGATAAAAAGAGCACCAACCAAAACAGTGGTGTCCGCTTTGATGCAACAATCACCAATAGGGCAAAGGACACATATTATGGTTACATAGAGGAGATATGGGAACTTGACTATGGACATGAATTTAAGGTCCCTTTGTTTCGGTGCAAATGGGTCAATCTGTCAGGAGGCGGTGTACAGTTAGACCCGCAGTACGGAATGACAACAGCGCATCTCAACAATCTTGGGTACACAGATGAACCATTCGTCCTAGCTAATGATGTGGCGCAGGTTTTCTATGTGAAGGACATGTCTACCAAACCGAGAAAAAAAAGATAAGGAAGCGAATACATCAAACAATGAGCCAAAGCGACATATAGTTCTTTCAGGGAAAAGAAACATCGTGGGAGTGGAGGACAAGACAGACATGTCTGAAGATTATGAAAAGTTTCATGAAATTCCTCCCTTCAAAGTGAAGGCTGACCCAAGCATCCTGTTAAACGATGAAGATTATCTATGGTTACGACGCAATAAGCAAGGGACACACGCGAAGAAAAAGTGAAGACTTTCTCTCCACAACTATTCTGATGATGGCTTTGATCTAGAATATCACTGCAGTTACATGTCAAGAAATGAAATCCCTTTTGTAATAGATGAGTTTTCGTCTGAAACCCTGATACTTCGAACGAGATTGTCCAGTTTGTACACGAAGTGCATCCAGTTTTTCCCGTAACCCTCTCAACTTTTTAACACATGCTATGTGGGTGAAATTATGATACCATGCCAAGTTTCAACCTTTTCAGAGTTCATTTGCACTGCTTTTCAAATTCAGGGTCATTTTAGCTCAAAATAAATCATGAAATGCATGAAAAATAGCAAATGAAGTCAGAAAAGGGTTGAAAATTGATGATGTGGCTTTGAATGGTGCATATTGAATGCAGAAAAAGTCTGGAGTTAAAATATGTTGGAAAAAAAATGAAATCCTTTTGTAATAGATGAGTTTTCGTCCGAAACCCTGATACTTCGAAAGAGATTGTCCAGTTTGTAGACGAAGTGCATCCAGTTTTTCCCGTAACCCTCTCAACTTTTTAGCACATGCTATGTGGGTGAAATTATGATATCAAGCCAAGTTTCAACCTTTTCACAGTTCATTTGCAGTGATTTTCAAATTCAGGGTCATTTTAGCTCAAAATAAATCATGAAATGCATGAAAAATAGCAAATGAAGTCATAAAAGGGTTGAAAATTAATGATGTGGCTTTGAATGGTGCATATTGAATGCAGAAAAAGTCTGGAGTTAAAATATGTTAAAAAATGAAATCCCTTTGTAGTAGATGAGTTTTCGTCCGAAACCCTCATACTTTGAACGAAATTGTCGATTTTGTACACGAAGTGCATCCAGTTTTTCCCGTAACCCTCTCAACTTTTTAGCACATGCTATGTGGGTGAAATTATGGTACCATGCCAAGTTTCAATCTTTTCAGAGTTCATTTGAAGTGCTTTTCAAATTCAGAGTCATTTTAGCTCAAAATAAATCATGAAATGCATGAAAAATAGCAAATGAAGTCAGAAAAGGGTTGAAAATTGATGATGTGGTATTGAATGGTGCATATTGAATGCAGAAAAAGTCTGGAGTTAAAATATGTTGAAAAAAAATGAAATCCTTTTGTAATAGATGAGCTTTCGTCCGAAACCCTGATACTTCGAAAGAGATTGTCCAGTTTGTACACGAAGTGCATCCAGTTTTTCCTGTAACCCTCTCAACCTTTTAGCACATGCTATGTGGGTGAAATTATGATACCATGCTAAGTTTCAACCTTTTCAGAGTTCATTTGCAGTGATTTTCAAATTCATGGTCATCTTAGCTCAAAATAAATCATGAAATGCATGAAAAATAGCAAATGAAGTCAGAAAAGGGTTGAAAATTGATGATGTGGCTTTGAATGGTGCATATTTAACGCACAAAATAGAACATTAAAAAGCTTTTATAAAACTCTAATAGCAAAAAGAATTAATAAACTAAAAATAATCAATTAAAATATTTTGTTATGATCAACTAAAACAAAACTATAATATTCTTCAATAGCAAAAAGAATCAACTAAAATAGCAAACTAAAATAACGTAAAAAAAATAAAAAAATGATGCCTACTAGGCCACCACGGCCTGCATACGACTAGAAACCCATCTGTACATGGGGCAGGATGCAGGACCGCGGGCCCAGCAGGCCCAACATGGCAGGGACAAAGGTTAGGCATGTACTGCCTGCAATAGAGAGGAGCTCGAGAGGGAAGCCGCAGCGGGGCTTATAAACAGGTGCGAGCGTCCCTTGCTTGGCGAGGTGGGACTAAACATCCACCGCCCCCCGGCTGTGCCAGGAACATGCCTTTAGTCCTGGTTGGTGGCTCCAACCGGGACTAAAGGGGGGCCTTGAGTCTCGGTTGGAGCCACCAACCGGGACTAAAGGGGGGCTATATAAGCGGGACTTGGCAGTTTCTTGTCCTCCATCCATCAGTTTCTTCTCCTCCTCTCCCCCGACGGCGCCAACGACCACCTCGACGCCGCCAGGCTGCCGGATTTTGCCCTCGCCGACGCCCTGCCGTCCCCGAGCCCCTGTCCCTACGTCGCCTCGACCTGCCCCGCCACCGCCTCGCCCTGCCCCACCGTCGCCGTCATCGCGCCCCTGCCCTGTCGCCGTCGCCGCGCCCCTGCCGGCCCCGACGTCGCCGTCGCCGCGTCGGCCCTGCCCCAGTGAGCCCCTCCTGCTTATGGATGGATGGATTGATGTATATAGTAAATGTTCATATGTTCATATGTATATATGATTTTTTTTGTCCATGTATGTATGTATGTATAGATGGATGGATTGATGCCCCTGCCCCCAGTGAGCCCCTCCTAGACGTTTATTGAATTATTTTGTGTGGATTGATGCCCCTGCCCCCATGTATGTATAGATGGATGGATTGATGCAGAGACCAGGGGTTTCAACCTTCTTTTTTTAAGAAAAGTACCACAAAACTAGAGATAAACTGATTAAATAACATTTAATTTAACAAAAATGGAAGCAGTCGTTTTCGGTACTAATAGTTTTGTGTATATATGTTTTTTGGTGTGGAGTGCTAACATATATAGATTAACCGCAAGGATTTCAAATTACAAGATGAGGCCATAACTTGTTGGTTGGAGAGGGACGTAACCACAATGAAATTTGGATCGGAGAGAGACTTAGTGAGAACAGTGCTTAAAAATCTATCTTTACCGAGTGTCACCGTCTTTATCATGTTGTATTTCACGAGCAGTCGGCAACAAAGATGTTGTTTCAACAGCAGATGAGGGGGAGCCAGTTACAACGTGACTTGCTAGAGGCAAGTCACTGGATCTCAGTCCGTGAAGCTCTTTATATATGAAAATCGATCAGAAAAATATGACGAATCCGAATATGCCCTCCGTTCGTCTGTCACAAGCAGCTAGCATAGCAAACCTGGAACCGTCCCCCTCCGTTTCATCTGTCCGAAAATGCAGACTTCGGGAAAACATTCCCGGATGTTATCCCCCTTCACCTATATCGTGTAGTGCCGCGTTAGAACACCCCTAACTCTCTCGGGAATTCAACATATCCCCGATAACTTCGACATGATGAGGGGGGGTCCGCAAGTTTCTATATGGAGGGAATGATTTTTGAAAACAGAGAACTATTTTTTAAATAGAGGAAACTCTGGCAAGTGTTGTATTTTGGTGAAAAATATACTTCTTTTTTGCTTTATGTGATAGCTAGTTTGAAGTGTCAATGCTTTATGTGCAGAAACTATGGATCACAGAGACTTAGAAAAAGAAGAGTTGTTGGGGGATATAATCCGCGACGGAGGTGATGATAATATCTTGTCATGGCTCAATGACACCGATGGTGATAGAAGAGAGGATGACAGCTCCGGTGATCCAATGGAGGAGGAAGGAGATCATGACGGCTCCGGTGATGGAATTGAGGAGGAAGGAGGTCATGACGACTCCGGTGATCGAATGGACAAGGGAACTTAACTGTTTCAAAGTCCGGCGAGGTATATATATATATTAAGCCTCTGCTAACTAGATGCATTAATTGTTTTGTATGTACATATATTAACGCTTCTTTCTTCTTTTAGCCCTCCGGATCAAGCCAAACTTCGGTAAGGAGACGAGGCCCAAAGAAAAGGTTGGACCCGGATGAAAGGTTCACGATCGAAGAAGTCTCTCCAGAAGGCCAACCGATTGCTCCCAAGCGGACCAAGGACAAATTTATACATCAGTGCGGAGTTATTGTTAGGGACAGCGTCCCGATCAGCATCCAAGAATGGAATAAGAAGAAGGACCCTGAAGTTCCTTATGTCCACGATAGACTAAAAGATGATCTTTGGAACTCTCTATTGAGAAATTTCAGCCTACCACCAGAGGAGGATCCGAATAACCCAGTTATACAGCGAAAGTTCAAGGCGTTTGCTCTTAAGAAAATGGCAGAAGTATTCAAGAACTAGAAGAAACTATTGAACAAAAATTTTGTCGAGAAAGACGAGACTCCAGAATTTGAAGGTCAATAATTGAAGATAAAAGATCACTGGCCCGCATTTGTGGCCTACAAGAAATCAGAGAAGGCCAAGCAAAGGTCACATATAAATAAGAAAAATGCGGCAAAGAAGGAGTATCACCATGTTACGGGGTCAGATGGCTACAGCAAAGCCCGGCCTACGTGGGACAAAGCTGAGCAAGACCTGCTTGCTAAAAATGTCCAACCAATGACATTGCACTGGCCAGATCGGGCAAGGACTTGGTTCTTCGGGGTTGGGGGAACTTTGGACCCAGAATCAGGGAAGTGTGTTTGGACGAAAGCTCAACTTGAAATACCCGTCAAAAAGCTTGAGGAAGCAATCAAGAAAGAGATGGAAGGGAGGTTCCATCCCGACAGAGAGAAGGACGAGCTGTCAATGGCCCTCGGGAATCCTAAACACCCTGGACAAACACGAGGCACATCAGGCTCCGCTCCGTGGGTGCATGGGTTTCCCGACAGCACTGGTTATAGAAGCCGGCAGACAAAGAAGAAAGAGGAAGCAAGCGAAATGCAGAAGATCAATGAAAGATTAGCGAAACTAGAGGCACTTGAGAGCCAGCGAGCTATCGGCCCACCATCTCAGCGGCACGAAGATCCTTCATTAGATACTACCCACGATGCTACCCCACCGTCTCAGCGGAGAAGTAGCGTGGCTTCCACGGAGCTCGTTCAGCCTGATAGCACGGCTCCTCGCTACCCCGTGGATGGTATCACGGATAACGAACATTGTGTGTTAATGGCAAAATGCCATAACCTGACCTTGAAGGCGGCGGTCGGCTATGTCTTACCTCCTCGACCTGATGCAACTTTCCATTTCACTCCGGTTCCAACTGGCTTGAGTACACTACAGGTGAAGGGGAGACTCTTCTTGAAAATGCCTTAAGGACTACCTGTCTATGGAGAAAGGAAAACATCCTGCTTCCAAACTGGACGCCACCTCAGCAGACTCAGTCGGAGGAGGCCCCGGTGCCTGAGTCATCTCCGGTGCGTCAGCCGTGTCTGGTGCGTCAACCGTCTCCGGTGCATCAGTCGTCTCCGCTGCCTGAGTCGTCTCCGGCACGTCAACCGTCTCCGGTGCGTCAGCCGTCTCCGGTGCGTCAGTTGTCTCCGCTGCCTGAGTCATCTCCGGCACGTCAGCGGACTCCGACGGAGGTGGCCCCTCAGTAGAATCCTCCTTCGCCTCAGCTATCTCCACCGCGTCAGCGGACTCCGCCTACTCCGCCACCTCAGCAACGACGGAAGAGAGCCGCCGCCGCTCCGGCGGCTAGCAGCAATACAAAAGGGAAGAAATTCAGAGCTGGCCCCAGCCTCAAGGCTCCTCCCAAGTTACCCTACGAGAGGACTGAGGAGGAACTCAACGAGATCGTGGCTTAAGAAGTGAGACGCCAGCTTGCACCAAAACATCCGCCTCCAAAGGAGAGAGTAGATCCGGTGAAAGCGCAGCAAACTCTGGATGCCCTTAGGCGACCACCACCGCCTCCGCTGCAATCAAACTATGACCGCTGTATTCAAAAGACATTTGATCAAGCGAAGCGGTCGGGAAGCTTAAGTAGCAGTGGTGCAAGAAGTGGGAAAAGAATTCCCCAGCTCGGAGAACAAGAAAACCAATCGTGCCCCCCGCTCAAGGTATTTACCGATATCGCTAATGATCCGGAGATAGCGGCCGGTGGTCTTGCTATCACTCTTGGCGATTACTTGCCCGATTTGGTACAGTTCAAAAAGGACGAGGTAGTACCATCCTTAAGATACGAGCACGAGAAGCCTCTCGTCAGACGTGAGGAGCTCAAGGGTCTACCAACGAGGATGCGACAATTGCATGAATGGTACTTGGAAGCCTGCAAGGACGGGACTGGCAATATCTTCGTGGGAATTAAAGATCAACACTTCTTCAATGCAGTCCACGAGTTGTTCGTTGAATTTGATGAATTTTTTCAGTTATACAATCAAAAGGACCTCGACCAAACTATCGTCAGTTCCTATTGTCTGTAAGTATTTTTTCTGTAAAGTCTTTAGCTCGGCTCGTTCATTTTATGTGTAATTATCCTCACACTATATTATATGCGGATTGAAGATCATCGAATGCGGAAAACGACAAAACTATGACATTGGGTTCATTAACCCAAATACGATACATGAACATACGTTAAAACACAGCCCCCGTGCAATAGAGCAAAACTTGCTACGGGCGTTACTTGGACAACAAGACAGAAGGGAAATACTATTTCCTTGCAACTTCCAGTGAGTGTTACTGTCTTGTACGTGCACATTCTGTTTCGCTTACTCGAGGTTAAGTGTAATTGATGAGTTATGCGTGTGCGCAGTTTTCACTTTATTCTGCTAGCCATTCGGCCTAACGAGGGAGTAGTACTTGTCTTGGACTCGAGACGTAAAGATCCTAAGGAGTGGACGAACATGAGTGAAATGCTGCAGAAGTAAGTTAAATCATTATCGCACCATATCGGCAACTTTCGTTCATTTCCTGACATCAAGTAATCATTTTCTTTGCCGTGCAGGGTTTGGAAAAAGTTCACCAACAAGGCTAGGGGTGAATGGAGAAATGAGCTGCGATTTTCACACCCCAAAGTAAGTACTAGCTACTAGCTAGTACCGCACGTCGTCTCTCATTGATTCTAGTTTCAATACCATTATCATGCTTGATTATCATTTTGATTGAACTCTATTCTCGTAAAGTGCGTGTGGCAGGCACCCGGTACTAATTTATGTGCATACTACGTTTGCGAGTTCATTCGCCACTCGACCTCTGAGCGGGGCATATCTCCAGAACAATTTGAAGTACGTAAACAATATTCACATTTTAATTTTATTACCATCAATTGTGTTGAGTTTCATTCATATATATATATATATATATATATATATATATATATATATATATATATATATATATATATATATATATATATATATATATATTGACCCCCTTCTTTAAATTAGATCTGGCGGAAGCGGGCCGAACTCCTACCAACTGATCGCATACGAGCAATTCAAGAGGAATTGGCGGGATTCTTTGTTGAGCAAGTCATACCTGAAGACAGAGAATGCCATCGGGATATGAAATGCGATCTTGGTAAAGGATCATAAGAGATGTTATATTGTATATATGCATGAACGTGTACTATATGTAATAGCGTCGAATAGATTTACGAAAACTTGTTGCATTGTTCGACCAAGCACGGAGAAAGAGAGGTCACTTCTCTCTATATATTGATCTTGACTATGTTGTGTAATGGTTCCTTCATTGCTATTTGTAGTAGCTAGCGTCGAGTTGAATGAAAAGCATAAAATAAAAATGGTAAACAAAAAAAATAAAAGGGGACACAATATGAAACCCCTAAACCCTCCAAAACCCCAAAACCCCTCCTTTGAAAAAAAAAACCAGCGCCTGGCAGGGGCTGACGCGTGGATGCCTTTTAGTCCTGGTCGGTGTTACCAACCGGGACTAAAGGTCCTCCTGCCTGGGCGCCCCACGGCGGCCACGTGGAGCTCCCTTAGTCCCGGTTTGTAAGCCAACCGGGACTAAAAGTGATGGGCATTAGTCCCGATCGTTTTGTCCCGGTTGCAGAACCGGGACTAAAGGCCCTCTGGAACCGGGACTGATGCCATGTTTTCTACTAGTGTCAAACTATCATACTACTGTGCTACTGATCACTCTGCTGCAGATATCAAATCTCCAGGTGTGGTTGAATTGACAACTCAGCTGCAAATATTCTTTGGCTCCCCTTGTGTCGAATCTATAAATTTGGGTTGAATACTGTACCCTCGAAAACTGTTGCGATCCCCTATACTTGTGGGTTATCAGTATGGCAGTTGATTTATCAGCCATTGAAAGCACATTTGCTCCCTTGGTGGTTTTGGTAATTAATAACAACATATATGTCATTGAACTAATGTTTCCACTAAGTACATTTCAGGAAAAGTTCAATGATAGGTTGGCAAAAGGATTGTGGAGAAACCCCAAGATGCAAGGAATTGGATTGGCAAAGCTTCAAGCAAGAGGACTCTACATTTTACTTTGTGAGAAATCACTTTGAGTCCATAGGAAAGCCAATACTATTAAAAGGGGGTAAGGTACTGTTGGTGAACAAGATGCTCCACGTGCACAAGTGATAGTCACCAAAAACACCCACAAGCTCTTCCACAAATACTCTGTCTAGAACCCTACCACTCGAATTGGTAAGACCAACAATTCCTATTCGGTCTCACCGAGTTTCAAACACTAGACAGATCCTAAGCCAAACCCATATCGGTACTACCAACTTTCCACTTTGGTGCCACCGATTTCAGTTGCCAACTTTCTGGTTAGCTATTTTCAAGTATCGGTACCACCGAGTTTTGCCAATCGGTCTCACCGAGATTTGGACCAACTTCCTGGTTAGCCATTCTCAAAAATCGGTACCACCGAGTTTTGTGAATTGGTCTCACCGAGTTTTTGGACCAACTCTCTGGTTAGCCGTTGTCAAGAATTGGTACCACCGAGATTTGAGAATCGGTCTCACCGAGTTGTGCATTCTGACCGTTGGTCATCTGATCGGTACCACCGAGAGATATGTATCGGTCTCATCGAGATTCAAAAGTTACTGCCTTTTGGTCACTTCGGTACCACCAAGTTTTATACTTCGGTGTCACCGAGTTGGTTACTTTAGGTGTAATGGTTGGATTTTTGGGGATGCCTATATATACCCCTTCACCACCACCCACTCGAAAGAGAAGCACTCAGAACTATTCCATACTTGCCCCATCCTATTTTCTGAGAGAGAGCCACCTACTCATGTGTTGAGATCAAGCTATTCCATTCCTACCATATGAATCTTGATCTCTAGCCTCCCCAAGTTGCTTTCCACCAAATCTATCTCTTCTAGCAAGCCAAATCTGTGAGAGAGTGATTGTGTGTTGAGGAGTCTATCATCTTGAAGCACAAGAGCAAGGAGTTCATCGACATTGCCGAGCCTATTACCTTTTGGAGGGTGGTGCCTCCTAGATTGGTTAGGCGTCGCTTGGGAGCCTCCTACTTCGTGTTGTGGAGTTGAACCAAGAAGTTTGTACGGGCAAGGAGATCGCCTACTTCGTGAAGATCTACCCATAGTGAGGCTAGTCCTTCATGGACGGAAGCCGTTATGGAATAGTCAAGGTTGCTACTTCGTGGACCCTTATGGGTGGAGCCCTCCGTGGACTCTCGCGACCGTTACCCTCCGTGGGTTGAAGACTCCATAAACGTGGACGTACGATAGCACCACCTATCGGAACCACGGGAAGAATCTTTGTGTCTCCAAATTGCGTTTGATCTTCCTTCCTACCCTCTACTACATATGCTTGTTGTTACTTTCCGCTGCTATACTCTTAGACATGCATGTGTAGGTGTACTTGACTTGCTATCATTGCTAAAATTTGCCAACACTTAAAATTGGGAAAAGGTAGAATTTTTATTTGGTCAAGTAGTCTAATCACCCCTCCCTCTAGACATACTTTCTATCCTACAAGTGGTATCAGAGCTTTGGTCTCCATTGCATTGGCCTCACAACCTAGGAGAGTATGGCGTCTAGTGAGGGAAATTATCATCGTAGAGGTCCGTACTTCGATGGCACAAATTTTGCTAGTTGGAAGCACAAAATGAAAATGTATATTCTTGGTCATAACCCCGCCATTTGGGCTGTTGTTCGTGTTGGCTTGCAAGGTGAATTCTTTGGTGATGGAAAGGAACCGGATCATGAAGCGACCGCGGATGAATTGAAGATGTTACAATACAACGCCCAAGCATGTGACATTCTCTTCAATTGCCTATGCCCCGAAGAATTCAACAAAATCAGCCGTCTTGAGAATGCAAAAGAGATTTGGGATACTTTGGTTGATATGCATGAAGGTACCGAATCCGTTAGAGAATCCAAGTTGGATGTTCTTCAAAGTCAGCTTGACAAGTTCAAGATGAAGGATGGTGAAGGAGTTTCAGAGATATACTCTAGGCTAGCTCTCATCACAAATGAGATTGCCAGCTTAGGAAGCGAAGAAATGACCGACAAATTCATCATCAAGAAGATACTTCGATCTTTGGATGAGAGATGTGACACCGTGTGCACATTGATCCAAATGATGCCCAACTACAAAGATCTCAAGCCTACGGAAGTCATTGGATTGTTGCTCATGAGATGACACTCAAGGACAAAGAAGAGCTTCACAACAAGTCTAGCGGTGCTTACAAAGCCACAAGTGATGCTCCCGCAACTTCAAGCGACGACCTGGTCACCAATGAAGAGATAAGCCTCAGGGTCAGGAAATTCAACAAGTTATACAAGAATAGAGGCAAAGAACGAAGCTCCAACTCAAGATATGAAGAGAAGCGTTCGTCAAGTCGTGACCGAAACTACTACAATTGTGGGAAGCCCGGACACTACTCAAATGAGTGCATGGCTCCCTACAAACGAAGAGAAGAGTCACCTAGAAGACGAAGCTCAAGGAATGAATCACCTCAAAGAGAGGGAAGGAGTAGAGATGATCATTATGAACGAAGACCCTCAGGGAGAAGTAGGGACTCGGAGAAGAAGGACAAGTACACCAAGAGCTACTCAAGAAGAAGACATCAAGCTCACGTTGGTGAATGGGTTTCCGGCTCCGAATCTGACAACAACTCCGAGAGAAGCTATCACTCCAACTCCGACTATAGTCAAGATGAAGGTGTTGCCGGAATTGCACTAGTGACTACCAACTCCTATGATCTATTTGATTCACCAAATGAAGGGACTGGAAGTTGCTTCGTGGCTAAAGGCCCCAAGGTATCACACCCCGAGTATCTTGATTTTAATAGTGATGAAGACGATTTACTTGGTGATGATGACTTGCTCTTTGATAAAACTAGTGATGTTAGTCAAAATGAACTTGATAATTTTCATGCTAGTCAAGATAAGTCGGTTGATGATGATAAGATGAAAATAGAACAACTAACTAAAGAATTAAACACTCTTAAGTTAGCTCACGAATCTACTCTAGAAGATCATAGAGAGCTTGTAAGGACTCATGAGAAGCTATGCTTCGAGAAGCTCACATTGGAGCAAGAACATGAGTTTCTTAAAGCTATCAATGATGATCTCCGAAAGAAGACTTCATCTTATCTAGCCAAATGATTACTCTTGTCTACATTCATGCCACAAGTTAAACCTAGACAAACTAGTAACAAAGGCAAGAAAGGTTCTTCATCTAGTAGCAACAATAAAAATGCTAAATCTAATGATGTTGCTTCTAGTAGTTCTATTGATTCCACTAATGATGATTCTCTTAGCCAAGTTACACTTGAGCAAGAAAACAATTTATTGAAAGGGATTATATAGAAAGGTATCTACAAGAGTCTTGCTGGGTGTAAGCAATGTGAGGAGATTGTACGCAATCACGGAGGATACCGGAAGAACCATGGCATTGGCTACTTCAACGCTAATGGAGTTGAATGGGAAGAAGGTCAATACCCCAAGCCCAAGTTTGTTCCTCAAAGGGAGAAGTATGAACATAGTCTTCCCAAGGGAACAAACACTCAAGATGACCTTCCACCACAAGACCAGAAGCTCAAGGGCAAGGACAAGCTTCAAGAGGACATTGACTCATATGAAGATGAATCCCAAGCTTTGGTGGAGTGGGTTCCCAAGGCTACTTCAAGCTCAACTTCTACAAGTGCCACTTCAACACCAAGGATCCCCATCAAGTTCATGTGGGTCCCTAAGAAGAAGAACTAGAGAAGTTCTTGAGGGGTGACTCCGCCAATGAAATTCACTCACATTCATTATTGGCAAGAACTAGTTACAATCAACGTCAACATCATACAATAGTTCAAGGAGTCACACACTCCCTCAAAGGTAAGCAAGGGACAAGGTAATCAACAAATCCATGGACATCATCATGTATGCTTTGCACTCAATGTCCATAAATATCCTTGTATTTGTCTCTTGTGTGTTGGGACTAACCCATGTAGGTGAGAAGAGTAAGGAAACAACAAGGATGCTCCCAACTCTTGGTGATCTTCATCAACCTTGAGCATCCATGATACGTATCCGTCATATCTACTTTTCCAAACTCTTTTGCCCTTGTTTTGGACTCTAATTTGCATGATTTGGATGGAATTAACCCGGACTGACGCTGTTTTCAGCAGAATTGCCTTGGTGTTATTTTTGTGTAGAAATAAAAGTTCTCGGATCGTCCTGAAAATTTACGGAGAATATTTTTGGAATTAATAAAAAATATTGGCGAAAGAATCAAGCCAGGGGGGCCCACCTATTGGCCACAAGCCAGGAGGGCGCCCCCCCTAGGGCGCGCCCTGGTGGCTTGTGGGCCCCCTGTGGCTCCTCCGACCTCAATTCTACTTCTATATATTCACATCCGTGGAGAAAAAAATCAGAGAGAAGAGTTCATCGCGTTTTACGATACGGAGCCGCCGCCACCTCCTGTTCTTCCTCGGGAGGGCAGATCTGGAGTCTGATTTGGGCTCCGGAGAGAGGAAATCGACGCCGTCGTCATCACCAACCATCCTTCATCACCAATTTCATTATGCTCTCCGCCGTTCGTGAGTAATTCCATCGTAGGCTTGCTGGACGGTGATGGGTTGGATGAGATTTACCATGTAATCGAGTTAGTTTTGTTAGGGTTTGATCCCTAGTATCCACTATGTTCTGAGATTGATGTTGCTATGACTTTGCTATGCTTAATGCTTGTCACTAGGGCCCGAGTGCCATGATTTCAGATCTGAACCTATTATGTTTTCATGAATATATATATGTGTTCTTGATCCTATCTTGCAAGTTGTAGACACCTATTACGAGTTATGATCCGCATCCCCTAGGGTGACAATAACTGGGATTCTTTCCGGTGGTTACCGTAGTTTGAGGAGTTCATGTATTCACTAAGTGCTAATGCTTTGGTCCGGTTCTCTATTAAAAGGAGGCCTTAATATCCCTTAGTTTCCATTAGAACCCCGCTGCCATGGGAGGGTAGGACAAAAGATGTCATGCAAGTTCTTTTCCATAAGCACGTATGACTATATATGGAATACATGCCTACATTATATTGATGAATTGGAGCTAGTACTGTGTCACCCTATGTTATAACCGTTGCATGATGAATGCCATCCGACATAATTATCCATCACTGATCCATTGCCTATGAGCTTTTCACATATTGATCTTTGCTAAGTTACTTTTCCATTGCTACTGTTACAATCCCTACAACACTGCTACTGTCACTTTGCCATTGTTACCGTTACTTCCATACTACTTTGCTACTGAATACTTTGCTGCAGATATTAAGTCTTTCAGGTGTGGTTGAATTGAGAACTCAGCTGCTAATACTTGAGAATATTCTTTGGCTCCCCTTGTGTCGAATCAATAAATTTGGGTTGAATACTCTACCCTCGAAAACTGTTGCGATCCCCTATACTTGTGGGTTATCAATCCACCACTACATCACCCACATGAAGTCTTCTACGACAAACCCAAGGTTAGTTTATCCCTCCTATGGGGGGACGTCACATCAAGGGGGAGCTTTACTCTAAGACTTGAGTTAAAGCATCTCCTAGAATGTGACAACATTAAATGCTTTATGTAAAAGTGGTAACCCCACTTGTGCTTAAACGATGAGTATGACCTATGATCAAGTATTCTTACTCGGCTCCTAAGTCAATATACTCATATATAGATGACTCCGTCATCACCAAATGCTTGATAGATGCTAGTATGTATGTGCATGTTTGCCATGATTTCATTTGACATCTTATTGTGTGAGCATGTTGGTCTGCATTTATTTAACCATTCGAGGACATCCAATTGTTGCTATTTGACTTTTGATTTTTCTTTTGCCAATTGGATGGACAAGAATGCCTAAGACCACTCTCCAGCTATCTATGCTTTCTTGTCTCATATTCCATTCTTGCTGCATCACAAAATTTGAACAAGGACTTTTCGATCTCTCTGTGTGAGGAGCACTCGGAGTTCCGTATCGACAAAGGACTGACCATTAAAACCTCCCAAGTGCATCTCGGTGGAACCAATACAAAATTCTCGGTATCACCGAATGCCTAGGGTTGATCTGGTTTTCATCCTGGGTATCACTGATTCCATCTTCTCGGTTACACCAAGTTTCCCTGTCAGCTGACAGTAGCGAAACTCGGTGACACCGAAAAGTTAGAACCGGTGTCACCGACAGCCATAGGTATATAAAGAGGCGGACTCGACTTTTGAAATTAGTTCCTCAAACATCATCCCCTCCAAAACCCTAGCTACTGAAACAAGGACCCCTGGTCATCGCCTTCGTCTTCCCGAGCGCCTCCGCCGTTGGAAGTCCACGCCGTCGACGGAATCTTCACCCCCGTCGCTGCCGTTGCGAGATCGTCACCAAGTTAGGGTACGACTTCGACCCCTCGTGCGCTCCCCTTTCCAAATCTTGCACATTAGGACTTTTCCATCTATAATAAAAAGTTTGAGATCGATCTATCCACTAGAAACTTCATTAGACTAGAGAACGAACGATTTTTTAGGGTTTGCCGTCCGCGACTTGAATCTTGGTAACACCGAAGCAACAGAATCGGTAGCATCGATTCCCTTTTCTGGTCAACTGAGATCAACCTCGGTGAAACCGAGTGCTCATTTTCGGTCTCATCGAAAGTGGTGCCAAGTTTCTGTAATGCAGGTTGTTTGTCTCGGTGGGTCCAAAAAGTTTGCCTCGGTTGTATCGATATTCACTTGGCAGAATGCAAATCTTGAGAAATTTTAGTTCAAATATTTGAGAAAATCTTCTGCAATTTTGTGATGACTCAACCTATCCACTCTTCTATACTCCATTCACAGGGTCAGAGATGTCAGGTTCAGATGATAGCCAAAATGATTTCAGAGAGAAGAATGTTGACATGAGCTCAGGCACTAATCCTGATGAGAGCTTTGATGATGTTCCTAGCTCACCTGATCTGCTCAAAGCTGCAACCAGGGCAAGAAGGAAGCTCAACTCAGATGAGGAAGATGAAGATTTTATACCTGAGGAGCTATCCAAGAAAGATGATGCTGCCAAGAGCACTGCTGCTGCCACTACTTCCAAGAAGAAAGCTATAAGGAAAGAGTATGCTAGCTCAGGGTCAGTAAGAGCACCAGAGAGTTCTAGGGCAATAATGACTGTTGAGCCCTCCAAGATGTCCATGCCTAAGAAGGCTGGGGAGAAGAAGAGAGAAAGGACAAGATTTGTTAAAGCTAAAGTTCTTCCTTCTAATCCAGAGTATTTAGATGAGGAAGAAGAGGAGGAAGAGCCAGCTGCCAAGGCTCCTCCTAAGAAGAAGAAGAAGAAGCTCATGGCTGATGCTATGCCCAAGGATACATTATCCAAAGGCACCAAGACTGCCCCCAAGAAGATTGCTGCTGTTCCTAAACCCAAGAGGTTCTCCAGAGAGATCCCAGCTTCTAGCAAGAACAAGACTTCCACTTTCAGGGAAGCTGAGGATGATGCTATGTCAGCTTTGATGAAGCTAAGACCACACCTTACAAAGCACAATGCCAGCCACTTGCTTGTTGAGGACATGAAGAAGAGGAAGGACTAAGGTTTGAGAGAGTGGAGAGCTATTGATCCATATTCACAGAGGAGGAAGACTGCTGTGGACTACAGGTTCTATACAAAAGAACAGCAAGACTTCTATGAAACAATTTTGCTTGACAAGAGCCCTGCTGTGAGTGATATGAAGTTTGTGGATTGGAAGTACATCAAGGAGAATGAGGATTACTTCCCAAGTGTGCAAGACAACTTTCACTGTATTGGTCTGGATGAGTTTGTTGGTAAGGAATTTACTGCTTGGAATGATGAAATGATCATGCAATTCTACTCCACTACTCATTTCTATGGAGATGGTAGAATTGTGTGGATGACTGAAGGTGCAAGATATGAATCCACAGTTGAGGAGTGGTCTACCATCTTAGGAGTCCCAGAGGTGGAAGATGGTGACATTAATGTGTACTATGAGCCCAAGGCAAGTCACAATGCCATGAAGAACATGTACAATGAGATTCCTGCTGCACATGTGAAGTCTCACAAGCTAGGATCCATTTACTTCCTCCAGGCTGGTCTACGCACGATCAACACTATCCTAAGGCATACCTTGATGCCTAAGTCTGGAGATGATAAGATGATAAGAGGATACTTCATCAACATGCTGCTCCATCTAGATCAACATACAAGATTCAGAGTGATGGATTTGATAGTGGAGACTGTGAAGAGGGTTGCTGCTGATCAGAAGCGTTCATGTTGATATGCACCCTATATCCAGATGCTTATCAACTCCAAGCTGGAGAAGCACATTTTTGCACTTGACAGACCACATTTGCCACTATTACCAGAGCTAGAAGACAACATTGTGGTGATGGACCCAGATCATCCCACTTCAGCTACAGCACAGGCACATGCAGAGGCTGCCAGAGACTCCAGTTCTCAAGTGCCAAGGTCTAGGAGTGAGCAGATGGATCTCCTACTTAGCTCTGTGCCCAGCATGTAGAAGGACATCAGCGAGATATTGAAGAACCAGGTGAGCCTCTCGAGGATTGTTGACAACAAATTTCATATTCTCAACAACAAGGTCGATGAGCTCACAGTGACTGTGAATGAGCTCAAGAAGGAAGTTGACGCAGTGCCTAGCCCTCACACTACAGATGATGATGATGAGGATCGTGCACCTCTCAGGCCAAGCACTCAGTTCACTACTCAGGCTAGATCAGCTACAGTGCCAGCTCCAAAGTTGCGACCTTCTTCATCAGCACCTGCTACAGCTTCATCAGCTCCTCCAGTTCCTCCAGTTGCTACACCGTCTCCGTCCATGACATCTGCAGACATCTTCGCTGATGTTGTTCTCTCGACTCCTTCATCAGCCATCGGAGGAGATCAGCCCCAGAAGAACGATTAGCTATATACCTTTGAACTTTTTGGTAACTTGTTGCCAAAGGGGGAGAAGATGTATATAGATCTTTAGGCTTTGAGAGAGAGAGAGAGCGTTGCTTTTTATCGCTTTTCAAAACATTGATATCTTTTGGTTGGTTTGCTTGTGTTAAACTTTGTTGGTGTTTGATCATACACTTGATGTGTATTGCTACTATTTCCTATCCTTGTGGTGCTTATGAAATGATCATTCACCGTTGCTTGATTGTGTTGTGCTATGATATTCATTCTTATTATTCTCGCACACCACTAAGTTGTATGCGACATGAAAGAGTGCCCCATGTACCTAATCGATTGTGCATTTGCATTCAAACGCAAATTCAAAATAATGCACAGATTTAGGGGGAGCTCTTGCTTATCACATACTTCTCAAAGTGACGATTATAGTCATTGATTATATCATATGTTGAAGCTTTGATCTATATGTTGTCATCAATTACCAAAAAGGGGGAGATTGAAAGCACATTTGCTCCCTTGGTAGTTTTGGTAATTAATAACAACATATATGTCATTGAACTAATGTTTCCACTAAGTACATTTCAGGAAAAGTTCATGTTGGAAATATGCCCTAGAGGCAATAATAAAAGTAGTTATTATTATATTTCCTTGTTCATGATAATCGTTTATTATCCATGCTATAATTGTATTGATTGGAAACACCGATACATGTGTGGATACATAGACAACATTGTGTCCCTAGTATGCCTCTAGTAGACTAGCTTGTTTATCAAAGATGGTCAAGGTTTCCTAACCATGGACATGAGATGTCATTTGATAACAGGATCACATCATTGGGAGAATGATGTGAAGGACAAGACCCAAACTATGAACGTAGCATATGATCGTGTCAGTTTATTGCTATTGTTTTCTGCATGTCAAGTATCTGCTCCTATGACCATGAGATCATGCAACTCACTGACACCGGAGGAATACCTTGTGTGTATCAAATGTCACAACGTAACTGGGTGACTATAAAGATGCTCTACAGGTATCTCCGAGGGTGTCTGTTGAGTGAGCATGGATCAAGACTGGGATTTGTTACTCCGTGTGACTGAGAGGTATCTTAGGGCCCACTCGGTAATACAACATCACAACAAGCGTTGCATGCAATGTGACTAAAGTGTTAGCCACGGGATCTTGTATTACGGAACGAGTAAAGAGACTTGCCGGTAACGAGATTGAACTAGGTATAGAGATACCGACGATCGAATTTCGGGCAAGTAACATACCGAAGAACAAAGGGAACGACATACGGGATTAACTGAATCCTTGACATAGAGGTTCAACCGATAAAGATCTTCGTAGAATATGTAGGAACCAATATGGGCATCCAGGTCCCGCTATTGTTTATTGACCGTAGAGGTGTCTCGGTCATGTCTACATAGTTCTCGAACCCGCAGGGTCTGCACACTTAAGGTTCGGTGACGTTTCGGTATAGTTGAGTTATGTATGTTGGTGACCGAAGGTTGTTCGGAGTCCCGGATGAGATCCCGGACATCACGAGAAGCTCCGGAATGGTCCGGAGGTAAAGATTGATATATAGGAAGTCCTGTTTTGGTCACCGGAAAAGTTTCGGGTATTTCGGTACTGTACCGGGAGTGCCGGGAGGGGTACCGGGGACCATCGGGAGGGGTGTCTCGACCCAAAGGGCCTCATGGGCTGTGGGAGGAGTCAAGCCAGCCCTTAGTGGGCTGGCCGAGCCCCCCACTAAGGCCCATGCAGCTAGAGGTGGGAAAACACAAAGGTGGAAAGAGTTTCCAAGTGGAGGAAGAGGAATCCTACTCCTAGTAGGATTGGAGTAGGACTCCTCCACCTCTCCTCCTTGCGGCCGCACCAAGGGGCAGCCCTTAGGCCGCCGGCCTCCCTCCCCTTCCTCCTATATATACTAGAGGGAGAGAGGGCAAAAGCACTTCAACCCTAAGCCACGGTGCAGCCCTCTCTCCCAATAGATCAAGTCCTCTAGTTTTCAGCGGTGCTTAGGCGAAGCCCTGCTGGAATAGTTCCACCACCACCGCCGCCGCGCCGTCGCGCTGCCGGAGAACTCATCTACCTCTCCGCTCCCTCTTGCTGGATTAAGAAGGCGGAGATCGTCATCAAGCTATACGTGTGCTGAACGCGGAGGTGCCGTCCGTTCGGTACTAGATCGTGATTGGATCGCGGGACCCTCGGCGATTTGGATCGCTAAGACGTTCGACTACATCAACCGCGTTTCTTAATGCTTCCCGCTTAGCGATCTACAAGGGTATGTAGATCCAGTCTCCCTCTCGTAGATGCTCCTCACCATGGATAGATCTTGCGTGTGCGTAGGAAAAATTTTGTTTCCCATGCAACGTTCCCCAACAGTGGTATCAGAGCTAGGTCTATGTGTAGATGAGATCTCGAGTAGAACACAAAGGAGTTTGTGGGCGTTGATATTCAGATTGCTTCCTCCCTTGGTCTTTTCTTGTTTCGGCGGTATTGTGGGATGAAGCGGCCCAGACCAACATTACTCGTACGCTTACGAGAGACCGGTTCCATCAATTGACATGTAACTTCGTTGCATAAAGATGGCTGGCGGGTGTCTGTTTCTCCCACTTTAGTCGGATCGGGTTTGACAAAGGCGGTCCTTGAGAAGGTTGAAAAGCAATTTTTGTATCACCGTTGTGGTTTTTGTGTAGGTAAGAATTGTTCTTGCTAGATACCCGTAGCAGCCACATAAAACTTGCAACA
Organism: Elymus sibiricus; assembly: GCA_039707655.1. Classification (NCBI taxonomy): domain Eukaryota; kingdom Viridiplantae; phylum Streptophyta; class Magnoliopsida; order Poales; family Poaceae; genus Elymus; species Elymus sibiricus. The sequence goes on from CM077663.1 coordinate 62,283,416, forward strand.
ACAATTAGAGGACGTCTAACTTGTTTTTGCAGGGTATGTTGTGATGTGATATGGCCAATTACATGATGAGATATATGTGATGTATGAGATGATCATGTATTGTATAGAATATCACGACTTGCATGTCGATGAGTACGGCAACCGGCAGGAGACATAGGGTTGTCTTTAATTATTTTCATCGTTTTGCTTTACTTTATCGCTATTGTTAGCAATAGTCGTGGAAGCAACAGTCGGGGCGACAACCTCATGGCGACAAGATGATGGAGATCAAGATAATGGAGATCATGGTGTCATGCCGGGGACGATGGAGATCATGCCGGTGCTTTGGAGATGGAGATCAAAAGCACAACTTCATGGCCATATCATGTCACTTATGAGTTGCATGTGATGTTAATCCCTTTATGCATCTTATTTTGCTTAGGACGACGGTAGCATTATAAGGTGATCTCTCACTTAAATTTCAAGATAAATTGTGTTCTCCCCGAGTGTGCACCGTTGTGAAAGTTCGTCGTTTCGAGATACCACGTGATGATCGGGTGTGATAGACTCTACGTTCTCATACAACGGGTGCAAGCCATTGTTGCACGTGCAGAACACTCGGGTTAAACTTGACGAGCCTAGCATGTACAGACATGGCCTCAGAACATAAGAGACCGAAAGGTCGAACATGAGTCATATAGTAGATATGATCAACATGAAGATGTTCACCATTGAAACCACCTCAACTCACGTGATGATCGGACTTGAGTTGGTGGATTTGGATCATGTGACACTCGAATGACCGGAGGGATGTCAATTTGAGTGGGAGTTTTTTAAGTAATATGATTAACTAAACTCATTCTCTTGAACAATAGTCTAAGTTGTTTTTGCAAAATTTATGTTGTAGATCATGGCTCGCGCAGTAGCACCCCTGAATTTTAATGCGTTCCTAGAGAAAGCTAAGTTGAAAGATGATGGAAGTAACTTTGTGGACTGGGCCCGTAATCTAAGGATTATCCTTACGGCTTCCCAAAAGGTTTATGTCCTTGATGCACCGCTTGGTGATCCACCCGCTCCAGTAGAGTCTCCAGATGTTGCGAACGCCCAGCAGGCTCGTTCTGATGATTACTCAATGGTTCAATGTGCAATGTTGTATGGCTTAGAACCGGGACTTCAAAGATGTTTTGAATGTCATGGGGCATATGATATGTTCCAGGAGTTGAAGTTTATCTTTCAGAAGAATGCCCGGATCGAGAGGTATGAGACCTCCGATAAGTTCTATGCCTGCAAGATGGAGGAGAACGGGTCTGTCAGTGAACACATACTCAAAATGTCTGGGTATTCCACACGTCTAGCTGAATTGGGGATGCCCCTTCCAGCAGAGGCGATCACTGACAGAGTTCTTCAATCATTGCCACCTAGCTACAAGAGCTTCGTGTTGAACTATAACATGCACGGGATGAACAAGTCAGTCGCCGAGCTGTTTGCGATGTTGAAAGTCGCTGAGTCTGAGATTCAGAAGGAGCATCAAGTGTTGATGGTCAATAAAACCACTAGTTTCATGAAGAATGGAAAGGGTAAGAAGGGTAACTCCAAGAAGAGTGGCAAAGCAGTTGCCCCTCCCATGATGAAACCCAAGACTGGACCCAAGCCAGAAACTGAGTGCTTTCATTGCAAGGGAACTGGTCACTCGAAGCGGAACTGCCCCAAGTATTTGGCTGACAACAAGGTGGCCAACAACAAACAAGGTATATATGATATACATGTTATTGATGTGTACCTTACCAACTCTCGTTGTAGTGCCTGGGTATTTGATACCGGTGCGGTTGCTCACATTTGCAACTCAAAACAGGAACTGTGGAATAGACGGAGGCTGGCAAAGGACGAAGTGACGATGCGCGTGGGAAATGGTTCCAAGGTTGATGTGATCGCCGTCGGCACGCTCGCTCTTCGATTACCATCGGCATTAGTGATGAACCTGAATAATTGTTATTTAGTGCCTGCGTTAAGCATGAACATTATATCTGGATCTTGTTTATTGCGAGATGGTTACTCATTTAAATCAGAGAATAATGGTTGTTCTATTTATATGAGTAATATCTTTTATGGTCATGCACCCAATGTGAGGGGGTTATTCTTATTGAATCTCGATAGTGATGATACACATGTTCATAACATTGATGCCAAAAGATGTAGAATTGATAATGATAATACCACTTTCTTGTGGCACTGCCGTTTAGGTCATATTGGCATAAAACGCATGAAGAAGCTCCATGCTGATGGACTTTTGGAGTCACTTGATTTTGAATCACTTGACACATGTGAGCCATGCCTCATGTGCAAGATGACTAAGATGCCGTTCTCTGGAACAATGGAACGGGCAAGTGACTTGTTGGAAATCATACATACTGATGTGTGCGGTCCGATGAGCATTGAGGCGCGCGGTGGTTATCGTTACTTTCTCACCTTCACTGATGACTTAAGTAGATATGGGTATATTTACTTAATGAAACACAAGTCTGAAATGTTTGAAAAGTTCAAGCAATTTCAGAGTGAAGTTGAGAATCATCGTAACAAGAAGATTAAATTCTTACGATCTGATCGAGGAAGAGAATATCTGAGTTATGAGTTTGGTAGTCACTTAAGACAGTGTGGAATTGTTTCACAATTGACACCGCCTAGAACACCACAGCATAATGGTGTGTCCGAACGTCGTAATCGAACCTTATTGGATATGGTGCGATCTATGATGTCTCTTGCCGATTTGCCACTATCGTTTTGGGGTTATGCATTAGAGACAGCTGCATTCACTTTAAATAGGGCACCATCGAAATCCGTTGAGACGACGCCATATGAACTGTGGTTTGGCAAGAATAGACCCGGGGGCCATAGGTTTCACTAGAGGCTTCTCTCATGATGGCAAGTATTACAGTGGGTGAACAAATTACTGTCGAGCAATTGATAGAAAAGCGAATAATTATGAAGACATCCAAGGCAATGATTATGCATATAGGCATCACGTCCGTGTCAAGTAGACTGAAATGATTCTGCATCTACTACTATTACTCCACACATCGACCGACTCCTGCCTACATCTAGAGTATTAAGTTCATGAAGAACAGAGTAACGCGTTAGGTAAGATGACATGATGTAGAGGGATAAACTCAAGCAATATGATGAAAAACCCATCTTTTTATCCTCGATGGGAACAATACAATACGTGCCTCACTACCCCTACTATGTCACTGGGTGAGGACACCGCAAGATTGAACCCAAAACTAAGCACTTCTCCCATTGCAAGAATTACCAATCTAGTTGGCCAAACCAAACCAATAACTCGAAGAGACTTGCAAAGATATGAAATCATGCATATAAGAATTCAGAAAAGACTCAAATAATATTCATAGATAATTTGAACATAAACTCACAATTCATCGGATCTTGACAAACACACCACAAAAGAGTATTACATCGGATAGATCTCCATGAAGATCATGAAGAACATGGTATTGAAGAGCAAAGAGAGAGAAGAAGCCATCTAGCTACTAGCTATGGACCCGAAGGTCTATGGTGAACTACTCACGCATCATCGGAGGGGCAATGGAGTTGATGTAGATGCCCTCCGTGATCGAATCCCCCTCCGGCAGATTACCGGAAAAGCCTCCAAGATTGGATCTCACGGGAACCGAGGCTCCTGGCGGCGGAAAAGTGTTTTCGTGGCTCTCTCTGGTATACAGGGAATATTTTAGAATTTATAGGCTGAAAATTAGGGTTGGGGGAGTTGCCGTGGGCCCACAAGCCAGCGCCCCCCCCTAGGGCGCGCCCCTGTGGCTTGTGGCCACACGGCAGCTCCTCTGCCTTGGTCTCCAAGCTTGGTAGATGTCTTCTGGTCCAAGAAAAATTATTCTGAAGATTTTATTCCGTTTGGACTCCGTTTAATATTCCTTATCTGCAATACTCAAAAACAAGGAAAAAACAGAAACTGGCACTAGGCTCTAGATTAATAGGTTAGTCCCAAAAATAATATAAAATAGCATATTAATGCATATAAAACATCCAAAACAGATAATATAATAGCATGGAACAATCAAAAATTATAGATACGTTGGAGACGTATCAAGCATCCCCAAGCTTAATTCCTGCTCGTCCTCGAGTAGGTAAATGATAAAAACAGAATTTTTGATGTGGAATGCTACCTAACATATTTATCCATGTAATATTCTTTATTGTGGCATGAATATTCAGATCCGTAAGATTCAAAACAATAGTCTAATATTGACATAAAAACAGTAATACTTCGAGCACACCAACAAGGCAATCGTGTCCTTTCGAAACAACATGGCCTTAGAAAGTTATCCCTACAAAATCATATGGTCTGGCTATGCTCCATCTTCCCCACACAAAGTATCTAAATCATGCACAACCCCGATGAACAAGTCAAGCAATTGTTTCACACTTTTGGTGTTCTCAAACCTTTTCAACTCTCACGCAATACATGAGCGTGAGCCATGGACATAGCACTATAGGTGGAATAGAATATGGTGGAGGTTGCAAGGAAAAAGGAGAAGATAGTCTCACATCAACTAGGCGTATCAACGGGCTATGGAGATGCCCATCAATAGATATCAATGTGAGTGAGTAGGGATTGCCATGCAACGGGTGCACTAGAGCTATAAGTGTATGAAAGCTCAAAAAGAAAACTAAGTGGTCGTGCAAGATGAAACTCCACTAGTTATATGAAAGTGACAAAATAGGAGACTCTCTATCATGAAGATCATGGTGCTACTTTGAAGCACAAGTGTGGAAAAAGATAGTAGCAATTGTCCCTTCTCTCTTTCTCTCATTTTTTTTGGTGGGCATCTTTGGCCTCTTTTATTTTATTTGGGCTTCGCTGGCCTCTTTTATTTTTTTGTAAAGTCCGGATACTCATCCCAACTTGTGAGGGAGTCATGGCTTCCATCATCCTTTTCTCACACGGGACAATGCTCTAATAATGAAAATCATCACACTTTTATTTACTTACAACTCAAAAGAAAAATTACAACTCGATACCTATGACAAAATATGACTCTATATGCAATATGAAAGTGGTGGTGCATGTCATGAAAAGCGGAACGGTGGAAGTTGCATGGCAATATATATCGGAATGGCTATGGAAATGCCATAATAGGTAGATATGGTGGCTGTTTTGAGGAAAATATATGGTGGTTGTTTTGAGGAAGGTATATGGTGGCTGTTTTGAGGAAGGTGGGTTTGACGTACCGGCGAAAGTTGCGCGGTACTAGAGAGGCTAGCAAAGGTGGAAGGGTGAGAGTGCGTATAATCCATGGACTCAACATTAGTCATAAAGAACTCACATACTTATTGCAAAAGTCTATTAGTTATCAAACAAAGCATTAGACGCATGCTCCTAGGGGAGAGGTTGGTAGGAGTTAACCATCGCGCGCTCCCGACCCTCACACAAAGGTCGACAATCATTAAACAAATCATGCTCCGACTTCGTTACATAACGGTTCACCATACGTGCATGCTACGGGAATCACAAACTTCAACACAAGTATCTCTCCAATTCACAACTACTCACTAGCATGACTCTCATATTACCATCTCTATTATCTCAAAACTATATGCAAGGAATCAAACTTCTCATAGTATTCAATGCACTTAATATGAAAGTTTTTATTATATCCCTCTTGGATGCCCATTATATTAGGACTAAATTCATAACCTAAACAAATTTCCATGCTGTTTTAAGAAACTCTCAAAATAATATAAGTGAAGTACGAGAGTTCAATAATTTCTATAAAATAAAACACCACCATGCTCTCAAAAGATATAAGTGAAGCACTAGAGCAACATTGCCTAGCTCAAAAGATATAAGTGAAGCACATAGGGTATTCTAATAAATTCACGAATCAGCGTGTCTCTCTCAAAAAGATGTGTGCAGCAAGGATGATTGTGGCAAACTAAAAAGCAAAGACTCATATCATACAAGATGCTCCAAGCAAAACACATATCATGTGGTGAATAAAAATATAGCCTCAAGTAAATTTACCGATGGATTGAAGACGAAAGAGGGGATGCCTTCCGGTGCATCCCCAAGGTTAAGCTTTTTGGTATCCTTGAATAGTGCTTGGGGTGCCTTGGGCATACCCAAGCTTAGGCTCTTGCCACTCCTTATTCCATAGTCCATCAAATCTTTACCCAAAACTTGAAAACTTCACAACACAAAACTCAACAGAAAACTCATGAGATCCGTTAGTATAAGAAAAATAAATCACCACTTTAGGTACTGTTGTGAACTCATTATTTATTTATATTTGTGTAATACCTAATGTATTCTAACTTCTCCATGGTTCATACCCCCCGATACAACCCATAGATTCATCAAAATAAGCAAACAACACAAAGAAAACAGAATCTGTCAAAAACAGAACAGTCTGTAGCAATCTGTAGACTTCGAATACTTATGTACCTCTAAAAATTCTGAAAAAATAGTACAACCAGGTAAATTTGTATATCAATCTTGTGTAAAAAATTCAGATCAAAATTACGTTCCAGTAAATTCATAAAATTCCTGGACTGAGAGCAAAAGTTTCTGTTTTTCAGCAAAATCAAATCAACAAACACCGTAGACCATCCCAAAGGTCTTACTTGGCTCAAACACTAATTTAAACAAGAAAACACAATTATTACATAAGTAATAATGTGGAAAACACACCAAAACAGAAGCAAAAAACAAAAGCATGAAAATAAAATTGGGTTGCCTCCCAACAAGCGCTATTGTTTAACGCCCCTAGCTAGGCATAATGATTTCAATGATGATCACATAAAAAGTAGTAATTGAAATATGAAAGAGATCATCATGAATCTCATAAGAAACACATTTAATTCTAACCCACTTCCTATGCATAGGGATTTTGTGAGCAAACAATTTATGGGAACAAGAATCAACTAGCATAGGAAGGCAAAACAAGCATAACTTCAAAACTTTGAACACATAGAGAGGAAACTTGATATTATTGCAATTCCTACAAGCATATGTTCCTCCCTCATAATAAATTTCAGTAGCATCAATAAGGAATTCAACAATATAACTATCACATAAATCATTCTTTTCATGATGCAAGAGCATACAATCATCATAATGAATTTTCTCATCAAAACTTGGGGAACAAAAATATCATCTTCATGAAACATAGCATCCACAAGCTTGTGGCTTTGCATATCATTAGCATCATGGATATTTAGAGAATTCATACTAGCAACATTGCAATCATGCTTTTCAATCAAGGATCTATCATGAATCACCTTATAATTTTCTTCTTTCAACACTTCATCAAAATTTTCAGATTCATGATTTTCAAACAAAACTTCATAGAGATAATCAAGTGCACTCAACTCACTAGCAATTGGTTCATCATAATTTGGCCTTTTGAAAAGATTAGCAAGTGGATGAGGATCCATATCAATAGATTTTTGCAAGCGAAGATGCAAGCAAATAGAAGGCACATGGAAACACAAGCATAGATAGCAAACAAGCAAAAAGGCAAACGGAAAGACGAACGGAAGAAGGGCGAATAAAAAGGCGAATCTTTTTTGGAAAATCATTTTAGAAGTGGGGGAGAGGAAAACGAGAGGCAAATGGCAAATAATGTAAATGCAAGAGATGAGTTTGTGATGGGTACTTGGATGGCTTGATGTAGATCTCTCCGGCAACCACGTCAGAATTGACAAGTTGACGGAAAAGTTCTTGTCTTGACTTGCTATGTATCTCCCCGGCAACGGCGCCAGAAATCCTTCTTGCTACTTCTCGAGCATGCGTTGGTTTCCGTGAAGAGGAACGGGTGATGCAGCAAAGTAGATAAGTATTTCCCTCAGTTGTTGAGAACCAAGGTATCAATCCAGTAGGAGATACAAGCAAGTCACCAATGGATGTACCTACACAAATAATCAAACACTTGCACCCAACGCTATAAAGGGGTTGTCAATCTCTTCACGGTTACATGCAAGCATGAGATCTGATAGAGATAGATAGAATAGATTGCTTGAAAGTAAAGTAAAACAAAAGTAAAAATATTGCAGCAAGGTATTTTTGGTGTTTTTGGTTTTAGATCTGAAAGTATAAGATGGAAAATAGACCCGGGGGCCATAGGTTTCACTAGAGGCTTCTCTCATGATGGCAAGTATTACGGTGGGTGAACAAATTACTGTCGAGCAATTGATAGAAAAGCGAATAATTATGAAGACATCCAAGGCAATGATTATGCATATAGGCATCACGTCCGTGTCAAGTAGACTGAAATGATTCTGCATCTACTACTATTACTCCACACATCGACCGACTCCTGCCTGCATCTAGAGTATTAAGTTCATGAAGAACAGAGTAACGCATTAGGTAAGATGACATGATGTAGAGGGATAAACTCAAGCAATATGATGAAAACCCCATATTTTTATCCTCGATGGCAACAATACAATACGTGCCTCGCTACCCCTACTATGTCACTGGGTGAGGACACCGCAAGATTGAATCCAAAACTAAACACTTCTCCCATTGCAAGAATTACCAATCTAGTTGGCCAAACCAAACCAATAACTCGAAGAGACTTGCAAAGATATGAAATCATGCATATAAGAATTCAGAAAAGACTCAAATAATATTCATAGATAATCTGAACATAAACCCACAATTCATCGGATCTCGACAAACACACCGCAAAAGAGTATTACATCGGATAGATCTCCATGAAGATCACGAAGAACATGGTATTGAAGAGCAAAGAGAGGGAAGAAGCCATCTAGCTACTAGCTATGGACCCGAAGGTCTGTGGTGAACTACTCACGCATCATCGGAGGGGCAATGGAGTTGATGTAGATGCCCTCCGTGATGGAATCCCCCTCCGGCAGATTACCGGAAAAGCCTCCAAGATTGGATATCAAGGGAACCGAGGCTCCTGGCGGCGGAAAACTGTTTTCGTGGCTCTCTCTGGTATACAGGGAATATTTTGGAATTTATAGTCTGAAAATTAGGGTTGGGGGAGTTTCCATGGGCCCACAAGCCAGGGGGGCGCCCCCCCCCCCTAGGGCGCGCCCCTGTTGCTTGTGGCCACACGGCAGCTCCTCTGCCTTGGTCTCCAAGCTTGGTAGATGTCTTCTGGTCCAAGAAAAATTATTCCGAAGATTTTATTCCGTGTGGACTCCGTTTAATATTCCTTATCTGCAATACTCAAAAACAAGGAAAAACAGAAAATGGCACTAGGCTCTAGATTAATAGGTTAGTCCCAAAAATAATATAAAATAGCATATTAATGCATATAAAACATCCAAAACAGATAATATAATAGCATGGAATAATCAAAAATTATAGAAACGTTGGAGACGTATCATGATGCTTATGTCAAAAAGCTTCAGCCTGAAAAGCTAGAACCCAAAGCGGAGAAATGTGTCTTCACAGGATACCCAAAAGAGACAGTTGGGTATACCTTCTATCTCAGATCCGAAGGCAAAGTGTTTGTCGCTAAAAACGGAACATTTCTTGAGAAAGAGTTTCTCTCGAAAGAATTGAGTGGGAGGAAGATAGAACTTGATGAGGTTGTTGAACCTTTACTTCAACCTGAGAGTAGCGCAGCGCAGAAAGATGTTTCTGTGGAGCCTACATCGGTTGAAGAGGAAGTTAATGATGATGATCATGAAGCTTCGGATTAAGTTGCTATCGAACCTCGTAGGTCGACAAGGACGCGTACTGCTCCTGAGTGGTACGGCAACCCTGTCTTAGAGGTCATGTTGTTGGACAACGATGAACCTACGAGCTATGGAGAAGCGATGATGGGCCCGGATTCTGAGAAATGGTTAGAGGCCATGAAATCCGAGATGGGATCCATGTATGAAAACAAAGTATGGGCTTTGGAAGTATTACCTGAAGGGCGTAAGGCCATTCAGAACAAATGGATCTTTAAGAGGAAGACGGACGCGGACGGTAATGTCACCGTCTATAAAGCTCGACTTGTGGCAAAGGGATTTTCACAAGTTCAAGGAGTTGACTACGATGAGACCTTCTCACCCATAGCGATGCTTAAGTCCGTCAGAATCATGTTAGCAATAGCTGCCTTTTTCAATTATGAAATTTGGCAGATGGATGTCAAAACAGCGTTCCTTAACGGTTTCCTTAAGGAAGAGTTGTATATGATGCAACCAGAAGGTTTTGTCGATCCAGAGAATGCTGACAAAGTTTGCAAACTCCAGCGATCCATTTATGGACTGGTGCAAGCATCTCGGAGTTGGAATCTTTGCTTTGATGAGGTGATCAAAGCATTCGGGTTTATACAAGTTTACGGAGAAGCTTGTATTTACAAGAAAGTGAGTGGGAGCTCTATAGCGTTTCTAATATTATATGTGGATGACATATTGCTGATTGGAAACAATATAGAAATGTTGGAAAGCGTGAAGGAATATTTGAACAAGAGTTTTTCAATGAAGGACCTAGGAGAAGTTGCTTTCATATTAGGCATCAAGATCTATAGAGATAGATCAAGACGCTTAATAGGACTTTCACAGAGCACATACCTTGACAAAGTTTTGAAGAAGTTCAAAATGGATCAGTCCAAGAAGGGGTTCTTGCCTGTATTGCAAGGTGTGAAGTTGAGTAAGACTCAATGCCCAGTGACTCCAGAAGATACAGAAAAGATGAGTGTCGTCCCCTATCCTTCAGCCATAGGCTCTATCATGTATGCAATGCTGTGCACAAGACCCGATGTCAGCCTTGCCATAAGTATGGCCGGAAGGTTTCAAAGTGATCCAGGAATGGAACACTGGATGGCGGTCAAGAATATCCTGAAGTACCTAAAAAGGACCAAGGACATGTTTCTCATTTATGGAGGTGATCAAGAGCTCGTCGTAAAGGGTTACGTCGATGCAAGCTTTGACACTGATCCGGATGACTCTAAGTCACAAACCGGATACGTATTTATTCTCAATGGGGTTGCGGTTAGCTGGTGCAGTTCCAAGCAAAGCGTGGTAGCTGATTCTACATGTGAAGCGGAGGACATCGCTGCCTCGGAGGCGGCGAAGGAAGGTGTCTGGATGAAGGAGTTCATGATAGATCTTGGAGTAGTGCCTAGTGCACTAAACCCAATGACTCTGTTCTGTGACAACACTGGTGCCATTGCTCTAGCTAAGGAACCAAGGTTTCACAAGAGGATGATACGTCTTCAACGTATCTATAATTTTTGATTGTTCCATGCTATTATATTATCTGTTTTGGATGTTTTATATGCATTAATATGCTATTTTATATTATTTTTGGGACTAACCTATTAATCTAGAGCCTAGTGCCAGTTTTTGTTTTTTCCTTGTTTTTGAGTATTGCAGATAAGGAATATTAAATGGAGTCCAAACAGAATAAAATCTTCGGAATGATTTTTCTTGGACCAGAAGCAACCCAGAAAACTTGGAGATGAAGGCAGGAGACCTCCTAACCCTATACTTCGTCCTATAAATTCCCAAATATTCCCTGGATACTAAAGAGAGCTACAAAAATACTTTTCCGCCGTCGGAAGCCTCTATTCCCGTGAGATCCAATCTTGGAGCCTTTTCCGGTAATCTGCCGGAGGGGGATTCGATCACGGAGGGCATCTACATCAACTCCATTGCCCCTCTGAGGATGCGTGAGTAGTTCACCACAGACCTTCGGGTCCATAGCTAGTAGCTAGGTGGCTTCTTCTCACTCTTTGTTCTTCAATACCATGTTCTTCATGATCTTCATGGACATCTATCCGATGTAATACTCTTTTGCGGTGTGTTTGTCGAGATCCGATGAATTGTGGGTTTATGATCAGCTTATCTATGAATATTATTTGAATCTTCTCTGAATTCTTATATGCATGATTTCATATCTTTGCAAGTCTCTTCGAGTTATTGGTTTGGTTTGGCCAACTAGATTGGTAATTCTTGCAATGGGAGAAGTGCTTAGTTTTGGGTTCAATCTTGCGGTGTCCTCACCCAATGACAAAGTAGGGGTAGCGAGGCACGTATTTGTATTGTTGCCATCGAGGATAAAAAGATGGGGTTTTCATCATATTGCTTGAGTTTATCCCTCTACATCATGTCATCTTACCTAATGCGTTACTCTGTTCTTCATGAACTTAATACTCTAGATGCAGGCAGGAGTCGGTCGATGTGTGGATTAATAGTAGTAGATGCAGAATCGTTTCGGTCTACTTGACACGGACGTGATGCCTATATGCATAAACATTGCCTTCGATATCTTCATAACTATTCGCTTTTCTATCAATTGCTCGACAGTAATTTGTTCACCCACCGTATTATTTTCCTTCACGAGAGAAGCCTCTAGTGAAACCTATGGCCCCCGGGTAGACTAGCTACCCCTACATGTGTGGATACATAGACAACACTGTGTCCCTAGTATGCCTCTAGTAGACTAGCTTGTTGATCAAAGATGGTCAAGGTTTCCTAACCATGGACATGAGATGTCATTTGATAACAGGATCACATCATCGGGAGAATGATGTGATGGACAAGACCCAAACTATGAACGTAGCATATGATCGTGTCAGTTTATTGCTATTGTTTTCTGCATGTCAAGTATCTGTTCCTATGACCATGAGATCATGCAACTCACTGACACCGGAGGAATACCTTGTGTGTATCAAACGTCACAACGTAACTGGGTGACTATAAAGATGCTCTACAGGTATCTCCGAGGGTGTTTGTTGAGTGGGCATGGATCAAGACTGGGATTTGTTACTCCGTGTGACGGAGAGGTATCTCAGGGCCCACTCAGTAATACAACATCACAACAAGCCTTGCATGCAATGTGACTAAAGTGTTAGCCACAGGATCTTGTATTACGGAACGAGTAAAGAGACTTGCCGGTAACGAGATTGAACTATGTATAGAGATACCGACGATCGAATCTCGGGCAAGTAACATACCGAAGAACAAAGGGAACGGCATACGAGATTAACTGAATCCTTGACATAGAGGTTCAACCGATAAAGATCTTCGTAGAATATGTAGGAACCAATATGGGCATCCAGGTCCCGCTATTGGTTATTGACCGTAGAGGTGTCTCGGTCATGTCTACATAGTTCTCGAACCCGCAGGGTCTGCACACTTAAGGTTCGGTGACGTTTCGGTATAGTTGAGTTATGTATGTTGGTGACCGAAGGTTGTTCTGAGTCTCGGATGAGATCCCGGACGTCACGAGGAGCTCCGGAATGGTCCGGAGGTAAAGATTGATATATAGGAAGTCCCGTTTTGGTCACCGGAAAAGTTTCGGGTATTTCGGTAGTGTACTGGGAGTGCCGGGAGGGGTACCGGGGACCATCGGGAGGGGTGTCTCGACCCAAAGGGCCTCATGGGCTGTGGGAGGAGTCAAGCCAGCCCTTAGTGGGCTGGCTGATCCCCATACTAAGGCCCATGCGGCTAGAGGTGGGAAAACACAAAGGTGAAAAGAGTTTCCAAGTGGAGGAAGAGGAATGCTACTCCTAGTAGGATTGGAGTAGGACTCCTCCACCTCTCCTCCTTGCGGCCGCACCAAGGGGCATCCCTTGGGCCGCCGGACTCCCTCCCCTTCCTCCTATATATACTAGAGGGAGAGAGGGCAAAAGCACTTCAACCCTAAGCCACGGTGCAGCCCTCTCTCCCAATAGATCAAGTCCTCTAGTTTTTAGCGGTGCTTAGGCGAAGCCCTGCTGGAATAGTTCCACCACCACCGCCGCCGCGCCGTCGCGCTGCCGAAGAACTCATCTACCTCTCCGCTCCCTCTTGCTGGATTAAGAAGGCGGAGATCGTCATCAAGCTATACGTGTGCTGAACGCGGAGGTGCCGTCCGTTCGGTACTAGATCGTGATTGGATCGCGGGACCCTCGGCGATTTGGATCGCTAAGACGTTCGACTACATCAACCGCGTTTCTTAATGCTTCCCGCTTAGCGATCTACAAGGGTATGTAGATCCACTCTCCCTCTCGTAGATGCTCATCACCATGGATAGATCTTGCGTGTGCGTATGAAATTTTTTGTTTCCCATGCAACGTTCCCCAACAGTTCAATGATAGGTTGGCAAAAGGATTGTGGAGAAACCCCAAGATGCAAGGAATTGGATTGGCAAAGCTTCAAGCAAGAGGACTCTACATTTTACTTTTTATGAGAAACCACTTTGAGTCCATAGGAAAGCCAATACTATTAAAAGGGGGTAAGGTACTGTTGGTGAACAAGATGCTCCACGTGCACAAGTGATAGTCACCAAAAACACCCACAAGCTCTTCCACAAATACTCTGTCTAGAACCCTACCACTCGAATCGGTAAGACCAGCAATTCCTATTCGGTCTCACCGAGTTTCAAACCCTAGACAGATCCTAAGCCAAACCCATCTCGGTACTACCAACTTTCCACTTCGGTGCCACTGAGTTCAGTTGCCAACTTTCTGGTTAGCTATTTTCAAGCATCGGTACCACCGAGTTTTGCCAATCGGTCTCACCGAGATTTGGACCAACTTCCTGGTTAGCCATTCTCAAAAATCGGTACCACCGAGTTTTGTGAATTGGTCCCACCGAGTTTTTGGACCAACTCTCTAGTTAGCCGTTGTCAAGAATTGGTACCACCGAGATTTGAGAATCGGTCTCACCGAGTTGTGCATTCTGACCATTGGTCATCTGATCGGTACCACCGAGAGATATGTATCGGTCTCACCGAGATTCAAAAGTTATTGCCTTTTGGTCACTTCGGTACCACCGAGTTTTATACTTCGGTGTCACCAAGTTGGTCACACTCAGAACTATTCCATACTTGCCCCATCCTATTTTCTGAGAGAGAGCCACCTGCTCATGTGTTGAGATCAAGCTATTCCATTCCTACCATATGAATCTTGATCTCTAGCCTCCCCAAGTTGCTTTCCACCAAATCAATCTCTTCTACCAAGCCAAATCTGTGAGAGAGTGATTGTGTGTTGAGGAGTCTATCATCTTGAAGCACAAGAGCAAGGAGTTCATCGACATTGCCGAGCCTATTACCTTTTGGAGGGTGGTGCCTCCTAGATTGGTTAGGTGTCGCTTGGGAGCCTCCTACTTCGTGTTGTGGAGTTGAACCAAGAAGTTTGTACGGGCAAGGAGATCGCCTACTTCGTGAAGATCTACCCATAGTGAGGCTAGTCCTTCGTGGACGGAAGCCGTTATGGAATAGTCAAGGTTGCTACTTCGTGGACCCTTATGGGTGGAGCCCTCCGTGGACTCTCGCGACCGTTACCCTCCATGGGTTGAAGACTCCATAAATGTGGACGTACGATAGCACCACCTATCGGAACCACGGGAAAAATCTTCGTGTCTCCAAATTGCGTTTGATCTTCCTTCCTACCCTCTACTACATATGCTTGTTGTTACTTTCCGCTGCTATACTCTTAGACATGCATGTGTAGGGTGTACTTGACTTGCTATCATTGCTAAAATCTGCCAACACTTAAAATTGGGAAAAGGTAGAATTTTTATTTGGTCAAGTAGTCTAATCACCCCCCCCCCTCTAGACATACTTTTGATCCTACAACCATTTACAGAGAAATTTCAGTTGGTGTCAACTTACTCAAATCAACTGTTCTATATAGAGAGAAAGGCATAACACTAACACCACCTCCTAAGTCTCATAATGCAGTTTTGACATAATTGTTTTTGATGGAGCAGGGTATAGTGGGTATTCCTAGATCTCCTATTTTCTGAGATACTTTTCGAAAGAATAATTTGCAAGCATAGTGGAGATCTCAGCCTCTGGTATTTTCCTTTTATTAATGACAATTTCTTTCATGTATTTAGCATATGGAGGCATTTTCGTAATTTCAGCCAAAGGTGTATGCAAATACAAAGGTCTAAGCATCTCAATAAAGAGATTAAAAGCTTCTTCATCTTTGTATTTCACTACTTTACTAGGAAACGGCATAGGTTTCTGAGCCCATGGTTCTGTTTCTCGACCATGTTTCCTAGCAACAAAATCTCTGTTATCATATCTTTTATTTTTAGGAGGTGGGTCATCAAGCTTATTCTCTGGTTCCTTTTCTACATCATTATTCGGTTCATTATTATCATTAGGGGGAGCATCATCATGATCATTATTACTACTTTCACTATTTTAGAATCACTAGATGAATGCTCATCCCCAGATTGAGTCTTAGAATCGAAAATAGAAACATTATTGGGATTCTCAGAAGGTTTTTCTAAAGTAGGTTCACTAGAAGCATGCAAAGACCTATTATTTTTCTTTTTCATTTTTTCTCCTTAGGTGAACTAGGTGCACTATGATACGTCCATTTTGCATCATGATTTATTATTTTATTTATGTTATTCTGGTCCATTATTTCTTGATTATCATATAATTCTTATGCTTTTCTCTCTGGATATGCAAGGTACATCACAAAGAGGGAAATATCTGGAAGCTGGAATTCTAGACCGGAAAACCGAGAAAAAAGCAGAAAAATCACCAGACTCCAACTGACCTAAAACTTAACGGATAACTTTTATGGAATATTTGGGAATTTCTGGAGCAAAAATATATCGGAGGGGGGCCACCAGCTGGCCACAAGCCAACAGGACGCGCCCCCCTGGGGGCGCGCCCTGAGAGCTTGTGGGGCCCCTGCTGGCCCCCCGACGGCCATCTTCACCTATATGAGGTGTTTTACAATAGAAAAAATCATAAGCAACCTTTCGGGACGGAACGTCGCCGCCTCGAGGCGGAAACCTGGGCAGAGGCACTTTTGCCCTCCGGCAGTCAGATTCTGCCGGGGGAATTCCTCTCCGGGAGGGGGGAGATCGAAGTAAACCTGGGCATGGACAACCCGGCCCGAGCCCGGCCCGAAAAAATCAGGCTTCGGGCTTGGCATTCGGGCCGGGCTCGGGCTTCATTTTCCAGCCCGAAAGATAGTTCGGGCCGGGCTCGGGCTTCTCTTTTTAAGGATTTCGAGCCGGGCTTACACGTGCAAACAATAAAAAATAGCATCCGGGCTCGGGCTTGAAAAAAGAGTGCATTTCGGGCTTCGGATCGGGTTCGGGCTTGGGATTTTTTTCCGGGCTTTGCAAAGCCCGGCCCGAACCTGACCCGGCCCGACCAATGATCAGGTTTAGATCGAAGCCATCGTCATCACCAATGCTTCCTCCTTCGTGGGAGGACCAATCCTCATCAACCTCTTCACCAGCACCATCTCATCTCCAACCCTAATTCATCTCTTATATTCAATCTTTGTCACAAAACCTCAGATTGGTACCTGCGGGTTACTAGTTGTGTTGATTACATCTTGTCGTGTTGATGCTTGTTGGATTACTTGGTGAAAGATATTATGTTAAGATCCTTAATCATTATTATTATACCCCTGATCTTGAACATGTTGATGAGGTGTGAGTAGTTACTATTGTTCCTGAGGACATGGGAGAAGTCTTGTTATAAGTAATCATGTAAAGTTGGTATTCGTTCGACATTTTGATGATATGTATGTTATTACTTCTCTTAGTGATGTCATGTGAACGTAGACTATATGACACTTCACCATATTATGGGCCTAAGGGGAGTCATTGTGGAGTAACAAGTAGATGATGGGTTGCGAGAGTGACAGAAACTTAAACCCTAGTTTATGCGTTGCTTCATAAGGGGCTGATTTGGATCCACATGTTTCATGCTATGGTTAGATTCATCTTAATTCTTCTTTCGTAGTTGCGGATTCTTACGAGAGGGGGTAATCATAAGTAGGTTGTTAGTTCAACTCAACATGATGAACATGACTAAACAGAAATTCCCATGTGTCCTCGGGAGCGCTTTCTTCATATAAGAGTACTTTCAGGCATGTCCTCTGCTATAAAAAGGATTGGGCTATCTTGCTGTATACTTGCTACTATTATTACTTGTCACTTGTTACGAATTATCTTGCTACAAAACTATCAACTATTCCTACTCACAGCACTTGCAGAGAATACCTTGCTGAAAACTGCTTATCATTTCCTTTTGCTCCTTGTTGGGTTCGACGCTCTTAATTATCGAAAGGACTGCGATTGATCCCCTATACTTGTGGGTCATCACAATATCATTAATTCTCTGAGAATCTTGTTCAATTATTTTAGGATAACCCTCAGGATACAAAGGTTCACGAGTCATTTTACCACCTCTAGTCATAACTCTAACGTCATGATCATTATTTTTGTCAAACATCTCCTTAATCACATCATTTTTTGATTTAGAAATTTGTTCTAACTGGGTTTGAACCATAGAGTGATGTTTGCATAAACCTTTAATATCATTTGAAATCTTAACAAGTACATCACTTAAGAGTTCAATCATAATAGAATAAGTTTCAACTCATCACGAATTTGGTCACTGAAATTCTCTTGTTTACCGATGAAGTTATCAAATTCATCTAAACACTGACTAAGAAACTTATTATAAGGAGTATCACCCTCATCAAATCTATAAAGTTAATTTACCTCTACTACCTGTGTTGCGATATCGAGCCCATGTATTTCTTCAATAGGTGGTAGGTTTCGGACAACTTCAGGTTTAATACCTTTTTCTTTTATAGATTTATTAGCTTCTTGCATATCTTCTGGACTGAGGAATAGAGTACCTCTTTTCTTTGGAGTTGGCTTTGGTGGTGGTTCAGGAAGTGTCCAATCATCAACATTTCTCAACAAGTTATTTAATAATTCCTGAACTTGTTCAACGGTTCTTTCCCTGATAATACAGCCAACGCAACTATCTAGGTAATCCCTAGAAGCATAGGTTAGTCGATTATAAAAGATATCAAGAACTTCGTTTTTCTTAAGAGGATGATCATGCAAAGCATTTAGTAGGTGGACAAGCCTCCCCCAAGCTTGAGGGAGATGCTCTTCCTCAAGTTGCACAAAGTTAAATATTTCCTGCAAGGTAGTTTGTTTCTTATGGACATGAAAATATTTTCTAGACAAGTAGTAAATTATGTCCTCGGGACTACGCATGCAACCAGGAGTAAGAGTATTGAACCTATCTTTATCCTCATCCTTTAGTGAGAAAGAAAATAATTTAAGGATATGGTAATAACGAATCTTTTCCTCATGAGCAAATAGGGTGGCTATATTATTCAGCTTAGTAAGGTGTGCCACAACAGTTTCACATTCATAACCATGAAAAGGATCGGATTCTACTAAAATAATTAATGCAGGATCAACCAAGAATTCATAATCCTTATCATCAACAAAGATGTAGCAAATTTAGGATCGTATTTCATGATGGCATTCATAGATTTTTGTTTCATCTTCTTCACTAAAATCTTAAGATCCTCTCTATCTTTACAAGCAAGAAATTCCTTAGCAATCTCCCCATCCTTAACATAACCTCCAGATATATCAAGCATTTTAGTTCTAGTAGGAGTGTTGGGTGTAACAGGTGATTCAACATTTTTATCAGTTTCAAATTCTCTAGATTTAGCAATTTGAGCATCAAGAAATTCAACCAGTGGCACAGTTTCAGTTTCATCAAGAATAGTAGTAGCATCATCATGAATATCATCTATAGCAGAAGCAGTGTCTATTACTTCTGACATATCAGGTTGTATAGCAGGTGGTGGTGTTGCAAGCTGACTTAAACAGAAGGTGAATCAAGTGCAGAGCTAGTTGGCAAATCCCTAACTCCCCTCGTCTTAGAGGGTGTTATCTTGGTTCTCAAGTCTTTCGGTTGCTTCATAGTAACCAGCATATAGATAATACCCAAGTGACCTTAATAAATAGAGCTATGCGCCCTGACAACGACGCCAAAAAAATGTCTTGATGACCCACAAGTATAGGGGGTCGCAACAGTCTTCGAGGGAAGTATTTTACCCAAATTTGTACTGATTCGTTCACGAGGGGAGCCAAAAAATATTTATAAGCCGGTTGAGTTGTCAATTCAAAACACAACTGGAATATTATCTCTCTGCAGCAAGGTATTAGTAGCACAGTAGTTTGATAATTTTAATAGTAGCGGTAACGGTAGTAGCAACAATAGCAATTGTGACAGTGCCAATAGCCACTAGTGACGAAATGGCTAGCCACAACCCTTGTTGGTGGCGCACCATTTTCACACAACGCCAGCACTATTTTTTCAACTAGTGTTTGCGTCGTCTAAATTGGTACGCCAGCTATAAACGGTCAGTGATGGCGTCGCTTTTTTTGGACACGTCACAAATCTGTTGGTCCACTTGTACTCACCGTTTGAAATATACTGGTCGCGTTGCATTTCTGTGCACGTCGTAGCTAATTAACTAGTGTTGGCGTGCCAAGTTATCGTACGCTAGACATAATATTTCCACTTAATCTAGTGTATTTTATGTATTTAAAGATTATATATACTAGTTAGAAAATAACAACATTTTCTTTACATTTTTATACCAGTTCTAATTTTGAGTATTTAATTATGTTTAGTCTTTCATTAAACTTGTTTTTTGAGATTTAGTCTTCCATTAAATTTAATTAGTCCTTTTTTTATTTGGGCTGTTATTAGCTATGGCGTTGCAGTTTAGGCTCACGCCAGCAACGTCCCACCTGAGTCAACTCCCATGCCTTAGTAAAAGACCTAGTATAGTCGCCGCCTTTTCATTTCAACTCCCCCTCGAATAGCCGCCACCCGTCGCCGCCTGTCATGCCCCTTCGCCGCCCAGCAAGGTTCAATCCTCTCCTTCCCCTCCCGTTTGCATCTCCTTCCTGATCTGCACTCGCACCTCCTCCGTCCACGCATAATCTATATGTGGGATTCATCTATAAGTTGATTTAGGATTGTTTTGTGTAGAAATTTTAGTACATATATATAATGGATTGCTTTGTGTGATGTAGAATCGAAATTTCATTCCATGGATTGCTTTGTGTAGAACTTTTAGTGATAATCCGATTTTAATAGTGCATTTTGAGTAGAATTTTTTTTAGTGTCTAGAATATTAATGATTCAGGTTCAACTTAATTTGGTAGTGTAGTTTGGAATGCCAGAGGAATAAATAAAATGAGTAAAATTTATTTATTTGTGTCTCCCTCCGTGGATTTTGTTTATTTGTGTATACATGTAGTGTAGAGAATTATACAAGTTACTTGTGTCGCTTCACTAGTCTAAAATCCGATTATATACTTAGTTTTCAATATGTTTTGTGTAGAATGGCGCCACCACCACCATGTGGAGTGTGCAAGTCAAGGTGCATAACCAGCCTTGCAACTACCACGTTGTTCGGTATTTACTTCCAGCCGTGTTTTGTTCCTGCCGCAGTAACAAATTATATGAACCTTTCTAATAGTTTGTTCTTTTGTTTTTGTTGCTATTTCCACTAATGCATTGTGTGTGTATGTGTTTTTGGTTTTCTTACACAGATCGTCCCTTGCAATATGAGATTGGATTTCAGTGAGCTCATTACTGGAGACATTGTCATCTTCGACTCTCCTGGGGGGGCCTACACTATGGAGGTCAATAAGAGACGGAACAAAACCCAGATTGGAGGATATGAATGGGATCGTTTCATCGCCCACATGCATCTCACTGAGGGTGAATTGATTAGCTTCTCCTTCAGAAGTGAAACTCCAAGGCTGGCTGTTATCTATCTCAACTATGAGGAAGACGATGATGACCGACTTGATGAAGCACTCTTTGTCCAAAGAATGACCAGGCTGAGCGAGGATGAAACGGACACGCTCTGGGAAAAACTTTCGCCACATGATGCCTATGTCGGGATGCCATTCATGACCCGCCTAACACAGACGATGGTTAACCGCCGTGTCATGGTATGTTACTTATTAATAATGTAGTAATTTGCTGATAATATGTTTAGTGTGTACAATTTGATGATATGCTTAGTGTGCTAATATACTTATAGTATAGTAATGTGATATGTTTGTATTAATGTGATGATATGCTTATAGTGTAGTAATGTGACATGTTTAGTATATTAATGTGATGATATGCTTATAGTATAGTAATGTGATATGTACATTTAGTATATTAATGTGATGATATGCTTATAGTATATATAGTAATGTGATACATTTAGTATATTAATATGATGATATGCTTATAGTGTAGTAATGTGACATGATCATCATGTTTTTTTCCTCAGAAATTACCTAACAGGCTATGTGTAAGTTGTGGCATCGAGCCGGATGAAACGGACATTGCTGGACTATGCCTTACCACAAGGGGCGCCGTTACCACCTATGCTTACGCAGTGGACACAGACGGTCGGGCAGTCTTAAATGTGGCTAGGTGGAGCAACTTCCTCGCTGTCAAGAATCTCCGGGTTGGACAAGCCGTCTTAGTCACTATCAGGAACACCCCACGCCATGACTTGAGGATGATGATCGTCATCGACCTCCTTTAACTATACATATGTTAGTTTGCTCGTGCGAAATGAACTCCTTATTAGCTAGTTTGCTTGTGTTTGAGAGGATTGTCGATTAACAAATAGGTACTTATTAGCTATATCTAGTACTACTTGTGACATTGGCACTTATTATTAACTGGAATGAATATTGTTCTATTAGTCTAGTTTCTGAGGGTTTTTTGGCTGCACGAAACGTTCCTGACATGCAATGTACATTGCACGCCGCTACGTGAGCGATTATAGTGCTGGCGTTGTCAACGTGGCATGCCATCAGCACGAAGAATACCGCTGACGTGGGACCCAACATCATCATTATTTTTTAACAATGGCGTCATATTGGTGGCGTCGGGCTGTCACGCCAGCAAAGCCTTTTTTGCGACACCATAGCTAAGCTTTTCTACCCTAGTGAGCAGTAGTAACTTAGCAAACACAATATGAGAAAATTATAGGCATGGGGTATCATGGATATTTGGATGACATCAATCATGTAACAATCACAACCTAGAACGACACAAAGCTAGCTCCAATTTATCAATCATATGTAGGCATGTATTACATAGATAATTATACGTGCTTGTAATAAAAATAAGAGTAAAAGTGGTTGCAAAAGTAGATATTTTTGGGGCGTATCAACGTATAACAGGGGTCCACCAACGATATATGTGTAAACTAAACATGTATATTGTCCCGTATTCAGACAATTAAAGAACTTCCATCGATTTTCCAAACATTTTCTGTCCAACCAAGTGCACAAATCACGATGTAGATCAACGACAGCATGAGTTTGAGCATATGCATGCCCCCGCACCAACATGCCCCTGCGAATTTCCGGTTAAGTAGGAACATCTTTAGATATTTCAAATGTATATGCAATTGTTGTCCAATTATTCGAAAATGATTAATTGTTTCTTGATCAACGTTAATACCTGTCGGATGAATATCTCCTCATTCCTTCACTTAAAACATATCTCGGTGTGTCTATTAATTTTGACTTAGAAATAGTGAAAAGGCAAAACTGATGCAATAATATAAATTTATCTCTCCCAGGTTCTTCACGCAAACGCTTAAAAGCTTATAATTTCAGTATATGGACGCTATTTACAAGTTGACTATTAACGAAATTATTAATGCCAGACCGTGCGGATGGACGGGTTGTTGACTAGTATTCCATAAAAATAATGATAGATCTAAGGTGAAAAACTAAATTTACTTCAGGTACTTTTTGGACGACTAGAAATTTTACTTCAGCTTCAAAAACCAGTCATTAACAGCAATGTTGCAGACAAAAGTGCTAAACTGCACATTTAGAGAGGTTATAAAGTGGCTTTGACAGGGCAAGAATCCTTGCCATGCATGTGTTTAACCCCTAGACAGATATAATAAGCAAGTGATCACATTGCGCTGACTTGTAGGCATCAGATGCTACAGTCCAGATAATGTTTATAAATGTAGTATTATTGAAACGATCAATACATAAGAGTACATGCTTATTCACAGAAGCGGTAATGTTGAATAGATCTTCCTCGCGTAACTGAGAATGACTGAATGGCCCTAAAATGTTGGAAGATGCAAACGAAAGGGTAGTACTATTTCAATCTCTCTGTTCTCAACTACAGTCTGAAAACTTGGCAGATATTTCAAATTCATAAGGAACCGTCGTTCAGATCAGGCATTTGACCTAGATTCAGTAGAACTTGTAATGTAACTAAATCAAGTGGTAAAGCCCCATCCGCATTTCAGCACCCCCGTCAGCTTCCTGCCTGATTCAGCTCCTTTCCCCCCAAGTCAGCAGGTTTTACATCACCCCCGTCTCGTACTCACATAAATACCATCAAATTCAGTCGACCAACTACTCCAATGCAGGCCAAAAGAACTTTTCCCTATTATTATTCGACGGATGATTAATCAAAAATGGAAATGGAAATGTTAGTCTCCACTAGGTCATACAGTACTTCTCTAACCATTTGATCTTGAGATGTACAATTATTCAGAAAAGTTGCAGTCCATGTGATGTTTGTAAATGTATTACTCATATTACAGAAACAATTACCATGTAGAATCTTCCTTATGTCCCTAAAATGTTGGGAGATGCAAAGGAAAGGGTACTACTATTTCAATTTCTATATTCGGGTCTGAAAACTTGGCAAATATTCAAAATTCACAAGGGATCATCGTCCAAATCGGGGATTTGTGCTAGATTCAGTCAAACTTGAAAATGGTAAATCCCCATCCGCATTTCAGCGCCCCAGCTTCCTGATTCAGCTCCTTTCTACACAAACAGCAGCCCGGTCTTCTACTCACATAAGTACCATCACATTCAGTTGACAAATTACTCTAATGCAAGCCAAAAGAACTTTCCCTAAAAACCCATAAAGCACAAGCTCTACTCTGATGATATTATGATAACCACCATCCTTCACTTGTCAGCTTAACTAGGAGCTTTCATTAATTCCCTGGCCTTCCTGTACAGAGTTAACCAAAATGGAACAAATGTTAGCCTTAATCTCAGCAACATCAGCTATATGGAAGAATGGCACCAAAAATTGAAATGGAAATGTTAGCCTCCACTTGGGTGAACTTGAATTGTAGGTATAATGGGATTCGACGGGCTGGTCCAGCGTGCGACTGCTGCTCATTAGTATGGAAGTACATATCATGCATGCATCAAAAGATACAAGTACAAGACAGTAGATTACCATAGCTCTCTCTCCACCTCTATGTTTCCAGGATCTAATTTTTGAGCGTCCAGGAGAGCATCACAAGCTTGTTTATACTCCTAGATGTAGAGCACATCAAAGGCACGTGAGCGACTGCATATATAGACTGTAAAGTAGGGGAACACAATGGCAGGCTAGACGTGTAGTAACTCACTTTGAGTAGCATGTGAGCTGCAGCCTGACGGTAGCAGGCTTTTGCCCAGTTAGGTCGCAGCATTCTGCATCTGAGAGCATCTGACAGAGCACCATCACCATCGCCCAACAGCAGTTTACAAAGACTCCTGTTTGCATACAATGTTGCACTCGGCGCGGCATCTATTGCCTATGGTCAAACATAACAGGTCATGCGATTATCATCTCATGATGGCAGGTTAAGATCAGTCCCGCAAAATAATATTAATCCAATAGAAATACATCATAATGGCAAACTAACAGCTAATAAAAACAGGAAACTAGGAAACGGTATTAGAAACCTGGTTAGCAAACAAATAATGTTCTGCAATTGGTCCCTACAAAAATGTCACCTTCTAAACCACCAGTCATAGATAAGGTTTAGGGGTCTTACCAGATCATATGCTTTTGATGCCAACTTATAGTCCTTCAGCTTGAATGCATGATCTGCCTGTGACTTGATTATAGCTTTTGTTTGTTCAAGGTGCCTCCGATCCTGAATGATAGAACAATGGAAAAAAAATGTAGGAATGAAGCAACATTTCAAAGATATTCCAATTAAAACAGAAAGTTAACAACTCTGTTACTCATTCGCCGTAGCTTCGTATCTAGATATGCTAATGCTGCAATTCAAAGTGCACATTATGGTAAATTCTCAAGTATAGCACAACAAAAGGCAGCACTTACTCACACAACAAGATTTTAATCACAAGAGGAAAAGGTCCAACATAATTTAGAATTAATATGTCAAATTATTACTATAAGTTACTAAAATAGCGTGCGTGCGTGCGTGCGTGTGTGTGTATTTGAGTATTTCACAGTTCACAACTTCACATCGACAATATAGATGCTTGTAAAGCACTCCTGTATCTTGAAGACTACGCATGACGAGAAGTTTACAGCAGTTCATGAATCGATACTGAACAACCAAGTTAGTTTTTTTGAACCATTGAACGGCCAAGAACTAATAAGGGGTCCAAATCTGGTCCATCGAAATTATAATTGGTAGTTTGTTCTCAGAGCTTTAACTACTTCAATTTTATGGTTTTGATGAGGTGATACTCTGAAGAAAAACCCAAAAAGTCATGACGCTCATTTTAAATGTGGTCTCATGCATATATAGTAACTCCAAGTCATAACAGTTGACGGAAAAATTCATGACCTGCGAGCACCAGCCATTCAAGTACTATCGGTATATGTTGTAATAACATCTTATATTATGGACGGAAGGAGTAAAATGTATCCACAGGGCGCAACAGCAATAAATAACGTACCAGTGGCTTTGCACTTTCAAATTTTGCATGTGAGATGATTCCATCTATACTCCAGTTTGGGATAGATGGAATTGGGGAAGTCAAAGGAAACAGCATTTCAACTTGTTCCATGCAGTCACATCTAGCAGCATGCTCTATTGGTAACCTACCAAACTGGGCAACAAAAGTTAAAATGTCAACTCTTTACTGTACATAACTAAAGGACCCTTTAGAATGCAGTAAGAATATGAAAATTATGAAAAGATATAACCTATATAGTAAACTACAATGCCATGGGAGAGAACCAGGGTCTACATAATGTTGGCACCAAATGTTTAAATCAGGGATTTACCCAAGCAAGCATTTCTAAATTGTAAATTCTAGTAGCAATTTAAACAGTCAATATACTCCGACAATATACCAAAAGGTCATCCTTCAGCAAGGGATTAAAAACAGGTATTGGATTGAAATTGAGAAACAACAGTAATTTTTAGTGGCATACCCTTTAGGAGCCCCCGTGAATTATATATACATAAAAAGAACCAAGGAAAAATAACAACTGCTGGGATGAAGAAAACAAAATAGGGTGTGCCTAGGTCTCAGTCGACTAAGACTTCACGAAGTCTCAGTCAAGTAATATACTCCCTCCGTTCCTAAATATTTGTCTTTTTAGAGATTTCAATATGAACTACATACGGATGTATGTAGACATAATTTAGAGTGTAGATACATTCATTTTGTTTCGTATGTAGTCCATAGTTGAATCTCTAAAAAGACAAATATTTAGGAACGGAGGGAGTAGTATGCAAGAAGAAAAAAAGAACTGAAGAAAAATTGTTTGCACGAATCTCGATGCAAAGATCAACGGATTATAGTATCGACTGAGACTTCGCGAAGTCTCAGTCGACTGATTTTTAGCAGCGCCAAACAAAATAAAGTAAGCTAAGAGAAGTCAAGTCATTTTAGTGATTGCTGGATGAGTACATTTGGCAAATGCGGCTACCCTGAATGCTGCATTATGAGATCTCGCTATCTCATCAACTGTTAAGTTAAGCACCGGCCTCATATTCAATAAAGAAACACTGCCATATCTTGGGTATTTGTGGGCTCAATACAAGGACATCCACTGTATTCAAAAACATTTCAGACTAACGACATATATACAGGATTGCACAGAACAGAGCATGTTCCAGAACTCAAAATTTGCTACTTCATTCCAAAATATTTGATGTTCTAGTTTTCTCCTAAGTCAAACCTCTTTAAGTGCAATTTATAATTTGATTAAACTTGAATTTTTTGATTTAAGACAAAACTAGAAAATCAGTATTTTCTGAATGGAGGGAATATAGTCAACAACATCAATATGCATTTGTTGATATAAACCGTTAAATGATAGCTCACACGCCTACCTATTGCCTACACATACACAAGTGCAAACTTCTCATCGCATAGTCAAAGACTAAAAGCACCATGAATTCATTGCTAGAACTAAACAAGCCTCCTTAAGAGTTGAATAGTAGTACTGTCAGCAGAAGTTTTAGTATAATAGATCAAGAAAATATAGAACACATACACCATCGGGAATATTAGGATCCGCTCCTGCCTTTAACAGAAATTGCATAAAGTTGGTATAGTCTTTGCGTCCTGCAGTGAACACTAACGGAGTAATCAGAAGGGAGTTCATCCGATTGACATCAGCACCACCCTGTGAAAAGGATGGAATAAAACATTTCACAGTTCCATCTCGATGTAAAATCAGAACATAGCAATGAACAAATATAGACAATAGAATACTGGCCTTAATCAGCAGCTTCATGCACTTCAATGAACGGTATAAAAGAGCACCCATCAACGCAGAACCCAAACCGGTGACACTGGTGTTAGCCTGAAAGAAAAACATGAGAATTTCTCCATGGTCCAAGATTAATTATTATTATAAAATACAAAGGAACAAAATCTGGAAAACGAAAAATGAAAATAAAAAATGGTAAGGGTTATATACATCTGCATGGTGCTCCAACAAAATCTTCACTGTTTTATCTTGTTCATTGGTACTTGCAAACTTCAATATGCCCTCTGAGGGTTGCGAGGTGCAGCACACCAAGGCCACCCATGTCGAAAGAGAAGACCACCCTTGGGTCGACAAGACTCTTTACAGTAGCTTTCACCCAAAGTAAACACCCAGGCATCAATATATTATTGAAGCAAATTGCCAAATTAGAACTAGCTAGACAACCAAAATAAGAGGATCCCAAATGTGTTGCATAGACGGACGAGAACCTGACTAAGTCAAGCAAGGATGCAAACTGGTGCGCATTAGGGAAATGAACTAACATTTGTGATTTTGGAAATTAGTTCACTTGACTGTACTAAAGAGGGGTTGGAGGGTACCCTAAAGGTTTCCCATTTGCACTCAAGCCAAGGGACTTGTTCACTTGTCGGACACACAGTCAATCAATCAATTCACAGACTTGACAAATAAAGAAAACAGTGCTCTGATCATAAACTCATGACATGTACCCCGTGCAAGGACTTGTGCTAGTCACATTCCCAATAAATAGTCCACGAGACCACAGTCGCACAATTTGTTTTCATAATTCATAGAATAACTACTCTGTACACCCAATTTTACACTTAATTGCCTGCAGTGCGAAAGCCGACACCCAAATTAACAGCATACTACTCCACACAAGTGAAGTGCAGGAGGAAAATCAACAAGGCAAATTCAAATAGGAGATAGAACCCGAATTGGTGTGGCTAATGAGCAGCGGTGGCAATTGCATCATCTCATCCTGTAAAAGCATAACTAGCTAACCTAGCCGCCGCAAATTCGATCACCGCGAGGCGACCAGCCAGAAGCAAAACCCTAGCCCGACCCCACAAACTATGCCCTCGCGGTCGCGAGGCGGGGGAAGGCCCGGGAGCATGGGGGCGGAGGAAGACGAGGAGAGGCCAACCTCTGAGACGCCGGAGGTCTCCGTCGAAGGCCGCCCGCAGGGCCGCGTCCTGAGCTGCACACACAAAGCGCGCGGGACAAATCGCCCGTAATTAGAGAGAGAAACGGAGAGAGTCGAAGAGGGAGAGGAAGAGGGAGTGGGGGAGGGTCGCCGCACCGGTGCCGTCGCCGGAGCTGCGGGCGGCGTAGACGAACGGCGGAGCCATGGGCCGTCTCGCGCTCCCCGCGGTGGCAGGGAGGCTTCCAGAAGAAGGCTTCGCCGGCTGCGGGCTGTTTTTTATTTTTACTGCAAAAGGGCCCGTGCTTTGCAACAGGGAGTATATAATCTAGGGAAAAAACATGCATTACGATGAGTCCTATATAATTTAGTCATTCAAGATCCATCATGTTAATCGTTCAACATCAATCGTGTTAATTGTAGGGAAAAAAACATGCATTACGATGAGTCCTACATAATTTAGTCGTTCAAGATCCATCGTGTTAATCGTTCAAGATCAATCGTGTCAATTGTTGAAGATCAATCGTGTGATCATATTTAACATATGCATTCACACAAAAAATTTAAGTTCATCCACATGTTGCTCAGATTGCCAATTCCTTTGAGTAAAAGTGTTCAAGCAAGGCATGTCGTATTTTACGTACCGAGAAAATCCAGTGAAAGAACATGAGATGTCAACTATAGTGGGAGAAATTCAGTAATGGATATGTAAAAATAAGTGGCATGCATATTTAAAGTTTGTTTGCTTGATGAACTACCCGATGCACGAACTTCCAATGCTAGTGGTGCAAACCTCCTTGTATCGTGGCATGGTTCAATAAAGCTTGTAAGCTCGTGCTGTTGTGATATGCCCCATATCTGATGGACCAGCAAGGGCACATAGCTCGCCGTCGTTATATATAGGCAGAGGGCGGCGGAGCACCGCGTCCTGGGTATTGCCCCGGTACCCCCTCGCTAGGTACCCTGTCCTGATAGTGTGGCGCTCCCGACTCTCCTTGTCTCGATCTGGTGACGTCCACGTACATAGACTGAAATCTGCATGCCAATCAATCATCATTCCAGCCCACAAATTCATGTAATTAGAGCCAATCAGCAGCCAGCATGAATGTGTTGCATGTCCTCCTTTATTATGTCTTCCCTCCCAAGGATTTCATTTAATTAGACCCAATCAGCAATGCCATGCGTACAGGTCTCCTCCTTTATCAAGTCTTCTTCATGCCGCTCCCTCTGTTTCTTGTTTTTTGAGATGGCTTTGCTGATATTTGAGGCAACTTTGTAAACCTATATAAATTGGTGGGATTTGGTGCAAAAACTCGAGGTGGGACTATTAGACAAAGAATCGTGTTTTATGACACAGGCGCACCTTAGCTCTGTTGGCTGCAGCTTTCATTGCGGCAGGCCAAATTGTGAGTTCGAACCTCACATGAGCCCTTTATTTTAGCTGCTCGCTGCTCTCCAATGGGCCCAAAAAATAAGTTCAGAGTTTTGCCCATATGCAGCTGATGGAAAAAAATAAGCGTCAGGTCATGATAGTAGACCGACACAAACCTTTTTTTGTGAACCAGAGAGGAGTCCATGAGCCAAACGACGACGTACGAAAAAGGTGAACGGACGGACAAAAACGGACGAAATTACGGTGGTAAGAAGCGATCCATACTTTATTATTAGGTAAAGATAAAGATTTTGAAAACTGGGATGCTAGCGGGGGGGGGGGGGTTGGAATTTGGAGATCCTCCGTCGCTCGCTCCGGTTGATTTTGGGGTGCACGGCTGTGGCTCCGGCCGCGGCCCTCTCCTGGGTGTACGCAGACCTGGTTCACGGGAGCATCTGCCGAGGAGCGGAAGGGAGAGGGGAATAGGTGATTTTTTTTAACAAAGCCGGAAAATGCATGCCCTGATTCGAAAAAACCAGAACTATGACCCCGTAGGCTGAAAAAGGGACTCTTCGATCTAACTTTGGCCGAAGAGTACTATTGTGTCTACACCAAGCCGAAGAGGGGCAGATATGAGCTGAAGAGCACTCTTCAGTTTTTCTGCACGTCGAAAATCACTCTTCAGTTTTCCTCGGGCCGAAGAGTGCTCCGGGGACCGCTTCTTCGCGTAAACAGGTGACCGAAGTTTCTCGGCGGTCTAAGACTAGCTGAAGACCACTCTTCGGTTTGTACTAGGCCTGAATAGTCTTTTTTTTTCAAACTGATTTGTTTGTCTAGTACATTGATTTCCCACCATAGCCATCTAGCGTTCCCCCTCTTTTTTTCCGCCATCGTTCCCGTCTTACTTTCCCGCCATTGCATTCGTGATCTGAGCCTATAAAACCAGGCGTTGGACCTCTCTTCATTCTTCATCGAGTAACCTTCAAAATCGCCACTGCGGTAAGTGCACTCCAACGTTTTTAGTCGTTATGAGTTTGCCTTGCTCAGATCAAGGCATTAGGCCAAGGAAAATGAAGGATGTGATCGAGCTTGCCTCCGGAGGGTGGGAGTTCTGCGGTGTTGGTGTGGCAATCTTTACAAGGTGAAGGAGGTGACGAATTTTTCTGATTGGTTGGGCATGAAGTTTTTCATGTGCGCCAATTATGAGGAAGATCCATCTGTAGCTATTTCACCGGGCGACATGCCACCGATATGTGTTTAACCATCATGAATAGACATATTGTTGGTGTCCTTGTTGATTTCTTTACCAACCTTCTTATTTGTGTTGTACTCTCATCCGCCTCTCTGCACGTACTATCGTTGGATTACACGAAGATGGTGGGTTGGGTGGTGACTGGAATTCCTGAAAGATCCCACCGTGCTTGGAAAAGTCTGCACGTGGAAGAGCGGCACGAAAAGGTGGCGTCAGAGGAGAAATTAGAGCAAGAGAAAGAGTTAAAAGAATATGATGCCGAGGAAAAGTGTTTCTGTCATGATTTATTGAAGAAAAATCGAGAAGAGGGGTGTCGCATGGAGGAGGAGGAACAACGGCGAATAGAGGCTCGTGAGGTGGAGAGGCAGAAAAAGAAAGAAAGAAAGAAAGGGCTCGTGAGGCCAAGGTAGCAGAAGAAGTTAGTGATCAGAAACGAAAATATACACGCTGGTCTCAATAGAATTATGTGGTAGTATCATAAATTACACAACCGGTTGTAGTTTAGTTTCAGTAGCTCAATGGATCTTTATTTCAATAGTTCAATGTACCTTAATTTCAGTTGTACCGTGCTGTAACGGGAAAAAATGTAGCTGTGTAATAAGATGTGAGATCACAGAGCTCATGTCTCGCCTTTTTCTTTCTGCCAACCCATTGCTCGCCCTTTTCTCCCGTCAATTTTTTCCCGCTTATTTTCTCCCACCAATTTCATTCCCGCCATCACCTTTCCGCCCATTCTCCTTCCCACCAACCCTTTCCCTCCATTTTTTACCTCCATTTTCTTTCCCGTCCAATTTTCCGCCAACCCCTTACCTCATTCTATACCCCCCCCCTCCAATGTTGTCTTCTGCATATTTTCTTAGCATTTCTTACATTCATCTCAGTGACAATTCCCGTGATTTTACTCCATTGATGTCTCGTTTGCTTTTGTGCAATGCAGTCAGGAAAACCAAATGCCTACTAGCCACTAGGGGAGGTGTGGGTTTTGAAGAATTAGTTACTAGTGATAGGCACCTTACGGAGTTGGGTAAGTGTTTTTTCGGGCCCGGGCTCCCAGAGAAGTGCCCGGAAAGGAACCCAGAGGATATTAGACAAGAACTTTTCGGTTATGTGGAAGGTGGGATAGGATTGTTGAACTCAAACATATGAGTTCCCGCATTACTGGTAGGCCTTTACTTGTTGACAATCCAAGAGTAAACTTTTCATCGAAGCAATATGAGGACCACATTAAGGTATTTGATATTTCATTTCCGCTTGCACCAGTTAGACCAGATTCTCATATGTAACTATGTTATTATTGTTGTTTCTAATTTTTAGAGGTACCCTGAGGACGCATGATTGTTGAACAAGGATATCTTCAGCTTTGGATGGATGAAGTGTATCTGGGTCCCTATACTAGAGGTGAGAGTACCGTGCTAGAGTGTTGCATCGGTGAGGGGTGGCTCCAGCTCCAAGAAAGTGATTGAAGACGGAGATGGTGACTTTATGCCAAGAAAACAAGCTATGAACGAAGGGAAGGCTATGGTTGCATATGAGAGGGGTGGAAGTAGCTGTAAGAAAGTGAAGAGAGACGATGATGACTTTATGCCAAGCAAGAAAACGAGCTATGAACGAAGGGAAGGCTATGTTTGCATATGAGAGGGGTGGAAGTAGCTGTAAGAAAGTGAAGAGAGACGATGATGACTTTATGCCAAGCAAGAAAACTTAGAAGAGATCCAAGGTTGTGCGAGGTCGGAGAGTGGTAGATCAAGTAAGAGTGTAGCATCATCGAAGGGCACCGATGCTGATTACGATTCCGTTGATGAGTTTATGCCAGGAAAACTAGTTCAGGTAACATTTGGATGCAATCGTGAAGACCTTTGGAAGCACCATGTTAGCGAGAGTAGTGATGACGACTTCATGTAGTGGTTGCACGACATTGCATAATTAGTTTGTGGTGGCTTATTCTAGGAGCATTATGTTGTATCTTAATTTCCTATTGTAGTGTGACGCAATTTCTATTGCTTTGCAATCTCTTTATCAGAAATATTGATATCTCCTTTTTATTGATCCGATGTTGGAAGATAAACGGATATCCCACACCTATTTCCCCAGAGGTGACCCTGGATCGAACCCACGAGAGGAAGACTCCCTTGAAGCGATGGTCATTAGCAAGCTTTTGCTAAAGTGTCAAATCTAGCTTTTGACCGGATCAGCAAGCAAATAGTGATTCAAACACTTATAATAAAAGGAGGTACGAGTATGAGATCTTAATTCTTACAACCATGTATTTGCGTTGGGATCAAATAAGATATTAATTTGTGCTCGGAAAGTCACTCATCGAGATGTGCTTGTTTCATATCAAAATGGGGGATGTGTCCAAATAACATCTTGACCGGTACGCGTGCTGCATCAGGAATCAGTTGTCCTACCAAAGGCCCTATCCGTCTTGCTGGGTTGCCCCAATAATTAAGAGAATCAAAGCAGACAACAGCATTGGGTGTTTAATGACTACACCTCATGAATCCCAAAGGATATGATCCATGTTACCCTGCTAAACCTTACTGTCACCAGTGTTCAGTATAAGACTTCATGGTCGCCTTGCTCCTAGTTTCACCGATGCTCGATCTCCATGATCCAGGGTACCTGTAGGGATGAAGATCGCAGACAAGACAAGAGACACTTCACGAAACAATTTTATTTCACACATATGTAACGTTATGTCAAAGACTTCCATTTATCCCCTCAACAAATACCTAGGGTTGCAAGGCTCATGCCTCAACCCATACCTTACTGAACTACTCACACATGGATATCAGATCGCAAGAAGAAAACATTAAAGAACACATCTTGGGATTGATTGATTGCAATATGTCTTACAATGTATGCCTCGTGCGATGCACGATTACAAGTGTGAACAAGATGCAAGAGAGCTATGGTGGTGGAGGAGATGGAAATGGCGGCGGCTAGGGTTTGTAGATGATGATGATGATGAAGAGGTTCTGGTTGTTGTGCTCGTCGTCGTTCTGTTGACATTTCGATGGGCCCCCTTTATAAAAGTTGTTCAAGTAGACGAGTTGCCTCAGAATCCACAGCCAAATGACCGCTCATACGACGCGTGCGCCCGTATGGAACTTCATCTTTTGCTCTGTCTTTGGGCTGGCGCCTCCTATTGATTCTTTCTTCCTCCATTTTTCTTCCTTTCCACCCCACATGATTCCTTCCCTTTTTAGCACATTTTCTGTGGAAAAACATTAAAGTGAGGATTTTTGGAATTCTTTGCATTTGGTAGTTATTAGTGACAATATCAGAGCGAATATATCTTTTTAAATGAAATATCTCGGTTTAAACAAATGTGAAATGAGTGTAAGAATCACTCATCAATTATCATATGAAGTAGAAAACATGAAAGTTTCATGAAAACAAATTTGTCTCATACATAGATAATAGCTCACACATGTAAGCAAGTGCGATAGTAACACATACATAAAAAAACATGTCTCATACATAGATAATCAGTGACACATGAGAAAAGTCTGAAACTAACATGAATGGGCATATGTGTCATCCATAGATAATCATATCACACCCGGTGACGGCGTCGAAGGTGTGGCTCTAACCCCCAACAGGTCAATTGGCTATACGCCTTTCTTTATGGTTTACGGTGCAGAAGTTGTCTTGCCAAGTGATATACGTCATGACTCGCCGCGGGTGGCGGCTTACGTTGAGACAGATAATGAGACAACGCGTCAGGACGCGTTAGATGCTTTGGATGAAGAGCGTGATCTGGCGGCGGCTCGATCGACGATTTATCAACAAGACCTGCATCGCTATCATAGCCGCAGAGTTAAGACTCGAACGTTTCAGGAAGGCGACTTGGTGTTGCGTCTGATTCAAGATCAGACGGATGCGCACAAGCTATCTCCTCCATGGGAAGGACCTTTTGTGGTCAGCAGGAATCTCAACAATGGGTCATATTATCTCATTGACGTACGAGACGAGTCACGTACTTCTGGGCAGGAGACCCACCGGCCGTGGAACATCGCTCATCTGCGGCCTTACTATACTTGAGTCATCGACTCCCATCATTGTACATCATCATTGTATATACCTTTTATATACATATATAATAAAGTTGGCATCCCTGCAAGCCGGGCCCCCTGCCTGTTATACACTTCAGATTGTGCAAGAGTGAACACAACCACAAGGTCATTTGGGGGCTTCTAACCCGCCAGGGTTTAGCTTACACACCCTCTTGATCGGCTCTTCAGCCATTGTAAGGCCGGGTTATGTACCCAAAAAGTTGACTCCGTCAACAAGGTCATTTGGGGGCTTCCAACCCACCGGGTTTAGCTTACACACCCTCTTGATCGGCTCTTCAGCCACCGCAAGTTCGAGTTAAACCTGCCTGTATGCTGCTGCTGCTCCGCTAGGTGACCCGCTGAACTCTTACCAGTTAATCTCGCCTAGAGACCCTGAGCTGTTCAAAGTATTTGACAGTCACTCTCGCTAGAGACCCTGTACTGGTCAAGGTTAAACCGGCGGCTCTTGTCACGTGAGGGCCGGCTTACGAAAAGCGAGGATAAACTCACCCATCTGCTGCATACTCTCCGCTATGTGGCCCGTTCGTACTCTTAAACAATTACTCTTTTAAAGACCCTGCACTGTTTAAGGTTCAAACGACGGATTTATGTCACGTGAGAAGTAGCTTATGGGCCCTAGGGGTACTCATGCCCTGCTGCGCCTCTTTATGGTTTGTTGTTGCTCTTACCAGTTAATCTCGCCTAGAGACCCTGAGCCGTTCAAAGGAGTTGACGGTCACTCTCATTAGAGACCCTGTACTGTTAAGAGTTCAAACAACAAGTTCATGCCATAAGAGCCGGCATATGAGTTTTCGAAAAAGCAAGGTCATGAAAGATTTAACATTTCCAGGTTATGCTTTTTCAAGCCGCCCTCACAGCAATACAGAACATATTATGTCTTGTTTATTTTTGCAGGTTTTATCTCTTAAGATGAGCCGCCGTGAAATATGATGACAAGATGTGAGCAGAACACAAGACATATAAAAGTGCATCAAGTAGCACGGTTGAGGCAATCAAGTTTTTCTACGCCTATTACAAAGCTCTCCAGGGAGCCCAAAATGCAACGGATTTAAAGTTTTTTACATACTTCCAGTCTCGGCGGCTCAGAAAGCCGGGTTATCAACTTCAGGAGCAAGTGTTCAGCTTGACGGCGGGTCATCCTGCGTCGGGTCTTCGACCTCCTCGATCTGAAGATTGTCCACATCCCAGTTGCAGTCTATTAAAGCCTCAAACTGGGCCTCGTCAAAGAGAGGGGACGGGTCAATTTCAGAGGCAAAGAGTGGCTTACGGCGTGTAGGAGTTAAGTCCCTGGCTTCAAAAGTTGGGCAGCGCACTCGTTTGCTATCCTCGCCATAAGCCGCCTGGTATGAGGTCAGATCAATTTCATTGACAAGTGTTGATGCGAGTACTCGGGAGGCCTTCATACACTTGGCATAGTCAGCTTCGGTAAAGTCTGAGCCGTCATCTTTCTTGGATGGAAAGCCATCCATCATCTCTTCTGCGGTCAGTTCAGGGGTAAAGGCCAGGGACCGGCTTAGCGCAACCATTGCTCCTTTTCTGGCGGCTGATCGTTTGAGCTCATCAATTTGCTTGGGCAGAGTCGACAAGAGTTCTATCACTCCCTTCATGAATTTGGGGATGCTTTTTTCAGTCAACATCGCTTTGATGGTGCAAAGGGTCCCGCAGTATAGATGTTCTGTCAAGGTGTATACTGCTTTCAGCTTCAGCAAGCTATCAGAAGATAATTGGCGGCTTCTTTGACCTGCAAGGAAGTGAGGCATTATAAGCCGCCCGTGCAGCCTTTCAACAAGGCAAGGAAATTTGCTAAATATTCAGTACTTACCAAAGATAGCAGAAGTCATCCTGGATATATGACGCTTGAGGGTTTGTAGCTCTTCTGACGCAAGCTTGAGCTGCTGGTTAGCATCGTTGGCACGCTTGGTCAGGGCGGTTTCTTTCGACTTAGCAGCCTTTTTGAAGGCAGTAAAGTCAGCTTGAACCTTCTCAAGCTCTTTAATGGCAACCCGCCATTTTTCTTCCGCCTCAGCCCGGGCGGTTTGTTGCGAAGCAACATTTTCCCTTAGGCTGGTCAGATCAGACTCAGCCGCATCCAAAGCTTGCTGCATCGTACAAAAAAACAAAAAGTTCAGCAGGTCTAAGTCGCCAAGAGGAGGCATTAGTGGACAACTGATGAAGCTGTTATGCTACAAGTGTCAAGCAGATTGCAAGCAATATACTTGACACTTGGGGGCTAATGTCTGTGTTTTCTCTCCAAGTCTGCAATAAAGTTCCGGCTCATCTTCAAAAAGTTAAGCCGACACTTGGGAGCTACACACGGCGCTTTTCAAACAATGAAGTTTTTTCCGGATCATATCAGCAGTAAAGTTCTGGCTCATCATTACTATAATGACCCGGACTTGGGGGCTACAATCGGATCTAGATTTCAAGTAAGTACCGGCTTATTATCTATATTAACCCGATACTTGGGGGCTACAACTTAAGCTATTTGGAGTATGGTAAAGATTGGAAGACCCGGTCTACTATTTGCAATACTAAACCAGCTCTTGGGGGCTACATAAGGGTATAAGGAAAGACAAGAGAAGAGGAGTACCTCACATTTTTTCTTCATCAGTCCAACAAGTTTCAACTCCATATTACGGCTTGTGGAGAGGCGGTTCAGATAGCCAGCATGTAGTTCATCTGCAGTCAGTTTTTCTAACACGGGGAATTCAAAATCAAGTTTTTCTGATGAGCACGTTTCAACTTTGCTGGTGTGTTTCGTTAACACATGGGGTTCAGGAGAATGATAACCCGTCCCAGTAACAACAACTTCTAGATGAGCTGTATCTTCGACGGCTGTTGAAGGGCTGGGCGGTTTAGGATCAGCCTTTGGAGGACTCTCAGGAGTGGCCATATCATCATCAGCCGGCTCAGAAGGCTGAGGAGCGTCTGCAGGTGCATTTTTCCTAGCCTCAGTAGGCTCAACATGAGGTGCAGGGGAGTCCGGCTTAGCAGTCTCCGGCTCTTGGGCAGTAGGAGCAGCGGTAGACCCGCCGGTCTTCCTTCGTTTTGCTTGAGCCCTGGAAAATAAAAAGATTGTCACATAGAGGACAAGGATGGTAAAAAGGTATGGTGCAAATACAAAGGTACGCACTCCGGGTTGATCTTCAGAGGAGGCAGCTTGGATGCAGTGGAATCACCAGACGAAGGGGGCGTCTCCTGAAAAAGTTAAGACGATAAAAAACAGAGTAAGGTTACAATGCAAGACTGTCAAAAACCGGACTTGGTTAAAAGAGTACCTCAGCATGCCGTTTCTGAGGAGCCGGAGAGTTGGGTAAGCCGGTCAAAAGCTCTTCAGAGCCGGTGCTCCGGGTCTGACGTCTGGAGGTGTGCTGTTCCTTTTTCAAAAGAAAGTTGATGTCTAAATAAGCAAGAGGATGAGAAAATGGAACTTTCTGGATGACCCGCCGTATTTTCGCTGGTGGAAAGTTTTCTGAGCCAGAGGAAATGTAAGTTACCTCAGGGGCATCAGCATGGCTTGTCTCCGTTTCCTCCCGTGAATAATTGTTGTCAATAAGTTTCATAAAGAGACGGCCAAGGGAGTCAAGTTCTACCTCCGAGTCGTCAAACTCAAGCAGTTCCTGAGCAGAAGTTTTCTTCTTCTTATGGGCGCGGGTTTTACCCGCCTTAGGCTTCCTTACAGGAGGATTATACTTCTTATTCCAGAAGGAAGAGCCGGCCTGTGCATAAGCCGCCAAAAAGGTTAAAAAGAGCAAGGCAGAAGGTCAAAAGACAAAGAATGAGCAGCTTGCTAAGAAAGGTTTCTTATAGCTGGAGCCGGGCTCTTGACGCAAAAAGGCTTCAGCCCAGTTTTGTTGCAAGTCTCTTGTTTTTTGCCAAGAAGAGTTTTGACGGAAGAGTTGATGTCTTGTTCTGTCAGGGGGGTGGCATTGAAACAGAGAGGGTCATTGGGTTCACCCGTAAATTCGTACATGAGTCGGTCACGCCGGCTCAGTGGCAAGATTTTCCAGGAAACCCAGCAACGGGTTAGATCAACGCCAGTTAAGCCGTTCGCCATTAAGGCCCTGATCTTCGCGAAGACCGGAGCATATTTTGCTCGCTCTGCGGCAGACATCCGGTCTGGGAGTTCTCCGGTGTTGCAAAGCCGGGTAGGACGGTAAGCAGCGGATTCTCTTCTTTGGGAGAAGTGTCCTTGCAGTAAATCCAGGTCTTGTTCCAATCCTTTGGGTGACTTGGTAAGACGGCTGCTGGGTAGGGCAAATCTCTCCATCTCTGGATAGAAACACCGCCAAGCTCCAAACTTGGTCCAGCTGCCACTTCAGTTTGGCGGTTGACGTAAAAGTAGTCACGGAAGAGGTCAACAGACGGTTCTTCTTGCAGGTAAACTTCACATAAGACTTGAAACTGACACATGTTGGTGACGAAATTTGGACCTATATCTTGAGGATGAAGTTTGAAGGAATGAAGGACGTCCCGAAATTTTTTTGACCCGGGCGGGCTAAAACCACGGAGGAGGTGATCCGTGAATACGACAACCTCTCCTTCCTTAGGAGTAGGTCTTATTTCTGGCCCTGGAACCCGCCAGTGTATAACGTCCTGAGCCGGCAAGATACCCGATTCTACGAAGTCAAGCAAAAGCTGCTCGGTGACTCCGGAGCCAACCCAATCGCAAGACGCGGGTGCTCTTGACATGGTGGCGGGTTAAACTGTGAAGAAGATGCAGAATATGGCGGGTTAGAAAACGTCAAATAATTAAAGCAGCTATGGTCAGCGTGATGGTGAAGCGTTAAGCCGCCGACATATTTTATCAGAGAGCCGGCAACGCAATGGCGGGTTAAATGGACAAGGCGATACTAGAAATATGGCTAAGTATGGATAAACAGATTTCACATATTGCAACCATGGCTGCAAGATCTACAGACGAAAATAAATGAAATATGTTCAAGACCTAAAAAGGCAGTGGAAGAACAGGCGGTCAGCACGCAGAGAAGAGCGAGGTACAGATCTAAGGTAAGCAGATATTGACATCGAGCGGACGGCCACACTGGATACACAGCAATATGAGATTCAAGGGGATACTTGGCAATCTACATTACGAAGAACGATCCGACGAACAGCGAAGAACACTAAAGGAACCCGATGAACTTGAAACCCTACTTGGAGATGATTGCGGGTCTTACAAGGAGTGAGGATGGTACCTTGCGGATGCGGACGAGCTGGTGAGTTTCTGGACCGCGTCAGGTTGATGCAGCGGTCGGCGTTGGGGACGACGGTGAAGATCCGGTCGGCGCGGCGGAGCTCCGGAGGTGAGAGCGTCTGAAGGAGGAAGAAGAGGACGGTGGCGGCAGAGGAAGGAAAAGGGGCCCCTCGTGTCCCTATTTATGAGATGGGATGGCAACAGTGCGCGTGAAACCCGGAGAGGCTCAATGATGATTGACCGGAGGGGACGCCTCGATTTTCGGGACCGACCGTTTAATGAAGAGATCCGTTGCGAACGTCACGGAATTTTTAGCATATTCGGTGTGACGTCACGGCGGGTTATGAGTTTTCTTTTCAGGTGATAAAAATGTGAGACTCGCCGCCAAGTGAGAGTGAAGATTGACATGAACATGCTCAAATCAATCTGGGGCCTAATGTTGGGGATATAACCCCGTGGTAAGACCCGCCCTGGAGGAGCCGGGTTATACCTGGCGGCTCATAGCCAAAAAACCCTTAAGGTGGGCCGGAAGATGAAGGCCGGGCCACATGGCGGCTTACCGGGCGGGTAAAGACGAAGGCCCAAGACAGAAGATGGTATGAGACCCGGGCGGGTAAACCGCCCGGAGCCGGATTACCCAAAGAGGCAAGGCGGTTTAGAGATAGGATTGAGTACGTTGTACGAGTCGGTTTGAGACTCATGTAACCCGGGGCCTCGACCTCCTATATAAAGGCGAGACCCTGGGGCGGCTTAGACAGGAAACCAATCAATCGAGAACTAGGTCAAGCGAATCCGCTCCCTTGTAATCGATACACCAGTCAATACAATACAAGCAGGACGTAGGCTTTTACCTCTTCTTGAGGGGCTGGACCTGGGTAAACTCGTGCCACTCGTCTCGACCAACCCCTTTGAGTCCACCGCCTCAGCGTGGCCTCAAATCTAAGTCTTCGGACATCTGCCGTGACAAAACCACGACAGAAGGTGATAAACGTTGAGCCGGTGGATGAGGCTCACGATAACCATGGACGTAGAGACCCTCGTCGGCCCGAGGTAAACCGGAAACTACTCTTCGGTCCAAGCATGGCCGAAAAGGTCCTCTTTGGCCTAGCAAACACCGAAAACCGGCTTTTTTAGCCCGAGCGAGACCGACGGGGTTATTGTTTTGATTTTTCGAATTAGGGCATACTTTTTTGGAATTTGTTATAAAAAATAATATATATATATATATAAAATCCGGAATAGGTTGTGTGTTCAGGTTGTCGTGTTTGGTTACCAGCATCGTTTTTTTGCATCCTTGTGTGTGTGACTCACTGAGCAGACGCAGGGGTAAAAACTATTTTGCGCACATCGTTTAATTAATTGTCCGTATCCTCACCCTGTTCACGGGGTCTGCTGAGGAGACGAAGGGAGGGGCGACCCGGTTGCAGCTCCACTGCGTCGAGGGCTGTAGCCACATCTGTTTACCGTCGTCGCCACATCCACATGGTCGTCGACGCAAGTCACAGTCCCAGCGCTGACTCGCACTCGCAGCGATCAATTCAGGAGCATCGAGCCCTTGCAGCATCTTCTCTGCACCCATCCCCGCGGCATCCCATCCCTCTCTCCCGCCCTTTTTATTCCCCACCCCTCCACCCACTCCAGAAGCTCCCTTCCTCCACCGCCACCCGAACCGCCGGCGAAGAGAAAGAGGGAGCGAGGAGGATGGGGATGCGGGAATGGACCCTGCCTCGCCTGTACGAGGCCCTCCACGGCGAAGGTAACCGACGAGCACCTTCACCCAACCCAACCCCAACACAATCGGCCGCCCCCTCCGCCACGCCGTCTCACCGTTCGTCCCGCTTGCCGTGCAGAGCGCGACCGGTGGCCGCCGGAGGCCAGGTTCCTCGAAGCCGCCCACAACGGCGACGTCCCCGAGATCAAGAGTAAGGCCCGCTTCTCAACCGAATCCCCACTCCCCGCCCCCTCTCCCTCCCTGGCGTCCTGCGTCCATTTGCTCGCTACCTAGATCTGGCCGCGGCCTTAGGGTTCCGCCGCCGTTCTGGCCGCGGATTACGGCTCCAGGACGTCGATTTCGCTCGTGATTTAGGTTGGGCTGCTGGGGCTTGATTCTTGTCGCAATCAAATCAGGGATTTCTGACCAACTTCTGAAGAACCACGAGCATGGTATCTGCTGCGTGTTGATTGGGCGCTCTCTTCTTGATTCTGGTTGCGGCATAGTATATACTACAGTAGTATGCTGTACTACGTTCTGGTCTTGATTCATAGCTAAAAAGTGTCCCCCTTTTTTGTCACTCTGATCTGATTGCACTATATATGTACTGTGTTCTTGTCACAATTCCTGACTGAAAGTGTCCCCTTTTTTTGTGTGAAATGAAGAGATTGCAAAGGAGCTTGACGTG
Organism: Elymus sibiricus; assembly: GCA_039707655.1. Taxonomy (NCBI): domain Eukaryota; kingdom Viridiplantae; phylum Streptophyta; class Magnoliopsida; order Poales; family Poaceae; genus Elymus; species Elymus sibiricus. The sequence continues at coordinate 62,327,144 of CM077663.1, forward strand.
CACGGGCATGGGATCCGGAGGACGGTGGCCAACACCACCTACATGGGCATGAACGTGCTACATGCCGGGGGCGGCGGCGGCAGGCTGCCGATCTACCGGTATCTTGTCGAGGAGGTCAAGATGGACGTCGACATGCCTGACACCGCTCAGGGTAATTCGTGCACGCCTGTCCTGTTCGTAAAGCATATATAGCTTTATGACTTGATCAGGAACTGATTCAAATGGATTGTGTGTGTCTTAATGCTAGAGTTTACATCCGTGTCACATGCCATCATGTATGGCCACCTTCCTGCCGTCAGGTACCTTGTGGATCATGGCGCCGATCTGCATCAGCGACGTGAAAAAATCACCCTTCTTCATATGGCTGTAGTTCATGGTATGAAATGGAACTTCACTTGTTGGGCTGGAATATGCCTTGGTTTCATTATCACCGTCTTTTACCGTTGCCTTGCTCCCCTGTTTTGTGCTTGAGCTTTTCTTTTCTCAAAACTGTTTTTGTGCTGGACCTACCATGGTGATAAAAGTGGGTTTACTTTACCAAGAGCTAAGCTAGCCTAATATAAACATTTTGCTTGTTGCCATAAATTAAAAGTAGCCTGACCTTATTTGTTTCTCATGTTCATCGGCGTCTGCAAAGTGATCAATCTTAATTATGAGTTAGCCGTCTCATAGGAGTGCTTTCACGGAGTTTCTCCTTATGTATTGAAATAAGACTGCTCTAGGTTAGAGAAAAGAAGAAGCAGATTGTTTAGCTTCTAGGCACTCTAAAGTGCTTCCACCATACATAGATGTACTTTTAGTTACTGGCAGAGAAGAACCTTTAGAGGACCAAGAGTGATTCCTAATTTTCTGCTCTCAGATACGTATTTAGTATGTTACCGCCTTCTTATGTTAACTGATTATGGTATTCCTATTCACAGAAATGTGAACCAGCAAAAATTATTCACTCACTAGTTATTGAAACTTTGTCGGGCAAGAGCGATTTTGTTCATGACTGGTAATACTGCTATGACCTTTTTCTTTCTTCTCTTCAGGGCACTACGAAATAGTGAAGTTTCTTCTTGCAAGGGGAGCTAATGTCCATGCTATGTCAGAACTTGGGACACCATTCACGGATGCTACTCTTAGAGGATTTCCTAGTATTGTCAAGATCCTTTTGGAGCACAAGTCAGATGTACTGTTGAAACTCTTTGTTGATTTGTTGTCTTTAACTCCAAATTCTCCCCTTTTCTGGGTTTTGCTACTTTCCCCAATTGTTCTCACCTGTAGGATGCCTTTTTTGATTGGTGACTGACCATGCCATGCCAAAAGTTAGGCAAATTTGAGTTAGTCGCCTCCTGCAACATGGGCCGCTTCTGTCTCTGACTCAGAAATAGTGTGGTAGGATTCTTAGGTTTGCAAAGTATGACATTCATTTTCATCATCGCTTAGACATATTAGGCAAAACTGTGGCAAATATCAGCAACCTTCAAAAAACAACCGAACAGCAGGCCCTTCTCGTAGCTTTAATGTGTGAGCCAAACCAGACATGGTGGGACCAATGACCCACACAACAACTCTGAAAAATCAGTGGGAGCAAAGGGACATATAACTATATGAGCTGTACTCCTACAAAAGAAGTATCAGCTCAGCTCCTTCCCATACAAACTCCATCTTTCTCTTGGAATCTCTATTATGGCATAACAATGAAGTTCTTCTTTTTCTCCAGCCCAACATCGTTACTCGTATACTTGGACCTTTAAACATGGCATTAGACAAATCTTCTGTGTCCTGTGTGAAGCTACTGATTGAGGTACAGTATCCCTATTTATATCGCAGTAGGAATGTAGGATTTCTGTAAAACTGAGGTTTGACTTAGTTATCTTTGTATCAACGACCACACAACTGTATGATTGGCTTTTCTTCCACACTTCCTTCTGATAGGGTGGAGCTAATGTGAACGGTGTTAGTCCTTGTTATCATCCTTTGGTCACGGCTGCAGAAAAGGGCTTAACTGAAGCTATCAAGTGCTTGTTGGAAGCAGGTGCAAACCCAAATGTTTTTGACATGGTGAGAATGCTCTTTTCGTCACATTTTCTTGTGTCTTGCTTGGCTTTCTATAGTTTCAGTAGACCTGTCCTGTATTGGTATGCAATATAAATACCCCTACATAATGCTATCTGCAAAAGAAATATAAAATGCTGTGCTAAGTTGCCCTATTTGTATAAGCTTGTTATTGTTTCGCCTTTCCCCCTTTGGCCGTCTCCTTAATTTGTTCAGGTATGTATAGATGCGACACGCTACCACTACATTGACCTAATATGAGGGTAGTCCATCAATAACTCAATATGGGTTTGCATTGATCATGTCTAGAACAAAGCTTATTTCTTTCTTAATGTTGAATATTGCTTTTGTAAAGCTTTCCTTGTTTCTCTACAGTTTGGTAGGTTGCCAATAGAGTTGGCTGTTGAGTATGGTACACGGGAAGACGTTGAGATTCTCTTTCCTTTCACCTCTCCTGTTTCAACTGTGGCAAATTGGAGCGTTGATGGAATCATTAGTCATGTGAATATGGAAATCAAGCAACTTGAGGTATGTCACTAGCATATTTTCTTGCACACCTACGGCTATTTTGTTCATGCTAACTCTGAAAAGTATTGGTGTCAACTTGATGTTTAACCAAAACTTCATATATATAAAACTTCATGTCGGCAACTTGTCAAATCTGCATGTGTTTTCTTGCATTTGCATTGTTGTCTAACTCTGTTCCTGAAAATTCATTTTATTTTAATGATGCTTTATCTGATAACCTGCTTTCTCAAATAGTAATCCATTAATTCTGATTTTGTTTCAAAGTAACAGGTGGACCCATTCATTTTATTCAAATAGCTCTCTTACTTCATTTCCTATCAGCGTTGCAAGTGGGATTGTGAAATCTTGAATTAACTAAGACTGTTTCTTGTATTTGTTCACTTCACCTTGATATCTTGCTAGAGTGCTGTTTCTCCCTTGCGCACCAGACTTAAGCTCTTATGAATTTCCCAGGATGACAATTTTGTGAAAAAAGGGTGTCCGAGCTGAAACTCCAAGCGGATGAAGCATTTAAGAAGCAAAATTATCTAAATGCATCAGTGCTGTACACACAGGTACATCCTTGGTCTATTTTCTGCATACCACTAGAGGTATAGGTTTATAGCCATGAAATGTGTGTGTAGAGCGCGACCTTGGCAATTTATCATTAGCATTGATTTGGTTGGTTTATCATTAATATTTGCTCACACCTTGGCAATGGAGAAATATTGACCATTTATCAACAGATTCACCTGTTGAAAGATAAGTCAGTAGTGTACGCATCTCATAGCATATATGGAGGGATGGGGTTTTAGCTAAACAGTGTAAACTGAAGTTTCACGGCAGAGCTAGGGGTAACAAAAATAGCGATATTTGTATTAAAAAATGAGAGTGGAAACACATTCATCTTTGTCTTCCCTTTCATTGGGAGGAATTTCAGGTGGGAGTTGCTCTTTTGTCACAGCTTCATTTTGTGTTTCCTGTACTTATGGAACAATTGACACACTGTTGGGTCTAAACTGAGCTGCATTTCTTGAGTGTGCCAACAGCTATTTTTTCCACTATTTTTTCTGTTGCAGGCACTGAAGATGGATAACTTCGATGCTAAGTTGTTATCAAACAGGAGCCTCTGCTGGCTTCGCATGGGTGATGGACAAAGGGCTTATGACGATGCAACTGAATGCAAGATACTTAGCCCGAAGTGGGCAAAGGCGCACTATCGGCAAGGAGCAGCTCTAATGTTCATGAAGGTGCACTCGGAGATGAAGTTCAACCTAACAATTTCATTGCATCTTTCGTTTCTGTTATCTGATTCCGCTGTCCGTGTACCTTAGGCGTATGGCGGAGCTTATGAAGCACTCTCACGTGCTTTAGAGTTGGACCCAGGAAACAAAGACATTGAGAAATTATTCCGGTAAGCGATTCATCTTTGATCTTGTTCTTTCTCGAGTAATTCGAGGTGTTGCCTAGAATTTGAGCCCTCTTTTAAAATGCATTAGTAGTAGAATTTGATCCTTCTTTCACAATGTTGTGATGAACTGATTCATGCAGGGAGGCGATGGAACTGAAGTGACCATGCCCTGCATGCCCACTGCAGAGAGAAGCTCATGCAGAATCTCAAGCTCTGTTTTTTCTTTTGCATCCTCAGACAAAAGCGCTAAACTTCGAATTATGCGGCGCCTTCTGTTTTGACGTAATCCATGGACAGCAGCAGCTTACAGCAAAACATGTTATTGGCTAGTGGCTACTTATTTGGAGTTCTGTGGAACTCACATCCTGTTCTGTATGGAAGCGTGACAGCAGTGGATGGTGAACTGAATTGGTTATTGCTGGAATCAAATGTTTGGCAGAACATCATGATACTTTGCATTGCGAATTCCTGCACGTATTTGCGAAAGAATAGTTTTTTGCACTGATAAATGAGATAAGCTGCTACCATGAATTCACAAATTGTTGATACTTATTTTTGAAAAATCGTTGGTACTGTTTATGCTCTTTTTTACTTTTGCTTTAGTACTGTTCATGTTCCCTGTTGCTGTTAGCTTTATATACTTTTCTTAACTTGTCATCACGCGGCGTAATATGTCCATCATAGTTAGTCTGATGTGATATGTGGCCGCATCAAGGAGTATTATATTGTGCCTCTTCTAAAGACCAAATTTTACATCCAGCATTATATATATGATTTGTTTTATCCTCTGAATACTTGATTTTGCATCATCCATACTTTTATCCTCTAGCAAAATCTTGATACCCTAGTGAAAATTCTGTTATTTTGCTTCAGTTTCAGCAACATTATTACACCCATAGATGACTTACGCTGATTCGCTTAATTTGTGGTAAATAATTTCTTTGTCGAGGTTTGGTAGTTAGGGGTTTCTTTTGTTCCTGCACAAGTTTGATGTTGATTTGTAACCTCAGATTCGCCATGCTCCAATATTCCTTGCTAATGCTTGTGATAATCATGGTTTTCATGTTCCAAGGTAGAAGATGAGGAGATAAGTTAAGCACATGCTACTTTTGCTTGTGGGCAGGCCCAAATTGCAAATCTCACACAGTAATTTTCTGATGCTCAGACCGAAATTACACTGACTGAGTAGGATGAGGCCTAGGGGGTGCAAGTTTGTGACGCTCAGGGTACCCTCCGACCCTTGTTAGTTCAGCGAAATGAACTAAAATTTCAGAAGCGTTTCAAAAGCGATGTGTTTTTTTTTCTGAAATTTGGTTCATCCAGTCAAACTAAATAGGGTCAGAGAATACCCTAAAGGGTGCCAATTCGCATCCGCAGTGAGGCCCATCAACGTTTTTCGGTAGGTTTCATCAAGCTGCTGCAAGCGAGGGTCGTCATGTGTCGCGCATTCTACGTGTCAATGTCCTAAGTTGATGGGCGAATCACACTTGTGGGATATATGAAAAAGAAAAATAACGACTATTGGCCATTATTGTCGACCTGGATAACTTCATGGAGACACGAATGTGATCTTTAGTATACTCAAGAGATTGATCTTAAAAGTCAGTCTAATGAGCAGATGATACATCTTTAACACGAAGAGGAAGTCAAATGCTACCAACGGTCCAAAGCTCAGTTCATCCTCAAAGCAGACAGTGACACGAAGAGATGTTTCCATATGGTAGCTAATGGCCACAACCGGAAAAAGTTCATTTCCAGTCTCCAACAGGTTGAGGGTCAAAACTCTGGTTGGGGCTCCTGAGGAGGGCCATGTCTCTCTAGATGGGTCTTGAACCAATGATATCCCAGGTCTAATGAAATCTGTTAGATAAAACGAGAATAAACGAGATACGAGAGACACGGATTTAACGTGGAAAACTCTTGCAGGAAAAAACCACTGACGCACAAAGGTGCAATTCACCATGATGGAGTATTACAAGCACGAGACGACAGACTGTCTTTAGGTGCGACTAGAAAAGGTATATATGAGGACAATACATAAGAGTCCTTGGAGGACAAGTAACGAGTTGTACCTGTATGCGTTGGTACAAATGCAAAAGCCCACACCGTTTGTACTACGTCTAGTCCAACACGGTAGAATTTGGATCATAATTTAACAATCTCCACCTTAAGTCAAATTCCCTCCAGTACTCGAAAAAAGTAAATAACTTCATCCAAATCAGCATAAACACCTTGTGTGTCAAAGTCCATAGGACTAGTGAGAAATACCAACTACGCCTAAGCAAAGGTCAAACTTATTGGTAGGAACTGGCTTTGTCATCATATCAGCAGGATTATCATGCGTACTTATCTTTCATACCTTCAAATCACCTTCACCAACAACATCTCAATATAGTGATACCTGGCATCGATGTGCTTTGTTCTCTCATGATACATTGAATTCTTTATAAGACATATAACACTTTGACTGTCACAAATTACAGTAGGGCAAGATGAATCTTCACAAAGCTCAGTGTATAAACCTCTCAACCAGATAGCTTCTTTGCATGACTTGGACATAGCCATATACCCGACATCGGTAGTGCAACAAGCCACATAGACTGCAAAGTTGCTCTCCAACTAACCACACAACCATTAATGGTGCAAACATAATCTGTGAGTGATCTTCTCTTATCCAAAGCACCAGCAAAATCAGAATCAACAAAACTAACAAGTCCATCTCTAGTTTTCCCAAACTGTAAATAAGCATTAGCAGTACCTCCCAAGTATTTGAAAATCAGATGAACTACTTTCCAATGCTCTTTTTCAGGATTAGCCATGTATGTACTGACAACACTCAATGCATATGATAAATCAGAATGAGAACAAACAATGGCATACATAAATGAACCAATTGCACTCAAATAGGGAACTCTAGACATGTACTCAATATCATCATCTCACTCGGGACATAAGACTGCTAATAATTTGAAGTGTGCAGCTAACAGAGTACTTACTAGCTTGACATTATGCATATTAAAACAACGAATAACTTTATCAATATATCTCCTCTGACTTATATATACTTTTCCAGACAGTCTATCTTTGAATATTTTCATGCCAATTATTTTCTTTGCTGCACCCAAATCCTTCATCTCAAATTCATTACTCAAATGCTTCTTTAGTTCATCAATCTCTGACATGCTCTTTGCAGCAATTAACATATCACTAGTAGAAAAAGGACCTTTCGTCCGGAGCATTAGTCCCGGTCGGGTTTTGGACCGGGACTAATGTGACCTCTAGTCCCGGTTCCAACGGCTAGGCTTTAGTCCCGGTTCATTTGTGACCTCTAGTCCCGGTTGGTGTTACCAACCAGGATTAAATGGGTGGTGGCAGGCTGGCGTCAGGCTGGGGCCCCTACGAGCCCCTTTAGTCCCAGTTGGTATCACCAACCGGGACTAGAGATAGACCTTTAGTCCCAGTTGGTGATACAAATCGGGACTAAAGGGGTTGAGGCTTTAGTCAACCCCTTTAATCCCGGTTGGTGTCTCCAACCGGGACTAAAGGTTAGACCTTTAGTCCCGGTTGGAGATACCAACCCGGACTAAAGGGTTTTGAAAGTTTCTTTTCTGTTTTTCTATTTGTTGTCTGTTTTTAGTTTCTAATTTAAATTCCTTATATCTTTTAGGATATTTGATGTTTTTGAGTGATTCTTTTTGCATTAGATTCAAAATTTTGTCTAGTTTCTGTTTGTACCATTAGTTTTCAAATTTGAATGGTTTAAATTTGAATTTGTTCAAATTTGCTTCAAACCCTAGATTGTGAATAACTTGAGTTTAAAAATAGTTTTTAATTTAATTCTTTTTGCTCCTAGTCGCATGTTAGATTGTTGTCACAATAAGATTTATTTGGTTATTTTTATAATAATTTAAATTAGGATTTTAATTAAAACAGTAGTGTTTTGCTTATATAGTTGTTTTAGTCATTTAATTGTTGTCACTACAAATGAACTCTGAAAAGGTTGAAACTTGGCATGGTATCATCATTTCGACCACATAGCATGTGATAAAAAGTTGAGAGGGTTACAGCAAAAACTGGATGCACTTCGTGTACAAACTGGACCATCTCCTTCGAAGTATGAGCGTTTCGGACGAAAACTCATCTGTTACAAAGGCATTTCACTTTTTAACTTATTTCAACTCCATACTTTTTGTGTATTCAATATGCACCATTGTAAGCCACATCTTCAAATCTCAACCTTTTCTAACTTCATTTGCTACTTTTCATGCATTTAATGATTTTTTTGAGCTAAATGATCCTGAAATTAAAAAGCAATACAAATGAACACTGAAAAGGTTGAAACTTGGCATGGTATCATCATTTCGACCACATAGCATCTGCTAAAAAGTTGAGAGTGTTACAGCAAAAACTGGATGCACTTCGTGTACAAACTGGACCATCTCTTTCGAAGTATGAGGGTTTCGGACGAAAACTCATCTATTATAAATGCATTTCATTTTTTTAACTTATTTCAACTCCAGACTTTTTGTGCATTCAATATGCACCATTCTAAGCCATATCTTCAAATTTCAACCCTTTCTAACTTCATTTGGTACTTTTCATGCATTTAATAATTTTTTTGAGCTAAATGACCCTGAAATTAAAAAGCAATACAAATGAACACTGAAAAGGTTGAAACTTGGCACTTTAGTTGGTAGAATTAGTTTTGCTATATTAAAAAGTAATTCTTTTTGCCACTTTAATATAATTAACTTTAGTTTGTGCTGTTTGACAATAATTTAGTTTTTGTAATTAGTTAATATTACTTTATTGCTATGTTAGTTGTTTTAAATTTTATTTAAAAAAATAAATGATGTCATATTTGGATTCCTCACATTTTTTTGATAATAATGGATATATTATTTGTCGAATTTCGATTTATAGATTTAAAGATATTAATTATGCCATATTAAATGAATAAATGGCAAAATAAATAAATAAAATAATATTATTACTTATTTGATTTTCATTGAAATTCAATATTATTATTACTTATTTTGTTTTAATAATTGTTTGGAATTCAAAAAATTAAATCATGTGACATAAAGACCTAAGGGTTAATAGGATTGATAGCTTACTATTGTTAGGAAAACAACAAGTGCAGACTTGGAAACTAGGGGAAATAGAACTGGGAAGTTAAGGGTGCTGGGGCTGGAGTAGTGAGAGGATGGGTGACCGGTCGGGAAGTTAGACGATTTGGAATGACTGCTCCACGCTAGAGCAGTGAGGAGGGGTGATTAGAGATTAAATTGTCAAATAATTCAAAGATTTGAAAATCGGAAAAAACTTAAAAAAATCAAAAACAAAATTTCCAAAAAAAATTTCATTTTTTTCGAAATAATTCCTTTAGTCCCGGTTGGTATTAGTCCCGGTTGGTAACACCAACCGGGACTAAAGGTCCTCTAGCCTTGCTCCAGACAGTGGCCACGTGGAGCCCCTTTAGTCCCGGGTCGTAGCCAACCGGGACTAAAGGCTTGGACCCTTTAGTCCCTATACATTAGTCCCGGTTGGGGAACCAGGACTGAAGGCCCTTCCCAACCGGGACTAATGCCATATTTTCTACTAGTGTATCATCAACATAAAGAAGCAAATAGTTACCTGAACCATTGACGGTTTTCAAATAAATACAACTATCAAAATTAGACCTTTTAAAAACCTTGCGAGAGCATAAACGTGTCAAATCTCTTGTACCACTGTCTAGGAGATTGTTTCAATCCATAAAGAGATTTCTTTAACTTACATACACGTTTTTCTTTTCCAGGAAACAATAAAACCTTCAGGTTGTTCCATATAAATATCTTTTTTAATTCTCCATTTAAGAATGCAGTTTTAACATCTAATTGTTTAAGCTCAAAATCATGCATAGCAACAATACTGAGTAAAGTGCGAATAGAACTATGCTTCACAACAGGAGAAAAGACTTCATTATAACCTGGAATCTGGCTATAACCTTTAGCAACTAATCTTGCTTTATATCTTGCATCATCATTAATAGATAAACCTTCCTTTCTTTTGAAAACCCACCTACAACGAATACATTTCTTCTCTCTAGATAATTTTACTAAATCCCAAGTGCCATTATTTTCAAGTGATTCCATCTCATCATGTATAGCGGTCATCCACTTATAACTATCACCAGAAATAATAGCTCTAGAATATGAAGAAGGTTTATCATTACCTTAAATTTCTTCTGCAACAGATAAAGCAAAACAAACAATATTGCACTCTTCAATTAACCTTTCAGGTGCATTAATACCCCGCCTAACTCTGTCACGTGTTAGGTTCCAACCAAATGGAACAATAGGCTGAGTTGGAGTGACGTGTTCATCACCAACAACGGATTCATTATGTGCATCAACATTTTCCTTGTCATCCGCCAAGATCACCGCCGCTGCCAAGACCCAGCGCATCCAACCACCAGAGGCCACATCTATGGCACCCGCCTCCCAACGTAGCCGCTAGGAAGCCTGATCGTGCCGCAGCGGCGCTCCGTATCGCGACGCCCTTGCCCGTCAAATCCGGCCAGCATCGGATGCATGCGCAAGGGGGCAGAAGAGCCCTCTCATCGCTGGTGCCGGCCGGGCTTTGCCCGGTCTTGCCCTCTGGCAGCGGCAGGGGATGGTAGGAGCGGGAGGAGGGGCGGTGGAGGCGGTTAGGGTTCCCTCCCATCGCCTGCGGGGGCGACTCGGGAGCTCCGCTCAAAGTTCCTCTCGAACTTGAGATCTAACAACACCATATTGATCTGAAGGGATTCAGGAGGAGTGAGGTGGCCGCCGTTACAGGAGTGGTCAGCGGCGGAAGGTATTGGCCGCTGCGGCCAGAGTGGCCAGCAGCGCTAGGAGAGGAGTCGTAACCCAGCGAGGAGTGGTAAAAGCAAGAAGTGGCTGCACTGAGAACAAAAATTGAAAATTACAGCACTATACTTGCTGGCTGATGTATGGAAAGTGTGACCATATGTCCTAACGTGCTCACAAACTGCATCCCTAAAGAAGGTTGTGGCAAAGTACACCCTGGAGTGAATTTTGTTAGGGCACTGCTAGGCGCCAGTCAACCGGCACCAGTTTTGGCCTGTAATCCCACTAGGAAACGGCAAGGATTCCGGCAAACAACTTGAGCTTGTACCACCTCGTTTATAGCTGTAGAATTGTCTAAATTTTACGTGGTACTGTGGTGCCGTAGTACAAGTCCATCGTGTGAAAGCTGTGCTTCCCAGATTGCTTCATCTCAGCCTATACATTCAACAGAGTCAGCGTATATTTCTGATTCCTCTCATTCCAATGAACAGGACTCTAGACATGAATTATCTTCTCCTAGCTTTGCTTTTTCTCTTGTCTTTCTGCTAGCTAGCTATGGTATTCCAGGAATGGTATGAGAAGAGATGGAGAAAACAAGCACTGCTGCAATCTGTAATATCATGAGCGTTTGAGTAAGCGTTGCATGTTGTAGCATGCAAAGGAAAATGTTCTATGATGTTAATTCAATGCATGATTCCTGCTCTATCTTCCATCGTTGGAGATATATGATACGTTCATTTGTTGGAAGAATTTATGAGTCTTGTACCAAACCGCATGAATGAGACTGAAATTTGATTATTTTTCGAGAAGGATGGCCCTGGCCTCTGCATTATAGCACGGCTGAGATCTCTCTATACCCCTTCATAATAAAGGGTAGGATGGTCCTTTCACCCGCACCGATACGTGGGCATATACGCGACGTCCTTTTTTTCTTTCTAGCAGTGTCTTTTTTTTTTCTTGCGCGCCCTCAACAGTTTTTCACTGTTCTTTTTAAAAGAGTAAAAGAATGCATGCAATGGGATGTGAACTCACGACCTCTTGGTCTAAGGCCAACCACACTAACAACCTAGGACATCCTAATGCTTGTGAATATTTCCTCTTTTATTTGTTTTGTTCTACTTAAATTCACGGCTGGGCCGGCCCATTGTTGAATCTGTACTTTTATCACTATTTCTTTTTCGTTTTTTTTTTCTCAAAATCCGTCTCTTATTTTTTCAAAAAATACCCACGCTTAAATTTTTTGTAATTTTTTCTAAGAAATGTTTGATTTTCTTAAATTTTATTCATAAAGTACTAATATTCGTATTTTGAAAAATTTGTATCGGTATGTCAAAATATTGTTCGTGCGTTTCAAAATTGCTCAGCATGTCATAACACGAACGTACTTTCAAAACAGCGAAAAATATTTTGACACGAACATTTTTTTGAAGAATACTATGAAATTTGAAATTTAAATCAAAAATCAGAAAATATGAACAGAAATTTGAAACCAATTTATTTTACATTTCCGAGAACATATTTAATATTTCTGTAGAAGCAATTTGGATACAAGATTATTTTCTAAATTCCAAAAAATGTACCAATTTTTGAAATTTTTGTTCACAAATTTAATAAATGTTTGTGTTTTAAAAATGTTGATAAATTTTAAAAAGTATGCGCTTTGTAATTTGCGTACAACATCAATATTTGGGATTTATTGACAATTTTGGATAAAGTGTTCATGTTAATAAAATTTTCACACACAATATGAAATCCTAAAATTGTTGACAAATTTCAAAAAGTGATTCGGATATAAGAAAATGTTCGTTTTGATTTATAATGATAGAGATTGCAAATAACAAAAGCCTTGCCCGATGGGCCTACCCGAATCATCGCCTTTGAACACAATTATTGACGTGCATGAAATGACATCAATTTTTTTCAGCATGTGGGCATGCTCACGGCAGACCTCCATGCAAAATTTCAAAAAATTCGAACACCGAACGCACGTTGCGTCACGTTCGGTTAGTGTTTTAGGTTTTTTCACCGAAAAACCTTAAAATGAGTCAAATGTGAGAACTCAATAAATTTTATCACGGATGCTTGGCATGATGATGCTAGTGTGTGTGGAAAAAAATTAGGTCCATTCTATTGATGTGAGCATTTTTTGAAAAAGAAAAGGAAGAAAAAAAGGCAAAACAAAGAATAATAAGAAAGAAAAAGGAACAAAAAATGGATAATAAACAAGTCGCGGATTTATATATTTTAATTTTTAATTTTCTATTTAATAAATGTTTACAAAACTTAAAATTGTTTGATTGTGTTTGATTTTTTTTTCATGTGAGCATGTTTCTATTTAAACAAGCAATAAACGATCAGTTTTTTAAACAAACACTTTTTCTATTTAACAGATGTTCAGAAATTTAATCATATGATGTGAGCATTTTTCTATTAAAATGAATATTTTTTGACATATCTTTACAAATTTATAAAAATGCGAATATTTGTACTATATGAACAAAAATTTAAAAAGCGAACATTTTTTGAAATTTGAATTTTTTTTATAAGTGTGGGAATTTTTTGAAAAACAAATGAAAAAAATAAAAAAACGATAGAAAAGGAAAAAAAAGAATAGTGATAAAAGGACCGGTTCCATAATGGGCTGGGCGAAATCAAGTAGCACCAAATAGGAAAAAGAAGTAAATTGACACAAGCATTAGGATAGCCTAGTTGGTTAGTGTGGTTCTTGTTAGATAGAGAGGTCTTGGGTTCAATTGATGACGCCAGCACTATTTTTGAAGTTTAACACAAAAAATGAATACGACACCTTATATGCCTCTTAATTAATTGTTCATCAAGATTTTGCAAAATAATACATCAATAAGTCTTACGCCATAATCTTGGCAACAACTGTGGCTACTCCTATCAACTTGATGAAGGGGTGCAGATAATCGGAGCCGCATACCCAGACCTCACATCAAGACTCAACATCTAAAACCGGAGGCCCCAACCAAGCCTAATTGTCAGGTCTAAGTCACACACCGGTCCGGCTCACTCTCAGCAGGTACCCCATGCGCATGCTACAGAGGTTGTCGCCACCGTCTACCACTGAACCATCTTCAAAGCAAGTACTGACACATCGACGTTGACAGGCTTGTCGTCGACGCCATCATGGCGCCAGACGACGCCACGTCCCTACGCTTGACCGTGATCCCACATTCATCGCCGAGACCTTGCCGCACCGTGTCGCCGAGACTCCACTCCATCGATGCGTCACATGAAACGTTGCTCCACCTGCATCCTCCACCCAGCAACTGCTCCAAAACAATGCCCTCATGAGGGAGAGCGACACCGAGAGCGTTGCCATCGTCCGTTCTGGGATACCCGGATCTGGGTTTCCCCCGGAGCGATGCAAGCGGGTAGAAAGTGGCTGCAAAGGCGATGCCTTAGCAAGGTAACGACGCATAGACGTCGCCATTGTGCACCGGAGCTCGGGTTTCATCAGCAGCCATGCCTCCCCAACTCGCCGCCGGGACTAGCTGTGGGATCTAGGGATCCGCCACAACCAAGCGATCGACCACCTCCGGTGAAGGAGGAGGCCACCACTTCCATACCCGGGGCCGGAGCCCCTGGCTTCCTCGTGCCGTGGGACGAACCCAGGAGCCCACGTGCATGTATTGTAGCCTTGGTCGCGGCCCATTTGAACCCATCTGAGTCCAGGTCAGGCCCAAACCATTGTCGCCACCACCCACTGGCCTTCGCGCCGTCCGTCGCCACAAGCTCGCCGATCATGGCCTCCACCGCCATCCCACGTCACTGCCATTGAACGGCCGGAGCGAGCACCGCCGCTGCGATCCCGAACTTTGGCCAAGGTGATCCGCATCCGATGCCGCAAGGGCTTTGACCGACGACACTCCCGACGGCAGCGGCGGCAGGAGGGGAGGACTTGGCGCAGAGGAGGTCTAGAGATGGCCGGCGGGGGCACCCCGGTGTGACCCGAGGGGAGTACGGGACTGAAATCTGATGAAGCTCTGATGGTACTCTCGGTTGATGCCGCGTATATGTAGTTGGAGGTAGTATAATACAGTGTTGACGAAATACACTCCTCACACTTTTGCAAAGTAAAAGTAGAGAAGTAAAATATCGCAGACTACAATCCCATAAGTTGGTGTCCAGAGCTATCTCTCACGGCTGTCCCCGTAGGGGAAAATTGTGGTGGAGCTCAGGCTCCATGCACCCCTTATCTAGCAACCTATTTTCTGCATTGCGGTCCATCCTAAATAAAATAACATATGAACTTCAAACTTTGCAAGACTGCAAAAAAATAAAAAAAAAACTTTGCAGGACAGCAAAACATTCTAACCACACACTTTACGAGACATGCACAGAACCATGTGAATGAGACTGAAACCGATTAAACCTCCGATGGTACATTTGCTTGATGGGTGCATATGTGTAGCAAGAGGTACGATCTAAAGACATTCCTCACTTTTTCCTAGACTTTAAGAAAACTGTAAATAAACATTAGAAGTACTCCTTTTCAATGTTCCTTTCCAGGATTAGCCATGTATCTATCGACAACACTCAACACATATGATAAATCAGGACGAGAACAAACCGTGGCATACTCTAGACATGTATTTGATATCAACATCTCACTCGGGACATAAGACTGATAATAATTTGAAGTGTGTAGCTAAAGGAGTAGTTACTAGCTTGGTATTATGCATATTAAGACGACGAAGAACTTTATCAATATATCCCCTTTGACTTATATATACTTTTCCAAACGATATATCTCTGAATATTTCCATGCCAAGTATTTTCTTTGCTGCACCCAAATCTTTCATCTCAAATTCGTTACTCAATTGTTTCTTTACACTAGTGAAGAAATGACTAGCCACAACTTTTGTTCGTGGCGCGCCATTTCTTACCAATGCCAAAACTAATATTTTCAAATAGTGCCGACGTTGGCTAAATTCGAATGCCATAACTATTTGCTTAGTGCTGGAGTTACACATTAGGCCCATTAGGCCCACGCCAGCACTAGTCGGTTTTAACAGCTCCCGATGCAGTAAAAAAAATTATCCTTTCGTCCTCACTCTCGATCCCCAACTCGACCCGTCCTCCTCTCGATCCCCGCCGCCGCCCCGCCCGATGCCGCCGCCGCCCGACGCGGCCCGTCTCCGCCCGACGCCGCCCCTCTGACGCCGCCCCGCCCGACGCAGCCCGTCGCCGCCCGCACACCTCTCCTCGCCCCCGAGCACCTCCGCGGTAAGTCCGACGCCCCTCCCTCTCTCATATTTCTTAGTGTTAGGGTTCGGTTGTAGATGTGTAACGCGATCCAAAGTTTCTAGTGTCGGTATAAAAATTATTACGAGTATAAATGAATTTACCACAAGTTCATTCACGTCACCCAAACATTCCATTTTCATCCCTGTTAATAAAGAACATCACTTAATAAATGTTGCTCGATTAAGGCTTCCCATATACGTATATTGATTGGAACTCGGAGAGATTTTTGGAATCCTTTTAAATTTTAGTAAAGCTGAAGCAATTGTAACAGTTTTGAAGTCCCTAGCTCAAACAAAAAAAGAAGTTTGTGGCGGAGTCCATGATCCTTTGTAACCGCGGCACCTTCAATTGCATTGTTCTAGAGTTTTGAGATGCAAAGGCTAATAGCGAGTCGAGATGACCCCTAGAAACTTAGTTCTTTTTTATTGTTTATCCGATTGATAGGTTCATGTAATGTACATGTGGTTTGCAAATGGAATGCCTTTGGCAGTCGCTTTTAAATATGCACTAAATAATATATGTGCGTGGAATAAACAAAATAATGTTGTATATCATTATTTACACCTCTCACAAGCATACTATTTTTAACCAATACAAAATCAACACATTCTTCGAGTGAAAAAGGAAGCAATTTTTTTCTTTTTGCCAAATGTACATCGGAGATGTCTTCTACATATTTGGAAATGTTTAGAACAAAATACATTAATCTATAATCTTAATTTAGTTGTTGGACACCCATTAGAGTGAACTGTTGTGGACAAAATATAAAATATAAATTGTCATCTTTATATAGTGGACTATATGCAGCCAAAAATTGCATAAGTATGGCATGGGATCTAGCTTCATTTAATATACTTACCAATTTTTTTTGCGGGTGAATATATTTACCAGCTTGGCATGCAGTTGATAGGTTTCAATAGATATTGTTAATTAAACCAAAGTACGCGAAACATTCAAATGCATAGCTATGCCGAGGAGCTTACAAATATTTGATGATACACTCTAAAACATTACATAGTTGATGATAGATCTTGCAAATGTATACTTTTTTGGCACATAGTTGATGATAGAGCTTGCAAACGTATACTTTTTTCAAAGATAAATTTATAATAACATATTCAAAATAGCTAAAAAAAAGAATTACAATCGTTTGTGCTTCTATTTAATTTGTCTACAATTTTTCTGATAATACACTCTAAAACATTACACCACAAGGTTTTCTGTTTGATCCTAAAGCATGGCCGACTCTAGCATCTGGGAAGGCTCTTCTGAGCACATCTCGGGGTATGCCGAGGATAAAGGTGAAGTGAGCACCAACCAGGTAATTAAGGTTACAAAAAACATGCATGAGCATTGCAAATATCAATATATCTAGCCATTAATTAATTGTTGATGATTTGAGACCCTTGCCAGGCATAGTACGAGGTCTGCCTTCTCCAACACCCGTTGAGCAGCACAAATGTGACGTGGACGTGCTCAATCACGAGCTGATCGCGTCACATAAGAGTATCGTCAAAGCCGTGGAGGAGTTGAATGACTCCCTGAAGAAAGAGAGGGATAAGATTATCGATGACAATGCTATTGTCTATAGCAAGATAGCTAGTCTCGAAGATCAAATCGAATCGCTGAACCTCGAGATAAGTGTGATCAAGAAGGACATACTAGTCCTGAAGTCCGAGATGACTCAACTGAAGACGGAGAAAGCCCATTACATCATGGAGGGGTAGATGCATAGGAATAAGCTTCGTGGACTTAAGTTAGTCCTTAGAAGCTAGGTATAGTGTCGAGAGGGGCAGATCGATCGTCCATTGTGAAGTTTTGGCACTTTCTTTTGTGAATTGATGAAACATTTTTAGTTTGTGAAGTTGGTAGTATCTTTTGTGAATTGCTGAAACGTTTACTTTGTGAAGTTTGCACTACTGTGTATTTTTTATTAGCTAAATATGCCAGTGCCGGTGCGCAACTCTGTCCAACGTCATAGGTATTCAAAATACGGCTGGCGTCGTCTTCAACGCCACCATTAAATTCCAACAGTGGCAACATATTGGTGGCGTTAGGTGCCTACGCCAGCAAGACCATTTTTACCACGTCATAGCTATGCTTTTCTGAACTAGTGTTAGTTCATCAATCTCAGACATGGTCTTCACAGCAATTAACATATCATCAACATAAAGTAGCAAATAAATAGCTCAACCATTGACAGTTTTGTAATAAACACAGCTATCATAATTAGACCTTTTTAAAACCTTAAGAGAGCATAAATGTGTCAAATCTTTTGTACCACTGTCTAGGAGATTGTTTCAATCCATAAAGAGATTTCTTCAACTTACAGACACTCTTTTATTTTCCAGGAAATAACAAAACCTTCAGGTTGTTCCATATAAATATCCTCTTTTAATTCTCCATGTAAGAATAAAGTTTTAACATCTAATTGTTTAATCTTGAAATCATGCATGGAAACAATAATGGGTAAAGCGCGAATAGAGCTATGCTTCACAACAGGAGAAAAGACTTAATTATAGTACTTGGAATCTGGTTATAAACTTTAGCAACTAATCTTGCTTTATATCTTGCCTCATCATTAGGAGAAACACCTTCTTTTCTTTTGAAAACCCACTTACAATGAATATGTTTCTTCTCTCTAGGTAATTTTACTAAATCTTAAGTGTCATTATTTTCAAGCGACTCCATCTCCAGCAAGACCTAGCACACCCAACAAACGGAGGCCACATCTGTGTCACCCGCCTCCCAACATAGCCGCTAGGAAGCCAGATCGTGCCACCGCGACCCTGCGTATCACGAAGCCCTTGCCCGTCAAATCTGACCCACATTGGATCCATGTGCGAGGGGGCGGAAGAGCCCTCCCGTTGCCGGCGCCGGTCGGGCTTCGCCCGGTCACGTCCTCTGGCGGCGGCAGGGGAGGGGAGGAGCGGGAGGATGGGCGCACGGAGGCGGTTAATGTTCCCTCCCGTGGCCCATGTCGACGACTCGGGAGGGGCAACTAGGGAGCTCCGCTTAAAGTTCCTCTCGAACTTGAGATCTAACAACGCCATATTGATCTGAAGGGATTCGGGAAGGGTGAGGTGGCCGCCGTTACCGGAGTGGTCAGCGGCAGGGGAGGGGAGGAGCGGGAGGATGGGCGCTCGGAGGCGGTTAAGGTTCCCTCCCGTGGCCCGTGTCGACGACTCGGGAGGGGCAACTAGGGAGCTCCGCTTAAAGTTCCTCTCGAACTTGAGATCTAACAACGCCATATTGATCTGAAGGGATTCAGGAAGGGTGAGGTGGCCGCCGTTACCGGAGTGGTCAGCGGCGGAAGGTGGTGGCCGCCACGGCTAGAGTGGCCAGCAGCGCTAGGAGAGGAGTCGTAGCCCAACGAGGAGTGAATTTCGTTATAGGTAAAAGCAAGAAGTAGCTGCACTGAGAACAAAAATGGAAAATTACTGCACTATACTTGCTGGCCGATGTATGGAAAGTGTGACCATATGTCCTAACGTGGTCACAAACTGCATCCCTAAAGAAAGTTGTGGCAAACTGCCCCCTGGAGTGAATTTTGTTAGGGCACTGCTAGGCGCCAGTCAACCGGCCGGCACCAGTTTTGGCCTGTAATCCCACTAGTACCACCTAGTTTATAGCTGTAGAATTGTCTGAATTTTACGTGGCACTGTGCTTCCGTAGTACAAGTCCATCGTGTGATAGCGGTGCTGCTCAGCTTTCTTCATCAAAGCCTATACATCGAACAGAGTCAGCGTGTATTTCTGATTCCTCTCATTCCAATGAACAGGACTCTAGACATGAATTATCTTCTCCTAGCTTTGCCTTTTCTCTTGTATTTCTGCTAGCTAGTATGATATTCCATGGATGGTATAAGAAGAGATGAAGAAAACAAGCAATGCTACAATCTCTTATATCATGAGCGTTCGAGTAAGCGTTGCATGTTGTAGCATGCAAAGGAAAATGTTCTATGATGTTAATTCAATACATGGTTCCTGCTGTATCTACCATCGTTGGAGATATATGATACGTTCATTTGTTGGGAGAATTTATGAATCTTGTACCAAACCGCATGAATGGGACTGAAATCTGATTATTTTTTCGAGAAGGAGGATGGCCCCCAGCCTCTGCATTATGGCGACATGTAGCCATTTAATTAATTATTCATCAAGATTTTACAAAATAATACATCAATAAGTCTCAAGCCATCATCTTGTCAACAACTGTCGCTATTCCCATCAACTTGATGAAGGGGTGCAGATAATCGGGACCACATACCCAGACCTCACATCAAAACTCAATATCTAAAACCGGAGGCCCCAACCAAGCCGAATTGTCGGGTGTAAGTCACACACCGGTCTGGCTCACTCTTAGCAGGAACCCCATGCGCACGCTGCAGAGGTCGTCGCCACCGTCCTCCACTGAACCATGTTCAGAGCAAGTACTGACGCATCGACGTTGCCAGGCTTGTCGTCGATGCCACCACGTCCCTACGTGCGTTCATCATCCCACATCCGTCGCCGAGACCCTGCCGTGCCATGCCGCCGAGACTCCACTCCGTCGATGCATCACATGAAACATCGCTCCACCTGCATCCTCTGTCCAACAGCTGCTCCAAAACAATACCCTCATGAGGGAGAGCGCCAATGAGAGCGTTGCCATCGTCCGATCTGGGATACCCGGATCTGGGTTTCCCCCGGAGCGATGCGAGTGGGTAGAAGGTGGCTGCAACGGCGATGCCTTAACAAGGTAACGGTGCATAGACAACGCCATTGCCTACCGGTGCTCGGTTTTCATCGGCAGCCATGCCTGCCCAACTCGCCGGCGGCACTAGCTGTGGGATCTAGGGATCCACCAGAACCATCCGGCCGACCACCTCCGGCGAAGGACGAGATGCAGCATGTACTGCAGCCTGGGTCGCGGCCCGTCTGAACCCATCTAAGTCCAGATTAGGCCCAATTATTGTCGCCACCACCCGCTAGCCTTCGCGGCACCCGCCGTCGCAGCTCGTCGATCCTGGCCGCCATCGCCACCCCATGTCACTGCCATTCAACGGCCGGAGTGAGCGCCACCGCTGCGATCCCGAACATCGGCCGAGGAGATCCGCCGCCGCCGCTGCGATCCCGAACTTCGGCCGAGAAGATCCGCCGCCGACGCCACAAGGGCTTTGACCGGCGACACTCCCGACGGCGGGAGGGAAGGACTTGGCGCACAGGAAGTCTAGAGATGGCCGACGGGGGCGCCCCGGTGTGGCCCGGGGGGAGTACGGGACTGAAACCTGATAAAACTCCGATGGTACTCTCAGATGATGCCACACATATGTAGTTGGAGGTAATATCATACAGTGTTGACCAAATACACTCCTCACACTTTTAGAAAGTGAAAGTAGAGAATTAAAATATTGCAGACCACAATCCCATAAGTTGGTGTCCGGAGCTATCTCTCACGGCAGTCCCCGAAGGGGAAAGTTGTGGTGGAGCTCAGCTCCATGGCACCCCTGATCTAGCCATCTATTTTCTACATTGTGATCCATGCAAGCATTTTTATCCTTTTTGTCTATCCCAAATAAAATAACATATGAACTTTAAACTTTGCAAGCCCGTAAGGAAAAAACTTTACAGGACAACAAAACATCCTCACTACACACTTTACAAGACATGCACTGAACCATGTGAATGAGACTGAAACCGAATAAACCTCTGATGGTACATTTGCTTGATGGCACACAACTTTTTTTAACACATTACAGACACAAGCGCTCTTATAAATGCGCATACGCTCACCCCTATGAACGCACACCCACACTCTACCCCTATGAGCATCTCCGAGAGACTGAGCCGGGATATCATCTTCAGATTTACAAAGTCACCGTAGGCGTCTCGTCGTTGACAGGAACGTCTCCTAACATTGAATGCGCATCGCCGAAAATCCTGAAATAATTCCGGAAATTATGCGAGCACCAGGACTTGAAGGACTTAAACCCTAGTGGGTTGGGAATACCGCTGTCCCTCTAACCATCCAACCATAGGTTGGTTCACAAACACATAACCTTTTAATGTATCTTAACATAGACTTGAACTAGAATGCAAGCAAGGCATGCAGACAAAAATCTGGCTTGTTCTTTGCTAACCCTCGTAAACAAAAAGCACGAAGCAATTATCAGGGAAAAAAGCACGAACAATGCATCTTCTTCAAAATTTTGATATCGAAGACATTGTCGATCAGAACCACATCACACTTTTCATTGCGGATTTTCAAAGAGAAATCAAGAGAATAAAAATAGGAGAATAAATATTGCACAAAAGCACAATATAAATGAGAAGTATTGCCTGGAATCGACCTTGCATGGATCGCGATGGTGGGTCACCGATCATAACAGTCAGGGTAGTCACCGACCTTGAACCCAAACCTTTACTTATTTAATCCCAGATATATATGACAAGCTTTGCTCACCAATTAGATTCAGCTTGAAGAATTTTTTTTTTTTGAACAAAGGGGCGGCGCCAAAGGCGCCTTTCGTTAAACTGAAGCACAAGTTACATATTTGATATTACAGTGCATGGCATTTATTTGCCTAGCTTGAGAAGCATAGGACACTGATCTGCTAAATGAAGTTTGTTTTTACAATTGAAGACAGGGCTGGCATTGATATCTGAAGAATAGGTTGCAGCTGCATTATCATGAGCCCTATTGTTACTTCTCTGGGGATGTGGTTGATTTATGTCTGAGTATGGCTAGTCGTAGAAAAGAAATCTGCTAGATAGCTCCTAATCTGCCAGCGCCCAGGATTGCTATGGATATTTCTGGGCACTGTTGCATGTGCTGAAATCTGATTGTCCGTGTAGAAAGTAATATCTCCTGCTGTAGTTGTAGTGGCCACCTGACCTGCTACCTGTGGCGCCAATGCTTCAGCCTGTAGTGGAGAGCAGACATGGTCTTCAGATAGAGGAATGCTCATGTTGATCTCCTTTTGCTCTTTCTCCATACAGATGAAGATTCCAATTGCTACGATATTTGTCTCCTCTTCCAATGCTTCAGCCTTTACTGTGGCCGCATCCGAGTAGATCCTGCAATCTGAAACAGTGGTTGTTCCTTCAAGAACCATATGCTGGGTATTTGGAACCTTGGGACTGTGTTTACTTTGCCAAATGTTTTGTCCTTTTAAGTTCCAGGTTTGTAGCGCTAGCTGTTGATTTTTGAGAATTGCCTGCATTGCCTGATAGACCTGTGTGGGTTTAGTCTCCTTCCTGCCAAAGAGCATGTCATTTCTGGCCTTCCACAAGCACCAAAAAAATGTTAAAATATTTATGAGAGAGGCTTGAGGATTCATGACGTGGCTTGGTGGTGCTTTCGAAGAGAGTGTCATTGCGTAGCTCCAACGTGCCACAGTAAAAGAAATTGCATGCATGAGGCCACATCATGCGTCTTACCATGGAAGTCACCATTATGTTAAACATTACTTGTGGGCTTGACACCTTATTTCGTTATCGAACAACAAGGGCTCGGTTTGTGCTTCTTGTGAGAGATTACCCCAATATATTGTTGTGACTATTTCTATTTGTTACATCAACCATAAAAATTGTAGTAGTGGGTAATTTACTCACAATGTCATTAAACATGATGACATCTTTACTGGAGAGAGGGGGGATAGAGATGAAAATGGCTTTTATTTCTTTTGCTTGCTATCCTGAAAAATTGCCTCTACATAGAAAAATCAAGACTTTATTTGGAAGACACGTATGGGCTCATTATATTATTTCTCCTTTGCTAATCCTCATAAGAAGAACACAAATCATGACCTCCGCTGCTTTAAACTCGCACAGCTGGCACTATTGTGCTGCCAAATATTCCAATGCAACATCCTCTATGGATTTAACATTGCCCAAAATCTACGTGCAACTGTCGTGCCGTAGTACAAGTCCAGCTTATGATAACTGTGCTGCTCAGCTGACCTCTGTATCCCAGCCTATGCATCAAACATAGTTAGCTTGTGTTTCTGATTCCTCTCATTCCAATGGATGAGAATCTAGACATGAATTACCTTCTCCTAGCTTGTCTTTTCTCTCTTGTATTTCTGTTAGCTAGCTATGGTATTCCATGGATGGTAAGAGAAGCGATGCGGAAAACAAGCAATGCTACAACCTCTTATATCATGCGCATTTCAGTAAGTGTTGCATGCTGTAATATGCGAGGGGAAATGTACTATGACGTTAGTTCAATGCAAGATTCCTGCTCCATCTACTACGTATCGTTCAATATATATCATAAGTTCGTTTATTGGGAGAATTTACGAGTCATGTACCAAACGGTGTGAATTGGACTGAAACCCGAAGAAGCTCCAATGGTACTCTCATTTGAGTCGAAGGAAGACACTACTCACCTCTTTAGACAATATACAAGTCGAGAAGTAAAATATTGCTGACCACAGTCCCATAAGTTGGCGTAAAAAAAAAACACAACCGTTTAAGTTAATTTTAACATAGACTCGACGTGGAAGGCAATAAAGCATGCAAACGAGAATCTGGCTTTTGCTAACGCTCCTGAAAAAAAGCATGAACCAAGCCCCTGCTTGTCTCTGCATGGTCAGTCTATACATCCTACCATACATACTCAGTTTTTGTTCCTGGAACTCTCACACCCCTACCAAACTGATAGCTTCAATTATCTTCACCTTGCTTTTCCATTTTATTCTGCTACATGTATAGTCTCTTGTATGGATGGGTATGTATGGACGTGGCAGAGGAAAAGCTAACAACCCACCTCCTATTGTATTTGGAGCTTCTAAGTAGGTGTTGCATGGTATATAACACACAAATAAAAATGTTTTTGACATCAATTCAATGAGAGATTTCTGCTCTGCATAAACTAAGACATATGTTTGAAAAATGGCTCTCGACATGCCAAGGTCCGTAGCACGATTGATATGCTGTGTACCAAAGCGATGACTTCCGTTTAGCAGCCATCTCATTATTGTTTACAGTACCTCCCAATTCAAACCCAACTACTCTTGTGGAGGTTCGCTCAATAAAGGCTCCATGAAATTTACAGTGGTTGTTCCGGTATTTTTTTTCTTCTTTTTCTTGCTTGCTATCCTGAGAAGATTGACTACCAAAACAGTGCTGTACTATGATCCTTTAAAGTCTAACTGATGGTGCAGACCGGCTATCAATCAACGTGATCTATTACTAGTGCATTGACGACTGCAGCAGCATACGTGTTTCTGATTCCTCTCATTTCAATTTACAAGACTCTAAAGTTGAATCATCTTCAGCTTGATTTCCCTCTCTTGCGTATCTGCTTGCTAGCCATTGCATTATATGGATGGGTATGAGAAGTGATAGGAAGAAAGCAATGCTACTGCCTCTTATATCATGACTTCATGAGCTTTTGAGTAAGTACTGAATGATGTCAATTCAATGCAAGATTCCCTGCTCTATCACAAGTTCTTGTAGGGAGTTTTATTTATTAGTTGAGATGTTGTTGGGAGAATTTACTAATCTTACAGATGTTGTGGCAATGAAATTTAGTCGCACAAATTGAATTGCAAGATTCTTGCTCTATCACAAGTTCTTGTAGGGAGTTTTATTTATTTGTTGAGATTTTGTTGGGAGAATTTACTAAATCTTACAGACGTTGTGGCAATGAAATTTAGTTGCACAAATTCTGATTTTAGGCTCTTCTCTCAGGCAACAGCCTCCAGATGACGAAAGAACCAAGATCCCATAAAGTACCAGCACAGTACAACACAGCTAGCGGTACCACAAGTCTCGGCGTACAGGCTGATGCAACAAACACTTGACAAAAAGGAACTTGCAATACTTCATCCTGCGGAACGAACAAAGTCTCAACCTGGATATTCGTCATGTACACAAAGCCACAACCAAACTTAGAAATTTTCAACTTAGCAGCTCCTTTCAAGATGGATATATACAAAATACAAAATTTCGACATGACCTTCGTCAATAATAGGATATATTGGTCGCCAGAAATTTGACGAAACGGAAATTCATCAATGTTGCACCAAAACATTGGCAACCCCGTGCATTCCCTGCAAACAATACACAGCAACACAAAAATTCACCCACAATTCATTACATCTATCTCAAAAATTCAACCACAATTCATTACATATCCATCAAAACAAAATTTCAACCATATTTCTCAAATCCATCTCCGAAACAACTCACAATGTTACAATTACAGCTAATTTACTCTAAAATGGTGTGTAGAAATTCTAACCCATATGTCTATGAACTTAAAATAAAAAGAAAAAAGAATCTAACTTACTGGCGGAATCGAGGTGTTGGCGACGGTGGGGCAGGGGGACGATGGCGCGGGAGGTGGTAAAGCAGCCAAGACGAGGTCGAGGTGGTTGGGGCCGGTGGCGCAATGGCGGGGGAGGGGGTAAAGTAGTCGCGGCAAGGTCGAGGTGGTTGGGGGCAACGACGGCTCGAACAGCGTGGCGAACGGTCGGGCAGGGGCACGACGACGGCGTGAGCGGCGACGGCATCCGAGGAGCTCAACGAAGGCGTCGACGGCACGAGATGTGGAGGAGGGCGACGACGAAGGTGGCGGCGACGACGTGAGAAACGGAGTGTGTGAGCGCGCGAAACGAAACTTTGGCTGTCAACACCCCCCCCCCCCCCCCCCAAATCGGCTAAGACAAGGGAAACATAGCTATGGCGTTGGTGATGTCACCAACACCATACCTATGTTATATTTGGCACTGGTGATGTCAGCAACGCCATATCTATTTTTTGTCAAGAAGTATAATTTAATTTTCAAAGGTCAATACAAATGATGAATAATAAAATACGGTCGATACAAATGCTGCCAAATAATAAATAAAAGATAGATAAAATCAACTATGGCGTCGTTTCTCATTTCTCTGGACAGAACTTTTTCTCTTATTTGTGTGGGCGCTCTCAACGGAAGCTTCTGCATCCGACATGCTTCTGCGTCTTTTCTTACACTTTTCTTGCCGAAGAACGTCATCTTCTTGTTGATAGATGCCAGATTGATCATAGTCATCTAGATCTTCCTTCTTGGACAGTTTTTTATCGCTGCGTTCTTCGTGCCCTTTGTATGAAAGGTTTATCGTCTCAAGAACCTCCGCACGGCCTTCCTGCCAGCCGAGGTGATTTTTATGTTTTGAAACCTTCTTCAGACTTCCTTCTAGCTCATCATCATGTACCGCCCCTTCGACTTCGGCATCCTCCTCTTTCTCACTATGACTTGTCCACCATGTGTAATCAAGCATGAAAGCATGTTTCAACAAGTACATCTTCACACGACCAGTAGAAGGGTTAATCAAAACTTTGTTTTCGCACTTCTTACATGTACATAATATCTTTGTTTCATCGTTCCAATTCATACCTTCGAACGCGACCTTGAAGAACCGTTTTATGGTTCGATTATATATATATATATATATATATATATATATATATATATATATATATATATATATATATATATATATATATATATATATATATATATATATATATATATATATATATATATATATCGTGCACTTTCACAGTGCCTACAAAAAATGGTAAAAAACCATTTTAGTATTACTACACATGCATAAAATTGCTAAAAAGTTGAAACCTAAAATATATTGGACATTATTATTACATACCTAGATTACACACGATCGATAGTCGTCGATATAGCTCTCAAACGATCGGCCAGAGGCCGGCCACGTATGTCACGATCTGTATAGAGACATGCCATTAATTAGATAGAGATACCATCAAGAGCTTGCCTATAACCAGGGCTATATATAGAGATGCAAATACTTCTGGCGTACTACCTTTAGGAATGCCACCACAACATCTATGGACCCCATAACATGTACCGATGGCGTGCAACACAAGCAGTACGCCAACAATACAGGACATAGTGCCAGCGTGGGAATTTTGGCCACGCCAACAGTAATTTGCGGAAGGTGAGGAAGCTGGACTCCACGTATAAGTGAGGTTCGACAGAATTTCTACGCCACCACTATGTACATAGCAATGACGTGTAAATTACGGCTACACCAGCACTATTTGAAAATATTAGTGTTGGCATTGCTTCAAAAATGGCGCGCCATCAACAAAAGTTGTGGCTAGTCATTTCTTCACTAGTGTTGGTATAGTC
The DNA here is from genome assembly GCA_039707655.1 of Elymus sibiricus. Classification (NCBI taxonomy): domain Eukaryota; kingdom Viridiplantae; phylum Streptophyta; class Magnoliopsida; order Poales; family Poaceae; genus Elymus; species Elymus sibiricus. The sequence goes on from CM077663.1 coordinate 62,355,353, forward strand.
CCATATCAGGTGGGCGGTAGGGGTAGAACACGACTTGCGGCGGTATCCCCTCCTATTAGGCTACTCTCTGAGGGAGGGAGAGGGGAGAGGCTCAAGGCCTCTCATAAGTCTGTGCTACTCTTCGGTTGGGCCTGATTGACGCATGTTGGTCGAAAATGCCGATGTTAGCGGACCCGGGATTACGTAACGGTTGTCGCATACAAAGTTCAACCAATTACCTGCAAGCATGCACATGTTGTTTTTCTATGAAGAGTCTGTGGTGCCACTTCTCGCTCTTGCCCGACATATAAAGTGTGACAGTCCCATTTTCATGTGGAAAGTGTTCAGCTGCAGCTAACGCATGTTATGATGTGGTTACATGAGGACAAGATGATATGCCATTACAAAACATACAAGTAAATGAAAAGTCAGGATGAATGGAAAAGGCACGGTTCCAATTGTAAAGCAAGGAAAAAACATTTATCCAATTGTTCACAAGGTTCATAGGGAACCTGGACATGACAAGATTTTCTCGATGAAAACAGAAATGTACATCATATACCGCAACAAACAGTTCAAATTAATAGCAATGAGCTGGCGAATTCAACATAAAAGAACAAAAAATTACCAGAAGAGGACTAGGTAGTTGAACATTGCACTTCCTCATGGTAGCCACAAATACAGTAATTTCAGGTTTAAATTTCTTGATAATCTTGTTTACTCTGTCCATTTGTGCTCCTGATAGACAACTCCTAAATATTACCCCATTATAAGCTTATGGAGATGCCGGATGATCATCTGACTCAGAAGATTCGTATTCTCGAGCACTGTCTTCTTTTGTATAAAATTTCACTGGTAATTCAAGGTTTAAGGCATACATGCATGTAAGTTGACAATATAACCTCATTTCTTAGATGAAGAGGGCGCAACAGCCACCTTCGTGATATTCTTACTATGGCTAGAACTTCCCCTTTCAATAGCGTTTGGTTTGCTTGTAAATATATCAAACTTGATTAAATTTCGGCCGTTTGTTTAATTATCAGTTTAAAATGTGGGCAGATTTTTTTGTGCCCGGTTTGATGGCCGGCGTTGGAGATGCCTTTATTGCTAAAATCAATAAGATATTCACTGGTTTTAGGGACATTACTTCGTGGTCTACAAGACAGTCGTAGTGTCAAGAGGAAATAAATAATTTACGATGTAAAATATGTACATTAGGTTAAATATCAATTACTAAGCATCAACACTATTTTTTTATTTTAATCCTACAAGATCCTCCTACAGACGAGTCACGAGTGGCTGCCAATCTATGGCATGTGTCCAGATGCTTACTGCCACATTCAGAACCCTGGCATCCTACCGCTAAAGGGTACATTCATTCTCGATTCTTGTCATTCCTATCAGCTGTTTGCACACTTTATCAATCATGTACTCACTTGAGCTGTTTCTATAAAAGTGTACGAGACGAGTGGCTAGTGAAAAGAAGGACCACCTTAGCGTATGCATCCTACGGTTAAAGGATCTATTCATTCTCGATTCCTCTCATTCCCATGAGCAAGTTCTACACTTGAGGTGTTTCTATGGAAGTGTGTGAGAAGTGACAAGGTAAAATAAGGACCATCTTTTCTCGAGTGCACATAGTGCAATGGCCAAAATGATATCCTCTTATATCATAAGATCTGATTCCGAGTACATATTATTGCTTGGTTGTCGTCATAAATGTTAGTTCAATATATCAAGCTTATTTTTGTGTTCTCTACTCTTTTTACGGTTACGCAATCCCGGTCAGCTAACCCTGCGTTTTGACCCACTTGCGTCAACCAGGCTCAACCAGAGGCCTTGGGTGCTCTCGCCTCAAAAGACTAGCATGTTAGGAGGGGCACCACTATCCTTATAAGTCGTGTTATATGTCCCTTGCCGTAACCGATGTGGGACTAAACCCCACATGTACAATTGCCAAAATTCATTTAGTAGAAGAAGAATTGAATTACTCTTCCATATGAATGCACTCCATAATACAAAGTAGGTCCTTATTTAAATTGAAACTTCCCATACCCAAATGTATGTAAGGTATACCTCTTTCTTTTGTTTTTTTGACATCTAGGTCTACCTCTTTTCAATTTAACTAACAGGATTGTCTACTACATATGGTAACTGCCACTACTGAAAAAAATGTCTACGCCGGGTTCTTTAAGCTACACCGAGAGCCAAAGTACGGGATCTCAGCAAAGGCAGTCTAAGCCCAGAACCATACTCGGCAACTAGTAGGACACACAAAGACATGTCGTTGCCAAGAAACAAGTGAAAGGTACTCGGCAAACAAAAGAGACTCGGCAACCGTGTCATAAGCCGAGAGCTAAAGAGTAATTAAGCACAACAATTAGGTACCACATAGCAACGCCATCTGTGGTTGACGGCTTCGTGACGCGGGGGTTATCTTTGCCGAGAGCTGCCCATCTAGGTGTCCAGATACATATTCAAAAATTCATTTTCTCCATGCAGGAAATCTTTGTCGAGCAGCCTCACAAGAAACTCAGTATAGCTCAGCCATTTCTCCAGGTAATGCCATGTGGGCCTTTTTCACCGACTGCTTTCGAACTTGGCATACATTTTCAAAAATTCATTTTCTTCGTGCAGAAAAACTTTGCTAAGTGGCCTGATGTCACGCTCAAGATGCGATCATATCCTTATTTTGGCACGAGGGCCTCGACAGAGATAGAAGCGCATCTCGTCGTTTTGCAAGAATGGATATCATTACAAGTACATGTAAAGAAGAGATGAGTATATGAAATTGGCTTACACTCGCCACAAGCTACATCAATATCACCTCAATACAACAACGTATCCAAACATCATACAGAAGAGCAGGGTCCGACTACGGACGAAAACAAACGATAAAATGACATCCATCCTTGCTATCCCAGGCTGCCGCCTGGAACCCATCCTAGATCGATGAAGAAGAAGAAGAAGAACTCCAAATCAAACAGACATCGCGCTCACGTCATATCATCGCATTACCTGTACCTGCAACTATTGTTGTAGTAATCTGTGAGCCACGGGGACTCAGCAATCTCATTTTTAAGGGTATCAAGACTATTAAAGCTTAATGGGAGAGGTATAGTTAAGTGGTGAGGCTGCAACAATCACTAAGCATTTATTTGAGTGGCTAACTTACGAGTACAAGAATAAAGGGGGATGGTTGTCGAATAAACGGAAGTCATCTAGCAATGATCTCTAAGAGATCCTGAACACCTATTTACGTCAAACATAACCCCACCGTGTTCCCTCTCGGATAAGGACTCACGAGAAGAGACAGTCACGGTTACGCACACGGTTGGTGTATTTTATTTGAGTTTACTTCAAGTTTGCTATGACCGGGTGTTAAACAAAGTTTCCAAGTTGCCACGTAACCGCGGGCACGGCTTTCCGAAAGATTTAACCCTGCAGGGGTGCTCCAACTCATCCATCACAAACTAACCACACGCAGCGGGAATAACCTCGACCACGAATCTCGTGATCTTCCTAGGCAATTCCACTGGAAAACCGCAACCTCGAGATAGCCCAAAGTATCGGAATTCCTCGCACAAGACGTTCGAGAAAGGTAAAACAAATCCAGCAAGGCCGCCCGGCGTGTCGACGAACCCGATAGGAGCCGCGTATCTCGTTCTCAGGACACAACGGATAAGCGAAGCGTACGGTGGCCTGATAGACATCTCCCGAGTTGCCCCGGGTTGGCCCCGCACGGTGCTTTAGTTTGGACCAACACTCATGAGGAGCACTGGCCCGGGGTTGTTGATTAAAGATCCGCGGGTGCCGGCGGGTCCCTATGCAATGTTGGGCCTTGCCAGACAAGTTTTATCCTAAAACAAAAGTCAAAGGGGTCCCCATAACAACTCCGAGCATATTAGGAGCGCTCAATTATGGAACATAACACCGGTACACAAGTAACTAGGGGCGGCAAGAGTGGAACAAAACACCGAGCAAAAGGCCAAGCCTTCCACCCTTTACCAAGTATATATGTGCATTAAATTAAATAGCAATAATATTGTGATATATCAAAAATATCCATGTTACACATGGAAAGAGCTTGCACCTGCAACTAGCAACGCTATAAGAAGGGCTGAGCAAGCGGTAACATAGCCAAACAATGTTTTGCTGGGATGTGGAGTGGTTAGAGGCTTTTCATGGCATTTTAGGAGGCTTGACAAACAAGTGGTAGGTAGCGAGACAAGCAATAGAAACGAGACATCTAGCATGGCAATGATAGTAATGGTATCCAGGGAAATGGTCATCTTGCCTGTGATCCCGCTTGGAAGAAGAACGAATCCGTGACGTAGACGAACCAACGTAGTCGAACGAATCCTCACACTCCGAACGCTTTCGGAACTCTATCGAGAAGAAACAATCCGAAAACAACAATCAATGCATGATAAACACCACAACATATGCATGACATGATGTGCAAACAAATATGATGCATGTCCGGTTTAAAATATGCAAGGCATGGCAATCACAACAAACAATTACTACACATTAAGTGAAGCTTAATATGCAACGAGTTGCATATTGACGAAACTCCACGTTCGAATCATTTAGTTCACTCTCGTTTAGGTACTCATCAAAATTAAATGTTGTTTAACATGGGTGGTTATGGCATAATGTAAAGAAGGAACTAAGCAATTTTAAATGGAGAAGGAGAGCATAACAACATAATAACTCTCCATATTACGGGGTGAAGGATGAACAACTACATCAACTAGACATTTTAAATGAGGCCGGAAGCAACATATAGCATTTCCAAAATGACCCCACATGCAATTTATGAATTTAGTTAAGATCTGTCCTAAGCATATTTTATAGTCGTTAAACAGCAATATAAAGTGTGCTATGAGATTCTACACGTTTCTCTAGTCAAGTTACATATGTGGAACATTTTTATCGGAGCTACGGTTATTTAGTTATGAAATAAATCATTTTACATGGCATTTACACAAAACACATGATAACAGCAAGTTAAACATTTTTAACATGGCTGAAAGTTGGTTATTGTGAATCTACACGAAATTCTAAGCATTTTTCGTATATAAAGTATTTTAGTCCGATGCACGGTTGTGGTGTTATTAAATGCATGATCTAGGGGGACTTTTCTGTAAAACAGTAATTCTCAGGATAATGTTGAAAATCGCAGAGACAAAAAAAAACAGATTCAGACCGAATCTCAACAGAGGCCCAACACTGCACATGGGCACACCATATTCAACGTCGCCTAAGGGCACAAATTATTACACAGCGCCCCATGGGCCAAGCCCATCAAGGCGGAGGGGGCTGCTCACCAGATGGGCCTCTGAGGCCCGGTCGGTGGAGGTGAGGGGCTGGGCCAGCGGGGACGCAAGGGAGCTGGGCCGAGGCGCTAGGGGGGGGGGGGGGCTACGTGGCGTGCCCAGATTGGCCGCGGCGGCGGCTGGGTGGCGGCCCGGCGAGTGGAACGCCGCCAAGTGGCACTGGAGGGCTGGTGGCGCACGGATTTCGAGGAGGGAGGCGGCTGGAGGTTAGGGGAGGCTAGGGTTTAGTTAGGAATGTCCAAAAATGGACTAGAGGGGGGGGGGGTCTATATATAGCAAGGGGGCTAGGGTTTGGGTCTAGGGGTGGTTATTTGACCCTCCGATCGCGATCGGACGTTCCGATCGGAGAGATGGGTCAGGGTAGGCTTAGGTGGGCTGGCTGGGCTGTGGAGAGGAGGTGCGGGCTGAGAAGAGAGGGAGGTTGGTGGCCCGTGACATAGTTTTTGGAAACCAAAAACGTCTGACAATTTGACCGAAGACGGTGCCGCTACGGTCGACCGTTCGGATATCAAACGACCTCTGATTGCGACGAAACTTGGCAGGCGGTCTACCTACATTATAACAAGACCGCAAGCCAACTTTCGACCCAATCCGAGAAAGTTTTATGCGCGCTTTTAGAAACAAAATTTTATCGATGCCGCGGGCGCGTGCGTGTGTGGTTGGTCTCGAAACGATCGTCGACGAGAACGGAAAGAACCGGCAACTACGAACGAATGCAAGTTTTCAAAAAACGAGTGACGATGCTATGCAGATGATGGGAATGATGCGATGATGAATGCAACAACCACTCGAATCACACGACGACAATGGAATAAAAGGGGAATCTTCTGGAGCGTCGGTTCCGGGCTGTTACAACTCTCCTCCACTTACAAGAGATCTCGACCCGAGATATTAGATTGAGAAGGGGAAGAGGAAGACGAAAGGAAGAGGTAAAGCTTAGTTGCTTCTTTGACAAATGAGTGAAACCAATGATCATTGAAGGTTGCAAAAAGATGAAGAATGACATGAGGGACAAGCAAGAATTTAAAAGAAATTTGGGCAGCACTTCGGTAGAAAAGAGAAGCAGAACTTGCTAAGATAGAAAGAAATTGACAAGAGAACACAACACTCCGGTTAAATGGACAAGCAAGGGAAGAACATGATCTTGACAAAACGATATGATGGACCAAAGAGAATACCATCACAATGCCTCCGGAACAAAAGAATAGAAGCTAAATCATTGGAGAGAAGAGAATGGAGAAGAAATGACAAATTCTACACCAATTGAATATGAAAAGCAAGGAAGGATTGAACGGAGTTGTTGGAAAATCAACAACGAAAAGAAAAGGCTTGTTGTGGCTTATGGTAAGCATCTCAAAATTTGAGGTGACAACCGACCACTAACGGAAACAATTGGTTTCATTGAGATCAACAAAGAGGTGAAAACTTCTTTCACAAAGAGGATACATAGAAAACTTGGATCATTGATAACCACCATGATAGCAACAATCCTTAGGAAATGCTTTAGGTGAAATCCAATCCAAGATAACTACGAGAAGAAAAGATGGGTTTACATATCTCATTCTTGACAAATTCTCTTCGAGACTCCTCATGAATCAAGAATGCTATAGTACCATCTCAAAAGATAAGGGAGAAATAATTGCACTTGAGATGCAAGAGAAGAATACTTGAGCTACTACAACAAGAATATTGAAGAACACTTCGCGAAGGAATTAAATCCTTGACGAACCACCATGATGAATCTCCGTATACAAAAGAATGAAGGTTGAAAGAATAAGATTATGAGCTTCCAAGATTTAGATGAAGCTTGGCGACTAGATACTTGAGAAACTTGGAACTCCGGAATTAGATATCAAGAACCACTCCGGAAGAGGGATTGAAATCACCTTGATGAAACAAGAATAAGAATTATGTTATGCTTATCCTTCATCAAGTTAAATTGATGATTAGTAACGGATTTAGCATACCACTTATTCTTCTTGAGAATGATTGAAGAGAGATATTGTCCACTTGAAGAAATCTTGACGAGAACACCGGTAAGAATTGAAACGAATGGGAATACATGAGAATGAAGAGATCAAGATTTGCCTAATAGAAAACTTGAAGGAAGCACCGAAATAATTGAGAGACGAACGAAGAGACAATAATTGAGAAGAATTTGAGAACGAAAGCTGAAAGATGAGAACGAAGAAGTCTTCTAAAATTCTGGCCTTTGGAGGGTCTGAAATGAAAACAACTCTGAAATGCTCCGGATAGATAAGGAAGAAATTACTCACGAATGGAAACAATTTGAAAGAATAGCACAAAGCTGAATCATGAATCTTCAAGAGAATGAGAAAGGATTTAGGAGAAACTCTCCTTCGGTCTTCAATGCTGAGAATGAAGATGAGAAACACCACCAAGAATTACTGAGACACTCCGGAACAATGAATAAGGAAAGGTTGAGGCAATGATGAAAATGATTTAGAAGCGATCTTTGGGAAGGAATATGACTGATGAAATTCATTCTTACATCATATTGAAAAGAGGTTGAGGACATCTCCGGAAAGATTAAAAGAGCCAGGTAAGATTCTGGGGAAAAACCTATGGGTTATTAGCCCACTGAAAGGAAATTCCATTGAAATGATTGCTTAGCAGGGGAGACTGCACCGGTACAAATTGAAAACTTGATGAGGTGAGAATCTCGAAATATTTAAAAGGATTGAATGAAAACACGATCATCTGAGATATCTTCAACACTCCGGATAGAATAGAGAGATGAATAAGCAAGAGAGGCTTGGATAAGAATTCCAACATGGGAGAGCAATTAGAGAATGAAAATGATATGATGAGCACCGATAGCTTGAATTGAATCCACCGGGAAAGAAAGGAAGATGAAGACAAAGAAATGATGAACTACTAACTTGAAGCTCCTGAGAATTTCCACAATGAATCACCGGATACAATACGGAAGGAAAGAGAGCGGAGCATCACATGAATCGAAAGGCACTTGGATGATGATTTAATCGTTGAAGAAAAGGGCGAGAGGGTGGGGAAAAACAAGAAAACTTGAGACAGATGAGACGATCTCCGGAAACAAATATGAGGTTTGATCTTGCAATACTGGAGAGGGTTGAATTAACTTGATGAGAAACACACCGGTTAGGAAAGATATGAAATCACCACTTGACATCGAAGCAACTTGAATTTACCATACTTCAACAAAACCAAAGGATGAAGCTTACGAAACAAGCCGGAACAAACACAAACCCATTTGCATTTGTTGGAAGGATAATCCTAGGTAAGTACTTGAATTCCCACCTAAGAATTTCCGAAGTCTTTCTTGTTTATGCGATTCGGGTTGCGGACCCAAGAACGTACCCAAGGTAATCAGCTACAACTGCACCCGCAACCTTCCACACCATAATCCAAGAAACTCCGCAAACTCATCTACCTCAGACACTCGTAATCACAACGATACTAAACATAGCAGTACCCCGGACGCCTCCCCAGTACTGGGTGACTCCAGCCTTATCTCGCCACGAAAAGTATTGAAGCAATTTCAAATATCCTCCGTCCTGAGATACTAAGGAAACTGAATGATAACGATGTGTCAAGAATCCCCTGGAGCTCAACTCCCCGGAAGAAATCAAGTCAGACAGGAGGCACCAAGACAGAGCTCCATCACATCGGCATCATATAGTGTCCAAAATACCCGCGTGATCCTAAAAAAATTTTGAGCGAGAAGAGGAGTAGAATGAAAATTCCTAAGTCGAATACCTCACCAGAGTATAGAAGAGGAGTAAAAGAATCCTACTCTCCGATATAACTAGACTCAAAATAGTTTTAACTAGACTCGACTCGGCCAAGTTCGATCAATCAAGGGGGCTCCTAGGTCGGTACAGGCTCTGATACCAACTTGTCATGCCCAAGATGCGATCCTATCCTTATTTTGGCACGAGGGCCTCGACAGGGATAGAAGCGCATCTCGTCGTTTTGCAAGAATGGATATCATTACAAGTACATGTAAAGAAGAGATGAGTATATGGAATTGGCTTACACTTGCCACAAGCTACATCAATATCACCTCAATACAACAACGTATCCAAACATCATACAGAAGAGCAGGGTCCGACTACGGACGAAAAAACCCGATAAAATGACATCCATCCTTGCTATCCCAGGCTGCCGCCTGGAACCCATCCTAGATCGATGATGATGAAGAAGAAGAACTCCAAATCAAATAGACATCGCGCTCACGTCATATCATCGCATTACCTGTACCTGCAATTATTGTTGTAGTAATCTGTGAGCCACGGGGACTCAGCAATCTCATTTCCAAGGGTATCAAGACTATTAAAGCTTAATGGGAGAGGTATGGTTAAGTGGTGAGGCTGCAGCAATCACTAAGCATTTATTTGAGTGGCTAACTTACGAGTACAAGAATAAAGGGGGATGGTTGTCGAATAAACGGACGTGATCTAGCAATGATCTCTAAGAGATCCTGAACACCTACTTACGTCAAACATAACCCCACCGTGTTCTCTCTCGGATAAGGACTCACGAGAAGAGACAGTCACGGTTACGCACACGGTTGGTGTATTTTATTTGAGTTTACTTCAAGTTTGCTATGACCGGGTGTTAAACAAAGTTTCCAAGTTGCCACGTAACCGCGGGTACGGCTTTCCGAAAGATTTAACCCTGCAGGGGTGCTCCAACTCATCCATCACAAACTAACCACACGCAGCGGGAATAACCTCGACCACGAATCTCGTGATCTTCCTAGGCAATTCCACTGGAAAACCGCAACCTCGAGATAGCCCAAAGTATCGGAATTCCTCGCACAAGACGTTCGAGAAAGGTAAAACAAATCCAGCAAGGCCACCCGGCGTGTCGACGAATCCGATAGGAGCCGCGTATCTCGTTCTCAGGACACAACGGATAAGCAAAGCGTACGGTGGCCTGATAGACATCTCCCGAGTTGCCCCGGGTTGGCCCCGCACGGTGCTTTAGTTTGGACCAACACTCATGAGGAGCACTGGCCCGGGGTTGTTGATTAATGATCCGTGGGTGCCGGCGGGTCCCTATGCAATTTTATTAGTTATTAGGCAAATGTAGTACCAATGTTGGGCCTTGCCAGACAAGTTTTATCCTAAAACGAAAGTCAAGGGGGTCCCCATAACAACTCCGAGCATGTTAGGAGCGCTCAATTATGGAACATAACATCGGTACACAAGTAACTAGGGGCGGCAAGAGTGGAACAAAACACCGAGCAAAAGGCCAAGCCTTCCACCCTTTACCAAGTATATATGTGCATGAAATTAAATAGCAATAATATTGTGATATATCAAAAATATCCATGTTACACATGGAAAGAGCTTGCACCTGCAACTAGCAACGCTATAAGAAGGGCTGAGCAAGCGATAACATAGCCAAACAATGTTTTGCTGGGATGTGGAATGGTTAGAGGCTTTTCATGGCATTTTAGGAGGCTTGACAAACAAGTGGTAGGTAGCGAGACAAGCGATAGAAATGAGATATCTAGCATGGCAATGATAGTAATGGTATCCAGGGAAATGGTCATCTTGCCTGAGATCCCGCTTGGAAGAAGAACGAATCCGTGAAGTAGACGAACCAACGTAGTCAAACGAATCCTCACACTCCGAACGCTTTCGGAACTCTATCGAGAAGAAACATTCTAAAAACAACAATCAACACATGATAAACACCACAACATATGCATGACATGATGTGCAAACAAATATGATGCATGTCCGGTTTAAAATATGCAAGGCATGGCAATCACAACAAACAATTACTACACATTAAGTGAAGCTCAATATGCAACGAGTTGCATATTGATGAAACTCCACGTTCGAATCATTTAGTTCACTCTCGTTTAGGTACTCATCAAAATTAAATGTTGTTTAACATGGGTGGTCATGGCATAATGTAAAGAAGGAATTAAGCAATTTTAAATGGAGAAGGAGAGCATAACAAGATAATAACTCTCCATATTACGGGAAATGCGATTAATGTTGTTTAACTAAACAATCATTTTAAATGTTGTTTATCATGGCAAGAGGTGAAGGATGAACAACTACATCAACTAGACATTTTAAATGAGGCCGGAAGCAACATATAGCATTTCCAAAATGACCCCACATGCAATTTATGAATTTGGTTCAGATCTGTCCTAAGCATATTTTATAGTCGTTAAACAGCAATATAAAGTGTGCTATGAGAGTCTACACGTTTTTCTAGTCAAGTTACATATGTGGAACATTTTTATCGGAGCTACGGTTATTTAGTTATGAAATAAATCATTTTACATGGCTTGTACACAAAACACATGATAACAGCAAGTTAAACATTTTTAACATGGTTGAAAGTTGGTTATTGTGAATCTACACGAAATTCTAAGCATTTTTCATATATAAAGTATTTTAGTCCGATGCACGGTTGTGGAGTTATTAAATGCATGATCTAGGGGGACTTTTCTGTAAAACAATAATTCTCAGGATAATGTTGAAAATCGCAGAAACAAAAAAAAACAGATTCGGACCGAATCTTAACAGAGGCCCAACATTGCACATGGGCACAACATATTCAACGTCGCCTAAGGGCACAAATTATTACACAGCGCCCCATGGGCCAAGCCCATCAAGGCGGAGGGAGCTGCTCACCAGATGGGCCTCTGAGGCCCGGTCGGTGGAGCTGAGGGGCTGGGCCAGCGGGGACGCGAGGGAGCTGGGCCGAGGCGCTGGGGGGGGGGGGGGGGCGACGTGGCATGCCCAGATTGGCCGCGGCGGCGGCTGGGTGGCGGCCCGGCGAGTGGAACGCCGCCAAGTGGCGCTGGAGGGCTGGTGGCGCACGAATTTCGAGGAGGGAGGCGGCTGGAGGTTAGGGGAGGCTAGGGTTTAGTTAGGAATGTCCAAAAATGGACTAGAGGGGGGGGGGGTCTATATATAGCAAGGGGCTAGGGTTTGGGTCTAGGGGTGGTTATTTGACCGATCGCGATCAGACGTTTGGATCGGAGAGGTGGGTCAGGGTAGGCTTAGGTGGGCTGGCTGGGCTGTGGAGAGGAGGTGTGGGCTGAAAAGAGAGGGAGGTTGGTGGCCCGTGACATAGTTTTTGGAAACCGAAAACGTCCGACAATTTGACCGAAGATGGTGCCGCTACGGTCGACCGTTCGGATATCAAACGACCTCTGATTGTGACGAAACTTGGCAGGCGGTCTACCTACATTATAACAAGACCGCAAGCCAACTTTCGACCCAATCCGAGAAAGTTTTATGCGCACTTTTAGAAACAAAATTTTATCGATGCCGCGGGCGCGTGCGTGTGTGGTTGGTCTCGAAACGACCGTCGACGAGAACGGAAAGAACCGGCAACTACGAACGAATGCAAGTTTTCAAAAACGAGTGACGATGCTATGCAGATGATGCGAATGATGCGATGATGAATGCAACAACCACTCGAATCACACGACGACAATGGAATAAAAGGGGAATCTTCTGGAGCGTCGGTTCCGGGCTGTTACACCTGACAAGACTCTTGGTATAGCTCAGCCATCTCCCCAAGTAATTCCACGTGGAAATTTTTGCCGTTTGCATTAGGTCTCAGCAAAGAGATGTAGTCGGCATAAGGCGAGGGCCCGTCCGTCAGACGGATGTCCACGTGGCGGCCTCCTATTCATTGGTCTTTGCCGAGATAAGACTCTCGACAAAGATCCTTCTGAGACCGAGATCCAGAAGACTTCCAGCAAAGCAGGGTCTTGGCATAAGGAGTGGGACCCGTCTATCAGAAGAGTGGCCACATGGTGGTCACCTACTCATTTGACTTTACCGAGAGCTATCACTCGGCATAATGGTCACATAGATGGTTGGTAGACAAACATCGACGTGGCAGCCTCCTATTTGTTGGATTTTGCCGAGCAGTGTAAGCTAGACTCTCAGCAAAGATGTGCCATGTTGCAACCGCCATCTCCATCCGGGGACCATAAGTCACTTTATTTTGCCGACACTGCCTTTGGTTCTACGCAAAATGTATGCCGAGTAACCAACAAACGACACTCGACAAAATTTTGTTTGCTTGAGGGGCGTACACCGTGTACTTTTTGCTGAGAGCAGTTCTCGGCAAAGTCATTACCTTGTTTTTCCTGGGCTTTGCCGAGTTTCTCGGGCACTACACAAAGCCGTCGATTCCAGTAGTGAATGTTGTGGTCCTACGTAAACAGAGAAACATAGAGATGCCAAGCAGTCTTGCAGAAGAACGTGCAAATTAGTAACGAGTTACAAAAATCTTATGCAAAGACCAAATTTCACTAACTGATCAATTCAAATTGTGTATGGCTTCCTTCCATCTTTGAAAAGAAAAGCTCTTCCGGCTGTGAACTGACGATCACTGACATTAAACAGATGTAGTCCCAGCAAGTGTGTAGCGCTGGTAAACATAGGTACAATTTTTTTTTTGAAACGAGACAAAAGACTTGCCATTTTCACTGATTAGTAAATTAATAATACACAATGCTGTCTGTAACAGTATTGACGTTTTCCTTGTTAGATTTTTTTTCCAGATAAAAGGCTTTTAGAAAGCAACAGAACGATACTTGAGTTTCTGATAGGCTGGCTATCAAGCTTTTACAAAAGCTACTAAAAAGGGATAGTGCGGAGCAGAATACCTGGCAAAAACCCTAGAGGACACACACTGCCTAGGCCCGACTGGACTCCCCACTAAGCAGAACTGAAAAACTCAAAAGAGACAAAAAAAAGTCATATACTAGGACATCAACAGTCCAAACCAAGATAACCCGGACATGATATATCATCAACCTACATCCATGGTTCTTTTACATTTTCCCAATTTTAACCAATAGTGCATAGCGGCACCAAGTCTACTTTGAGCCTTTGTCTCAGTTATCAACTTTGAGATCAGAAGAAAGAGTGCAGCGGAGAAGGCAAATCATTTTCATTGTTGGAGAGATCCATGGTTTTCCTTTCATTAGATTTATTATGTTGCTGCACCCAATCACTTGATTCGGTGAGTTCCTTCTCCATCTGATGAACCTGATCGGGAAGGAATTCTTTTGTCCAAAGAAGGTGGTTGTTCTTGGCCTTCCAATACACCATAAGAAAGTGAAGATGTTTTGCGCAGTAGCATAGGGATGGTTCATAGAGAGCAATTGGTGAATTACAGATTGAATGGTATCATGACCTTGCACAACAATGTCAGCCCTAAGAAACCAAGGGCCATAGAACCAAGCAGCATTAGCAAAAGAGCACTGGAAGAAGAGATGGAGATCATCCTGAGGCTCCTCACATCTACATAAGGAAAACATGAATCATGTACTTTGATTCTTTAAACTATGTCCAAGGATGTCAATTGGCTGGAAAACATCGTGGTCTAGTACCACTTCGTTTATAGCTATAGCATTCCCCAAAATTGGTATTGTCATGCCCTAATACAAATTGATCTTAGGAAAGCTATGCTTCGATGACTGTTGTCTCTCAGACTATGCATCCAAAAGAGGCAGCATCTGTTTCTGACTCCTCTCATTCCAATTTACAAGACTATAAACTAGAATTTTCTTCAGCTTGCTTTCTTTCTTTGTATGTCTGCTTGCTAGATATGGTATTCTATGGATGGTATGAGTATAAATAGGGGGAAACAAGAAATGCTACAATTTCTTATATCATGAGCGCTTGAGTAAGCGTTGCATGCTATAACATGCAAAGAAAAATGTTCTATGCTGTTAATTCAATGCAAGATTCCTGCTCTATCTACTATCTAGGTAGCACTATTATGACTTAACACAAGGTTTACTTAACTACACGGTGGTGTTGGTGTAGGGGAACGAAGCATGGAAAATAAAAAACTTTCTACGGACACCCAATATCTATCTATGGAGATGCATAGCAATGAGATGGGAGAGTGTGTGTACGTACCGTCGTAGACCGTTAAGCAGAAGCGTATATTACGTGGTTGATGTAGTCATACTCTTCACGATCCAGTCGCGATCCAATCCGATCCAGCGCCGAACGGACGACACCTCTGCGTTCAGCACACATGCGGCTCGATGACGTCTCCGCCTCCTTGATCCAGCTAGCAAGGACGGAGAAGTAGATGGGATCTCGACCAGCACGACGACATGGTGGAGATGGTAGTGGAGCAGTGCCAGCAGGGCTTCGCCAAGAGCCTACGGAACTGCGAACGAGGAAGAACGAGAAAGACGGGAGGGAGAGCACTAGTAGAAAACAGACCTTTTGTCCAAAGCATTAGTCCCGGTCTGGTTTTGAACCGGCACTAACGTGACCATTAGTCCCGGTTCGGGACGGGCATCATTAGTCCCGGTTCGTTCCGGACCTATAGTCCCGGTTCGTAACACGAACCATAGTCCCGGTTCGTAACATGAACCGGGACTAAAGGGGTGGTGGCAGGCTGGTGTCAGCCTGGGGCCCCACGATCACCTTTAGTCCCGGTTCGTGGCACGAACCGGGACTATAGACTCACCTTTAGTCCCGGTTCGTGGCACGAACCGGGACTAAAGATCCCCTATATGAACCCTTCGGCCAGCCCGAGCACACTCCTCCCTGTTTTTCCCCTTCTTCCCCTCCTTTGTTCTTCCCCTTGCTCGAGCTCACCTCCATTTTTGCCAAAATTTGTCAAGATTTGGAGGCACCCCATCCATCCAAGTGTTCACAAAGGTTAGCAACTTTGTCCTTTCATCTCTCATTGCTAGATTAGCTCTTGCAATGCTCTATAAGTATAGTGATTTGTGGGTTTTAGTTTGGGAGTATTTATATGTGGTAGTTTATTTGATTTATATGCAATTTGAGCTCAAATTAACTTCTTACTTTGCATGTGTAGGTGTGGTTTACTTAGTGCCTTCCCGTCCCCGTCCTAACCACCGTCGATCGCCCGCACCGTCCCGTCACCGGCACCACCTTGGTGAGCCTCTTGTTCTTATCCTTTTTATAAAAAAAAATCATGTTTGTATGATTTAGATAGTTACTTGTATAGTTTTCTTACCTATATGGTTGTTTGTTATACATAGTGGCATGGTTTTGATATCCATCCCCGTCGGCCCTCGTCCGGTTTATGATTCGGATGTGGTATATACTCTCTTTTATAACTATTTGTTGCATTTCGTGTTTATGACAATTATGCCCATCAAGTTGACATAGATATTTTTATCTAGGAGGTATGTGAACCGGAAATTGCAACCGACATAGATATTCTTGTCAAGAAGTTAAATTTAGTTGAAAAAGAAAACGAGTATTTGAAAGAAAAATTGAAAAGAGTTGAAGAAGAGAAGATGAAACTGGATTTGTATGTTGCCGATGTCGTCGATGATCACAAGATCAAGATGGATGCAATGCGCTTGAAGATTAGAAAATTTAAAAAATATGCCATTGATAGTGAGACTTGGTATCACTATGCTGTTGGATCAATTGTTACCTTAGTTGCGATCTTGATCGCATTTGTTGTTGCATTTAAATGCTTTAGCTAGAGAGTTTGTATGTTGTTTTATGAGAACAAGTGTGTATGAACTTTATGTATGAACTTGTATTAATTTGGTCTTTTCGGTGTTGTGTAATGAAGATGAGCCGGCAATGGATGTACGATGACCGATGCTCTCCCTAGTTCATTAATGGCGTGCATACTTTTCTGGTTGCGGTTGAGGCAAACAAGCGGGCGGATGGTTTTATGTATTGTCCATGTGCTGGCTGTAAGAATGATCGA
Source organism: Elymus sibiricus (assembly GCA_039707655.1). Classification (NCBI taxonomy): domain Eukaryota; kingdom Viridiplantae; phylum Streptophyta; class Magnoliopsida; order Poales; family Poaceae; genus Elymus; species Elymus sibiricus. The sequence goes on from CM077663.1 coordinate 62,372,398, forward strand.
AATTACTCTAACTCAAGAACCATTCACGTCCACCTGTTTGAGTCCGGTTTCATGTCCGGCTATAACTGTTGGACCAAGCACGGAAAAAGAGGGGTCCTAATGGAAGAGAATGAAGAAGAAGAGGATGACGACAGCTATCCTGGCCATGGGTTCCATGAATACGATGGTACAACAATGGGGGAACAAGCTGAGCCGGCAATGCGGGAAGGAGCCGAAGAAGAGGCATCAGATGAGCCCGCTGATGATCTTGGTCGGGCCATTGCCGATGCAAAGAGAAACTGCGCAAGTGAAAAGGAGAAGCTGAAGTTGCAGCGCATGTTAGAGGATCACAAGAAATTGTTGTACCCAAATTGCGAAGATGACAAGAAAAAGCTGGGTACCACACTGAAATTTCTGCAATGGAAGGCAGAGAATGGTGTACCTGACAAGGCATTTGAAAATTTGCTAAAAATAATGAAGAATAAGCTACCAAAGGACAACGAATTGCCCGACAGTACGTACGAAGCAAAGAAGGCCGTCTGCCCTCTAGGATTAGAGGTGCAGAAGATACATGCATGCCCTAATGACTGCATCCTCTACCGCGGTGAGTACGAGGATTTGAATGCATGGCCGGTATGCTGTGCATTGCGCTATAAGATCGGCCACGATGACCCTGGTGATGTTGCGGGCGAGCGCCCCAGGAAGAAGATTCCTGCCAAGGTGATGTGGTATGCTCCTATAATACCACGGTTGAAACGTTTGTTCGAAAACAAAGAGCATGCCAAGTTGATGCGATGGCACAAAAAAGACCGTAGGAAAGATGGGAAGTTGAGAGTACCCGCTGACGGATCACAGTGGAGAAAAATCGAGAGAAAGTGGAAGGACCTTGAAAAGGACGCAAGGAACGTATGGTTTGCTTTAAGTGCAGATGGCATTAATCCTTTTGGGGAGCAGAACAGCAATCATAGCACATGGCCTGTGACTCTATGTATCTATAACCTTCCTCCTTGGTTGTGCATGAAGCGGAAGTACATTATGATGCCAGTGCTCATCCAAGGCCCCAAGCAACCCGGCAACGACATTGATGTGTACCTAAGGCCATTAGTCGAAGAACTTTTAGAGCTGTGGAATGGAAAAGGTGTACGTGCGTGGGATGAGTACAAACAGCAGGAATTTGACCTGCGAGCGTTGCTGTTTGTAACCATCAATGATTGGCCTGCTCTCAGTAACCTTTCAGGACAGACAAACAAGGGATACCACGCATGCACGCACTGTTTAGATGATACCGACAGTATATATTTGGATAAATGTAAGAAGAATGTGTACCTGGGGCATCGTCGATTTCTTCAGAGCAGGCATCCCGTAAGAAAGAAAGGAAAGCATTTCAAAGGTGAGGCAGATCACCGGAAGAAGCCTCGCCACCGTACTGGTGATGATATACTTGATATGGTCAAGGATTTAAAAGTAATCTTTGGAAAGGGTCCTGACGGACAATCTGTTCCGAATGACGCTGACGGACGCGCACCCATGTGGAAGAAGAAGTCTATATTTTGGGACCTACCCTATTGGAAAGACCTAGAGGTCCGCTCTGCAATCGATGTGATGCACGTGACGAAGAATCTTTGCGTGAACCTGCTAGGCTTCTTGGGCGTGTATGGGAAGACAAAAGATACACCGGAGGCACGGGAGGACCAGCAACGTATGCACGGAGAAGACGACATGGATCCAAAGCAGTTTCAGGGTCATGTCAGCTACGCTCTTACCAAAGAAGAGAAGGAAATCTTCTTTGAATGCCTGCTCAGTATGAAGGTCCCGTCTGGCTTCTCGTCGAATATAAAGGGAATAATAAATATGGCAGAGAAAAAGTTCCAGAACCTAAAGTCTCATGACTGCCACGTGATTATGACGCAACTACTTCCGGTTGCATTGAGGGGGCTTCTACCAGAAAACGTTCGATTAGCCATTGTGAAGCTATGTGCATTCCTCAATGCAATCTCTCAGAAGGTAATCGATCCAGAAATCCTACCAAGGTTAGAGAATAATTTGGTGCAATGTCTTGTCAGTTTCGAGTTGGTGTTCCCACCATCCTTCTTCAATATCATGGAAAAGAAACATCGTGGGAGTGGAGGACAAGACAGACATGTCAGAAGATTATGAAAAGTTTCATGAAATTGCTCCCTTCACAGTGAATGTTGACCCGAGCATCAAGTTAAACGATGAAGATTGTCCATGGTTACGGCGCAAAGGGACACACGCGAAGAAAAAGTTTTATACCCAAAGATCCCACTCTGGGATGTGACCGGCTTCTCTAGTTAGTTTCCGGACTTATACATCTGGAAAGTCCCACTTCGGACAAACCGGAGGGAATCTTTGTAATAGTAGTGTACTTATGTGTTTTGGCATTTGAAACGCGAAGAAATATTATGTCCAAAGCCACGTCATCAATTTTCAACCCTTTCTGACTTCATTTTCTATTTTTCATGCATTTACTGACTTTTTTGAGCTAAATGACCCTGAAATTGAAAAGCACTACAAATGAACTCTAAAAAGGTTGAAAGTTGGCATGGTATCATCATTTCACCCACATAGCATGTGCTAAAAAGTTGAGAGGGTTACGGCAAAAACTGGATCCACTTCGTGTACAAAATGGACAATCTCTTTCGAAGTATCAGGGTTTCAGACGAAAACTCGTCTGTTACAAAGGCATTTCATTTTTTTAAACTTATTTCAACTCCAGACTTTTTGTGTGTTCAGTATGCACCATTCGAAGCCAGGTCATCAATTTTCAACCCTTTCTGACTTCATTTGCTATTTTTCATGCATTTACTGATTTTTTGAGCTAAATGACCCTGAAATTGAAAAGCACTACAAATGAACTCTGAAAAGGTTGAAAGTTGGCATATTATCATCATTTCACCCGCATAGCATGTGCTAAAAAGTTGAGAGGGTTACGGCAAAAATTGGATCCACTTCGTGTACAAAATGGACAATCTCTTTCGCAGTATCAGGGTTTCAGACGAAAACTCGTCTGTTACAAAGGCATTTCATTTTTTAAATAACCTAAGAATTACCAAATTGAATATAATGATAAAACACGCTAGTATTAAACAGCAGAAAAAAGAATCACTGAAAAATCTACTTTTAAAATAAAGTTATTCACAAACTAGTGATTCACACAAATTTCAAATAATTCAAATTTAAACTATTCAAATTTGAAAACTACTGGCACTAACAGAAAGTTTATAATTTTTTTTACCTAAAGCAAAAAGATTCACAAAGAAACTCTAAATAAAGCAAAAAAGAACTCAGAAACAAAAGAAAATAAATAAAGCAAAAAACAAAAAACAGAAAAATAAATAAATTAAAAAAAAGCCCGCCTATTGGACCGCCACGGTCTGCATACGACTAAAAACCCAACCTGTAGTTGGGCCAGGATGCAGGCCGCACGGCCCAGTAGGCCCCACTGGGCGGCAGAGGTGTGGTAGGCCTAGTAGGCTTGCATTAGAGAGGAGCTCAACATGGTAGCCGCGGCGGGGCTTATAAACCGGTGCGAGCTCCCCTCAACTAGCGAGGTTGGACTAAACATTTCAATACGGGAAGCCAGGCCTTTAGTCGTGGTTGGTGGCACCAACCGCGACTAAAGGCCCCCCTTTAGTCCCGGTTGGAGCCACCAACCGCGACTAAAGGGGGTCGCTTCCCGTTATGATTCTGACATAGATGACATAAACGACTAAAGGGTGACATTTTGATGTATAGAAAAAAGTTAAGGAATTTTGACATAGATGCAAGAATGTTGACATTTTTTTTCACTAGATGATTAATTAGATGTATAGAAAAAAGTGATGACATTTCTGTTATGATTTTGAAGGTTCCTCGTATATAAGAAATCACAATCAAGCATTTAAAAATGTTAAATTTGCATAGAATTTCTTCTCGGAGTCAACGATGCCCGGCCCGCATCCTCGTCGTCGACTCGTTCGCGACGACGTCCTGCTTCAGAGGGGCAACGTTCGGGACTGGGCTCCAACAGGCTGGCACTGGGAGGTGCTACCTTCAGGGGCGCGCAGCTTGGTGAGGAACCCGACCCCGGGTCCCGTCGTCGACTCGGAGCTTCTTTGGTGGCGTTCGCGTGGGCCACTTTCGGTGCGGAGGCAGCCGGCCCCGCCAGAGGTGGTACGTCGCCGTGTCAGGGAGGAGGACGAGCACGTCCGTCGCTACATGGATGCGTTGGACGTCAGGTTCTCCAATACCTGGCAGGTTCTTCAGGGATCTCACCCGAGCTATGATCCTGTGATGGTTCCTTCTCTTTGGGTGTCCACCGCCCGCACCTCAAGAACCGCGAGTGAACTAGATTCTTCGATAATATTCGATCTGTATTAGCTAGTGATAATAATCGAGATGTATTCGAGATTATATTCGATAATATTCGAGACGATTTATTCGAGATTATATTCGATGATGCATATTATATGAATTATTCGAGATGCATATTATATGAATTATTCGAGATGCATATTATGTACTATGATTCAGTTTTTCCTTATTGATTGCATGCATTCTAATTTGAATACTAAATTGTTTTATCTTTCTTCTGGATTAGTTAAATAAAAGCTATGGACAATACCGGCAAAGAAGGAGAAGAGGCTCTGTTCGACATCATACGCTCCCCGAGCCCAGAGCATGAACCTGAAGATGATTACGGCTCGCAATATCTGAACGATTCCGGCGAGGGTTGTATGATATTTGATGAAGACGAACGAATAGATGAAGGCGACAACGATGTTGACGAAGAAAATGCTCTTCAAATAACAAAGACCGGCGAGGTATATTTATTATATAAGCCATCCGGTGATCATTACATCTCTTAATTGATTTGTATGTATTAACGAATCGATCTTTCTTCTTTTAGGCCTCCGGATCGAGCAAATCTTCTACAAGCGATAGGGTAGTTCGAGGCCCAGCCAGAAAGTTGGATGCTGGCGTAAAGTTCAACATCGATTCCATCAAAACATCAAATGGCGAACCGCTTGAACCTAGGAAAAATGCGACCAAGTTCAAGAATCAATGCGGAGTTATTGTCAGGGACCAAATCCCGATCTCTGTTCAAGAATGGAAAAAGCCAGCAAAGAGAGATCCAGCAGGAGTTACTTTTGTCGACGAAAGAGCAAAAGACGTGCTTTGGACATCGCTCATGGAACATTTCACCCTACCAGATAATTTGACAGATGCAGATCTGAAGAAAGTCAAAAAATATGCTCTTAAAAAGATGGCGATCGCATTCAACACCTTCAAGAAAAATGCATGGACTAAGTACGTCAAATAAAAAAAGAAGACTCCAGAATTCACGGGAGCACTGGTGAAGGCAAAAGATCACTGGGACGCTTTCGTGAAGTTCAAGGAATCGGAAGAAGCTAAGGAACGGTCGAGAAAAAACAAGATTAATGCTGCGAAAAAGAAGTGGCACCATCATCTTGGGCCAGGTGGCTACCAGGTGGCCCTGCCTAAGTGGGATCAATCTGAGCAGGAGATGATTAGTGCAGGGGTCATTCCAGTTACATTGACATGGCCCCCCAGGTGCAGGACATGGTTTTATGCGCATGGGGGGGAAGTTGGACCTAGAGACAGGGCTGGTTATGGTGAAGGCAAGTCTTAAAGAAGCGACAGACGAAATACTTATTGCAATAGAAGAAGATCGAACGGGGGTGTTCATGCCCAACAGAGAGAACGACGAGCTTACGCGCGCCCTGAAGAATGCTGAACACCCGGGAAGAACACGAGGCAAAGGCGTTGTTCCGTGGTTTGAGGGGTTTGCGGATTGGAACGACGACTATAGAAGCCGTGTGAGAAAGAAGAAGCAGGAGGAACAGAAGAAGAAGGAGGAAGCACTCCGCCTTGAAGGCCTAGAATCAAAGCACCTGGAGTTGGAACGATTTGTCAGGCGGCAGCAGGAGCAGATCGACTCACTCAGCCAGGAAAGGGCGTCTCAGCGGCAGCATGAGCAGATTGATCCAGCATTGGATAGCACCGTCCCATCTATGCCGAGAAGCAGCGTGGGTTCCGCCCCGGCTGATATCGATAATGCACTGCTAGCTAGCTACCCTGTGGATGATATCAAAGACAGGACTAACTGTGAGCTACACATGAAAGTGAAGAACTTATCCATGAAGGTGGCGGACGGCTATGCTTTAGCAAATCCCCCTGAAGCAACCTTCCATTGCAATCCCATTCCAGCTGGCTATGCTCGTGTCGGGGTTGATGAAGTGATGTCAGGATATCACGAGCTACAACTTGACATTCTTGGAGGTGACGAGGAGAGAACACTTGGAGAGGCCATACATCATATCATTCTATGGAAAAAGGATTGCATTGTCTTTCCAAGGCCACCGACTCCTCCTCCTCCAAGTCTGCCGCCGCATCAGTCGACTCCTCCTCCAAGTCCGGCACCGCGTCAGCCGACTCCTCCTCCAAGTCCGGCACGGCGTCAGCCAACTCCTTCTCCTCCAAGTCCGCCAGCACCGCGTCAGCCGACTCCTCCTCCAAGTCCGGCACGGCGTCAGTCGACTCCTCCTCCTCCAAGTCCGGCACCGCGTCAGCCTAAGCAACAGCGGAAGAGAGAGGCCGCAGCTACGACGGCTAGCGGTACAACAGGCAAGAAATTCAAATATGGTCCAAACCTCAAGCCTCTTCCGAAGTTGTCTTACCACCTGACTGAGGAGGAACTCGACACCGTAGTGAATGCCCAAGTGAAGGCCCATTTTGGACCGAAACCCCCCCCCGCCGCCAAAGGAGAAAGTACCTGAGCATGTCTCACAACACTTTATTGATATGGCTCGACCGGCTGACAATCAGAAGGACTCCGACTATGTGCGGTCTATCAAGAAGTCATATTTAGCAGGACAAAAGGAGTCGAGCTCGAGCTCGAGCCAAGCAGTTGGCAAAAAAGCGGGAAAACTGTTCCCCAGCTGGGAGAACATGCAGTGCAATCGATCCCCCCGCTCATTGTACAAACACCTGTGAGTACCGCCGATCGGCTGGTAATAACCGACGATCATAAAAGGCAGGCTAAAGAGGCCGGTGTCACTGTTGAACAACTCCTAGGCCTCGAGGAAATCCCCGGGATTACAGAGGAGGAAGTAAAATACCAATATGTCCGCGGCAAACCACTGGTCAAGCCTGACGATGTCAAGCTTCTACCAACGAGATTGTACAATTTGCATACGTGGTACATGCAAGAAACAGCAAATACCTATCAAGAGTCCCTCATGGTGAAAGTCAAGAGAAAGCATTACTTCGATAAAAAAGATTTGTGGATTCATTATTCAGAGTTGTTTTAGTTATTCAATCAAGACGCACTCGACAAATCTATTGTCAGTTGCTATTGTCTGTAAATGATTTCTTTCTGTAATTTAAGTCTCTAGCTAGCTAGCTGTGCTCTCGTTCATTACCTGTAATTATCCTCACTATATTATTTTTTGTGGTATTATGCAGAATGAAGTTGTATGAAATGAAAAAAGCTGGACGCTATGGCATTGGGTTCATTGACCCAAATACGGTTAATCAGGCGATATGAGAAGATCAATATTCGAGAAAAGACACAGAGAGATTCCTGCTAGAGTTTTTGAAGCAACTAAACACCCAACCAGAAATACTACTTCCTTAGAACTTCAGGTGAGTGTTACTATATCTTGTACTACAAATTCTATTTTTTGCTTACTAGATGTTAATAAGTGTAGTTGATGAGTTATGCACATGCACTACTGGAATTCAGTTATTTGCCGTCTGCCAAATCTTTGCCGTCTGCTGGCAGATGGTAAAGAAGGTCTTCGCTGTCTGCTGCCTTAAAGCGGACGGCAAAGAGCTGGCTGATGGCAACGGTTCTGTTTGCCATCTGCTAGTCCTTTGCCGCCTGCCAGCAGACGGCAAAGACCCTAAAGGCAGACGGCAAAGAGGCTAGATAGGTCCCACTGGACCTTGGTCCCACTGGCAAAGAGGTATGTCGTCCTCCTGGTCTTTGCCGTCTGCCATGCTCGGCTTTGCCGTCCGCAAGCGGACGGCAAAGGGGATGCCCCTCTAACAGCCGTTTCCCCCCGGCCCGCCCAATTATCCCCGCGCTCTCCCTCCCGCCCGCGGCCCAATTATCCCCGCGCTCTCCCTCCCGCCCCCACCCCAGCCCCTCTCTCTCACTCTCACCCACTCCCTCCCCTCTCTCCCCGACGCCCACCGCCGGCCGCCTCCGTCGTCTCCCCATCGCCCGGCCGCCTCCTCTCCTCACCGCCGGCCGCCTCCGACCCCGCCCCCGCCACCTACCACCCCGCCCCCGCCGCCCCCCACCGGCCCCGCCCCCGCCGCCCCCCGCCGCCCTAGCCGCCCCCGCCGCCACCTCCATCCCGTCCGGCCGCCTCCTCTCGTCGCCACCGGCCGCCTCCGCCCTCGCCCTCACCACCGGACGCCACGCCCCCGTCGTCCCCCGCAGCCCGGCTTCCCTCGCCGCCCCGTCCACCCCCGACGCAACGCCGCCACCTACGCCCCGTCCGGCCGCCTCCTCTCCTCGCCGTCGGCCGCCCCCGCCCCCGGACGCGACTCCCCCAGCGCCCCGACCGCCCTCGCCGTCTCCGGTGAGCCCCCCATCCCCGGCCACCACCATTTTTTGTTTTTTTGTTTTTTCTTCTGTTAAATTAGTTAATTAGTTTATTAGGTAGAAAAACTTAGATACTCCCTCCGTTCCTAAATATAAGTCTTTTTTAGAGATTTCACCATTGAACTACATACGGATGTATATAGACATATTTTAGAGTATAGGTTCATTCATTTTGCTCCGTACGTACTCTCCTATTGAAATGTCTACAAAGAAAAAGATGAAAATAAAAAACTAGAAGAAAAAAAAAGAAGAAAAGAAGAAGGAAAAGAAGAAGGAAAAGAAGACGAAGAAGAGGAGAAGGAAAAAGAAGAAGAAGAAGAAGAAGAAGAAGAAGAAGAAGAAGAAGAAGGAGAGAAGAAGAAGAATAATAAGAAGAAGAAGATAGAGGAGAGGAGGAGAAGAAAAACCTAGTAGAACTTAGATAGAAAATAAAAAACTTAGAAGAAAAATAAGAAAAGAAAAACCTAGAAGAAAAAAAAGAAGAAAAAGCAAAAGAAGAAGAAGAAGAAGAATTCTGCGGTGAGCCCCCTGGACGACACCCCCGGCACGACACCCCGGCACGACACCCCCGGCATGACACCCCGACACGACACCCCCGGCGACGCCCCTCCGGTGAGCCCCCTTCTCGACACCCCGGCGACACCACATCACCACACCCCCGCGCAGCTGTTAATACGCCGCCCCCAACACAACTAACCCCCGATCCCCGACCCCCGACACCTCTTCGGCCTTCCAGAGGCCGACGGGGTCATAGTTTTTTAAATTATGTGTTAGGTCATATATTTTCCGATTTTGTTATGAAAAACATCATAATAGTGTTGATCGAGTTTCACTTCAATGTGCAGTTATTTCGTCGCTGCGAGGGTCTGCTGTTCGACGACCTCCCCGTGCGTTGGACGAGCTCCCCTGCTGCGTTCGTGGGTGAGCACAAATGACATCTCCTCCCCCGGCCCCCTTAATTTGCTCGGTTCCGGTCTTCGTGCCGATGAAACTTGCTAGCTATATATAGGTGTCTTCAGTCATCAGTATGCGTGACCAGTATGCGTCTCCCGTTCGAAAGGGCGGCATCTATAAATATGCATGTCTTTGCATATTTATAACCGCCATCCTTTCGAATTGTCCAACGTTATCCATGGACAGCCCGAGTATGTGTAGATTGGGTTCGTTTTCCCGTATGCTCTGCTCTGGATCCGATGTGGAATTTCGTCAGTGCCTCCCTGTTGTTCTCCAGGTACACATCCTCTCTGCTTATTGTCGAGACGTGTATCAGGAGAACAGTGGGGAGGTGCTGCCGAAATTCTGCATCGGATCCGGAGCAGAGCATGGGAAAACGAACCCAATCTACACATACTCGGGTGGGATTAGGACGTAATAAAACTGACAAACTTGATTAACTGATGAATATAGATGATGAATTATATATATATTTCTTGTGTGTTTAGTAGGTAGGCAAGATGAGTGATCGTGCGTGGATGTACACCGGTCACCCTAGTCAGAAAGACATGACCATTGAATGGTTTACAAAAACCAAGGGGTTTCTGAGCGCCGCATTTGCAAATGGCCAGGCTGGTGCCCCTGTGTCCGGTGCGACAACCATAAAAGGTGGACACGGGATGAAATTGGTAAACGCTTGCAAAAGTGGGGTTTTACGCCTGATTATACGGTGTGGAGATTTCATGGTGAGTTTGCCCAACGTGTCAGAGCTGAGGTGGTTCGTCGTCGCACCGACGAGCATGGTACCGGGATCAAAGACATGGTGCAAGACTTTGATGATGCTCGGGATTCGGACGATGAGATGGAGGAATCTGCAAAGGCCTTCTATGAAATGTTGGAGTCTTCAAAACGTCCTCTCCACGAGCACACTGAGCTTTGTCAGCTGGATGCCATCACGCAAGTAATGGCTCTGAAGGCTCAGTTCAACCTGGGCAGAGAATGCTACGACGCGATGATGACGATATTTGGACGCTTTCTACCCAAAGGCCATGTATTGCCTTTACCAGTCGAACAAAATCCTACGTGCGCTTAAGATGCCCTATGAGAAGATAGATGCCTGTGAGAATGGATGTGCCTTATTTAGGCTTGAGTATGCGGGCTTGAACTATTGTCCCATTTGCAAGTCTTCCAAGTATGTTGTGGTAGACAACGGTATGGGTGAGAAGAGTCAGACCAAAATTCCAGTTAATGTTCTTCGGTATATGCCAATCATACCAAGACTTCAACATCTTTTCATGGTCGAAGAGATGGCCAGACAGATGACGTGGCATAAATTGGGCAAAAGAACCGAACTAGATGCAGATGGGAATCCGATGTTGGGACACACTTCAGACGCTTTTGCGTGGAAGCACTTCAATGCATTACATCAGGATAAAGCGGCAGATCCAAGGCATCCTCGAGTCGCCATCAGCACGGATGGGTTCAATGTGTTTGGTATGATGGCAACCCAATACAGTTGCTGGCCTGTATTTGTCATTCCACTCAATCTTCCCCCCGGAGAGATTATGAAAAGAAAGAACATTTTCTTGACGTTGATAATTCCAGGGCCGAACTATCCGGGGAAGAATATGAATGTGTACATGCAGCTGCTTAAGGATGAATTGCAAGAATCTTGGGATAATGGGATCAAGACATATGACGCCGCTACAAAAAAAACTTCAAAATGCATGTGTGGTACATGTACTCGACGCATGACTTGCCGGCGTATGCGCTATTCATTGGCTGGTGTGTGCATGGAAGGTTCCCGTGCCCCACATGCAAGGAAGCTCTTGAGTTCCGTTGGCTGCAGGCGGGTCGCAAGTATTCTTGCTTCGACTTGCATAGACAGTTCCTGGATCCTCGCCATAAGTTCAGAAAAGACAAGAAGAATTTCATGAAAGGTAGAGTTGTCAAAAACTCTGCACCACCTGCATTGACAGGCCAACAGACCTTGGATCAGATAAACGCTCTCGAGCCAGATCTAAATCGTCCAGGGTATTTCAAAGGGTATAATTCGAAACACGCCTGGACTCACAAGATATGCTTGTGGGATCTGCCTTACTTTAAAGACCTCCTTTGCCCACACAACATCGACGTGATGCACACTAAAAAGAATATCGCCGAGGCCCTTTTTGGTACATTGTTCGGCATAGAGGGAAAGACAAAGGATAATCCTATGGCTAGAGTCGATCAGGAGGCTCTATGTGATAGACCGTTACAAAACATGCGACAACCGAAAGGAAAGAAGAACTAGAGGAAGCCAAAGGCATGGTTCAATCTTGGAAGGCCAGCTATGAGGGAAATGCTCTTGTGGGTGAAAATGCAGTTGATGTTCCCCGATGGGTATGCAGCGAATCTAAAGAGGGGAGCGAGTCTTGACAAATTGAAAATATTTGGTCTCAAGAGTCATGATTGGCACATATGGCTTGAGCGGGTAATGCCGGTGATGTTGCGTGGCTTTATCCCTGAGGATGAATGGCTAGTACCGGCAGAGTTGAGCTATTTCTTTCACGCTCTTTGTGCGAAAGAACTATCACCAGACGTGCTAGATGAACTGGAAGAGTTGGCGCCGGAGTTGATCTGCAAGTTAGAAAAGATCTTTCCACCGGGCTTCTTTAATCCAATGCAACATTTGATTTTGCATCTCCCGACCGAGGCAAGATTGGGGGGCCCCGTGCAAAATCGTTGGTGCTTTGAAACTGAGAGGATGCAGAAGACGCTTCGAGCAAAATGTAAAAATAAACGTAGAATTGAAGCATCGATGGCCGAGGCATTCATTACTGAGGAGGCGGCAAACTTCGTGATAGCACACTACGTAGCCAAGAATCGTCATTTGCATAATCCGAAGCCTCGGTACAATGATGGCGACCGTGAAAAAGTTCGATCCAACCTCAGCCTATTCCAAGGGAAGCTCGCACCAGCCGGCGCTTCGAAAGCAGTAACGTTGGATGTCGAAGAATGGCGGACCATTTCGTTGTATATCTTCAACAACCTAACAGAAGTGCGGCCGTACATCGAGTAAGTTCTCGGTACATTGTTTCGCAACTTCTAATTCCTTTGAACTGCTCTTATTCCCGGATATGTGATACAGTCGATACGTCGCCAAATTGTCGGATAGAGTGGTGATCCAAAAGGATTCCATGGAAGAGTATGAGCTTCTGGCAAAGCATGGAGGCGGCTATCCCGGTTTCATCTCTTGGTTCAAACAAACGGTAATTTCCATTAGTCCATTTCATTTCTTCGTCTAGTTTGCGGCTAATGCAACAATCCTTTCGTATCAAACTTGTAGGCTAATTCAGAGTCTATGGACGCCGAATTGAGACAAGTCGCTAATGGTTTTGACTATAAGGTCCGTTCATTTGAAAAATACGACATCAACGGGTATCGCTTTCATACTTTTGGCAAAGAGCTATCTATGGCCGACCGAAAGTCTACAAATTGTTGTGTCTCCGCTGTCGGCGAAGGAGGTGTCGAGTATTATGGAAGAGTTGAAGCAATTTATGAACTTATATTATTTGGTGAAAACAGACCAAACGTCGTAGTCTTCAAATGTTATTGGTTCCAGCCGAAGGAGACTAGAAGGACTCATGAACATATAGGGCTAGTCGAAATCAAACAAAGCACCCATTTAGATGTTCCTGATGTCTATATTACGGCTCAACAGGCCACCCAAGTTTTCTATCTACCGTGGGCCTGGCAAACTGATCCAAATCTGAATGGTTGGGATGTCGTTCATGATGTGCCGCCACGTTTTAGACCACCTCCCCTCAATGAAGATGATTATGAACCTCACATTAACCCAGACACGTATGAAGGAGAATTCTTCCAAGAAACACGTCTTTCCAAAAAACGTTTCAAGAACCGCTGTACTTCACACCAGAACATTGAGGTAGACAGCGATAGTGAATCCGACAAGAACCTGAGTCGCTGAAGTAAGTGCATTTACTCTTTTTAAACCTTTTTCCTTCATGTTTCTTCACATATCTAATGCGTTGGCTTTGTCATACTGCAGGGGTTGGATTCACGCCAAGGATGTCCGCAGGCCCAACTCCATCCTTGGTGTGCTTTTACGGCATAACTTCCCGGGGTTTGTCACGTTGCCCGGCGAGGGTCAGCTTCAAGAGGTAGGATTGAAATGGGAGCACTACTTGGCTGCCCCGGCCCTGCCGGAGGAGATGATCGACGATGTGTTGTGCCACACGAGGGCCGACATGGTGATCAGGAAGTTCTGGGTAATTTCTCCTTTACACAATTAAAAATCAATAATAGCTAGTTATTGTACTAATCAGTGTTGTCTCTTTTGATTGCAGACCTTCTACAGGTGTAAGGAGGGATACGAGGAGGCCGCGGCAAAGCTTATCGATTACGAGTGCAAGCGCCTACTACAGAACTTACGGCACGAGGCTCGGGTACAGGCTGTTCGAGACTACTATGCCTCGCAGCGTATTAAGAAGGACAAGTCGTCGTCCCGCCGAAGGTTTGTGGACAAGGAGCAGTACATGACGGTAATTACCTATTCTTAAGGCCTTGTACTTAGTTTCCTTGCTTTGATTCTTAGGCGTAGCTCTCAAATTCCTCTTTACTAACTTAGGTGCCCCAGAGATGGTGTGCGGATAAGATGGATTGTTGGGAGGCGTTGGTGAATGAATGGTGCTCTGACCAATGGCGAGTCGTCCACGACGATGCCAAGGCACGGCGTGCCCAAATGGAAGGTGTGCCACACCATCAAGGCAGCGCCAATATATATCAGTTCGGGCGGAACTGGGTATGTGGTTTGCTTCATGATTCCTGCAATTCATTCTTGATGCTAGCCTTGACCCCTTTATTAATATATACTTTGTTCCTCTCTTGTAGGCTCATCACAATAAGACGGAGGTGCCACAGTTGTACGACCTCTATGGCATGGCCCATACTGCCTCATACAGGAAGGTCAAGGCATTCTCTGAGTCTGACCTCGATGATCCCGATAACTTCACCAATATCTCCTCCCACCACAAGCTCGTGAAGTACAAAGATGCGGGGAAGGCGGTGAATGGGGAGGACTTCAACCCGAGCCAGCATCCTATTGATCCAGACCTGGTGATGATAGCTGGCCACGGGAGGCCCCATGGATCGATAGCCATTGGAGATGGACATATACGATCTTCGAGCACTCTCCGGCAGATCAAGGCGCGCCAAACGAGCTCCTGTCCTGAGATGTCGCCTCGTCCACGGCCAGTCCAGCTCGCTATCGAGGTTAGTCATACGGACTCAGATAGCTTTCCTCCATTACATTGTGTGTGCGAACAAAGATGATTACAATTCTAACGAGGAGTTGTGTTGCAGGCTGCTCTGCAGAAAGAGAGAGAGACAACCCAGGCGCTTCTGGCGGAACAGGCCCGGCAGGTGGCGGAGGAGAAGAGGGATTTGGAGGAGAGGACGGCTAAGTTGTTGGAGGAGGAGAGGGCACGGAACGATGCGTCTAACCGGGCCATGTACAAGCTCCTCGTGGTAAGTTTCTTCTTCATATTAGCCAAATCATGCACTACATGTTCTTTTCGTTAATAACCAATATGATTGACTTGTGAAAACCAAATGTGCAGACTTTGTGTGAGAAGACCGGCCAGACCCCTCCGCCGATGCCAGTCATTACCACGGCTGGAACGGTGAGTTTCATTTCAATGTTCATTAGTTACTAGTCTTAACGTTTCAGCGTCATCATGCTAACGCAAATGATCTTTGGTACAACATAACTCCCGAGCCGCATCGCACGATCCTTCTCCAGGGCCAAGTAGTGCTCGAGCTGACACCAGCCCGAGCAACCCCGGTGCTTCACCTCCGTGATGACGAGGACGGTAAGCCGTAATATGCCACTTACTTGGCTCATTTTCTCAAACAAAGACAAACTTAGCACTTAGACAAACTTAGCACAAAGACAAACTTAGCACTTAGACAAATGTCATATTTTACCTAAGTTAGCTTTGGTTCCTCTAAAATGACATAGTAAGCTTACTTACCTCCTAAATGACATATTGTACCTAAGTTAGCTCTAAAATGACCTATACTTAGCATTGTTTCCTCCACACTGACATAATAAGCTTAGTTAACTCAAAAATGACATAATAGACTTGGTAACCTCAGAGATGCCATAGACTTAGCTTATTTTCTTGCAAAATGACACAAATGTGATAATTACCTAGGTTAGCTCTAAAATGACACAAATAAGCAATAAGAAGAAGAAAAACAAGAGGAGACAGAGAGAGAATCTTGCCACACTTTGGCTTGCCACACTTTGGCTTGAGGTTCTCAAATAGTTAGCCACAATTTGGCTTGCCACAATTTTACCACACTTTGGCTTGCCACAATTTTACCACACTTGCCTTACTTGTGGTGCTCAAATAGTTAGCCACACTTTGGCTTGCCTAAGGGAATCTTGCCACACTTTTTCTATCTATGACATGTGGGTCTTAGTGCTAATAAAACAATTCTTGCCTTAGTTGTGGCAAGAAACAAACACACACCTAACATGGTCAAACTTGCCTAAGTTGAGTTGTGGCAAAGTGTGGCTAGTTGTGTCTTGAAACCAAACAGCCCCTTCATCTTCTTCATCTTCTTCTACTTCTTAATTCTAGTATTATTTTTCTAACTTTCTTATTTCCAATTTTGCAGATTTGAGACGAGTTCACGGCAGCTTGCTTTGATGTAGTGCTAGGTTTACTTTCTGTTTTCATGTATCGATGAGACTATATGTATGTATGGATGATGTAATATGGCGAACAATGTGGCATTTGATACTTTTAATTTGGTATAATTGTTGGTTGATCATATATGGCTGTTGCACATTGTTTCTGTGAAATATTTATGTATATATCATATATTGTTTGTTTGAAAATTGTTGAATGTAACAAAAAAAACGAGGCAATACAGACTCTTTGCCGTCTGCCCCGGACGGCAAAGGCCGCTATGCCGACGGCCACCGTCGGCAAAGCTGCCACGTGGCGGCCGCCTGTGAAACCTGGCAAAGGCCGCTATGCCGACGGCCACCGTCGGCAAAGTTTTCACTGTCGGCAAAGCGGGGGGCGGCAGACGGCAGACGGCAAAGGGGGCTGCTATGCCGACGGTCACCGTCGGCAAAGTTGCCACCGTCGGCAAAGCGCGAGGGGGGGGGGGGGTGGCAGACGGCAAAAGGGGGGGCGGCAGACGGCAAAGGGGCGGTGTCCGTTAGCCACCTAACGGTGGCGCCGTCAGTAGTACGCCGTCCAGGTTCTTTGCCGTCTGCAGGCTGATGGCAAAGAATATTTGCCGTCCGCTGGGCCGAAGTAGACGGCAAAGAACCCCTTTGCCGGAGTTCGTTCGGCCCAAAATTGTCCCGTCCGCTAGCGGACGGCAAAGGCCTTTGCCGTCCGCTGTTGTGCCCTTTGCCGTCTGCCATGGCAGACGGCAAAGTGCCTGATTCCTGTAGTGATGCTCGCTTATTTATACAAAACGTGTGCGCATGCAGTTACCACTGGATCTTGTTAATCATTGAAGTTGACATGGGAAAAGTTGAAGTACTAGACTCACTATATAAGAATCCATCCGAATACGCAACCGTGAGGGGGATGGTCGACAGGTAATTTCAATCATTATCGCACTATGTCGGCCTCTTTACTTCATTTCCTGATATCAACTAGTTAATAACTCCTTTATTCATTTTCTTTGCCGGCGGGTAGGGCTTGGGCCAAGTTCGTCAAACTAGTCCCAGGCGACTGGGAACAAAAGCTGACATGGGTGCGACCCAAGGTAATTAAGTAGTACTAGCTAGCTACGTCCGTGCATCTCTTTAATTCTAGTTTCAATACCATTATCATGCTTGATTAATTATTACCTGATTGAATTTTATTCTCGTAAAGTGCATGAGGCAGGAGCAGGGGAATAGTTTATGCGCATACTACGTTTGCGAGAACATTCGCATGTTCACGTCTGAAAGGAGCAGAAACGAAAGAAATCTTTGGGTACGTTTGCCAGAACACTATCCATAATTTTTTTATCATGATCTAGCTAATATATATACACACAACTAATATATTCATCTTGATCTCCTTCTTATAGCTGACGGAGATGCGGGGCCAGCTCCTACCAACAGCTCGCGTACGAGCAATTTAAGAGGAAATAGCTGGATTTCTGCTCGACCAGGTCATAGATCCCAAAGGAGAATACCATTACAAGATCAAGCAGTAATGCCTGCACATCTAATGATCCGCAAATTGTAGGAGAAATTGTATATACCAAATTGTATATATATATGTATGTGAATGGTCGTCGTACGAGAAATTCGATGATATATATATATATATATATATATATATATATATATATATATATATATATATATATATATATATATATATATATGATCGGTTCTACGAGAAATTCTATTTATATATATGCACAACATGTACAGTATGTAGTAGCGTAATATATGTTTGAAATGAAAAATAATTAAATGGAAAAATAAACCATAATTAATTCATAAACCCCTAAAGGATTAAAAGGAAAAATAAACCAAAATTAAAAGAATTAAATACTTTTAGTCCCGGTTGGTGTTACCAACCGGGACTAAAGGTCCCCCAGCCCACGGCGCCGGCAGGTGCCACGTGGTGGGCCTTTAGTGCCGGGCCGTGTTGAACCGGGACTAACGGGGGGGGGGGGGGGCTTTAGTCCCCACCCTTTAGTGCCGGTTGGAGAACCGGCACTAAAGGCCCTTACGAACCGGCACAAAAGGTCTGTTTTCTACTAGTGGAGGAATGCTCAAGGGAGAGGACTTGTTCTCTTCAGCCCTCCCCTCCCCTCCAATATTTATAGGAGGCAAGGGGGAGGAGGGGGCGCAGCCCTAACCCCTCCTCCAGTTGAGGGGGTGGCGGCCAGGAGGGATGAGTCCTCCCTCCCTAGGTGCCTTGCCCCTTAGGGTTTCTAACCCCCTTAGCCGCATGGGCCGTTGGGGCTGGCCCAATAAAGGTAGGGAACCCCCCCCCCCACACACATCCCATGCGGGACTAAGGGGAATGGTGGAACCATTCATGGACTTCTGGACCCCTCCGAAATCCTTCAGAACCTTCTAGAAACTTCCCGGTACAATATCGGCAAAACTCAAAACTTTTCCGGTAGCCAAAATATGACTTCCCATATATAGATATTTACCTCCGGACCATTCCGGAGCTCCTCGTCACGTCCAGGATCTCATCCGGGACTCCAAACAACATTCGTTCACCAACGTACATATCCCAATACTACTCTAGCATCACCGAACGTTAAGCGTGCGGACCCTTGATACGTCTCCAACGTATCTACTTTTCCAAACTCTTTTGCCCTTGTTTTGGACTCTAATTTGCATGATTTGAATGGAACTAACTCGGACTGACGCTGTTTTCAGCAGAATTGCCTTGGTGTTATTTTTGTGCAGAAATAAAAGTTCTCGGATTGGCCTGAAAATTTACGGAGAATATTTTTGGAATTAATAAAAAATACTGGCGAAAGAATCAACCGGAGGGGGTCCACCACCTGGCTGTGACACCCTGGTTTTTGACAACTTTTTCTTCCCAAAATCATTTGGATTTTATTTGCAAACTTGGATGATTTTCAAGCTTTTCAGTGAATGGATCTTTGAACCTTTCTCCAACAACCCAAAACCTTCCTCATTTTTGCCAAAACCTTTCTTCATCACTCCTGGATTAATTTCCAATATTTAATCTTTTCCATTAAACCCTTTTCTTTATTTGGGAAATTAGGTCACCACTATGGGTTGTGAAGCAACCTATAGTTTGGATAATCAAATAATTCCCAAACTTTTCCCCCATCTTCTCATCATCATATGATTCCATAATCTCCAAAAATATTCTGTTTCCCAATGGAAAGTTTTGGCCAGAATAATTATTTTGTTTCTGACCAGAATCTGTCCATTGTGAAGCAACCCTATTTTTCCTATCTCATAAATTTCCCAATAAATTCCTCAAGCTCCTAGAGATCCTATCTAGCCCCAATGTGCAAAAACATCATCTGGTCCAGTACAAATTTTGAGCAGCAGGACCCTGTCAAGTTTCTGCTTAGTTTGAACCTTTGTGAAGGAAGTACAAGCTAGGGGTGCACAATTGATCTGCAAATTTTATGGCATGTGTGCACTACTAAATAACTTCCCTACACCAAGTTTCATCAGTAGCAGAGCTTCCATGTGAATTTTGATTCTGGACCAGAATGGTAGTTTTCAAAGGAACGATGTTCATTTCTTTTTCAAACTTTCTCAAATTTTGCCAGTCTATAGCCCTTTCAACCTAGATGACCCTAGGCATCTCCATTGGCCCTATCTCTACCCCATTTCTTCTCCAGAACCTCCCCAAGTTGGCAGTCAGGAGCTGTTGGTGATGAGACCTCTCCTCTCAGTGGCTTATTGGGCAAGCTAGTGCCACTAGTAGACTGTAGTATGCGTGAACGACGCTCCAGACAAGGTGTCGCAGGCCAGTCCGCGCCACGGGTGCCTGTGCATGCGGTGACCGCGTAGCTAGCCTGCCAAAACCGCGCTCTGGGCACCGCCAGGCTCGGGTCTCGTCGGAGCGAGACGCCCGCGTCGCCGTACCTCGTCTGCTAGTGCCGACCAGCTCCCCGACAGCCACCTAGCCCCTCCAGACCCATCCCCCTCACAGGAGAAGCCCTCGCCGGCCGCCACCGCAGCACCGCACTGTGAGACCCGTGCGGACATAGTGGCATCCCCGCCGTCGTCTTCCCCACGAGCCGTCCCTTCGCGCATTGAATGTCTCTGCCTTCTCCCGTCCCTTCGCCCCACTCCGCGACGGCCAGCTCGCCGTCCTTGCTCCAGTGGCGTAGCCACGTCGCCGCCGTTCCAGAGAGGTCGCCGCCCGCGCTCCCTGCCTATAAATAGGTTCGCCCGACCTCTCCGAGCTCCTCATCCTTCTCCCTCCTCCTCTAATCGGCTCCCCCAAGCAAGAGCCAAGGCCGAGAGGCCCTCTGGCCTCGAGCTTCGCCGGAGTTGCTCCGCCGCTCTAGCTCTGTCGCCCGCCTCCTCCACCCTCCTTCCTAGCCCTCCTGAGCCCTCCATTGAGACCAGTAGGTCTCCCTGGTCTTCCTAGAGCTCTTCCCCGATCGGATTGCTGCTGGATTGGACCTCTCCGACGATCACCGAACGCCGCCGCCGCCGGAGAAGAAGGGGACGACACCATCCGTCCATCCCCGGAGGAGCTGCAGGTACGTGCGTGTTTGTCTCTGAGCGCCCGATCCATACCCATCAACTCCGAGCGCTGCCGCCGTCTCTGTCGCCGGCGACCGTCGGCGGAGCCCCGCCCTGCTTCTGTCTCCTCCTTCCTCTCTCTGTTTTAAAGGGCCGACCCCACCCGTCAGCGGCTCAGCCCGCGCGCGCGAAAAGGGGTAAGTGGAAGCGTATTCTGAAAATACGCTTTCGACGTGGCCTGCTGGTGATTTTACGATTTTCTGTTTAAATTCATTTTAAATCAGAATTTTGACCAGACTTTGACCCTAAATAACTTTTTATCCATAGCTTCAATTCAATTGATTCTTTTTGCACTGAGTTGGTATTGAGCCCCTTTATTTACTGGAAATTTTGGTATTTTTCCTATGCCCACAGAATATCTGGTTAATAAAAATGCTTTATGTGACAATTTCAATTGTATTTTGAAAATACTTTCAGAGGGAGATTGTGGTGCCTTTGAAGATCAAGAGTGTTTGAACCACCCAACAGAGAAAGGCAAGCCATGATACCCATTTCATGCATGCATTCCTATAGCATTGCATCTTTATATGCATTATGTTGATTTATTTGTCATAGTTAAATCATAGCAATATTTAATACCTGAGCATGGTGATGAACCACTATATTTGCAAGATGAATTTAGTCGGTTGATCTTGAGTCACCTGTCTGGGCATACTCGTGCAACCACATTTGCCGGTATGGGACAGCCTTGACTTGGCCTGACTGCGTGATCTTTCACCGGTACCTCCAAAGAGGGAGGGTTATTCATGCGTGCTACCCTGACCAGGTAGGCGGTGATAACCCTGTGAGCCCAGTTGATTGTTTGTTTGTGCCGGCGTCCCCGTTTGGGACAGATAGCCCCCGTTTGGGACTATTTAGTTTGGCCACGACGGTGGCAGGTGTCATGAGGACACAAGGGCCACCCAAGGCAGACCTCCGGGGGAGGATGAGTGCCGGTGGTACGATGAAAGAGTCACGGGTCAGGCAGGTTTCGTTGAAGCAACGCTGGTCCACCCGAGTGGAGATCACGAGGCTAGGTGCTTCATGGTGTGGGAAAAGTGCGCAACCTCTGCAGAGTGAAAAATCTATTCGAATAGCCGAGTCCACGGTATTGGACAGCCCGTCCAGACCTCACTAGGTGATCAATCATAACAGTGATAGTAATGATGGAAGAACTCGTCTTGTGTTCGGAAGTACTCGATGGTTATGAGTATTCCGAGGGTTGTGGAACAACCCGGAAGAGAGTAAGTTGATGATCGGTTACCGTAAGTGAATTACTTCGGTGTTATCATGTTGATTGCCATGCTATTGTGTGCTGCATTACTTGGTTGTCATGAGCTTGCGAGTACATTCAAAGTACTCACCTGGCGTATCATGCCAGATGCAGGAGAATCCAAGGACGGTGGTCCTGAAGGTGCTGGCTATGCTAACTAGGATGTGTCCACAGCAGTGTCCCTGTGGATGGAGTTGCGCTATGTTCCGCTACGCCGTAGAAGTACTTACTATTGCGAGGCCCTGCTATGTGCCATAAATAATGTAGATACTGTCATAGCACCGAGGGTGCCTTTGGCCTCGTCACCATTGTAAAATACGCGCTTGTACTCGACTTCTATCAATAAAAGTTCAGTTCTGTTCCGTACCAAGTTGTTGTGTGCTTCCAGAAGACATGATCTCTGGGTTGGAAACACTGGTAATCCGGTTCTCTGAGCCGGGGTGCCACAACGCTTGGTATCAGAGCTGTGCTGACTGTAGGACACCGTAGTTAGTCCGTGCTAGCACCGCGATTAGTATAGGGACGTGAGTGTGCATCTCACTTGCTGCATTTGATTGCTGCATGGCATGCATCATAATTCATTATTCTCTAACCGTGGCCTTGTGAGTGTAGATGGCACCAGTTCCATACCACTATTATTTTGAGCCTGCACCATCCACCTTTCCAGTACTGCTCCGGAACGTCTGGCTTCGACTGTACCCCCACGGCGAAGATCCAGTGTACCAGGTGTTTCGAGAGCAGCTTGCTGAGTCGGTGTACGAGTACCATGCAGAGGCTTTCCTGGTCGCGAGCTCGGACCTTGGTTGCTACTCTCGCTCTTCCAAGGGCGGAATGGATTCCACCTCAGAGTTGGCGATCCAGTTTGCCGCCATGGAGGCTCTCACTGACTTGCGCTTCCACGAGGTCAAGATGCAGACTCATCCAGGTTTCTTCCAATATCCCACCCTGTCACGTACGACAGGGCGAGTCATTTTCACTCCTGTTGACCCGGCATGTGATCGTGCGACTGCTGTGTTATCTCGCTATCTGAACGCCAGCTATCGTATGATCATATCCTTGGCTGAGGAGCTGTCTCATGTCGTAGGGGCACTTGCAGCCGTAACTCCTGCTCCACCTCCACCTCAGCCTATCTATCCACCCATATATCCACCACCATTTCCACCTCCATCCAGGTTTGAGGCTCCTTCTACCTCCACTGTGCCACCAGGCTTTTCGTCTGGTAGCCATCGTGAGACCCCGGCAGAGTGGGCCTCACTCCTTGACACTCCAGCCGCTCTGATGCTAAGGCGTCGTGCTCCTTCTCCCCTAGAAGGAGAACCGTCCCAGCAGCGTCGTTGTGTTTCCTTTGATCCGGAGGATGAGATCCATATCATCAGTTCCGACTTTGACTCAGGATCAGATGATGAGGAGTCTATGGTTTGGCAGTGTTCGTGCCATCAGCGCCACTAGAGCGGAGGCTTGAGTTGTTGTGCATGCATCTTTGCATATGTCAACTGCCGTATGAGCAGTTTAGCCATGATATCCCCCTACTAGCTTGCCATGTACGATGTTGGGTTATCTTGTATAATTATGTGGTTTTCTTTATTCGCCTTTTTCGCGTATTTTTCCTTCTGGTGTCATATGACTGTGCTTCCCTTATGGATGTTGCTCATCGATTCGGTGTTTTGCAATGGGAACAAATTTAGAATGAAGAGAAGTTGTAGCCAAGGCGGCGATGGAACCCCCGTTCGTCGATTCGCCAGACAAGCAGGTCAATCACCAATTTCATGATGCTCTCCGCCGTTCGTGAGTAATTCCATCGTAGGCTTGCTGGACGGTGATGGGTTGGATGAGATTTACCATGTAATTGAGTTAGTTTTGTTAGGGTTTGATCCCTAGTATCCACTATGTTCTGAGAATGATGTTGCTATGACTTTGCTATGCTTAATGCTTGTCACTAGGGCCCGAGTGCCATGATTTCAGATCTGAACCTATTATGTTTTCATGAATATATATGTGTTCTTAATCCTATCTTACAAGTTGTAGACACCTATTACGAGTTATGATCCGCATCCCCCAGGGTGACAATAACTGGGATTCTTTCCGGTGATTACCGTAGTTTGAGGAGTTCATGTATTCACTAAGTGCTAATGCTTTGGTCCGGTTCTCTATTAAAAGGAGGCCTTAATATCCCTTAGTTTCCATTAGGACCCCGCTGCCACGGGAGGGTAGGACAAAAGATGTCATGCAAGTTCTTTTCCATAAGCACGTATGACTATATATGGAATACATGCCTACATTACATTGATGAATTGGAGCTAGTTCTGTGTCACCCTATGTTATAACCGTTGCATGATGAATGCCATCCGACATAATTATCCTTCACTGATCCGTTGCCTACGAGCTTTTCACATATTGATCTTTGCTAAGTTACTTTTCCGTGCTACTGTTACAATCACTACAAAACTGCTACTGTCACTTTTGCCACCGTTACCGTTACTTCCATACTACTTTGCTACTAAATATTTTGCTGCAGATATTAAGTCTTTCAGGTGTGGTTGAATTGACAACTCAGCTGCTAATACTCGAGAATATTCTTTGGCTCCCCTTGTGTCGAATCAATAAATTTCGGTTGAATACTCTACCCTCGAAAACTGTTGCGATCCCCTATACTTGTGGGTTATCAAGACCTTTTTCTGGTGCCGTTGCCGGGGAGCATAGCTCTATTCTCTGAGTCACTTGGGATTTATATCTGTTGATCACTATGAAGAATCTGAAAGACCCAAAAACCAAGATCTATCCCTCTACTACGAGGGGAGGTAAGGAACTGCCATCTAGCTCTGCACTTGTTTCACCTTCTGTTATGAGTAAACTTGCGACACCACCACCTGCTAGTAATTATGATATGTCGCAAGTAATTGACGATGTCACTTCTGCTATGCATGATGCTTATAATGATACTTTGCTTGATAATACTATGCCACTGGGTGAATTTCTTGATGAACAAATTGCTAGAGTGAATGCTGAAACGGATGATATTTCTGAATCTAATGAAATTATTGAAACTGAACACTATGAGACACCTGCTAGACCTAGCTCTCCTAGATATGAATTGCCTAATATACCTAAGGGTAATGTTATGGAAGGAGAGGTAGCTAGGGACTTTCTTGCCTGTAAGGATAGAGATGATCTTAAGAAATTGCTATGCAAGTGGAAGGAAAAATCTTTGAATGCTAGAATGCAATATGATCCTAAGTTTGCTACTTCACCTATCTTTGTTACTGATAAGGATTATGAATTCTCTGTCGATCCTGAGTTAATTACTTTGGTTGAATCTGATCCTTTCCATGGCTATGAATCTGAAACTGTTGTGGCACATCTTACCAAATTGAATGATATAGCCACCCTATTTACTCATGAGGAAAAAATTCGCTATTACTATATTCTTAAGTTGTTTCCTTTCTCATTAAAGGGTGATGCTAAGATATGGTTTAATTCTCTTGCTCCTGGTTGTGTGCGTAGTCCCCAGGATATGATATATTACTTCTCTGAAAAATATTTTCCTGCCCATAAGAAACAAGCTGCCTTGCAGGAAATATTTAACTTTGTGCAAATTGAAGAAGAGAGTCTCCCAGAAGCTTGGGGGAGGCTTCTCCAATTACTTAATGCTTTGCCTGATCATCCTCTCAAGAAAAACGAAATACTTGATATCTTTTATAATGGGCTAACCGATGCTTCTAGGGACCACCTAGATAGTTGTGCTGGTTGTGTTTTCAGGGAATGAACTATTGAACAAGCTGAACTACTATTGAATAATATATTGAGCAATGATAATGATTGGACTATTCCCAAACCACCTCCAAAGCCAACTCCGAAGAAAAGAGGTATTCTATTTCTCAGTCCTGAAGATATGCAAGAGGCAAAGAAATCTATGAAAGAAAAAGGTATTAAAGCTGAGGATGTTAAGAATCTACCACCTATTGAAGAAATACATGGTCTTGATACCCCGACACAGGTAGTAGAGGTAAATTCTCTCCGTAGATTTGATGAAGGTGATATTCCGTATAATAAGTCTGCTAGCTAATGCTTGGATGAGTTTGATAACTTTATTGTTAAGCAAGAAAATTTTAATGCTTATGTTAGTAGACAATTGAAACACAATGCTTACATGCTTGATCGCTTAGGTGATTATATGAGTAGAAATATCAATGATCTTAAGCTTATTAGTAAACATGCTTCCATGGTAACTACTCAAGTAGAACAAGTACTTAAGGCACAAAATGATTTGTTTAGTGAGATGAATGGTAAGAACAATGATCATTCTGTTAGAGTTGTGACTAGAGGTGGTAAAATGACTCAGTAACCTTTGTATCCTAAGAGCCATCCTAAGAGAATTGAGCAAGATTCTCAGAAAATTAATTCTGATGCACCTAGTCATTCTAGCAAAAGAGGGAAAAAGAATGACGATAGGACTTTGCCTGCTGCTAGTGAACCTATTATAGGTACTCATGAAAACCCAAATGATATTTCTATTTCTGATGCCGAGACACAATCTGGTGATGAACACGAGCCTAGTGATAATATTAATGATGATGTTCATGTTGATGCTCAACCTAGTAATGATAATGATGTGGAGATTGAACCTGCTGTTGATCTTGATAACCCACAACCTAAGAATAAAAGATATGATAAAAGAGACTTTGTTGCTAGGAAGCATGGTAAAGAGAGAGAGGCTTGGGTTCAGAAACCCATGCCCTTTCCTCCTAAGCCATCCAAGAAAAAGGATGATGAGGATTTTGAGCACTTTGTTGAAATGCTTAGACCTGTCTTTTTGCGTATGCGCTTGACTGATATTCTGAAAATGTCTCCTTATGCTAAGTATATGAAAGATATTGTGACAAATAAAAGAAAGATACCGGAAGCTGAGATTTCCACCATGCTTGCTAATTACACTTTTAAGGGTGGAATACCAAAGAAACTAGGAGATCCCGGGGTACCTACTATACCATGCTCTATTAAAAGAAATTATGTTAAAACTGCTTTATGTGATCTTGGAGTTGGTGTTAGTGTTATGCCTTTCTCTTTATATCGTAGACTTGATTTGAATAAGTTGACACCTACTGAAATCTCTTTGCAAATGGCTGATAAATCAACTGCTTTACCCATCGGTATTTGTGAGGATGTGCCTGTCGTAGTTGCAAATGTTACTATCCTAACGGACTTTGTTATTCTTGATATTCCCAAGGACGACAATATGTCAATCATCCTTGGTAGACCCTTTTTGAATACTGCAGGGGCTGTTATTGATTGCAACAAGGGCAATGTCACTTTTCATGTTAATGGTAATGAGCATACGGTACACTTTCCGAAGAAACAACCTCAAGTTCGTAGTATCAACTCCATTGAAAAAGTTTCAACGATTATTATTGGAGGTTTTGAATTCCCTCTCCCTACTGCCAAAAAGAAATATGATATACTTATTGTTGGGGACATGCATATCCCCATTGAGGTAACCTAGTGTTATTCGAAAATTCTCTGGTTCCGTGTCATTTGGAAAAAGTTTGTCAATAAGACTTGATCAACCTTATTGATGGATTCTTTTTGACGGGCATGAGATGGATGAATTTAGAAAGCACAACCTTGTGTACCCAACTTTTACTTTCTGTTATTTAGAGTAATTTAAGTAAAAATGCTATTATTTTTCTGTTTTCTGTTTTATCCGTGCAATAAAAAGTGACCTGAAAAATAAAAGTTCTCCAAATGCCCTGAAAATGTAGTATGATTTTTTCTGGAATATTTAAGAATTTCTGGCACTGAAAACACATCAGGGGGCTGCACCAGTGGGCCACAAGCCTGCAGGGCACGCCCCCCTGGCTTGTGGGTCCCACGTAGGGCCCCCTCACTTAGTCCAGCCACCATCCACTTCGTCTTCCTCCAGAAAAAATCCCACCATTGCTCAAACCCGTGTTCTAACTCATTTTGCTGCCATTTTCGATCTCCTTGTGCAAAGCTCCATTTGCAAAACTGTTTTGAGGGATTGATCTTCGGTATGTGACACCTCCAATGGTCCAATTATTAGTTTTTGTTTTAGTGCTTTATATATTGCAAATTTTTGCTGCTGTGGTGACCTTGTTCTTGAGCTTGCATGTCAAATTTGTATGGTCCCAAGTAGTTTTGATGCATGATATAGCCTCTAAGCACTTGTGGGAGTAGTTGCTATGAGTTTTGTTGAGTTTAATTCATCTTTATTGTGAGCTACTAAAAATTTCAGAAATTTTTCAGAAAAATGATGAGGAGATTATTAAGAGGCTCTTCAAGCCGGGGCTCTAAAGAAGATGAAAATGAGGTGAAGAAGAAGCCCAAATACAATCTTCCCCGCGACGCAAAGGTTCGGCCATGTGAATGGCCAAGTGATGCATTCTTGAGGGTAGCCGGAATTTATGAGGATTTTTATTATTTGGCTGAGAATGCAGGCATCACCGACTTCCTCAACGATAAGTGTGACCAGTACCTCCTACTCACTAATATCTTCGTGCAAAATTTTCACTTTTATCCTAGGAAGAATCCTCCCATGGTAGAATTTTACTTATATGATGTGCCTAAGGAGATGAAACTTTATGATTTTTACAAAGTTTGCAAAATACCTTATGAGGGCAGCCATAGTGATCCTCACAAAACTGAATATAATGATTTCCTTGCTAGCATCACTATGGGAGAAACTAGAAACATTACAAAGGCCACCTTGGGGAGCATTCACTTTCCTGCCATGCACTATTTTGCTCTCTTCATAGGTAGATGTATTAACGGTAAACATGAACATAGCCACCTTTGTGTACCTGATCTTAGTATTCTTAAGAGTGCGGTAATGGGAGATATACGATATAACTTGGGGGCTATTATTGCTAGGAGGCTACATAAAAATGCTAAGGATGGAGATTTCTTTGGCGGGATTTACGCCACCCGTGTAGCTAATTATCTTGGGGTACCCATAAGGGGATATGATATTGAACTACCACCTGATTTTCTTGATTATGAGGCTATGGTGCGCTACCAGTTTCTTGAGAGGAACAAACAGTCCCTCCTGTACCGACTAATTTTTGACAGACAGCGTGCTGTCCATATTACCCTTCTTGCTCCTGCCTTCTTTAACTTTCAGGAAAAACGAAGACACTTTATAACCAGAGAGGAGGCAAACGAGTACGAGAGAGAGGCGGAAGCCGCTCGCCTCTACGCTGCAGCCGTACAGGCGGTAGCCGTTGCAGCCCAGTACAACCCCAACTATGACTTTGGATATTATCCGGGCCAGCCATGGCCATAGACCAACTAGGCCAAAAGCCTAAGCTTGGGGGAGTACGTATTTCTCACCGACATTACATTCATGTTCACACACTCATCTTAGTAGTCGGTGCTTATACGTTTTCATTGTATCATCCATGGTAGTTTATTTCTTCTTTCCGTTTTCTTCTTGTGTGTTTAATTAACCTTGAGAAAAATCCAAAAAAAAAAAAAATAGTTCTAGCTTTACCTTTTAGTTTGTTTAGTTGTATCATTAGAAGAAAATCCAAAAAGATTTCTCGTTCTTCTTTTGCTTGTTGGGAGCTTTCCCGTTCCCGTTCTTGTTTCGAAATTTCTTTTCTTTGGGTCGTAAGGAGAAGGCCACGATGAAAATGTTGAGTGGCTCTCATATGCATCATTGTTTACCTTACAGAGAGCCCATATTACCTTGCCTTCTCCTTTGAGTTATTTTTTGCAGATTCCAGCTTAGTCCAATGCACGTGCACTCTTATTATTATTCACATCGTTTGGTCGTGCAAGTGAAAGGCAATAATGACGATATATGGTGAAGTGATTGAGATGGAGAAGAGCTGGTATGAACTCGACCTATTTTTTTTTTTGTAAATATGATTAGCTCATCGTTCTGGATTCAGCTCATTATGGATCAAACATGTTTGCAATGACAATTAGAGATTATAGTTATTCATGCCATGCTTAATTAGGTAAGAGTATATAATGGTTTGTCTTGAGTGCCAACATGCGTTTTAAAATGGTTGTGATGTAGTATGATAGGATGGTATCCTCCTCTGAATGATTCAAGTGGCTTGACTTGGCACATGTTCACGCATGTAGTTGAAACAAAATCAACATAGCCTCCACGATATTTATGTTCATGGTGATTTATATCTTACTCATGGTTGCATTCAATGTTGGATAATCTCAATGCATGTTTATGACTGTTGTCGCTCTCTAGTTGGTCGCTTCCCAGTCTCTTGCTAGCCTTCACTTGTACTAAGCGGGAATACTGCTTGTGCATCCACCTTCATAAACCCAAAGTTGTTCCATATGAGTCCACCATACCTACCTATATGCGGTATTTACCTGTCGTTCCCAGTAAATTTGCATGTGCCAAACTCTAAACCTTCAAATAATATTCTGTTTTGCATGCCCGAATCACTCATGTAGTAACTAGGGGCTGTCAGTATCTTCCATGCTAGGTGGGTTATTCTCACGATATGTGTTGATTCACTATCATTCACGAGAAAATGGCTGGTATTTGGAATGCCCAGTTCCATGCTCAAAATCAAATCAAAATATAATGAAACAAAACTCCCCCAGGATTGTTGTTTGTATGGACGGTACCCGTGGATTTGGCTTGCCGTGGAGTGTGATTGATTGGTGGAGGGGGAGTAAAAACTTTACTATTCTGTTTGGGAACCGCCTATAATGTATCTAGCATGGAAGATAACGAGATCTCTCGGTTGTTATGTTGTCAATGAAAGCATACTGCTCAAAATTATTATTCATCCTTGTTTTAAAAACTCGAGCACTGACACCTCTGCAAATCAATGCTTCCCTCTGCGAAGGGCCTATCTATTTTACTTTACTGTTGAGTCATCCTCTTCTTATAAAAAGCACCAGTTAGAGAGCACCACCATCATTTGTATGCTTTGTTATTAATTGATATTGAGTATGATTGTGACTGGATCTCTTTTACCCTGAATTACAATGTCTAGTCAGTCCTTGTTCTTTAGAGGTGCTCTGCATTTATGTTTTGCGGTCTCAGAAAGGGCTAGCGAGATACCATTATATCATATTGTATCATGATTGTTTTGATAAAATTGTTGTCATCCGAGATTTATTATTATTGCTCGCTAGTTGGTTATGCCATTGATATGAGTAAATGCGAGACCTAAATGTTATTGTGAATGTGGTTAGTCTATAATCCTTGCTGAAAATCTGAACATCAGTTAGACATATTTACAACAACAAGATCAAACAGAGTTTGTAAAAGTTTTTCTTTATCACTTTCAGTTTGTCAACTGAATTGCTTGAGGACAAGCAATGGGTTAAGCTTGGGGGAGTTGATACGTCTCCAACGTATCTACTTTTCCAAACTCTTTTGCCCTTGTTTTGGACTCTAATTTGCATGATTTGAATGGAACTAACCCGGACTGACGCTGTTTTCAGCAGAATTGCCTTGGTGTTATTTTTGTGCAGAAATAAAAGTTCTCGGATTGACCTGAAAATTTACGGAGAATATTTTTGGAATTAATAAAAAATACTGGCGAAAGAATCAACCGGAGGGGGTCCACCACCTGGCCACAAGCCAGGGGCGCGCCCCCCCCCCTAGGGCGCGCCCCCTATCTTGTGGGCCCCCTGGAGCTCCGCAGACCTCAACTCCAACTCTATATATTCCTATTCGGGGAGAAAAAAATCAGAGAGAAGAGTTCATCGCGTTTTACGATACGGGGCCGTCGCCACCTCCTGTTCTTCCTCGGGAGGGCAGATCTGGAGTCTGATTTGGGCTCTGGAGAGGGGAAATCGATGCCGTCATCATCACCAACCATCCTTCATCACCAATTTCATGATGCTCTCTGCCGTTCGTGAGTAATTCCATCGTAGGCTTGCTGGACGGTGATGGGTTGGATGAGATTTACCATGTAATTGAGTTAGTTTTGTTAGGGTTTGATCCCTAGTATCCACTATGTTCTGAGATTGATGTTGCTATGACTTTGCTATGCTTAATGCTTGTCACTAGGGCCCGAGTGCCATGATTTCAGATCTGAACCTATTATGTTTTCATGAATATATATGTGTTCTTAATCCTATCTTACAAGTTGTAGACACCTATTACGAGTTATGATCCGCATCCCCCAGGGTGACAATAACTGGGATTCTTTCCGGTATTTACCGTAGTTTGAGGAGTTCTTGTATTCACTAAGTGCTAATGCTTTGGTCCGGTTCTCTATTAAAAGGAGGCCTTAATATCCCTTAGTTTCCATTAGGACCCCGCTGCCACGGGAGGGTAGGACAAAAGATGTCATGCAAGTTCTTTTCCATAAGCACGTATGACTATATATGGAATACATGCCTACATTACATTGATGAATTGGAGCTAGTTCTGTGTCACCCTATGTTATAACCGTTGCATGATGAATGCCATCCGACATAATTATCCATCACTGATCCGTTGCCTACGAGCTTTGCACATATTGATCTTTGCTAAGTTACTTTTCCGTGCTACTATTACAATCACTACAAAACTGCTACTATCACTTTTGCCACCGTTACCGTTACTTCCATACTACTTTGCTACTAAATACTTTGCTGCAGATATTAAGTCTTTTAGGTGTGGTTGAATTGACAACTCAGCTGCTAATACTCGAGAATATTCTTTGGCTCCCCTTGTGTCGAATCAATAAATTTGGGTTGAATACTCTACCCTCTAAAACTGTTGCGATCCCTTATACTTGTGGGTTATCAACCCTACGGGTTCGAGAATCATGTTGTGACGCCCCCATTTTGATCGTACGCTAATCATACACGCAAATGCGTACGACCAAGATTAGGGACTCACGGGAAGATATCAGAACACAACTCTATACACAAATTAAAGTCATACAAGCTTCATATTACAAGCCAGGAGCATCGAGGGCTCGAATACATAAGCTCAAATTCAAACGAGTCAGCGGAAGCAAATATTATCTGAGTATAGACATAAGTAATCAAGTTTGCCTTAAGAATGCAAGCACAAACATAAGCAACGGATCGAACGAGGCAAGGCCTCCTGCCTGGGAACCTCCTATCCTACTGCTGGTCGGGGGCAGCCTCCACGTAGTAGTAGGCACCGTCGGTGTATTAGTAGTCGTCAGTGGGGTCAGCAATCTCCTGGGCTCCGTCATCTGAACGTAGTAATCGTATCGAGGGGGGAAAGGGGGAGCAAAGCAGCGGTGAGTATTCATCCAAAGTACTCGCAAGACTTATAACGGATCTATACTAGAATATGCATCAGTATCAAAGGAATGGGGGTTATATCTTTGGACTAACTGCAGAAATGCCAGAATAGAGAGAAGGCCTAGTCCTATCGAAGACTAGCATCTTCAGTGTGTTGCAGCATTAGAAGAGTGCAGATTAGCATAATTAAAGTAGCAAGTTATGTAACAAGTTTATTAGCAACGCCTAGAGATTCTTCCTCGACTTCCTGCGAGAAAGCAATCTCGAAGCCAAACATTTCAATTTTAAGGCAGAATTCTAGTTGTATTAGATCGGGATACAACTCCAAGTTGTCCTGTTACCGTGGACACGGCTATTCGAATAATTTAATTCATCCTTGCAGGGGTGCACCACATTTTCCAACATGCTTGATAACCTTTGGCCGGACACACTTTCCTGGGTCATGCCCGGCCTCGGGACATCAACACGTCGTCGCCCTACACTACTAGGGAAAACCTTATACACAGAATCTTATCAGTAGCGCAGGTTAAAATAAGGCGCTACTCCTAATTAGTAGTAGTTCGTGGCCACAAGAGGCGCTACTGGTATCCACACAGCAGTAGCGCGGCTGGTATAAAACGTGCTACTAATATAATTGCCGCACCGTTGCCGATAGGCTAGGAATAGTAGTAGCGCCCTTATGCAAACAGCGCTACTGCTAACAGAGTAATAGTAGCGCATTTTTATGATAGGGCGCTACTGCTAAGTTTGACCGGTCACTTCAACTAAAGTTGTGATGTGCCATATTGTGGGCCCCACTTAGCAGTAGCGGTTCACGTAAACCAGCGCTACTGCTAAATATGTATCCGTAGCGTGTTTTACTAAACCGCGCTACTGCTAGGTCGTAACTTATCTTCTTCCCCCCGGCCCGCGCCCCCTCACTCCTCACTCTGTAGATCTCCCTCTCCACTATCTCCCTCGCGGTGGCGCTCCTGCGTCCCGGCCGTCCGCCCCACGCGGCGGCCCTCCCCACGCGGCGGCCCTCCCCGTCACGGCCCTCCCCACGCGGCGGCCCTCCCCCGTCCCGGCCCTCCCGTCCCGGCCATCCACACAGCGGTAGCTCTCCCTCCCTCCTCTCTCCCACTCTCCCCCTTCTCCCTCCTTCCTTTGTTTTTGCACTGCTAGAAAAGCTTAATGGATGAATGGCTTGATGCATTTAGATGGTTATGAATGGATGCATTTAGATGGTTAGATGGATGTATGGATGCATTTAGATGGTTAGATGGATGGATGGATGCATTTAGATGGTTATGGATGGATGCATTTAGATGGTTAGATGGATGTATGGATGCATCTAGATGGTTATGGATGGGTGCATTTAGATGGTTAGATGGATGTATGGATGCATATCGGGATTCATCCACATGCTGTAAATTGTGTTACAAAAGTGCTTCACGTCGTAACCGTAAAAAAATGTTTAAACTTGCAAACTTTGTGCAAATGTCCATTGTTAGTTTCCATGTCTAACACACTATAAATGGTTAGATTTGTTAGCGTGGGGAAATTTATAGGGATTCCATGTCTCCTAGACGTTGTGCTATTTAATATGTCCATTGTTAAGCAAATGTCATGCCAAATTTACATGGATTCCATGTCTCTGATGTCTACTACGCAACCTTCTTCTTCTAGACTCGTGTTGGGCCTCCAAGCGCAGATTTTTGTAGGACAGTAGCAAATTTCCCTCAAGTGGATGACCTAAGGTTTATCAATCCGTGGGAGGCGTAGGATGAAGATGGTCTTTCTCAGACAACCCTGCAACCAAATAACAAAGAGTCTCTTGTCTCGCCAACACACCCAATACAATGGTAAATTGTATAGGTGCACTAGTTCGGCGAAGAGATGATGATACAAGTGCAATATGGATGGTAGATATAGGTTTTTGTAATCTGAAAATATAAAAACAGCAAGGTAGCTAGTAACAAAAGTGAGCAAAAACGGTATTGCAATGCTTGGAAACAAGGCCTAGGGTTCATACTTTCAGTAGTGCAAGTTCTCTCAACAATACTGACATAGTTGAATCATATGTAAATCCCTCACGTGCGACAAAGAGTTCACTCCAAAGTCACAAATAGCGGAGAACAAATGAAGAAATTATTGTAGGGTACGAAACCACCTCAAAGTTATCTTTTTCGATCAATCGTATGAGCTATCCCTATAAGTGTCACGAACAGCCCTAGAGTTCGTACTAAAATAACACCTTAAGATACACATCAACCAAAACCCTAATGTCACCTAGATACTCCAATGTCACCACAAGTACCAATGGGCTTGATTACACGATATGCATCACACAATTTTATATTCATCATGTTCCATCCAACACAAAGAACTTCAAAGAGTGCCCCAAAGTTTCTACCGAAGAGTCAAGACGAAAACATGTGCCAACCCCTATGCATAGATTCCCAAGGTCACGGAACCCGCAAGTTGATCACCAAAACATACATCAAGTGGATCAATAGAACATCCCATTGTCACCACGGATATCCCATCGCAAGACATACATCAAGTGTTCTCAAATCCTTAAAGACTCAATCCAATAAGTAAACTTCAAAGGGAAAACTCAATTCATCACAAGAAGATAGAGAGGGGAAAACTCCATATGATTCATCTATATCAATAAAGCTCGCGGTACATCAAGATCGTGTCATCTCAAGAACACGAGAGAGAGAGAGATCAAACACATAGCTACTGGTACATACCCTCAGCCCCGAGGGTGAACTACTCCCTCCTCGTCATGGAGACCGCCGGGATGATGAAGATGGCCTCCGGTGATGGTTTCCCCCTCCGGCAGGGTGCCGGAATGGGCTCCCGATTGGTTTTTTGTGGCTCTGGAGGCTTGCGGCGGCGGAACTCCCGATCTAGGTTTTTTTCTGGGGGTTTCTCTATTTATAGGAATTTTTGGTGGCGTAAACAAGTCAAGGGGGGCCACGAGGCGACGACAAGCTAGGGGGCGCGCCCTAGGGGGGTGGGCGCGCGCCCCCAGGTTTGTGGTGGCCTCGTGGCTCTTCTGGCCCAACTCCAATGCTCCCTGGGCTTCTTCTGGTTCATAAAAAATCACCGTAGATTTTTATTCCGTTTGGGCTCCGTTTGATATTCCTTTTTTGTAAAACTCAAAAACACGGGAAAAACAGAAACTGGCACTGGGCTCTAGGTTAATAGGTTAGTCTCAAAAATAATATAAAGTTGTAGTAAAATGATTGTAAAACATCCAAGAATGATAATATAATAGCATGGAACAAGCAAAAATTATAGATACGTTGGAGACGTATCAGCATCCCCAAGCTTAATGCCTACTCGTCCTCGAGTAGGTAAATGATAAAAACAGAATTTTTGATGTGGAATGCTGCCTAGCATGTTCATCATATTCTTTTCTTCTTTGTATAGCATGGACATTTGGACTTGTAAATGATTCAAAGCAATAGTCTAGTTTTAACATAATGACTTCAATACTCAAGCATGTCAACAAGCAACCATGTCTTTCAAAATATCAACACTAAAGAAAGTTATCCCTAGCCCATCATGCTCAATCATTGATCCATTCAAGAAACACACTCAAATATTAGCTATGCCCAATGCTCAAGTACGATCATAGTGCCCCCTAGTTGGTGCTTATAAGAGAAGATGGAGACTCAAAGCAAAAATAAAAAT
Source organism: Elymus sibiricus (assembly GCA_039707655.1). Taxonomy (NCBI): domain Eukaryota; kingdom Viridiplantae; phylum Streptophyta; class Magnoliopsida; order Poales; family Poaceae; genus Elymus; species Elymus sibiricus. Next base: position 62,409,394 of record CM077663.1, read on the forward strand.
TGCATAAAGTAAATAGATAGGACCTTCGCAGAGGGAAGTAGGGATTTATAGAGGTGCCAGAGATCAAGGTTTTAAATTGAGAGAGAAAATATTTTGAGTGGCATGCTTTTCCTGTCAACCAAAACGACAAAGTAGCTCACAATACTTTCCATGCTAGATACATTATAGGCAGTTCCCAAACAGAATAGTAAAGTTTTTATTCCCCATCCACCAATCAATCACACTCCACGGCGAGCCGAATCCACGGGTACCATACATACAAACAACAATCCTGGGGGAGTTTTGTTTCATTATTTTTTTGATTTGAATTTTGAGCATGGGACTGGGCATCCCGAATACCAGCCACTTTCTCGTGAATGATAGTGAATCAACACATATTGTGAGAATAACACACCTAGCATGGAAAAATATTGGATACTCCCCACCGTTTCATGAGTGGTACAGGCTCACAAAAGAGAAAATTTATTTTGAAAATTTAGAGATGGCACATACAAATTTGCTTGGAACGGCATGGAAATACCGCATATAGGTAGGTATGGTGGACTCATAAGGCAAAACTTGGTTTAAGGATTTTAGATGCACAAGTAGTATTTCTACTTAGTACAAATGAAGGCTAGCAAATAGATTGGGAAGCAACCAAACCAAGGAACGAAAAATCACATAAGTGAGCATTGAGTCAGAACTAACACCGAATAATGCACCACAAGTAGGATGTAACTTCATTGCATAGCTATTGACTTTCGTGCATGCATAGGGAATCACAAACCTTAACACCAATATTCCTACTAAGCATAATTACTCACTAACATGACTCACATATTACTATCATCATGTTTCAAAACTATTACAGGGAATCAAGTTTAATTTGTCCAATGATCTTCATGAAAGTTTTTATTATATCTTCCTTGGATATCTATCACTTTGGGACTAGTTTTCATATGTTGCTATTGCTTTTTGGCAATCTCAAACAAATTTAAGTGAAGTACAAGAGCATAAAAAATTCATCCCTCAAAAAGGTATAAGTGAAGCATGAGAGGAAATGACAAGCTACTCACAAAAGATATAAGTGAAGATCAATGAGTAGTCAAACAATTAAGGAGCTATGTGAGGACTCTCTCTCCCTCAATAAATATTTTCAGATCTGAGTATTTTATTCAATAGCAAGCAAAAGAAAAATAGCACTCCAAGAATAGCATGCATCATGTGAACGAATAAAAAAAAATTAGGCTCAACATAGGCTAACCGATAATTGTTGATGAAGAGAGGTGGGATGCGTAGCATCCCCAAGCTTAGATGCTTGAGACTTCTTGAAATATTTACTTGGGGTGCCTTGGGCATCCCCAAGCTTGAGCTTTTGTATCTCGTTCAATCCTCTCATATCGTGGTTTCACCTATTCTCAAAAACTTCATCCACACAAAACTCGAAAAGAACTCGTGAGATAGGTTAGTACACATAATAATAAATCAACTCTTTATGTACTGCCAAGACAAGTTGCATAATAATTTTCAAACATTAGGTATTGTATACTATCATTTCCACAATTTATATCTACCAATATAGGCTATGGAAACTAGAGGATAAGTAGATAACAAAACTATGACAGCAATCTGTCCAAACAGAACAGTCTGTAGAAATTGATGAAAACAGTGTACTTCTGTAACTCAAAAAATTATGAAAATTTAGGACATGCTAAATAATGTATATGACAACACTGTGTAAAAATTTCAGAAACTTTCCAGGTTCCAGTAAAATATGAAAATTCAAATACTACAGCCAAAGTTTCTGTTTTTACACAGCACTCATCAAAACATACAATGCAAGCATCCTAAGGCAATTCTTGGAGCTTTTTATTGAAAAAGAAGATTATAAATAACACCTAACAGAGAACAACAAAATAAAATGACGCTCCAAGCAAAACTCATATTATGTGACGAATAAAAATATAGCTCCAAGTAAGATATACCGATAGTGTTGAAGACGAAAGAGGGGATGCCTTCCGGGGCATCCCCAAGCTTGGGCACTTGAGTCTTCCTTGGATATTACGTTGGGGGTGCCTTGGGCATCCCCAAGCTTAGGTTCTTGTCACTACTTATTCTCCTCATATCGGTGTCTCACCCAAAACTTGAAAACTTCAATCACACAAAACTTAACGGAACTTCGTGAGAAGGGTTAGTGTAACAAACATAGATCATTCACTTAGGTACTGTCAATACAAGATTCATAATTGTTCCCACATGATACCTACTGTATTCTATCATTCCCATAATTTATACCACTAAATATAAACTATGGAAACACTAAAACAAGCAAACTATGCATGCAAAACAGAATCTGTCAAAAACAGAACAGTCTGTGAAGACCTGTAGTGTAACATACTTCCCTATCTCTACAAATTCTGAAACATTAGGAAAATCTACGAAATTTGTATATCAATCATGTGTAAAAAATTCAGATCAAAAGCACGTTCCAGTGAATTTAAGAAATTCCTGGACTGAGAGCAAAAGTTTCTGTTTTTGCACAGAATCAAGTCAACTATCATCCACACTATCCCAAAGGCTCTACTTGGCACTTTATTGAAATAAAAGGCACAAAACATGATTACTACAGTATCTTAATTATGTGAACACACCAAAACAGAAAGTAAAAGTGTTGGGTTGTCTCCCAACAAGCACTTTTCTTTAATGCCTTTTAGCTAGGCATGATGATTTCAATGATGCTCACATAAAAGATAAGAATTGAAATATGCAAGAGAGCATCATGAATCTCATGACAAGCACATTTAAGTCTAACCCACTTCCTATGCATAGGGATTTTGTGAGCAAACAATTTATGGGAGCAAGAATCAACTAGCATAGGAAGGCAAAGCAAGCGTAACTTCAAAACTTTGAACACATAGAGAGGAAACTTGATATTATTGCAATATGTAGAAGCATAAGATCCTCTCTCATAATAATTTTCAGTAGCATCATGAAGGAATTTCACAATATAACCAGCACATAAAGCATTCTTTTCATGATCTACAAGAATAGAAAATTTGTCACTCTCCACATAAGCAATTTTCTTCTCATCAATAGTAGTGGGAGCAAACTCAACAAAATAACTATCATGTGAAGCATAATCCAATTGAAAATTAAAATCATGATGACAAGTTTCATGGTTATCATTATTCTTTATAGCGTACATGTCATCACAATAATCATCATAAATAGGAGGCATGCTTTCATCATAATAAATTTGCTCATCAAAACTTGGGGGACTAAACATATCATCTTCATCAAACATAGCATCCCCAAGCTTGTAGCTTTGCATATCATTAGCGTCATGAATATTCAAGGAATTCATGCTAACAACATTGCAATCATGCTCATCATACAAAGATTTAGTGCCAAACATTTTAATAACTTCTTCTTCTAATACTTGAGCACAATTTTCCTTTCCATCATTTTCACCAAAGACATTAAAAAGATGAAGCATATGAGGCAACCTCAATTCCATTTTTTTTGTAGTTTTCCTTTATAAAACCAAACTAGTGATAAAACAAGAAACTAAAAGATTCAATTACAAGATCTAAAGATATACCTTCAAGCACTCACCTCCTCGGCAACGGCGCCAGAAAAGAGCTTGATGTCTACTACGCAACCTTCTTCTTGTAGACTCGTGTTGGGCCTCCAAGCGCAGAGTTTTGTAGGACAGTAGCGAATTTCCCTCAAGTGGATGACCTAAGGTTTATCAATCCGTGGGAGGCATAGGATGAAGATGGTCTCTCTCAGACAACCCTGCAACCAAATAACAAAGAGTCACTTGTGTCCCCAACACACCCAATACAATGGTAAATTGTATAGGTGCACTAGTTCGGCGAAGAGATGATGATACAAGTGCAATATGGATGGTAGATATAGGTTTTTGTAATCTGAAAATATAAAAACAACAAGGTAGCAAGTAAAAAAGTGAGCAAAAATGGTATTGCAATGCTTGGAAACAAGGCCTAGGGTTCATACTTTCACCAGTGCAAGTTCTCTCAACAATACTGACATAGTTGAATCATATGTAAATCCCTCACGTGCGACAAAGAGTTCACTCCAAAGTCACAAATAGCGGAGAACAAATGAAGAAATTATTGTAGGGTACGAAACCACCTCAAAGTTATCTTTTCCGATCAATCGTATGAGCTATCCCTATAAGTGTCATGAACAGCCCTAGAGTTCGTACTAAAATAACACCTTAAGATACACATCAACCAAAACCCTAATGTCACCTAGATACTCCAATGTCACCACAAGTACCCATGGGCTTGATTATACGATATGCATCACACAATTTCAGATTCATCATGTTCAATCCAACACAAAGAACTTCAAAGAGTGCCCCAAAGTTTCTACCGGAGAGTCAAGATGAAAACATGTGCCAACCCCTATGCATAGATTCCCAAGGTCACGGAACCCGCAAGTTAATCACCAAAACATACATCAAGTGGATCAATAGAACATCCCATTGTCACCACGGATATCCCATCGCAAGACATACATCAAGTGTTCTCAAATCCTTAAAGACTCAATCCGATAAGTAAACTTCAAAGGGAAAACTCAATTCATCACAAGAAGATAGAGAGGGGAAAACTCCATATGATTCATCTATATCAATAAAGCTCGTGGTACATCAAGATCGTGACATCTCAAGAACACGAGAGAGAGAGAGATCAAACACATAGCTACTGGTACATACCCTCAGCCCCGAGGGTGAACTACTCCCTCCTCGTCATGGAGACCGCCGGGATGATGAAGATGGCCTCCGGTGATGGTTTCCCCCTCTGGCAGGGTGCCGGAACGGGCTCCCGATTGGTTTTTCATGTCTCTGGAGGCTTGTGGCGGCGGAACTCCCGATCTAGGTTTGTTTCTGGGGGTTTCTCTATTTATAGGAATTTTTGGCGGCGGAAACAAGTCAAGGGGGGCCACAAGGCGACGACAAGCTAGGGGGGCGCACCCTAGGGGGTGGCGCGCCCCCCAGGCTTGTGGTGGCCTCGTGGCTCTTCTAGCCCAACTCCAACGCTCCCTGGGCTTCTTCTGGTCAATAAAAAATCACCGTAGATTTTTATTCCGTTTGGGCTCCGTTTGATATTCCTTTTCTGTAAAACTCAAAAACACGGAAAAAACTGAAACTGGCACTGGGCTCTAGGTTAATAGATTAGTCCCAAAAATAATATAAATTTGTAGTAAAATGATTGTAAAACATCCAAGAATGATAATATAACAGCATGGAACAAGCAAAAATTATAGATACGTTGGAGACGTATCTGTCTCCTAGACGTTGTTCTATTTAATATGTCCATTGTTAAGCAAATGTCATGACAAATTTACATGGATTGCATGTCTTCTAGACGTTCTCGTGAAGAGGAGTTGGAGTGGCAGAGGAAGTTGCTGGCGCGGGGAAAAAGGATTGATGATGAAGTGTTCGGATGGAGAGATTGTATGCGGGAGCTGGAAGAGGCGGAGAATATGTTTCGGAAGACTCAGTCTAGTGACTGGGAGTTCGAAGACAAGGAGTGCAAGAGTTATGCCCAAACACAACTACGAGTTGCAGCAGACGTCATCTTCGCGGAGGCCAGCACTGCAGAGCATGCTCGGATGCCACCTCAGAGTAGTCCCCACTTGGTTATGGAATGGGCACTACAACAAGTGACATCTTCGTGCCCGGCTCAAAGAGCCCGATGGGGAAGTGTTGTCGGGATACTTCCGCCAAGAATGCCCCCACCACCATCAGATTCTGCACCACCAGATTCTACTCATTAATAGTATTGTAGTAAGATTAAGCTCTAGTTTAAGGTTTAATAGTTTTATCATTATTGGTCTCGATCTAGCAGTTCGGTCTGGACTTGTAAGGTTTTTGAAATCTAGTTATCTGTTTGAACTCAAATTGTCATCAATAATGATATATATAAACTCATCCTCTTCTTCTTACTACTGACATTGCTGCTACATTGGGCCAACCACGGTACTGCTAATTACACTAGTGATGTCATTAGTAAACAAAAAAAAGCATACAATTAGTAGTGGCGCGTGTTAGAGACCAGCGCTACTGGTAGGTAAATTATCAGTAGCGCGGGGGAGAGACGCTACTGCTACAAGTTAGCTATGGCGCCGCAGTAGTAGCGCTGTGCCCCGCGCTGCTGACAGGCCCTTAACCCGCGTTACTGCTAGGCTTTTCCCTAGTAGTGCTACCTAGGCTCAACACAGAGGCCAGCCCGTCGGTCTAAATCCTAAGCGTGCATGGGTAATGGGCCCATCACCCTTTGCACTCCTTCACGATGCGTGGGCGGGCTAGGTCAGTCCTAGCACCTCTTATACAAAATCAATGCTGTCACGGACCACTCGGGCGCGCGCCGCTCCATTGCTGACATCCGAAGAGCTTCGGCTGATACAACGACGCCGAGTACCCATAACTTCTCCCACGTGAAGGTTAGTGCGAAAAAGGTCAATCGACCAACTCAGATCAAATACCCAACCCATTAGCATTTTGTTAACTGCAGTGAAGATCAGAGCCACGATTAATCGTCCCGTCGCCCTATCTCGGGGACTTGTGGCAAGGGCCAAGAATGCCCGACCACGCCTCGTCATCATTACACCAACACCCTCCAGGTCATCTTGACCTTAACATGTTTCAACAGTAAAGTAAATGTAATTGTGTGTCTATAACACCAAGGGGGAAAATCGAGGAATCACCCTCGATGGATCCCACTCAATGTAAACGTCAAGGTGACCAGCGAGGAATCACCCTCGATGGTCTACGCTTGAGGTGTTGTACGACAGAGTCATTTTCAGAAGTGGTGATGAAAGAATCACCCTCGATATCCACAACCTATTAGCTACGCTACAGAGTTAGCATCATGAGTACTTTACGAGGTGTCACCCTCGGTACTCGATAGTAGCTCTGTAGAGTCGTACAACTAAGGGGGTGTGCGGTGAATGTGACGGGCATGGCTTGTCGATCGGTTGATCGAGTCTTCGAGTCTTCGATGATGAAGGAGGGGAAACTGGGACTAAGGTGTCACAGGGGATCACTAATCAACCTATACTAAGCATGTGATATAATAGTAGGTACAGTAGAAGTTTAACAAAGACAGGCTGTGCATCAGAATAGGAGCTAACTAAACAATAGCAAAATCTAATGCAAGCATGAGAGAGAAAGAATTGGGCGATATCGGAATGATCAAGGGGGGTTGCTTGCCTTGTTGCTCTGCTGCAAAAGGCTGATCGTCAGTGGTGTAGTCGTACCCAGCAGCATCATCAGTCACGGTGTCTATCGGAGAGAAGAGAGGAAAGAAACAATAAATATAACGCAAGCAGATGCATCATGATGCATGACATGGAAATATGCAGAGCTAGGCATGAGCTAACACAGTACTGCACGTCATGGAGCGGGAAAATATGTGACGATATTTCCCGGGTCTCTGGCTATAACCGGACAGATGAATCGGAGAGGAAAGTTCCATGTTCATCATGCTAGAGGCATGTGATAGATGAACGGACAACGTATTCGGATTCGTTGGATTTTTATGATCAACTTTCATATATAAATTATTTTCATCTAACCTACATATTATTTTATATTAATTTTCAAAGTTTTGTTAATATTCTGAAATAAACAAATTTATTTTAATTCGAAAAGTGCTATTATGACATCAGCATGACATCATGTTGGTGCCAGCAGTCAACAGGGCAGCCGACTAGTCAAACCTGACCAGTGGGCCCGAGCTGTCATAGACAGTGGGTTAATCAATGTTTATTTTCAATTAAAACCGATTAATTAGCAGGGGACCCACCTGTCATAGGCACATTAATTTAAACTAATTATCTAATTAAACTAATCATGTAATTAGAGTTAAATAACCCGGGGCCCACATGTCAGTGACCCAGGGGGGTTGGCCCCACATGGCCGCGACTGGGGCTGCCCAGTGAGCCAGTTGACCAGGTCAACTAGTCAATGATGGCCGCGGGGCCCCCTGGCCAGTGACCCTGTGGGTCCACCTGGCCGGCCAGTTCAGCCCCGGCGACCGGAGCGTCGCCGGCAACCAAAAACCGCGGCAAAGGGCTCGGGAGGTCGCTAGGAATCCGCTACAGGGGGTCTCTGGGCTCGATGTTGGGCTTAATCGAACCAGTGGAGTGGGTCGCGTCCAGTGGTGGTGGTGGGACGGATGGAGTGGGCCGGAATCGGCGCCGGCGACGAGCCGCGGCGGCGGTTGCTTTCGGACTCGCACGGGCGCATGTCTACAGCAAGCAAAACGAGCAAAGCAACGGCGGCACAGGCTCTGGAGCTCACCAGGAGCACGTTGGTGCTGCCCAACCGAGACGGAGAGGCTAGGGAGCTCGAGCTGGCCAGCCACGGCGGCGGCCAGAGCTCGGAACGACGACACCACTACACGGGCCCGAAGGCGAGCGGGAAAGGGAGTAAGGAGAGGCGGCGCTCACAGTGGATCTCGAGCGAGAGCTCAGTTCAGTTGGGGTTGACGGAGGGGAGCGAATCGAATGGCGGCATGCGCTCGGTGCCGGAGAGGAAGCATTTCGATGGCGAGGTCGCCGGGGCTCCTGCACTCCAATCCAGTGGCGAGGTTGACGGAGGCGAGCCCAATGGAGCTCCTGGACCCGTTGGAGCGCCTCAAGGTCGACGGTGGCCATGTCAACGGCGATGGCGCGATGACATCAGCGTCGGGCGTCCAAGAAAACGATGGGGCGAGGGGAGGGAGAAGGAGAGGTGGCGGCTAGGGTTTGCCAGGGAGGGCGCGGGGGCGATCTTATCCCCTCCAGGGGCGCTGTAGCGACGCGGGCGGTGAGCTGGCTCGGTGGGAACGACGCCCTAGCTCGGTCGCCACCGCAAGGTGAAGGTGAGAGGTTGGAGATGAGGGGGGAAGGCAGTCTGGGCCACCTGGGCCGGTTAGAGGGGCCAAGGCCCGAGGGGAGGGTTAGCCTTTTTTTTCCTATTTAAAACAAAAAGGTTCTGCTATAGTTTTTATTAATTATTGTTTTGTAATATTTTACAGCACCAGAGACCTTTGTAAAAATGAGCCTCTTGGTCAATTATTAGTGTGGTAATAATTGACAGAGACACAAAATGTTTGGGGGCCTTTTGAATTTATTTGAAATTTACATAAATCGAAAGGGCATTCAATAAACGATTTGGCCTATGTTTTATTTATCTTGAGGCATCACAACACTTTGCAAAAATGCGGGTTACAATTTTATAATCGCTTAGGGGATATTTGCAAGACAAACATGATTTTATGTTTCAGGTTTGCAAAACTATTTTATCCACTTATTATTTGAATTTTGAATTTCAGAAGGATATTTGAAATGAGATATTATTCTAATATTGATCAAGCACCATTTAGGAAAAGCATTTAGCTTAGTCTTGGCCATCACTGTAGCTTAATTACAATGATCACTGTAGCTTAATCCAAGGGTGTCACACATGTGACATGAACGAGACACCTCTCCAGTCAGTAACCAATAGCGGGACCTGGATGCATGATGTCAAGGATTCAGTCAATCACGTATGTAGCTCCCTTTGTCCATCGGTATGTTACTTGCCCGAGATTTGATCGTCGGTATCTCCATACCTAGTTCAATCTCGTTACCGGAAAGTCTCTTTACTCTTTCCGTAATACAAGATCCCGTCACTAAGACCTTAGTCACATTGCTTGCAAGATCATTGTGATGTTATATTACCGAATGGGCCCAGAGATACCTCTCCGTCATACGGAGTGACAAATCCCAGTCTCGATTCACGCCAACCCAAGAGACACCCTTGGAGATACCTGTAGAGCTCCTTTATGATCACCCAGTTATAAGTGACGTTTGATAGCGTACAAGGTATTCCTTCGGCGTCAGGGAGTTGCATGATCTCATGGTCTTAGGAATAGATACTTGACAAGAAGAAAGCAGTAGCAATAAACTTAAGTGATACGATCATATGCTAAGCTTACGGTTGGGTCTTGTCGATCACATCATTCTCCTAATGACGTGATCCCGTTATCAAATGATAACTCATATCTATGGTTAGAAAACCTTAACCATCTTTAATCAACAAGCTAGTCTAGTAGAGGCTCACTAGGGACACGGTGTTGTTTATGTATCCACACATGTATCTAAGTTTCCGGTCAATACAATTCTAGCATGGATAATAAACATTTATCATGAATAATGAAATATGGTAATAACCAATTTTTTATTGCCTCTAGGGCATATTTTCAAAAGTTGGATCACCTGTATCTCGGTATATACATCCTACATAGTCAATTTCTGCTCCTATCAGTCTATTTTGTTTTTCAAAAATGGGGTTGCGCCTCTGCATCCAAGGATGCACACTACCCAGTTAAAAAAAGATGCACACTACCGTTTTAATTAAATTATCGAACAGAGACTGACAAAATAAGTATATGGATCAACTCAAGGCCACCTTCTTGACGACCTTTGTCACTAAATCTACAAGCTTAATTATATGCTCTGACCTCACACAAACACACACCATCTAACTCGCTGGGCTCGCCAAACCGTTCCACGGCATGTCGTGAGCACCAGCCTATCTAGTAGACCTTCAACATGAACTGCATGCACGCGCTCTAGAATCCACCGCCACTAGCTTCCATCGTCCCATCTTCAAGAGGGATCAAAGCATTGACCTTGCCAGGCACAACTGCCGTTGATGCAAGACAACGCTATGATAACCCACAAGTGTATGGGATCACAACAGTCTTCACGGGTAGTATTTCACCCTAATTTATTGATTCGACAAAAGGGAAGCCAAAGAATATTTATTTTCCTTGACAGTTGAGTTGTCAATTCAACCTCACCGAGGATATCTCTCTGCAGCAAAGATTTAGTAGCACGACAAATAGTAGTAGCAAAAGTGACAGTAATAGTGACAGTAGCAGTTTTGTAGCAAGTGTGACAGTAACAATAGCAATAGTAACTTGGCAAGATTCAGTAATGCGTAGGCACGTGGATCGGTGGTGTATAATGATTTAGATGACATTGATCATATAACAGTTACACACTAGGGCGACACAGAACTAGCTCTAATTCATCAATGTAATGTAGGCATGTATTCCGTATATAGTCATACGTGCTTGCGATAAGAATTTGCATGACATCTTTTGTCCTACCCTCCCGTGGCAGCGGGGTCCTATTGGAAACTTAGGGATATTAAGACATCCTTTTAATAGAGAACTGGAACAAAGCATTAACACATGGGGAATACATGAACTCCTCAAACTACGGCAATCACCGAAAAGAATCTCAATTATTGTCACCTTGGGGTATGCGGATCATGACATGTAAGGTACATATAACTTGCAAGATACGATCCAAATCACTATTATATTCATGAAAACATAATAGGTTCAGATCTGAAATCATGGCACTCGGGCCCTAGTGACAAGCATTAAGCATTGCAAAGTCATAGTAACATCAAGCTCAGAACATAGTGGATACTAGGGATCAAGCCCTATCAAACTTAACTCGATTACATGATCAATTCCATCTAATCCCACCATCGTAAAGCAAGCCTACAATGGAATTACTCACTCTCAGTGGTGAGCATCATGGCGGTGTTGATGGAGAAGGGTTGGTGATGACGACGGCGACGATTTCCCCTCTCTGGAGCCCAAACCAGGCTCTAGATTAGCCCTCCGTAGGAAGCACAGGAGGTGGCGTGATGACCCACAAGTATAGGGGGTCAATTGTAGTCCTTTCGATAAGTAAGCGTGTCAAACCCAACAAGGAGCAGAAGGAAATGACAAGCGGTTTTTAGCAAGGTAATTTCTGCAAGCACTGAAATTGTAGGTAACAGGTAGTTTGATAGCAAGATAATTGGTAACGAGCAAGTAACGATGACAGTAAATAAAGTGTAGCAAGATAGCCAAATCCTTTTGTGGCAAAGGACAGGCCAAAATAGTCTCTTATAATAAGCAACGCGTTCTTGAGGGTACACGGGAATTTCATCTGGTCACTTTCATCATGTTGGTTTGATTTGCGTTCGCTACTTTGATAATTTGATATGTGGGTGGACCGGTTCTTGGGTGTTGTTCTTACTTGAACAAACCTCCCACTTATGATTAACCCCCTCGCAAGCATCCGCAAGTATGAGAAAAGTATTAAGATAAAATCTAACCATAGCATTAAACATTTGGATGCAAATCAGCCCCTTACGAAATAGCACATAAACTAGGGTTTAAGCTTCTGTCACTCTAGCAACCCATCATCTAATAACTACTCCACAATGCATTCCCTTAGGCCCAAAGATGGTGAAGTGCCATGTAGTCGACGTTCACATGACACCACTAAGGGAATCACAACATTCATATCATCAAAATATTGAACACATATCAACCTCACATGATTACTTGTAACATGACTTCTCCCGGGACCTCAAGAACAAAGGTAACTACTCACAAATAATATTCATGGTCAAGATCAGAGGGGTATTAAATAGCATAATGGATCTGAACATATAATCTTCTACCAAATATACCATGTAGTAATCAACTACGAGATGTAATCAACACTACTAGTCACCCATAGGTACCAACCTGAGGTTCCGGTGCAAAGATTGAACACAAGAGATGAACTAGGGTTTGAGAGGAGATGGTGCTGTTGGAGATGTTGATGAAAATTGGCCTCCCATAGATTAGAGTGTTGTTGGTGATGACGATGGCTTCAATTTCCTCCTCCAGGAGGGAAGTTCCCCCGGCGGAATCGCTCCGCCGGAGGGCAAAAGTTCTCCTGCCCAAGTTCCACCTCGATACGGCGGTGTTCCATCCCGAAAGTCCCCTTCTAATTTTTTGTAGGTCAAAATACCTTAAGTACCAGAAGATGGGCACCGGAGGTGGGCTAGGCTGACCACAACCCACCAGGGCGCTTGGGGGGCCTCGCGCGCCCTGTTGTCTTTGTGGTCACAAGGTGCCCCCCCGGTAGTTATTTGCTCCAGTATTTTTTATATATTCCAAAATAATTCTCCATGAAGTTTCAGCTTATTTGGAGATGTGCAGAATAGGTGTCTCTGATATGCTTTTTCAGGTCCAGAATTCCAGCCGCCGGCATTCTACCGCTTTGTGTAAACCTTGCATATTATGAGAGAAAAGGCATTAGAATTACTCCATAAAGCATTATTATGCATAAAAACATTATAAATAACAGTAGGAAATCATGATGCAAAATGGACGTATAAACTCCCCCAAGCTTAGATCTCGCTTGTCCTCAAGCGAAAGCCGATACTGAAAAACATGTCCACATGGGTTGAGAGAGAGGTGTCGATAAGAAGAAAATACCGACATAGTAGCATCATGATTATTATCATAACAGCAACAAACTTTGTCATAGGACTTCTTCATATAACTTTTATTATATAACTTCATCATATAACTTCCCATGAACAAGTAACAATTCATCACAACATAGAAGTATAAAGCATAAACCTTATTGAAAACCAACAAACTATGTTCTCAGTCAACTTTGCAACTACAATTCATGATATTTTCAGGAAGGGTCTCGTGTCGGAGCCTTTTGGCAATTCCACATACTCAACCATCATTTAATCTTCTATGATTGCTAACACTCACAGCATACCCATGAGCAAAAAGTTTCAACCGAACACATAGAAAGATAGGGGCTTGTAGTTTCGCCTCCCAACGTATTCACCTCAAGGGTGATGTCAACAATAATAACTCATGCTCACTCATATCCAACTAGATATATGTGCCTAGATCTTTCCTCACCACATGATGCTTGCAAAAAGAAAAGGTAAAAAGGAATAGGGAAGAATACTTTGACTCTTGCATAAAAGTAAATACATAAAAGTAAAAGATAGGCCCTTCGCAGAGGGAAGCAGAGGTTGTCATGCGCATCTTGGATTGTATGCCAAATCCCTTAGTGCAAAAGAACGTCACGTTATATTGCCCCTGATGATAGCAACCTTTATTATGCAGTCCGTCGCTTTTATTACTTTGCCATCACAAGTTCGTACAACGCTCAATTTTCTCTTACACTAATTGATCAAACACATTTAGAAGCAGTTTTTATTGCCTTAGTGCACCGATGACAACTTACTTGAAGGATCTTACTCAATCCATAGGTAGGTATGGTGGAATCTCAAAACATGAGTTTGGGTTTAGGGTTTTTGGATGCACAAGTAGTATCTCTACTTTGTGCGGAATTTTTGGCTAGCAAAGATATTGAGCAAGCACCACATGTGGAAGGATCTATGACAATATAACTTCTATGTGAATATGAACAAACATAAATCATTACGTTGTCTTCCTTGTCCAATGTCAACAATTTTGGCATAAAATATTTAATGGGGGATCACAATCATAAAAGATGTCCAAGATAGTGTATTTGCATGTGAATCTTCTCTTTCCTTATTAATTCTTTCATGAATTGCATCATTGACCAATGCTATGTTTGTCAATCTCCAATAAATTTTACCACTTATACTTTTCTTTATGTGATGTCATTACTTACCGTAAGATTAGCATATGATCCTTTTCATTTATTTCCTTTTTATTTTGATTGCAACAAGAAAGTAAAGAAGCAAAAGCTCAAACTAAATTTTATTATATAACTCTCACTCGATTACATAGATAGATAGATCACGAAACTAGCACTCAAAATATATCATACTAAACTTTTATTCAACTAGATCACGAAAGAGCTAAGGATCGAACTAAAATAAGTAAAGGTAAATAAAAGTGATGATACGATACCGGGGCATCTCCCCCAAGCTTGGCTCAAGCCAAGGGGAGTGCCCATACCCGTGTACTCAAGTCTCCTTTGGTGGTGGAGATGATGAAGGTGGTGGTGATGAGGTAGCCTTCTTCTTCAACTTATAATTAAGCATAAAATTTTCCTCCCTTAGATCCTCATTCTCTAACTCGAGCTTTAATATATTTTTGCATAATGCCGCCTTGCTCTCCTACAGAAAACGAGATGGAATAAATTGAACCTTATGTTTGTATCCATTAGGGAGTCTTGACTTCTTGAATTCCACATGCATGTCCCCAGGCTGAGGTAGTTGGTCATCCGCTTCTTCGGAGCTATCATCCTTTGCTTCCTTCATGTTGGCGTCTTCCTCCTCATCTGTGGTAAATCCATAATGATCAACCTCTCCATAGACCTTAGGGTTTGCAATATAGTCAACAACATAGCTCTCCCCCTCTGAATCTTGAGACGACATATTTTTAGACGTGACAGAAAAACAGCACGAAACAAGAACAGAGGATAATTCTGAGATGAGGTGGTCAAAAGAATCGGGGGTATATATAAAGATTTTTTATCTTGGGAAGCAAGAATATGGAAGGAAAACGGAGTCTGGAAGGTGCCCGAGGGGAGCACAACCCACCAGGGCGCGCCAGGGGGGCAGGCGCGCCATGGTGTATCGTGCTCACCTCAGTTGCTTTCCTGTTTATTTCTTATTTTCCTAATTTTTATAATATTCCAAAACTAACAGGAAATATTTTTGTGGATTTTTCGGCGTCCGTTTACTTACCGTATCACATACCTCCTCCTTTTCAGGATTTTGGAGTGTTCCGGAAGGTTTCTTATATGTGTTCCTCCGGTGTCATGGTTTGGATAATATTGCTTTCAACATTAATAGGGGTACCTGAGATATAATGTTTAATTCTTTGTCCATTGGCCACCTTCGGGTTAGTACCTTCGGCATTATTAATTTTGATAGCTCCAGAACGATAAACCTCTTCGATAATATATGGTCCTTCCCATTTGGAAAGAAGCTTTCCTGCAAAAAATCTAAAACGAGAGTTGTACAAAAGAACATATTCTCCAACTTTGAATCCCCTATTTTGGATTCTTTTGTCATGCCATATTTTAACTTTTTCTTTGAATAGTTTGGCATTTTCATAAGCTTGGGTTCTCCATTAATCTAGTGAGCTAATATCAAATAACCTCTTTTCACCGGCAAGTTTGAAATCATAATTGAGTTCTTTAATTGCCCAAAATGCTTTATGTTCTAACTCTAGAGGCAAATGACAAGCTTTTCCATATACCATTTTGTATGGAGACATACCCATAGGATTTTTATAAGATATTCTATAGGCCCAAAGTGCATCATCTAGTTTCTTAGACCAATTCTTTCGGGACCCATTGACAGCTTTTTGTAATATTAATTTTATTTCTCTATTGCTAAGTTCAACTTGACCACTAGATTGACGATGATAGGGTGATGCAATTATGTGGTTAACATCATATTTAGCAAGCATTTTACGGAAAGCACCATGAATAAAGTGTGAACCACCATCAGTGATTAAATACCTAGGGACTCCAAACCTCGGGAAAATAATTTCTTTAAGCATTTTAATGGAGGTGTTATGATCAGCACTACTAGTTGGAATAGCTTCTACCCACTTAGTAACATAATCAACAACAACCAAAATATGAGTATACCCATTAGAGGAAGGAAAAGGTCCCATATAGTCAAAACCCCAAACATCAAATGGTTCAACAAGTGAATAATTCATAGGCATTTCCTAACGCTTACCGATATTACCAATTCTTTGACATTCATCACAAGACAAGACAAACTTACGTGCATCCTTGAAGAGAGTAGGCCAATAAAAACCAGATTGCAATACCTTGTGAACAGTTCTATTTCCCGCATGATGTCCTCCATAGGCTTCGGAATGACATTTTCGTAGGATTTGTTCCTGTTCATGCTCAGGTACACAACGTCTAATAATACCATCTACCCCTTCTTTATAAAGATGTGGGTCATCCCAAAAGTAATGTCTTAAATCATAGAAGAATTTTTTCTTTTGTTGGTATGTGAAACTAGGTGGTATATATTTAGCAACAATGTAGTTAGCATAATCAGCATACCAAGGAGTGTTTTGAGAAACATTTATTGCAGCTAACTGTTCATCAGGAAAACTATCATCAATAGGTAGTGGGTCATCAAGAATATTTTCTAACCTAGACAAGTTATCAGCTACGGGGTTCTCAGCTCCGTTCCTATCAGTGATATGTAAATCAAATTCTTGAAGCAAGAGAACCCACCTAATGAGTCTAGGTTTAGCATCTTTCTTTTCCATAAGATATTTTATAGAAGCATGATCAGTGTGAACAATAACTTTGGAATCAACAATGTAAGATCTAAATTTATCACAAGCAAACACAGCTGCTAAAAGTTCCTTTTCAGTAGTAGCATAATTTCTTTGGGCATTGTCTAGAGTTTTGGTAGCATAATGGATAACATTTAATTTCTTATCAACTCTTTGTCCTAGAACAACACCAATAACATAATCACTAGCATCACGCATAATTTCAAAAGGCAAGTTCCAATCAGGTGGTTGAGCAATAGGTGCAGAAGTTAAGGCTTTCTTGAGTGTTTCAAAGGCTTCTACACAATCATCATCAAAAACAAATGGAATATCCTTTTGTAAAATATTAGTAAGAGGCCTAGAAATTTTAGAGAAGTCTTTAATAAACCTCCTATAGAAACCAGCATGACCAAGGAAACTCCGAACACCTTTAATATCTTTAGGACATGGCATTTTCTCAATTGCATCAACTTTAGCTTTATCCACCTCAATACCTCATTCATATATTTTATGCCCCAAGACAATACTTTCATTAACCATCAAGTGGCACTTCTCCCAATTCAAGACAAGATTAGTTTGTTCACATCTCTGCAAAACTCAATCAAGGTTGCTTAAGCAATCATCAAAAGAAGTTCCGAAAACGGAAAAATCATCCAAGAAAACCTCCACAATCTTTTCACAAAAATTAGAGAATATAGCAGTCATACATCTTTGAAAGGTAGCAGGTGCATTGCATAAACCAAAAGGCATACGTCTATAAGCATAGGTTCCAAAAGGACAAGTAAAGGTGATTTTCTCTTGATCAGATTGTGATACAAGTATTTGAGGGAAACCAGAATATCCATCCAGAAAACAAAAGTGTGTGTGCTTAGATAATCTTTCTAGCATTTGATCAATGAAAGGCAGAGGGTAATGATCTTTTCTAGTAGCTTTATTTAATTTTCTAAAATCAATTACCATTCTATATCAGTGACAATTCTCTGTGGGATAAGTTCATTTTAATCATTAGGAACAACAATAATACCTCCCTTCTTAGGGACACAATGAACGAGACTTACCCATCTACTATCAGCTATGGGATAAATTATACCTGCTTCCAGAAGCTTTAATATTTCAGTTCTTACCACTTCTTTCATCTTAGGATTCAATCGTCGTTGGTGATCAACAACGGGTTTAGCATCAGGTTCCATATTAATCTTGTGCTGACATAGAGTGGGACTAATACCCTTAAGATCATCAAGAGTATATCCAATAGCAGCCCGTTGCTTCCTCTGAATTTTTAATAATCTTTCTTCTTCATGTTCTGAAAGGTTAGCACTAATAATAACAAGATATATCTTTTTCTCATCAAGATAAGCATACTTCAAAGTGTCAGGCAATTGCTTTAATTCAAACACAGGATCACCTTTAGGTGGAGGAGGACCTCCTAGAGTTTCAATAGGAAAATTGTGTTTTAGGAGAGGTTGTTGTTCAAAGAAATTTTTATCTATTTCATTTCCTTCATGCAAGTGCATATCATTTTCATGGTAATATTGTTCTAGTGGATTAGTAGGAGGTACGGCAATAGAAGCAAGACCAATTATTTCATCCTTACTAGATAATTCTTTATTACGGGGTTGTCTACTAAACTTGGAGAAATTAAATTCATGAGACGCATCACCAAAATTAACACTCACGGTTTCTTTCTTGCAATCTATCTTAGCATTAAGAGTGTTCAAGAAAGGTCTACCAAAGATAATGGGAAAAAAGTCATCTTGTGGGGAACCAAGAACTAGAAAATCATTAGGATTGTTTATTTTCCCACATAAGACTTCAACATCTCTAACAATCCCAAGTGGTTTGATGGTGTCTCTATTAGCAAGTTTAATAGTAACATGTGTGTCTTGTATTTCGGCGGGTGCTATGTCATTCATAATTTCTTGGTATAAGGTAAAAGGAATATCACCCACACTAGCACCCACATCACATAAACCATGATAGCAATGATCTCCTATTTTAAGTGAGACAACAGGCATGCCAACCACGGGTCTATGTTTATCTTTTTCATTGGGTTTGGCAATTCTAGCAGTTTCATCACAGAAGTAAATAACATGTTTTCTACCAAGAGATCTTTAACCATAGCAACACTA
Source organism: Elymus sibiricus (assembly GCA_039707655.1). Classification (NCBI taxonomy): domain Eukaryota; kingdom Viridiplantae; phylum Streptophyta; class Magnoliopsida; order Poales; family Poaceae; genus Elymus; species Elymus sibiricus. The sequence goes on from CM077663.1 coordinate 62,428,622, forward strand.
GGTTCTACTTTAATTTGTTCAGAGGGCTTAGGTGCTTTAATATTACTTTTGTGAACCAAAGTTGATACCTTAGCATGTTCCTTTATCCTAACAGGGAAATGTGGGTTTTCAATATAAGCAGCACGCACAACTGGATCAACATTGTAAATGATAGTTATTTAATTTATTCTTTAAAGGGGGATGATATTTAAACCACTTCTCCTTAGGGAGGTCTACATGAGTAGCAAATGATTCATAGAAAGAGGCTACTATCTAAGAGTTAAGTCCATATTTAGTGCTAAACTTGTGAAAAGCATCGGTATTCATAAAAGATTTAACACAATCAAACTTAAGCTTAATACCTGACTCATTACCTTTGTCGAGTTCCCAATATTCAGAGTTGCGTTTAATTCTTTCTAAGAGACCCCACTTGAATTCAATAGTCTTCTTCATAAAAGAACCAGTACAAGAAGTATCGAGCATGGATTGATCATTATGAGAAAGCCGAGCATAAAATTTTTGAATAATAATTTCTCTCGGGAGCTCATGATTGGGGCATGAATATAACATTTACTTAAGCCTCCCCCAAGCTAGAGTGATGCTTTCTCCTTCACGAGGTCAAAAATTATATATATAATTCCGATCACGATGAACTAGATGCATAGGGTAAAACTTTTGGTGGAATTCTAATTGCAATCGATTCCAGTTCCATGATCCAATATCATCACATAGCCTATACCATGTCAGTGCTTTTCCCTTAAAAGATAAAGGGAAAACCTCCTTCTTAACTTCATCTTCGGATAAACCTGCATGCTTAAATAATCCACAAATTTCATCCACATGTATTAGATGCATATCAGGATGTTCAGTTGCGTCTCCTGCATAAGGATTAGCTAGCATTTGTTCTATCATACCCGAAGGAATTTCATAACCAATATTTTCAGCAGGTGCAGTAGGTTGAGGGGCAACTAATTGTGGTTCCGGTCGAGGTGAAGATACCCCGAACAAACCCCTCAAAGGATTGTTTTCCATAGTAGCAAGTGACAATAAATTTCAGCACGTAGTATAAGTTTTTCCTTCCCGATTTCCACTTACCAAGAGCGCTTCACTCTCGGCAACGGCGCCAGAAAAGAGCCTTGATAACCCACAAGTATAGGGGGTCAATCGTAGTCATTTCGATAAGTAAGAGTGTCGAACCCAATGAGGAGCAGAAGGAAATGACAAGCGGTTTTCAGCAAGGTAATTTCTGCAAGCATAGAAATTGTAGGTAACAGGTAGTTTGATAGCAAGATAATTGGTAACGAGAAAGTAACGGTGATGGTAAATAAAGTGCAGAAATATAGCCCAATCCTTTTGTGGCAAAGGACAAGCCAAAACAGTCTCATATAATGAGGAAAGCGTTCTTGAGGGTACACGGGAATTTCATCTAGTCACTTTCATCATGTTGGTATGTTTTGCGTTCGCTACTTTGATAATTTGATATGTGGGTGGACCGGTGCTTGGGAGCTGTTCTTACTTGTACAAATCTCCTACTTATGATTAACCCCCTCGCAAGAATCCGCAACTACGAGAAAAGTATTAAGATAAAATCTAACCATAGCATTAAACATTTGGATCCAAATCAGCCCTTACGAAATAGCGCATAAACTAGGGTTCAAGCTTATATCACTCTAACAACCCATCATCTAATAACTACTCCACAATGCATTCCGTTAGGCCCAAAGATGGTGAAGTGCCATGTAGTCGACGTTCACATGACACCACTAAGGGAATCACAACATTCATATCATCAAAATATCAAACACATATCAACTTCACATGATTACTTGCAACATGACTTCTGTCGTGACCTCAAGAACAAAGTTAACTACACACAAATAATATTCATGCTCAAGATCAGAGGGGTATTAAATAGCATAATGGATCTGAACATATAATCTTCCACCAAATAAACCATACAGTAATCAACTACGAGATGTAATCAACACTACTAGTCACCCACAGGAACCAATCTGAGGTTCCAGTACAAAGATTGAACACAAGAGACGAACTAGGGTTTGAGAGGAGATGGTGCTGTTGAATATGTTGATGAAGATTGGCTTCCCAAAGATGAGAGGGTTGTTGGTGATGATGATGGCTTCGATTTCCCCCTCCTGGAGGGAAGTTCCCCCGGCGGAATCGCTCCGCCGAAGGGCAAAAGTGCTCCTACCCAAGTTCCGCCTCGAGACGGTGGCGTTCCGTCCCGAAAGTCCCCCCCTTGACTTTTTCTAGGTCAAAAGACCTTAAGTACCAGAAGATGGGCACCGGAGGTGGGCTGGGCTGACCACAGCCCACCAGGGCGCGCCTGGGGGGCCTGGCGCGCCCTGGTGTCTTGTGGTCACCAGGTGGCCCCCCTCCGGTAGTTATTTGCTCCAGTATTTTTTATATATTCCAACAAGTTCTCCGTGAAGTTTCAGCTTATTTGGAGATGTGAAGAATAGGTGTCTCTGATATGCTTTTTCAGGTCCAGAATTCCAGCTGTCGGCATTCACCCTCTTTGTGTAAACCTTGCATATTTTGAGAGAAAAGGCATTAGAATTACTTCATAAAGCATTATTATGCATAAAAACATTATAAATAACAGTAGGAAATCATGATGCAAAATGGACGTATCATGGCGGCGGCTCCCTCTCGTGAAACGCGATGAAATCTTCTCTCTGGGGTTTTCTCCGCGGATGTGAATTTATAGAGTTGGAATTAGGGTCAGAGGGGCCACGAGGGCATCACAAGCCATCTGGCCGCGCCCCTAGGAGGGCGGCCGGTTTCGTGGTGGCCTTCTGGTCCACCCCCTCTGGCAGTTCTTCGCTCCAAAATTCCTTGTATATTCCATAAAAAATCCACAAAAAGTTTCGTCCAATTTCGAGAACTTTTATTTCTGCACAAAAATAACACTAAGGTAGTTCTGCTGAAAATAGCGTCAGTTCGGCTTTGTTTCATTCAAATCATGCAAATTAGAGGACAAAACCAGAGCAAAAGTGTTTGGAAAAGTACATACATTTGAGACATATCAACTCCCCCAAGCTTAATCCATTGCTTGTCCTCAAGCAATTCAGTTGATAAACTGAAAGTGATAAAGAAAAACTTTTACAAACTCTTTTGTTCTCATTATTATACACATGCTTAGCTAGTGCTCAGGTTTTCAGCATAAATCATAGATAGACACGTCCATGACAACAAATAGATATTATATTAACTCATGGCAAGACATAACCAGCTAAAAAGCAATAATAAAACATCCCCTATTTCAACAATTATTTATTAAAACACTCATAATTCAATATGGTGACATGGTATTTCGCTAGCCCTTTCTGAGACCGCAAAACATAAATGCAGAGCACCTCTAAGATCCAAGCGGCGACTAAACATTATAATTCAGGGTAAAAAAGATCCAATCATGCTCATATCCAACATTAACTAAACTAAATGCATAAGAATGACAATAGTGCTCTCGGGTCTGGTGCTTTTAGTAAGAGGATGATGACTCAACATAAAAGTAAATAGATAGGCCCTTCGCAGAGGGAAGCATTGATTTGCAGAGGTGCTAGAGCTCGAAGCTTAAAACAAGGGTGAAAGTATAATTTTTTGAGCGGTGTACTTTTCTTGTCAACGTTACAACAAAGGCTTTCAACATTTTCCATGCTAAACTCATTATTGGCGGTTCCCAAATAGAATAGTAAAGTTTACTCATATCTACCATCCAAACACATTCCATGGCTAGCCAAATCCACGGTTGCCCTCCAAACAATCAACAGTCCCAAGGAGTTGGTGTAATTTATTTCGATTATGTGGGACTGGGTGTTGGAAATATGCCCTAGAGGCAATAATAAAATGGTTATTATGATATTTCCTTGTTCATGATAAATGTTTATTATCCATGCTAGAACTGTATTGATTGGAAACTCAAATACATGTGTGGGTACATAGACAACAATGTGTCCCTAGTAAGCCTATGATGGACTAGCTCGTTGATCAAAGATGGCTATGGTTTCCTAGTCATAAACATGAGTTGTCATTTGATAATGGGATCACATCATTAGGAGAATGATGTGATAGACAAGACCCAAACTATGAACGTAGCATATGATCGTGTCAGTTTATTGCTATTATTTTCTGCATGTCAAGTATGTGTTCCTATGACCATGAGATCATGTAACTCACTGACACCGGAGGAGTACCTTGTGTGTATCAAACGTCACAACGTAACTGGGCGACTATAAAGATGCTCTACAGGTATCTCCGAGGGTGTCTGTTGAGTTGGCATGGATCAAGACTGGGTTTGTTACTCCGTGTGACGGAGAGGTATCTCAGGGCCCACTCGGTAATACAACATCACAATGAGCCTTGCAAGCAAAGTGACTAAAGAGTTAGCTATGTGATCTTGTATTACGGAATGAGTAAAGAGACTTGCCATTAACGAGATTGAACTAGGTATGGAGATACCGACGATCGAATCTCGGGCAAGTAACATACCGATAAACAAAGGGAACAACGTACGGGATTAACTGAATCCTTGACATAGAGGTTAAACCGATAAAGATCTTCATAGAATATGTAGGAACCAATGTGGGCATCCAGGTCCCACTATTGGTTATTGACCGTAGAGGTATCTCGGTCATGTCTACATAGTTCTCGAACCCGCAGGGTCAGCACACTTAACGTTCGGTGACGTTTCGGTATTATTAAGTTATGTATGTTGGTGACCGAAGGTTGTTCGGAGTCCTAGATGAGATCCCCGATGTCACGAGGAGCTCCGGAATGGTCCAGAGGTAAAGATTTATATATGGGAAGTCATATTTTGGCGACCGGAGAAGTTTCGGTTTTTTCCTGTATTGTATCGGGAAGCTTCTAGAAGGTTCCGAAAACTTTCAGAGGAGTCCGGAAGTCCACCAAGGGTTCCACCACGTCCCAAGGGTTTGCATGGGCTGAGTGGAGGCACCCTGGCCTTATTGGGCCAGGCGCACAAGTCCCTCAAGGCCCATGTGGCTTGGGAGAGGTGGAAAGTCCACCTGTTTATGGAAAGGGAGGGAATTGGACTAGGAGTCCAACTCCTCCCCCTTGGCTGCGCCCTAGGGCTTGGAGGGGCTGATCTCCACGCCCCTCCACCTATATATAGAGGTGAGGGGGCGCCCCAAGAGTACACACGAAGCCCTTGGCGCCCCTATCTCTCCCTAGATCGTTTTCTCCTCCGTTCGCGGTTTCGGTAGCGCTAGGCGTAGCCTTGCCGGGATAGCACCACCGCCACCGCCAGAACACCATCGTGTTGCCAGAGAACTCATCTACCTCTTCGCTCTCCCTTGCTGGATCAAGGAGGCGGAGATCATCATCGAGCTGTACGTGTGCTGAACGCGGAGGTGCCGTCCGTTCGGCGCTAGATCGTGATTGGATCGCGGGACGGCTTGCGATTTGGATCGCGAAGACGTTCGACTACATCAACCGCATTTCTTAACGCTTCCCACTTAGCGATCTACAAGGGTATGTGGATCCGATCTCCCCTCTCATAGATGCTCATCTCCATGGATAGATCTTGTATGTGCGTAGGAAAATTTTTGTTTCCCATGTAACGTTCCCCAACAGTGGTATTAGAGCCAGGTTTTTGCGTAGATGAGATCACGAGTATAACACAAAGGAGTTTGTCGGCGTTGATATTCATATTGCTTCCCTCCTTAGTCTTTTCTTGATTCAGCGGTATTGTGGGATGAAGCGACTCGGACCAACCTTACTCGTCCACATACGAGAGACCGGTTCCATCGACTGACATGTAACTTTGTTGCATAAGATGGCTGGCGGGTGTCTGTCTCTCCCACTTTAGTTGAATCGGATTCGACAGAGGCGGTCCTTGTAGAAGTTGAAATAGCAACTTGTGTATCACCGTTGTGGTTTGGCGTAGGTAAGAATCGTTCTTGCTAGATACCCATAACAGCCACGTAAAACATGCAACAACAAATTAGAGGATGTCTAACTTGTTTTTGCAGGGTATGATGTGATATGATATGGCCAGAAACATGATGAGATATATGTGATGTATGAGATGATCATGTTTTCTATAGATTATCACGACTTGCATGTCAATGAGTACGGCAACCGGCAGGAGCCATAGGGTTGTCTTTAATTTATTTTCGCCTTTTTGCTTTACTTTATCGCTATGAGTTAGTGATACGTCCATTTTGCATCATGCTTTTATACCGATGTTTATTGCATTATGGGCTGTTATTACACATTTTGGTACAATACTTATGCCTTTTCTCTCTTATTTTACAAGGTTCACATGAAGAGGGAGAATGCCGGCAGCTGGAATTGTGGACTTGAAAAGGAGCAAATTTGAGATACCTATTCTGCACAACTCCAAAAGTCCTGAAAATCTACGGAGAATTATTTTGGAATATATAAAAAATATTGGGCGAAAGAAATACATCAGGGGACCCACCAGGAGGCCACAAGCCAGGGGGGCGCGCCCTACCCCCCAGGGCGCGCCCAGCAGGCTTGTGGGCCCCCTGGCAGGTCTCCGGTGCCCATCTTCTGCTATATGGAGGGTTTTGACCTAGCAAAAATCATAACAGAGCTTTTGGGGTGAAGCGCCACCGTCTGGAGGCGGAACTTGGGCAGAACCAATCTAGGGCTCCGGCGGAGCTGTTCTGCCGGGGAAACTTCCCTCCCGGAGGGGGAAATCGAAGCCATCGTCATCACCAACGATCCTCTCATCGAGAGGGGGTCAATCTCCATCAACATCTTCACCAGCACCGTCTCCTCTCCAAACCCTAGTTCATCTCTTGTATCCGATCTTTGTCTCAAAACCTCAGATTGGTACCTGTGGGTTGCTAGTAGTGTTGATTACTCCTTGTAGTTGATGCTAGTTGGTTTACTTGGTGGAAGATCATATGTTCAGATCCTTGATAATCATTAATACTCCTCTGATTATGAACATGATTATGCTTTGTGAGTAGTTACGTTTGTTCCTGAGGACATGGGATAAGTCTTGTTATAAGTAATCATGTGAATTTGGTATTCGTTCGATATTTTGATGAGATGTATGTTGTCTCTCCTCTAGTGGTGTTATGTGAACGTCGACTACATGACACTTCACCATTGTTTGGGCCTAGAGGAAGGCATTGGTAAGTAATAAGTAGATGATGGGTTGCTAGAGTGACAGAAGCTTAAACCCTAGTTTATGCGTTGCTTCGTAAGGGGCTGATTTGGATCCACATGTTTCATGCTATGGTTAGATTTATCTTAATTCTTCTTTCGTAGTTGCGGATGCTTGCGAGAGGGGTTAATCATAAGTGGGAGGCTTGTCCAAGTAAGGGCAGCACCCAAGCACCGGTCCACCCACATATCAAATTATCAAAGTAACGAACGCGAATCATATGAGCATGATGAAAACTAGCTTGACAGAAATTCCCATGTGTCCTCGGGAGCGCTTTGCTTTATATAAGAGTTTGTCCAGGCTTGTCCTTTGCTATAAAAAGGATTGGTCCACCTTGATGCACCTTTGTTACACTTGTTACTTGCTATCCGTTATGAATTATCCTATCACAAAACTATCTGTTACCGATAATTTCAGTGCTTGCAGAGAATACCTTACTGAAAACCGCTTGTCATTTCCTTCTGCTCCTCGTTGGGTTCGACACTCTTACTTATCGAAAGGACTACGATAGATCCCCTATACTTGTGGGTCATCAAGACTCTTTTCTGGCGCCGTTGCCGGGGCGTGAAGCGCCTTTGGTGAGTGGAACTTGGTAAGGAAAAATTTATATACTGTGTTGAAATTTATTGTCACTTCTTACTATGGAAAGTAATCCTTTGAGGGGCTTGTTCGGGGTATCTTCACCTCGACCGGAAGCACAAAGAGATGCTCCTCAACCTACTGCACCTACTGAAAATATTTATTATGAAATTCCCTCGGGTATGATAGAGAAACTGCTAGCTAATCCTTATGCAGGAGATGGAACACTACATCCTGATTTGCATCTAATCTATGTGGATGAAGTTTGTGGATTATTTAAGCTTGCAGGTTTGCCCGAGGATGATGTCAAGAAGAAGGTCTTTCCTTTATATTTGAAGGATAAGGCATTGACATGGTATAGGCTATGCGATGATATTGGATCATGGAACTACAACCGATTGAAATTGGAATTTCATCAGAAGTTTTACCCTATGCATCTGGTTCATCGTGATCGGAATTATATTTATGATTTTTGGCCTCGTGAAGGAGAAAGTATCGCTCAAGCTTGGGGGAGGCTTAAGTCAATGTTATATTCATGCCCCAATCATGAGCTCTGGAGAGGAATTATTATTCAGAACTTTTATGCTCGGCTTTCTAATAATGATCGGTCCATGCTCGATACTTCTTGCACTGGTTCTTTTATGAAGAAAGATATTGAATTCAAATGGGACTTATTCGAAAGAATTAAACGCAACTTTGAAGATTGGGAACTCGACGAAGGTAAGGAGTCAGGTATAAACGTTAAGTTTGATTGTGTTAAATCCTTTATAGACACCGATGCTTTTTGTGAATTTAGCACTAAATATGGACTTGACTCTGAGATAGTAGCTTCTTTCTGTGAATCTTTTGCTACTCATGTTGATCTCCCTAAGGAGAAGTGGTTTAAATATCATCCTCCCATTGAAGTGAAAGTAGTTGAACCTATTAAAGTTGAAGAGGGAACTATTACTTATAATGTTGATCCTGTTATTCCTACTGGTTATATTGAGAAACCACCATTCCTTGTTAGGATAAAGGAACATGCTAAAGCTTCAACTGTGGTTCGTAAGAGTTGTACTAGAACACCTACGCTTCCTGAACAAATTAAAGTTGAACCTAGTATTGCTATGGTTAAAGATCTCTTGGTTGATAATATTGATGGGCATGTTATTCATTTCTGTGATGAAGCTGCAAGAATTGCTAGACCTGATAGTAAGAGTAACGATAGACCAGTTGTTGGCGTGCCTGTTGTTTCTGTTAAAATAGGAGATCATTGTTATCATGGCCTATGTGATGTGGGCGCTAGTGTGAGTGCAATTCCCTTTACCTTATACCAAGAAATTATGAATGATATTGCACCAGCTGAATTAGAGGAAATTGATGTTACTATTAAGCTTGCTAATAGAGATACTATTGCACCAATTGGGATTGTTAGGGATGTTGAAGTCTTGTGTGGGAAAATAAAGTATCCTACTGATTTTCTTGTTCTTGGTTCCCCACAAGATGATTTTTGTCCCATTATATTTGGCAGACCCTTCTTGAATACTGTTAATGCTAGGATTGATTGTGACAAAGAAACAGTTACTGTGAGTTTTGGGGATGTGTCTCATGAGTTCAGTTTCTCTAAATTTCGTAGACAACCCCATGACAAAGAATTGCCTAGTAAAGATGAAATTGTTGGTCTTGCTTCTATTGTTGTGCCTCCTGCTGATTCTTTAGAACAATATTTGCTAGACCATGAAAATGATATGCATATGAATGAAAGGAATGAAATAGATAAGATTTTCTTTGATCAACAGCCTATTTTGAAACACAACTTACCTGTTGAAATACTTGGGGATCCTCCTCCACCCAAGGGCGATCCCGTGTTTGAGCTTAAACAATTACCCGATACTTTGAAATATGCTTATCTTGATGAAAAGGAGATATATCCTGTTATTATTAGTGCTAACCTTTCAGAGCATGAAAAAAAGAGATTATTGAAAACTCTGAGGAAGCACTGTGCTGCTATTGGATATACTCTTGATGATCTTAAGGGCATTAGTCCCACTCTATGTCAGCATAAAATTAATATGGAGCCTGATGCCAAACCAGTTGTTAATCACCAACGACGGTTGAATCCTAAGATGAAAGAAGTGGTAAGAAAAGAAATACTAAAGCTTCTGGAGGCAGGTATAATTTATCCTATTGCTGATAGTAGATGGGTTAGTCCCGTTCATTGTGTCCCTAAGAAGGGAGGTATTACCGTTGTTCCTAATGATAAAAATGAATTGATCCCGCAAAGAATTGTTACAGGTTATAGAATGGTAATTGATTTTAGGAAATTAAATAAAGCTACTAAGAAAGATCATTACCCTCTACCTTTTATTGATCAAATGCTAGAAACACTATCCAAACATACTCATTTTTTGCTTTCTAGATGGTTACTCTGGTTTCTCTCAAATACCAGTGTCAAAGGAGGATCAAGAAAATACCACTTTTACTTGCCCTTTCGGTACCTTTGCTTATAGACGTATGCCTTTTGGTTTATGCAATGCACCTGCTACCTTTCAAAGATGTATGATGGCTATATTCTCTGACTTTTGTGAAAAGATTCTTGAGGTTTTCATGCATGATTTTTCTATTTACGGAACTTCTTTTGATGATTGCTTGAGCAACCTTGATCGAGTTTTGCAGAGATGCGAATAAACCAATCTTGTATTGAATTGGGAAAAGTGCCACTTTATGGTTAATGAAGGTATTGTCTTGGGGCACAAGATCTCCGAAAGAGGTATTGAGGTGGATAAGGCTAAGGTTGATGCTATCGAAAAAAATGTCATGTCCCACGGATATCAGAGGTATAAGAAGTTTCCTTGGTCATGCTGGTTTCTATAGGAGGTTTATTAAAGATTTCTAGGCCTCTCACAAATCTTTTGCAAAAAGATGTTCCATTCGTTTTTGATGATGATTGTGTAGAAGCATTTGAAATTCTTAAGAATGCCTTGATTTCCGCACCCGTTGTCCAACCACCTGATTGGAACCTACCCTTTGAAATTATGTGTGATGCTAGTGATTATGCTGTTGGTGCTGTTCTAGGAGAAAGAGTTGATAAGAAATTAAATGTTATCCATTATGCTAGTAAAACTCTAGACAGTGCTCAAAGAAACTATGCTACTACTGAAAAGGAATTTTTAGCAGTCGTGTTTGCTTGTGATAAGTTTAGACCTTATATTGTTGATTCCAAAGTAACTGTTCACACCGATCATGCTGCTATTAAGTACCTTATGGATAAGAAAGATGCTAAACCTAGACTTATTAGATGGGTTCTTCTGCTACAAGAATTTGATTTGCATATTATTGATAGAAAGGGTGCTGATAACCCCGTAGCAGATAACTTGTCTAGGTTAGAAAATGTTCTTGATGACCCACTACCTATTGACGATAGCTTTCCTGATGAACAATTAGCTATCATAAATGCTTCACGCAATGCTCCATGGTATGCTGATTATGTTAATTACATTGTTGCTAAATTTATACCGCCTAGTTTCACATACCAACAAAAGAAAAAGTTCTTCTATGATTTGAGACATTACTTTTGGGATGATCCACACCTTTATAAAGAAGGAGTAGATGGTATTATTAGACGTTGTGTACCAGAGCATGAACAAGAATAGATCCTACGCAAGTGTCACTCCAAGGCCTATGGGGGACACCACGCTGGAGATAGAACTGCACACAAGGTACTACAATCTGGTTTTTATTGGCCTACTCTCTTCAAGGATGCTTGCAAGTTTGTCTTGTCTTGTGATGAATGTCAAAGAATTGGTAATATTGGTAGACGTCAGGAAATGCCTATGAATTACTCTCTTGTTATTGAACCATTTGATGTTTGGGGCTTTGATTATATGGGACCTTTTCCACAATCTAACGGGTATACTCATATTCTAGTTGCAATTGATTATGTTACTAAGTGGGTAGAAGCTATTCCAACTAGTAGCGCTGATCATAACACTTCTATTAAAATGCTTAAAGAAGTTATTTTCCCTAGATTTGGAGTTCCTAGATATTTAATGACCGATGGTGGTTCACACTTTATTCATGGTGCCTTCCGTAAATTGCTTGCTAAGTATGATGTTAATCATAGAATTGCATCTCCTTATCATCCTCAGTTTAGTGGTGAAGTAGAATTGAGCAATAGGGAAATTAAATTGATTTTGCAGCAGACTGTTAATAGATCTAGGAAGAATTGGTCTAAGAAACTTGATGATGCATTGTGGGCTTATAGAACTGCTTATAAAAACCCTATGGGTATGTCTCCGTATAAGATGGTTTATGGTAAAGCATGTCACTTACCTCTAGAACTAGAACATAAAGCTTATTGGGCAATTAAAGAGCTCAACTATGATTTCAAACTTGCTGGTGAGAAGAGGTTATTTGACATTAGCTCACTTGATGAATGGAGAACCCAGGCCTATGAGAATGCCAAGTTGTTTAAAGAAAAGGTTAAGAGATGGCATGATAGAAGGATACAAAAGCGTGAATTTAATGTAGGTGATCATGTCTTGCTATACAATTCTCGTTTAAGATTTTTTGCATTAAAACTTCTCTCTAAATGGGAAGGGCCTTACATTATCGAGGAGGTATATCGTTCCGGTGCCATCAAGATCAACAACGCCGAAGGCACCAACCCGAAGGTGGTAAACGGGCAAAGAATCAAACATTATATCTCAGGTACTCCCATAAATGTTGAAACCAATATTATTAATACCATAACGCCGGAGGAGTACATTAAGGAGACCTACCAGAACGTTTCAGACTCCGAAAAGGAATAGGTATGTGGTACGGTAAGTAAACCGACTCCAAAACTTTTTCAATGGCAATTTTTATCCATTTTGGAATATTTAGAAATTTAGGAAAATTTATAGTAGTCCGAAGAGCGCACGAGGAGGCGACAAGCCAGGGGGCACGCCCTACCCCCTGGGTGCGCCCCTGTGGCTTGTGGCTACCTCGTGTACCCTCTGGACTCCGTTTTCTTGTGGTATACTCTTTCGGGTCGGTAAAAATTTATTATATAATCTCCCGAAGGTTTTGACTCTCGTATCACGACAATACCTCCTGTTTTCTTTTTGAGCTGTTTCTGCAGCAGATTTAGATAAACATGACGTCCCCAAGTGCTTCGAAGGACAAGTTCTTCGAGAAGGTCATCAACCCCTACCTCGCGGAGGTGCTGCAACACCCTCAAACCATTGAGATGCGTGAGGGGGTGCTGCACATCCGCAATGTGGAGGGGCCAAAGAAGACCGGAAGCGTGGAAACAAGGCTCGAAGCAATGGAACATCACGTCTTCAAGTGCCAAGGGATGGTGGAACAAGGACTCAACGCCAATCACATGATGATCGCAGAGTTTACCCTAAAGCACAAGCTGGACGCTAAGGACATCGGGGAACACATCTTCAAGTTTTACGAGAAAATCGAGCATCTCCAAGCCCAGATCTATGACCTGCAAAACCAAAACTGTGAGTATGAATACAGATTTAAGAGAATGAGTTTGGCTGCAGATTTGAGGATCCCGGAGACTCGTTCATCTTTTTACGATGGTGAGCCCATGCCTTGGAAGACGGAGGACAAGCCTCCAACCTCATCAACAACTCCCACAACACCACCTCCGAAGCAAGACAACTAAACACATGGGTATGGGAACTCCCCTTGGCTTGTGCCAAGCTTGGGGGAGGTGTCCCGATATCGTATCACCATCACACCTTTTATTTTTATTTTTATTGTTTTTCTTAGTTCAATCCTTTTTGCTCATATCTTGATCTAGTAGAATAAAGTTTTTAGTGTGATTTAGTTTTGAGTTTTTGCTTTATGTTCCCCCAATGTAAGCAAGTCCGAGAGTTATATAATAAAGAGTAGTTTTAAGTTGAGGGCTTTGCTTGTTTGCTATGATCTTGATCTTGAGAAAAAGAAATAGAAAGAAGTATAGAATAAAAGCAAAAAGTATATATGATGATCTTATGGGGAGTGATGACTTCACATATAAGAAGTATGTCGATTGAAACTTGTTGTGGGTTGACAAACATAGCTATTGGTCATTGTGGCAATTAAAAGGAAGTAATAAAGAAAGAGGGGTTCACATATAAATATATTATCTTGGACATCTTTTATGATTGTGAGCACTCATTAAAATATTATATGTTAAGAGGTTGATGTTGGACAAGGAAGACAACATAATGGGTTATGTTTGCTTACTTCCGAATAGAAGTTATATGGTTATAGATCCTTCAACATGTGTCGCTTGCTTCCACCTCATATCAGCCAAAACTTCCGCACCAAGTAGAGATACTACTTGTGCATCCAAACACCCTTAACCCAGTTTTGCCATGAGAGTCCACCATACTTACCTATGGATTGAGTAAGATCCTTCAAGTAAGTTGTCATCGGTGCAAGCAATAAAAATTGCTCTCTAAATATGTGTGATCTATTAGTGTGAGGAAAATAAACTTTATACGAACTTGTGATATGGAAGAAATAAAAGTGACGAACTGCATAATAAAGTTCTCTATCACAAGGGGCAATATAAAGTGACGTTCTTTTGCATTAAGGGATTGTGCATCCAACTATAAAAGCGCATGACAACCTCTGCTTCCCTCTACGAAGGGCCTATCTGTTACTTTCATTTTCTAGTACTTACCTTTATGCAAGATTTGTGGTGATCTCCATCACTTTCTTTATTTCGCCTTTGTCTTTTGGCAAGCGTCATGTGTTGGGGAATGATCTAGACACATATATCCATTCAGAAGTGGGCGAGCATGAGTTATTACTATTGACATTACCCTTGAGGTAAATAGTTGGGAGGCAATGTTATAAGCCCCTATCTTTCTTTGTGTCCGATTGAAGCTTTGACCTCATAGATACCGCGTGAGTGTTAGCAATTATGAAAGACTAAAAGATGATTGAGTATGTGGATTTGCTTTACAAGCTCTTATATTGACTCTTTCATACGTTATGATAAATTGGAATTGCTTCAATGACGGAGATCATAGTTTGTTGGTTCCCATTAGATTTCTTGTTTCATACTTTACCTTGTGGACTAATTGTTACTTCAGCATAAGAAATTATATGTCAATATATGTTGCTGTTCTAAAGATGATCATGATGCCTTCATGTCCGTATTTTATTTTATCGACACCTCTATCTCTAAACATGTGGGCATATTTATCGATTTCGGCTTTCGCTTGAGGACAAGCAAGGTCTAAGCTTGGGGGAGTTGATACGTCCATTTTGCATCATGCTTTTATAACGATGTTTATTGCATTATGGGCTGTTATTACACATTTTGGTACAATACTTATGCCTTTTCTCTCTTATTTTACAAGGTTGACATGAAGAGGGAGAATGCCGGTTGCTGGAATTCTGGACTGGAAAAGGAGCAAATCTGAGATACCTATTCTGCACAACTCCAAAAGTCCTAAAAATCTACGGAGAATTATTTTGGAATATATAAAAAATATTGGGCGAAAGAAATACATCAGGGGACCCACCAGGAGGCCACAAGCCAGGGGGCGCGCCCTACCCCCCAAGGCGCGCCCAGCAGGCTTGTGGGCCCCCTAGCAGGTCTCCGGTGCCCTTCTTCTGCTATATGGAGGGTTTTGACCTGGAAAAATCATAACAGAGCTTTCGGGGCGAAGCGCCGCCGTCTGGAGGCGGAACTTGGGTAGAACCAATCTAGGGCTCCGGCGGAGCTGTTCTGCCGGGGAAACTTCCCTCCCGAAGGGGGAAATCGAAGCCATCGTCATCACCAACGATCCTCTCATCGAGAGGGGGTCAATCTCCATCAACATCTTCACCAGCACCGTCTCCTCTCCAAACCCTAGTTCATCTCTTGTATCCGATCTTTGTCTCAAAACCTCAGATTGGTACATGCGGGTTGCTAGTAGTGTTGAATACTCCTTGTAGTTGATGCTAGTTGGTTTACTTGGTGGAAGATCATATGTTCAGATCCTTGATAATCATTAATACTCCTCTGATTATGAACATGATTATGCTTTGTGAGTAGTTACGTTTGTTCCTGAGGACATGGGATAAGTCTTGTTATAAGTAATCATGTGAATTTGGTATTCGTTCGATATTTTGATGAGATGTATGTTGTCTCTCCTCTAGTGGTGTTATGTGAACGTCGACTACATGACACTTCACCATTGTTTGGGCCTAGAGGAAGGCATTGGGAAGTAATAAGTAGATGATGGGTTGCTAGAGTGACAGAAGCTTAAAACCTAGTTTATGCGTTGCTTCGTAAGGGGCTGATTTGGATCCACATGTTTCATGCTATGGTTAGATTTATCTTAATTCTTCTTTCGTAGTTGCGGATGCTTGCGAGAGGGGTTAATCATAAGTGGGAGGCTTGTCCAAGTAAGGGCAGCACCCAAGCACCGGTCCACCCACATATCAAATTATCAAAGTAACGAACGTGAATCATATGAGCATGATGAAAACTAGCTTGACAGAAATTCCCATGTGTCCTCGGGAGCGCTTTGCTTTATATAAGAGTTTGTCTAGGCTTGTCCTTTGCTATAAAAAGGATTGGGCCACCTTGCTGCACCTTTGTTACACTTGTTACTTGCTATCCGTTATGAATTATCCTATCACAAAACTATCTGTTACCGATAATTTCAGTGCTTGCAGAGAATACCTTACTGAAAACCGCTTGTCATTTCCTTCTGCTCCTCGTTGGGTTCGACACTCTTACTTATCGAAAGGACTACGATAGATCCCCTATACTTGTGGGTCATCAGTTAGCAATAGTTGTAGAAGCTATAGTTGGCGGGACAACCTCATGGGGACATGTTGATGGAGATCAAGATGATGGAGATCATGCCGGTGCTTTCAAGTTGGGCATCAAAAGCAGAAGATCATGGCCATACCATGTCACTTATGATTTGCATGTGATGTTAATCCTTTTATGGACCTTGTTTTGCTTAGGACGACGGTAGCATTATAAGGTGATCCCTCACTAAAATTTCAAGATAAAATTTTGTTCTCCCCGAGTGTGCACCGTTGCGAAAGTTCATCGTTTTGAGACACCATGTGATGATCGGGTGTGATAGACTCTACATTCACATACAACAGTGCAAGCCATTTTTGCACATGCGGAACACTTGGGTTAAACTTGACGAGCCTAGCATGTACATACATGGCCTCAGAACACAAGAGACCAAAAGGTCAAACATGAGTCATATAGTAGATATGATCAACATGGAGATGTTCACCATTGAAACCACCTCATCTCACGTGATGATCGGACTTGGGTTGGTGAATTTGGATCATGTAGCACTCGGATGATCGGAGAGATGTCAATTTGAGTGGGAGTTCTTTAGCAATATGATTAATTGAACTCATTATCATGAACATAGTCTAAAGTTGTATTTGCAAAATTATATTGTAGATCGATAGCTCGCGCTATAGCTCCCTTAAATTTTGATACGTTCCTAGAGGAAAAGTAAGTGGAAAGATGAAGGTAGCAGTTATGCGGACTGGGTCCGTGATCTGAGGATTGTCCTCATTGCTGCACATAAGGCTTATGTCCTTGATGCACCGCTCGGTGCGCCACCCCCTCAAGCGTCGTCTGTGGATGTTGTGAACATCTGACAGACACATTCTGATAACTACTTGATAGTTCAGTGCGTCATGCATTACAACTTAGAATTGAGGCTCCAAAGATGTTTTGAACGTCACGGAGCATATGAGATGTTCCAAGAGCTAAAATTGGGATTTCAGGCTCGTGCCCTTGTTGAGAGATATGAGATCTCCAACAAGATTCTTTGCCTGCAAGATGAAGGAGAATAGCTCAATCTGGTGAGCATGTGCCCAGATTGTCTGGGTACTACAATCGCTTGAATCAAGTGGGAGTTCATCTTCCAGATAAGATAGTGATTGATAGAGTTCTCCAAGTCACTGCCACCAAGCTACTAGAGCTTCATGACGAACTATAACATGCCAGGGATGGAGATGATCCCTGAGCTATTTGCGATGTTTGACACCGCGAAGGTAGAAATCAAGAAGGAGCATCAAGTGTTGATGGTTAATAAAACCACTAGTTTCGAGAAGGGCAAGGGCAAGAAGGGAAACTTCATGAATGGCAAGCCAGTTGCCGCTCCAGTGAAGAAACCCAAGGTTGAAAGCAAACCCGACACTAAGTGCTTCTATAATAAGGGGAACGGTCACTGGTAGCGGAACTGCCCCAGATACTTGGCAGATAAGAAGGCTGGCAACGTCAACAGAAGTATATTTGATATACGTGTTATTGATGTGTACCTTACTAGTACTCCTAGTAGCACCGGGGTATTAGATACCGGTTCGGTTGCTAATGTTAGTAACTCGAAATAAAAGCTATGGAATAAATGGAGACTAGCTAAAGGGCGAGGTGACGATGTGTGTTGGAAGTGTTTCCAAGGTTGATGTGATCGCCGTCGGCACGCTCGCTCTTCGATTACCATCGGGATTAGTGTTGAACCTAAATAAATGTTATTTGGTGTTTGCGTTGAGCATGAACATTATTACATCGTGTTTATTGCAATACGGTTATTCATTTAAGTCAAGAGAATAATGGTTATTCTGTTTACATGAATAATACCTTCAATGGTCGTGCACCCAATGTGAATGGTTTATTAAATCTCGATCGTAGTGATACACATGTTCATAACATTGATGCCAAAAGATGTAGAGTTGATAATGATAGAACCACTTTCTTGTGGCACTGCCGCTTAGGTCATATTGGTGTAAAACGCATGAAGAAACTCCATGCTGATGGACTTTTGGAGTCACTTGATTTTGAATCACTTGACACATGTGAACCATGCCTCATGGGCAAGATGACTAAGACCCCGTTCTCTAGAACAATGGAACGGGCAAGTGACTTGTTGGAAATCATACATACTGATGTGTGCGGTCCGATGAGCATTGAGGTGCATGTTAGATATCGTTATTTTCTCACCTTCACCGTGACTTAAGTAGATATGGGTATATTTACTTAATGAAACATAAGTCTAAAACGTTTGAAAAGTTCAAGCAATTTCAGAGTGAAGTTGAGAATCATCGTAACAAGAAGATTAAATTCCTACGATCTGATCGAGGAGGAGAATATCTGAGTTATGAGTTTGACAATCACTTAAGACAATGTGGAATTGTTTCACAGTTGACGCCACGTGGAACACCACAACGTAATGGTGTGTCCGAACATCGTAATCGAACCTTATTGGATATGGTGCGGTCTATGATGTCTCTTGCCGATTTTCCACTATCGTTTTGGGGTTATGCGTTAGAGACAGCTGCATTCACTTTAAATAGGGCAGGGCACCATCTAAATCCGTTGAGACAACGCCGTATGAACTATGGTTTGGCAAGAAACCAAAGTTATCGTTTCTTAAAGTTTGGGGATGCGATGCTTATGTCAAAAGGCTTCAGCCTGAAAAGCTGGAACCCAAAGCAGAGAAATGCGTCTTCATAGGATACCCAAAAGAGACGGTTCGGTACACCTTCTATCTCAGATCCGAAGGCAAAGTGTTTGTCGGCAAGAATGGGTCATTTCTCGAGAAAGAGTTTCTCTCAAAAGAATTGAGTGGGAGGAAGATAGAACTTGATGAGGTTGTTGTTCCTTCACTTCAACCAGAGAGTAGCGCATCGCGGAAAGATGTTTCTGTGGAGCCTACATTAGTTGGAGAGGAAGCTAATGATAGTGATCATGAAACTTCGGATCAAGTTACTATCGAACCTCGTAGGACGACAAGGGCACGTACTACTCCTGAGTGGTACGGTAACCCTGTCTTGGAGGTCATGTTGTTGGACAATGATGAACTTACAAGCTATGGAGAAGCGATGGTGGGCCCGGATTCCGACAAATGGTTAGAGGCCATGAAATCCGAGATAGGATCCATGTATGAAAACAAAGTGTGGACTTTGGAAGTATTACCTGAAGGGCGAAAGGCCATTCAGAATAAATGGATCTTTAAGAGGAAGACGGACCCGGACGGTAATGTCACCATCTATAAAGCTTGACTTGTGGCAAAGGGTTTTTCATAAATTCAAGGAATTGACTACGATGAGCCTTCTCTCCCGTAGTGATGCTTAAGTCCGTCAGAATCATGTTAGCAATAGCTGCATTTTTTGATTATGAAATTTGGCAAATGGATGTCAAAACAGCGTTCCTTAACGGTTTCCTTGAGGAAGAATTGTATATGATACAACCAGAAGGTTTTGTCGATCCAGAGAATGCTGACAAAGTTTGCAAGCTCCAGCGATCCATTTATGGATTGGTGCAGGCATCTCGGAGTTGGAATAAGCGCTTTGATGAGGTGATCAAAGCGTTTGGGTTTATACAAGTTTATGGAGAAGCTTGTATTTACAAGAAAGTGAGTGGGAGCTCTATAGTGTTTCTAGTTTTATATGTGGATGACATATTGCTGATTGAAAACAATATAGAATTTTTGGAAAGCGTGAAGGAATATTTGAACAAGAGTTTTTCAATGAAGGACCTAGGAGAAGCTGCTTTCATATTAGGCATCAAGATCTATAGAGATAGATCAAGACGCTTAATGGGACTTTCACAGAGCACATACCTTGATAAAGTTTTGAAGAAGTTCAAGATGGATCAGTCCAAGAATGGGTTCTTGCCTGTGTTACAAGGTGTGAAGTTGAGTAAGACTCAATGCCCAGTGACTGCAGAGGATAGAGAAAAGATGAGTGCATCCCCTATGCTTCAGCCATATGCACTATCATGTATGCAATGCTGTGCACAAGACCAAACGTCAGCCTTGCCATAAGGTTGGCCAGAAGGTTTCAAAGTAATCCAGGAGTGGATCACTGGACGGCGGTCAAGAATATCCTAAAGTACCTGAAAAGGACTAAGGAAATGTTTCTCGTTTATGGAGGTGATGAAGAGCTCGTCGTAAAGGGTTACATCGATGCAAGCTTTGACACTAATCCGGATGACTCTAAGTCTCAAACCGGATACGTATTTATTCTCAATGGAGGAGCGGTAAGCTGGTGCAGTTCCAAGCAAAACGTGGTTGCTGATTCTACATGCGAAGCGGAGTACATAGCTGCCTCGGAGGCGGCAAAGGAAGGTGTCTGGATGAACCAGTTCATGATGGATCTTGGAGTAGTGCCCAGTACACTAAACCCAATGACTCTGTTCTGTGACAACACTGGTGCCATTGCTCTAGCAAAGGACCCAAGGTTTCACAAGAGGACCAGACACATAAAGCGACGCTTCAACTCCATCCGTGATTACAACGAGGGAGGAGACATAAGTATTTGCAAAGTACACACGAATCAGAATGTTGCAGATCCATTGACTAAACCTCTTCCACGAGGGAAACATGATCAACACCAGAACGGTATGGGTGTTAGATTCATTACAATGTAAATCACATAGTTATGTGAGCTAGATTATTGACTCTAGTGCAAGTGGGAGACTGTTGGAAATATGCCCTAGAGGCAATAATAAAATGGTTATTATTATATTTCCTTGTTCATGATAAATGTTTATTATCCATGCTAGAATTGTATTGATTGAAACTCAAATACATGTGTGGGTACATAGACAACAATGTGTCCCTAGTAAGCCTCTGATGGACTAGATTGTTGATCAAAGATGGCTATGGTTTCCTAGTCATAGACATGAGTTTTCATTTGATAACGGGATCACATCATTAGGAGAATGATGTGATGGACAAGACCCAAACTATGAACGTAGCATATGATCGTGTCAGTTTATTGCTATTGTTTTCTGCATGTCAAGTATGTGTTCCTATGACCATGAGATCATGTAACTCACTAACACCGGAGGAGTACCTTGTGTGTATCAAACGTCACAACGTAACTGGGTGACTATAAAGATGCTCAACAAGTATCTCCGAGGTTGTCTGTTGAGTTGGCATGGATCAAGACTGGCATTTGTTACTCCGTGTGACGGAGAGGTATCTCAGGGCTTACTCGGTAATACAACATCACAATGAGCCTTGCAAGCAAAGTGACTAAAAGTTAGCCACGGGATCTTGTATTACGGAATGAGTAAAGAGACTTGCCGGTATCGAGATTGAACTAGGTATGGAGATACCGACGATCGAATCTCGGGCAAGTAACATACCGATAAACAAAGGGAATAGCGTACGGGATTAACTGAATCCTTGACATAGAGGTTCAACCGATAAAGATCTTCGTAGAATATGTAGGAACCAATATGGGCATGCAGGTCTCGCTATTGGTTATTGATCGCAGAGGTATCTCGGTCATGTCTACATAGCTCTCGAACCCGCAGGGTCTGCACACTTAACGTTCGGTGCCATTTCGGTATTATTGAGTTATGTATGTTGGTGACCGAAGGTTGTTCGGAGTCCCGGATGTGATCCCCGACATCACGAGGAGCTTCGGAGGTAAAGATTTATATATGGGAAGTCATATTTTGGCGACCGGAAAAGTTTCGGGTTTTTCCGGTATTGTACCGGGAAGCTTCTAGAAGGTTTCGGAAACTTCCGGAGGAATCCGGAAGTCCACCAAGGGTTCCACCACGTTCCAAGGGTTTGCATGGGCTGAGGGGAGGTGCCTTGGCCTTATTGGGCCAGGGGCACAAGTCCCTCAAGGCCCATGTGGCTTGGGAGAGGTGGAAAGTCCACCTGTTTATGGAAAGGGAGGGAATTGGACTAGGAGTCCAACTCCTCCCCCTTGGCTGCGCCCTAGGGCTTGGAGAGGCTGATCTCCACGCCCCTCCACCTATATATTGAGGGGAGGGGGTGCCCCAAGAGTACACACGAAGCCCTTGGCGCCCCTCTCTCTCCCTAGATCATTTTCTCCTCCGTTCGCGATTTCGGTAGCGCTAGGCGTAGCCCTGCCGGGATAGCACCACCACTGCCGCCACCACGCCATCGTGTTGCCGGAGAACTCATCTACCTCTCCGCTCTCACTTGCTGGATCAAGGAGGCGGATATAGTCATTGAGCTGTACGTGTGCTGAACGCGGAGGTGCCGTCCGTTCGGCGCTAGATCGTGATTGGATCGCGGGACGGCTTGCGATTTGGATCGCGAAGACGTTCGACTACATCAACCGCGTTTCTTAACGCTTCCCGCTTAGCAATCTATGAGGGTATGTGGATCCGATCTCCCCTCTCGTAGATGCTCATCTCCATGGATAGATCTTGTATGTGCGTAGGAAATTTTTTGTTACCCATGCAATGTTCCCCAACACTGGGCATCCCTCTTACCAGCCTCTCTCGTGCAATGACGGCGAATAAATGACCGTCCTGAGAATAACTTGCTTTGCATGGAAAATATTGAACGCCTCGTCGCTCCATGAGCGAGACGAGTGCACAAAAATGGAAGATCATATGAATATTTAGAGATGGCACATGCAAATTTACTTGGAACGGCATGGTAATATCGCATATAGGTAGGTATGATGGACTCATGTGGAATAACTTGGTTCAAGGATTTGGATGCACAAGCAGTATTTCCGCTTAGTACAAGTGAAGGCTAGCAATAGGTTGAGAAGCGACCAGCTAGAGAGCAACAACTATATATCATGAATATGCATTTTGAATAATTAACATTGGATGTAGCATGAGTAGGATATGAACACTCTGAATTTAACCATCATGAAGGCTATATTTGTTTTGATTCAACTACATGTTTGCACATGGGCCAAGTCAAACTGCTTGAATTTCTCAGAGGGATATACCATACTACCATACCATATTATAACTATTTTAATGCATGTTGACACAGAAGATAAATCATTATTAACTCCTAGCTATTTAGGCATAGCATGAGAAGCTATAATCTCTAATTGTCATCACGAACATGTTTACTCATGATATACTAATTCGGGATCAAACTGGCTAAACATATTTACGAAAACAGAAAACAAGAAGAGTTCATACCAGCTTCCTTTACCACAATCACTTCATCAAATATCGTCATTATTGCCTTTAACTTGCACGATCAAATGGTGGGATAATAATAATAGTACCAGAATGCCGTGGACTAAGCTGGAATCTGTAGGGCAGTTTAAGACAAAGGAGAAGACAAGGTAAAATTGGCTCTTTGTTAGATCATCAGTAAAGCATATGAGAGCCACTCAATATTTTCATCGTGGTCTTCTCCTTTCGACAACTCAACAAAAGAAAAGAAATTTAGAGAAACACACTGAAATATTTTTGCTGTTTTTTTCTTAAGCAAGCAAAGGAACTAAGGGAAAAACAAGAACGAGAAAAATTATTTACATGGGAAAGCTCCCAACAAGCAAAGGAAATCTTTTTGGGTTTTCTGTTTAGTACTACAGCTAAAGAGACAAGGAAAAGAAAAGGACCGAAAAGAAGCAAGAAATATTTTTGGATTTTCAAAGTTTTTCAAACACACAAGAAGAAAACGGAAAATAAAGCTAACATGGATATACATAGAAAGAGGATGAACACCGACAATTTGTACGAAGTGTGAGAACATGAATGTAATGTCGGTGAGAAATACGTACTCCCCAAAGCTTAGGCTTTCGCCTAGCTTGGTAATCACTACTGGTAGTAGTCGTCAGGTCCAGGAAAGTTCTTCCACCGAGGTACCCGAGAGTCCCATGCCTGGGCCTCGGCATCCGCAACAGCAAGATCGTCCCGGTAAGCAATGATGTCCTCTGGCATTATTCTGTATCCGTTCCTGACATGATAGTTTAACAAAGAAGGTGCAGGCAACGGAATAATATTGCAAGTCTTCTCGCTAAACACTAGGATGTAACAAAGGTGTTGTAGTTGTTCGGGTTTCCTGAGAAACTGGTGTTCCTCCATGGATTGATGGTCGAGGTGCACCTCAGGCAACTAATAATCAGTAGGGCGTATTGCCACCTCAAAGCACTTAGCCAATCGTGCAACATAAATACCACCATGAATTTTACCTTTAGTTCAGTTAAGATGCAAGTGGCGCGCAACAATAGCTTCTAGGTTGGAAGCATTATCACCATAAAGTGCATGGCGTAAAATAGTGAGGGTGGGAGCGCTGAGGGCACCACCCTTCTCCATAGCAGTTATGCATTTTGCTATAACCAGAAAAAAATAATGCACCGATGGAAAATGCAAACTAGTGACTCTGGCATGTGAAACGCCCCTGGTTTCCCCTACCGTTAAGGTATGAATAAAGTCCTCAAGCTCCTCAGCTTTAGGTTCACGCACTCCCCCATCAGAGGGAAGCAAACATATTTCACAAAATTCATGCAGAGGTAACTCGTAGTTCTCGGCATATCGAGTAAAGCGTACCATAGGAGCATCGGGTGTATTAACGAAATAAAAGTTTTGCACGAGGGAATTATTAAGGAGATAGTGTTGGTCACACTTATTTGCGAAGAACTGGTTAGCCTGGCATTTGGCACGAATTGCATGAACTCTTCATAAAAATCCGCTTCACTCATGAAGGGTATATGTGGCCATTCACAGGGCCTTACTTCCGCATTGCGAGGGAGGTTGATATCGCTATCCTGAATCCTCCTAGAAACTCCCTTGGGGCTCCGGCTTGAAGAAGCTCTTGTTAAAAACTTCATTTTCCTAAGAGCAAATTTCTGAATATTTTGGGCCACAAAATTATGTCAATAAAACTTTGCAAGATTAGTAGCAACTACTCATATGGATGCCTAGAGGACATATCAAGCATTGTCACTACTTGGAACTCAAAGAATTAGACATGCAAGCTTATTTTCTGTAGCACTAAGTGCAGCAACTTATGCAAAATATAAACCACTAAAACAAAAACTAATTGGAGAAATGGGAGAGTCACATACCAAGGAACAATTTCTCAAAATAGTTTCGGAAATGGAGTTCCGAACAAAGAGATCGAAAATTTCACGTTCTGGGTGAAGAACACGGGAGAGAGACGGCTGGAGAATTTTTTCTAGAGGTAGGAGAAGGAGTGGGAGGAAGAGATAAGGCAGGGGGCTCCTATGGGCCCCACAAGCCAACCGGCCGCGCCCCTATGGGCGGGGCGCGGCCTGTTGTGTGGTGGCCCACTGGCATGCCCCGTGCAGTAATTTTTACACCAAATTTTTTTGTATTCTAGAAAAATTCATGTAAATCTGAGACTTTTTATTTTTGAGGTATTTTTCATGCACGGGAAAAACAAAAAATAGGAATTTCATGGTATTTTATTTTTATTTTTACTAAGAAAACATAATATAAACTTGTGATACAGAGAGTTGTGAATATTCAATTCATCAATCTCATGTCTTTCGAAAAGAATTCATTAATAAGGTTGATCAAGTCTTATTAATAAACGTTTCCGGTTAACATGAAACCGAAGAATCTTCATATGTCACTAGGTTACCTCAAGTGGGATTTGTATCTCCCCAACAATAAGATTATAATATTTCTTCTTCTTGGTAGTAGGGAGAGGAATAGTGATTTCTCCAATGATAATCGTGGGAAAAGGATCAATGACATTGATATTATTAACCAAAGTTTACTTCCTCGGAATATGGATGGTATGTTGCTTGCCATTGATATGAAAGGTGACCTTGCTTTTATTGCAATCTATAACTGCCCCTGCAGTGTTTAGAAAAGGTCTAGCAAGGATGATCGACATATTGTCGTCCTCCGGCATATCAAGAATAACAAAGTCTGTTAAGATAGTAACATTTGCAACTATGACGGGAACATCTTCGCAAATTCCAATAGGTAAAGCAGTGCATTTATCGGCCATTTGCAAAGATATCTTAATAGGTGTGAGTTTACTCAATTCAAGTCTTTTATAAAGGGAGAAATGCATAACACTAACACCGGCCCCTAAATCACATAAAATAGTTTTAACATAATTCCTTTTAATAGAGCAAGGTATCGTGGGTATACCCGGATCCCCCAACTTCTTAGGTACTCCACCATCAAAAGAGTAATTAGCAAGCATGGTGGCAATTTCAGTTTCAGGTATGTTTCTTTTATTAGTGATAATATCTTTCATATACTTAGCATAAGGAGGCATTTTCAATATATCAGTCAAGCGGGTGCGTAAATGGGCATGTCTAATCATTTCATCAAAGTGCTCAAAATCTTCCTCATCTTTACTTTTAGTGGTTTACGAGGGAATGGCATAGGTTTTTGAACCCATGGCTCTCTTTCCCTTCCATGTGTCCTAGCAACAAAGTCTCTCTTATCATAACATTTATTTTTAGAAGGTGGGTTATCAAGATCCTCTGCAAGTTCAATTTCTACATCATTATCATTTTCTTTGTTATTGTCTGGTTGAGCATCTATATGAGCATCATCATCATTATTATCATTTTCATTATCACTAGGTGTATACTGACTACCAGATTGAGTCTCCGCATCAGAAACAGAAACTTCATTGTTTTTCTCAACATGTTTTTCTATAACAGGTTCACTAGAGGCATGCAAGTTCCTATCATTTTTATTTTTCTTCTTCTTCTTAGATGAACTAGGTGTATCTTCATTAATTTTCTGAGAATCTTGTTCAATTCTTTTAGGGTGACCTTCAGGATAAAGAGGTTCTTGGGTCATTCTACCTCCTCTAGTCACTACTCTAATAGCATGATCATTTATATTATTCATTTCATCAAGCAAATCATTTTGTGATTTAGCGACTTGGTCTAATTGAGTGTGAACCATAGAAGCATGTTTGCCTAGACCTTTCACATCATTTGCAATTCTAAACATCAAGTCACTTAAGCGATCTATCATCATAGCATTACGTTGCAATTGATTATTAACATATTTGTAGAAATGTTCTTGCTTAACAACGTAATTATCAAATTCATCCAAGCATTGTTCAGGAGTCTTAATATAAGGTATATCTCTTTAATTAAAGGAACGGAGCGAGTTTACCTTTACTACCTGTGTTCGGGGTATCAAGTCCATGTTTCTTCAATAGGGGGTAATTTCTTGACATCCTCAGTTTTAATACCTTTTTCTTTCATAGATCTTTTTTGCTTCTTGCATATCTTGGGGACTGAGAAATAGAATACCCCTCTTCTTTTGAATAGGCTCTGAAGGTGGTTCAGGGAGTGTCCAATCATCGGCATTTTGCATTATGTTGTTCAGTAATTCTTCAGCTTGTCCAACAGTTCTTTCCCTGAAAACACAGCCACCACAACTATCTAGGAAATCCCTAGAAGCATCAGTTAGTCCATTATAAAAAATATCAAGTATTTCATTCCTCTCAAGTGGACAATCAGGCAAAGCTCGTAGTAACCGGAGAAGCCTCCCCCAAGCTTGAGGGAGATTCTCTTCTTCAATTTGAGCAAAGTTAAATATTTCCTGTAAGGCGGCTTGTTTCTTATGAGCAGGAAAATTTTTTGTAGAAAAGTGTTGAAGCATATCCTGGGGACTGCGTATGCAACCAGGAGTAAGTGATAAGAACCATTCCTTGGCCTCACCTTTTAGCGAGAAAGGAAAAAGCTTAAGGATATAATAGTAGCGAATCATTTCTTCATTGGTGAATAGAGCAGCAATATCATTCAGTTTCATAAGATGTTCGACAACAGTTTCATTTTCATAACCATGGAAAGGATCAGACTCTACTATAGGAATTAACTCAGGGTCTACAGATAACTCATAATCCCTATCAGTAACAAATATAGGAGAAGTAGCAAATTTAGGATCATGTTTCATTTTCTCCATCATAGATTTTTCTTTTAATTTGCATAATAGTTTCTTCACATCATCTCTATTTTCACAAGCAAGAATGTCCCTAGCTACCTCATCATCCATAACATAACCTTCAGGTACAAAAGGCAATTCATATCTATTAGGCGAGCGAGGGGTAATAGGTGATTCAAAGTCTTCCTCAATTTCAGCATTCTCAAGTTCTCTAGCTTTAGCAATATGAGCATCAAGTAATTCATTCAGTGGCACAGGTTCAGTTTCAACATGTGTAGCAATAGTTTCATCATGAATTTTAGAAGTAGCATCATCAAGTTCATGTGACATATCACGACGATCAACAGGTGGTGGTGTAACAAGGTGATTCAAAACAGAAGGTGAATCAAAAGCAGAGCTAGATGACAGTTCCTTACCTCCTCTCGTGCGAGAGGGGACGATCTTAGTTCGGTCGTCTTTCAGATTTCTCATAGTAGCAATTGGATATCCTTCAGTTAACACAATAAATAGAGTTATGCTCCCCGGCAACAGCGCTAGAAAAAGGTCTTGATAACCCACAAGTGTAGGGGATCGCAACAGTCTTCACGGGTAGTATTTCACCCTAATTTATTGATTCGACACAAAGAGAGCCAAAAAATATTTATGAAACAATTCCTTATTTAACATTATCTTAAATTTCATTTCCCTATTTGACACTGAAAAACTTTTTCTTTCCTGTATGACAACGAGTCTAAATTTTAGGCCCTTTATAACACTTTCGTCCATTTTAAGCCTAAATGACATCTGAAAAGATCCTTTTACCCTTCATGTGATATGTATTTGTGTGGGGAAGTGGTGCGGAACAGTGACACACGGACAACGTCAGTGCGGGGCAGTAACACACACACGCAATAGCAGTAGCACATACACACGCAGCAACACACACGCACACGTGCACACACAACAACACATACACATGCAACAACACACACGGACCCGCACACACACACAACATCACACACATACACAACAACACATACACATACAGCAACACACACGGACCCGCACACACACAACAGCACACACACACACGCACACATGCAGCAGCACACACGCACGCAGCACACACACACACACACACATGCACACAGGTAACACACACATACAACATCACACACGCACGCATGCATCACACACACACACACGCAACATCACACTCGGCAGCACACGCACACACACACAAACACGCAACATCACACGCGCGTGCACAGAGCATCAATAGCACACGTGCGCGCACAGAGACGCAAGCAGCAACACGCAGACACGGCACACAAACATATCACATGAGGGGCAAAAGAGTGTTTTCAACTATCATTTAGGCTTAAAATGGACAAAAGTGTTATAAAAGGCATAAAATTTAGACTCATTGTTAGATAGGAAAGAAATTATTTGTCAATGTCAAATAAGGCATAAAATTTAAGCACGATGTTAAATAAGGAATGCTCTCAATATTTATTGGCCTTGACAGTTAAGTTGTCAATTCAACCGCACCGAGGATATATCTCTGCAGCAAAAATTTAGTAGCACGGCAAATAGTAGTAGCAAAAGTGACAGTAGTAGTGACAGTAGCAGTTTTGTAGCAAGTGTGACAGTAACAATAGCAATAGTAACTTGGCAAGATTCAGTATATGTAACGTGTAGGCACGTGGATCGGTGGTGTATAATGATTTAGATGACACTGATCATATAACAGTTACACACAAGGGCGACACAAAACTAGCTTCAATTCATCAATGTAATGTAGGCATGTATTCCGTATATAGTCATACATGCTTGCGATAAGAACTTGCATGTCATCTTTTGTCCTACCCTCCCATGGCAGCGGGGTCCTATTGGAAACTTAGGGATATTAAGGCCTCCTTTTAATAGAGAACCGGAACAAAGCATTAACACATGGTGAATACATGAAGTCCTCAAACTACGGCAATCAACGAAAAGAATCCCAATTATTGTCACCTTGGGGTATGCGGATCATGACACGTAATAGGTACATATAACTTGCAAGATAGGATCCAAATCACTCTTATATTCATGAAAACATAATAGGTTCAGATCTGAAATCATGGCACTCGGTCCCTAGTGACAAGCATTAAGCATAGCAAATTCATAGTAACATCAATCTCGGAACATAGTGGATACTAGGAATCAAGCCCTATCAAACTTAACTCGATTACATGATCAATTCCATCCAATCCCACCACCGTCCAGCAAGCCTACAAAGGAATTACTCACTCCCGGTGGTGAGCATCATGCGGTGTTGATGGAGAAGGGTTGGTGATGACGACGGCGACGATTTCCCCTCTCCGCAGCCCAAAACAGGCTCCAGGTCAGCCCTCCGGAGGAAGAACAGGAGGTGGCGGCGGCTCCGTCTCGTGAAACGCGATGAAATATTCTTTCTGATTTTTTTCTCTGCGGATGTGAATTTATAGCGTTGGAATTAAGGTTGGAGGGGCCACGAGGGCCCCACAAGCCATCTGGCCGCGCCCCTAGTGGGGGCGCGGCTGGTTGCGTGGTGGCCTTCTGGTCCACCCCCTCCGGCAGTTCTTCGCTCCAAAATTCCTTTTATATTCCAGAAAAAATCCACAAAAAGTTTCGTCCAATTCTGAGAACTTTTATTTCTGCACAAAAATAACACCAAGGTAGTTCAGCTGAAAACAGCGTCAGTCCGGGTTAGTTTCATTCAAATCATGCATATTAGAGGACAAAACCAGAGCAAAAGTGTTTGAAAAAGTAGATACATTTGAGACGTATCACGCTACCACCCTATGCGCATCCATCCAAACGAGTCCATCACCAAGACTCAACTGCGCCACGTCGCCGATACCCATCGTCGTCGATGGGATAGATGCAAAACCGCACTGCCTCTTGCCCCCTCAAGCCAGCAGCTGCTCCAAAACAATGTCCCGGGGAGGGAAAATGACACCACATGAACGAACATCATCCGGAAGAACCAAATCTAGGCTTTCCCCTAGAGGAGCCCGAGTGGGGTGATGCAGTTTGCAACGACGATGCCTTGACAAGGAAACAATGTCAAAGACGCCGCCATGACCGTAGTGGCATGATTTCCACCGGCATTCGTGCCACCCAGAATCCATAGCTGACTGGCTCAACATGTGTTGCCCCGTGAAGACCCACGGAGCTGCCGGAATGCCGATAGAGGACCTCCAGCTGGCATTCACCAACCCCTCCACACGCCAACGGTTGTCCAAGGGCCACACCGCGACGGTTCTAAATGGAGTCAAATCCACGGACGCCACCACCAACCCTCGCTTGTGATCTCACCGAAGAACGATCCCCACTGACCCTTCAGAAATGGAGGCATTCGTCCCCGCCGCCCGACTAGGAGACTTTGCCCTGGCCGCCATGCTCGGTGGTCTAGTGACCAGCACCATCCTCCTCGGGATGGATCCCCCATCTCGCCCGTCGGTGTCCCATGAGACCACCGGGGATCAGACACCACCCCCCACCCCGCCGCCCACCGGGCGCTACCTGTCCTTGTCCGACAGCAGCCTCCGGGAGAGAGAGAGAGAGAGAGAGAGAGAGAGAGAGAGAGAGAGAGAGAGAGAGAGAGAGAGAGAGATTATCTGAGGAGGGACGAACTCGCGAGCTCACGTCCGGTGATACGGGTGATGGAGAGAGATTAGGATGAGGGTGGCGTTGCCCGGCTAGGGTTGCGGGAAGATGAGGGTCATGGGAGGAGGAGGAGATCGAGACTAGGGTGGCGGCCGCCTATCAAACTGCTAAATTAAATTATCATCACATTGTCTTTGTCTTGTATTCTCCTAGTTATAGTCCTTTGTATGGATGGATATGTATGGAAGTGATAGAGGAAAAGCTAACAAGCTACGTCCCTCTTGTATTGCGAGCTTTTGAGCAGGTGTTGCATGCTATATAGCACACAAATAAAAATGCCTTTAACATTAATTCAATTCAATGTGAGGTTTCTGCTCTGCCTAAATTAAGGCATATGAAAAATTACTCTCAACATGCAAACTTGTCAAGGTCCTTAGTACCACAATCAAAGCAACAACTTATGTTTGTCAACCCCAGCAAAAAATATTTAGTTTGAATAGCTGCAGAGGCCATCTCATTACTATTCCACTAACATCAGAAAACAAATCTTTTCGGTACCATTTCTCCCAATACAAACCCAACAAATTGTTCTATCAAAGCTTGTCTGTTAATAGACAGTGTGTGCCTCCATGGTTACTCCCACATACTTTCGGCACACTTCTGGTAATTTAGTTTGAATAGACGGTGTATCTTCTTTTATTTGACAAGGAAACGATAGGGGAAACCCATATTATAATTTATTTATTTCTTGCTAGCTATCCTGAAAGGCGGCTTTTAGGATATAGTTGTACTCTGATCCTATAAACTCTGACCGACATTGCAGACCAGCTGATAAACGCCGCCTTATGTTACCACTTCGTTTACAGTTGTAGCATTGCCCAAAATAAATGTTTACCTCTGAATATCAGTCTATATATCCAACGGAATCAGCAGGTGTTTCTGATTCCTCCCCTTCCAATGGACAAGTCTCTAAACTTGAATCATATTCAGCTTGCTTTCCCTCTCTTGCATATCTGCTTGAGTCATATTCAGCCATTGTATTATATGGATGGGTATGAGAAATGACAGGAAGAAAGCAATGCTTCCTAGCTTCTTATATCATGACTTCATGCGCCTTTGGGTAAGTGTTGCATGTTGTAACATGTGGAGAACAATGGTCTTCAATGTTAATTCAATGCAAGATTTCTGCTGCTCTTTCTGCTACTGAAGATATATCAGAAGTTCTTGTTGGGAGTTTTACTTATTTATTGAGATGTTGGGAGAATTTATGAATCTTACAGACGGTGTGGCAATGACATCTAGGTTCTTCTCTCAGGCACAGCCTCCAAATGACAAAGGAACCAAGATCCCATAAAGTACCAGCACAGCAAAACACAGCTAGCTGTGCCGTAAGTCTCAGCGTACATGCTGATGCAACAAACACTAGAAGAAAATGATTTGCAGTATACATCCTGCGAACGAATGAAGTCTCAACCTAGCTACTCGCTGTTGTTTTTTTCCCATGGGATCGATCACATTAAATCACGATGAACACGCGCACATAAAAACTGATAGCCGAAGGACTCCGGCAGACAAAATTATATCTAACATTCTCTCCCTAATCTTGATACTGTATCTTTTGTGCTTCTCCGGTATTTGGCTTGTTCATGATCCGTTCCTTGTCGATTCATCCATATCGCACCACTACAAGTCAAATTGATAGACTTCATTGATTGCATCAATCTCTCCCTAATTTTATCTTGACGAATTTACGGATCACCTCAAATATTATTTGGACTATCCAGCCTCGCTAGTAACCTATGGAATACACCATCCAGTAGACTACACCATCCACCCTAACAAGTGTTGTTGCCACTCCCTGCCCTTTCACTCACAGCTCACCGGCTCGAACCGAAGAAGAAGAAGGAAGGAGGAGGAAGACACAGGACACGGTGGTTTCTCCGGCGCACATACGCCCGCCGCACGAACGGCAATATTTCCCGAGCACGAACTCGACACCACACCCCGTTACAGCGACCCCCACATGGGTTTTATACCTGGGCCGGCGCCGGCCACGACCCGCACGCCCCCCTACCCAGCTGCGCGCCCGATCGGCCCGCTCTGGCCGCGCACGTACGCGCACGAGTCGGCCCCGAGCCCGCTGCGATCTCCACGCACTCCCTGACCGGGTCGCCAACGAGCTGCTCCTACAACTACGGTGTGCACACGCGCACGCCCACCCACACAACGCACGCACGCACTCTCGGTCACGCACACACGCGCCCGAGCCTGCCACAGGCCGAACCAGACGCGACCACCGCGCGCACACACGCGCACCGCGTCCGAGCCGTGGCTTATTGCCCAACAACAAGATACATGCCGGCTCCTTGTGGATCACACCACTCCGTGGACTACACTGCCCACTCCAGACTCATGTAGAGACATGGCCTCATTGAAGAGACTCAGCTTCACTGGTTTACCGCCCCCACATACTTAGCATGATCCACTCGTCGAGACACATAAACGACATGGGCATACTTCATCTTCAACGGATCCTCACAAAGACGAGCACTTGGACACGACGACGCTGACACGACGACGACAACCGAGATGTGCTAACCAGCACGACACCTTGACTCCCCGGACGTTGATCTTGACGACTTTCTGGCACCGCACCTCGGCACTACCGCCCACGTCAACGATCTCCTTCCACCGCCTTGCTGACGACAGTCTGCCGTCTCCCTCCTTGTCGCTCTGTCGAACGACGATCGCCTGATCCTCCTCGTCGCTGCATCATCCAGCGATTTCATGGCCCGCATCGAGGCACTAGTAGGTCGCCACCCCGGGGTAAGCGCGCGGCTTCAAAGACCTTGCTCTAGATATCAATTGTTGGTTTTTTTCCACAGGATCGATCACATTAAATCACGACGAACACGCGCACACAAAAACTAACAGCCGAGGGTACGTCTCTTACCCTTAATTTTTCTCTTTATTTCTTTTTTCTGTTTTCTCCACCACGGTGTTACAGGCGCACCCTCCGTTGATGCATATACATATGCATCAACATGGCTCACTTCCTTGCGTAGTTGACATAGACATCCTACTACAACACGGACGCACAAATAAGAAACCTACTAGGACACGTACTAATCCTGCCGGACTACTACCTGCTACACCCGTCAACAACCAAGACACCTAGCCGGACTAATCAATAGATTTAGGAACTAACTAGTCTACTACACCAGACAAAATTATATCTAACACTCGCCATGTATACAAAGCTGCCACCAAACTTAGAAAATTTTAACTTAGCAGCGCGATGAATATATAGGAGTACATGATCAGGGCATCTCTAGCTGATCCACTAAAAAGTTTCAGAGGAGTAAAAACAACACCTAGCCGATCTCTTATCCGCGTTAGAGGAAAAAAAATCAAGGAAAAGGTAGACCATTGTCTACTTTATGCATTCAAAACGGAGCAAGGCCCGGGTGACCAAGGTCAAATTACATGAAGGTGGTCTGAGCGCTGGACAGAACGTACAGCATGCCGCCACCAAGCCAATGAAAAGGAAAATTAGAGCGAGGATGGAGGTGAGAATACATTTGCATAGCAAACATGCTGGCCTTATCTATATCCCTCTTGGCACGATTGCTCCAAAGTCTCAGTGTCTGAGCAATCTCATTGAAAGTTCTCCTTGTTGTTAGCAAATAAGCCACGGCGGGCATGACAGTGCGTGTGTGTGCGCGCGCTGGGCGTGTCCGGTGTGGTCCGTGGCTGCATCGAGCATTGTCTGGACATAGTTTGACTTGTGTATGGGCACAGTCCGACTCGTGTACAGGCTGTCTACGTGCGTGAGTGTGTGTGTCTGTTGGCGATAGTAGCGGGGTGCCCGTGGCGTTCTGTTGGAGCCCGGCCGTATTGATCGCGTTTGTGCGCGACGTGGGCGCGAGCCAGGGCGTGCGGATCGTGCGGGCGTGGAGGAGTGGAGCGCGGCGTCGTATGGGCACGCCCGCGTATAAAGGCTCCGCCCTGTGTACTGTTGTAGGGTGTGGGTCTCGAGTTTGTGCTTGAGAGGAACGCGTTGTTGCGGCGGTGGCGTACGTGCGCCGAAAAAAACCCACCACCGTGTCCCTGTCGTCTCCTTCCTCCGTTTCTTCTTCCTCGGTTCGAGCCAGAGAGCGAAAGAGAGAGTGAGGTGCGAGAGCGTGGACAGGGAGAACCCAACAATTGGCATCAGAGCTACCAGGTTCGGGGCCGTTGCGCGTGGTGGCGTCCACGGTGCGCGCGGCGACCGCGGCGGACATGGAGGCATCGGCAGCGGCGTGCGGCGAGCGCGTGGTGACCGTGATGCGCTCCGAGTCCGTGGCTGTGCGGTGTGACGTCGTGCGCGTGACCAGCACGACGGTCACGGAGGCGAGGAGGTCGCGGAGCACCCGCGTGGTGGCGCAGAGGTCGCGGCGGCTCGACGCGACGACCATGGAGGCACAGTGGTGCGGCGTGGCAGCTCACGAGACTGCGGGCTGCTGCAGCAGCAGCGAGCGGCGCCTCGCGCCGGAGAGGCGCGCGGCGACGTCGTGGCTTAGGGGGTGAATGTTAGCAAATAAGCCACGGCGGGCATGACAGTGCGTGTGCGTGCACGCGCTGGGCGTGCCCGGTGTGGTCCGTAGCTGCGTCGAGCATTGTCTGGGCATAGTCTGACTTGTGTATGGGCACAGTCCGACTCGTGTACAGCCTGTGTACGTGCGTGCGTGAGTGTGTGTCTGTTGGCGATAGTAGCGGGGTGCCCGTGGCGTTCTGTTGGAGCCCGGCCGTATTGATCGCGTTTGTGCGCGACGTGGGCGCGAGCCGGGGCGTGCGGATCGTGCGGGCGTGGAGGAGTGGAGCGCGGCGTCGTATGGGCGCGCCCGCGTATAAAGGCTCCGCCCTGTGTACTGTGGTAGGGTGTGGGTCTCGAGTTTGTGCTTGAGAGGAACGCTGTTGTTGCGGCGGTGGCGTACGTGCGCCGAAAAAAACCCAGCACCGTGTCCCTGTCGTCTCCTTCCTCCGTTTCTTCTTCCTCGGTTCGAGCCAGAGAGCGGAAGAGAGAGTGAGCTGCGAGAGCGTGGACAGGGAGAACCCAACACTTGTTGCCCAAAGTTCAGCTCGAAAAACTTGGGCATTTCTTGCCGTCCAAAGCGTGACTGCACACGATGTAAAGAGAACATGCCAAACATCACCAAACTTGGAGTTTGCGGATGTTGATAGCAGGAATTCCCGTGCATCGGCCGACTGCGTTGCAACATTGTGTAACTGAGCTTGCTTCCAGACCTCGCTAGCCAGGCAGCATCGAGGAAAATTATTTTCACTCACGGCCGCCTCGAGGAGCTAATATACTCTTCCGTGGCCGGCGGGAGTAAAAATCTCTTTTGCTCTGAAGACGCCACTCTTCGTTCTCCCTTGATGGCGGCATCGGACCTCGCCGGCAACCTCGCCTGCGACCTTGTGCCCTGTTTAGGTCGCCGGCACGGTTGATGTAGACCGGCACCACCAGCCTGCCGTGCTTCTACCCCTGCACCCTCGCCTTCTCCTAGTCACTCATGTCGCTGTTAGTGTCGGAGCGTATGTAGGTTCGGCCTCTTCCAGGGCTCAGCTTGTATATAATCAAATCAACGCGAGCATGTTGAGCACAAGACGGGCGCCATACACTAGTAGAAAACAAGGCATCAATCCCGGTTTCGAAGGGCCTTTAGTCCCGGTTCTGTAACCGGGACAAAACGATCGGGACTAATGCCCATCACTTTTAGTCCCGGTTGGCTTACGAACCGGGACTAAAGGAGCTCCACGTGGGCGCCGTGGGGCGCCTGGCAGGAGGACCTTTTGTCCCGGTTGGTAACACCGACCGGTACTAAAAGGCAACCACGCGTCAGCAGCTGTCAGGCTCTGGTTTTTTTTGCAAGGAGGGGTTTAGGGGTTTTCATATTGTGTTCCCCCTTTTATTTTTGTTTTTACCATTTTTATTTTATGCTTTTCATTCAACTCGACGCTAGCTACTACATATAACAATGAAAGAACCATTACATAACTTCGTCATGATGAATATATAGAAAGAACCATTAGTATCACTTGAAAGTTGTTCAACTTAAGAAACAAACATGAATGTATCACATTCATCTTAACATACTAATTAATTAACTAACAGTTCTCCAGCTGATATATTCATGACTTAGTTCTAAACATGGTCAACAACAACCATCATCTGATAGTCCTTGCGGTTGCTCTTCCTTATAGTGATTACCACAAGGGTGTGCACCCTTAGTTCTCGCTTTCCCTTGATGAACTCCTGCCAGCCGGCCTTGTGGAATGATATGCCCCCGTCGGGGTCTGTCTTGTATTGGACGTTCGTGACAGGCCCTCTTGGTCCATGGATTACTCCAGCAGTGCCGACGGCGGGGATGTCCACTCCGGAAAATATCTTCAAAGGTAACTTCTGAAGACCCCATCATTAAGAGAAAATAGAGAGCACAAAATGTTAGACATCTCACCATACTTGGTTATGACCAAAAAGAGATGAAATAATATAAAACATCTCACCATAACTTTTTTGACCATGTTTGTTTTTGTTAGACGGTGCACAAAGGGCTTCCCCAAGAACGCCGAAGAGGATGGTAACATTTCTTTCACAGTAGCTTTATCATCCCGAGTAAGCTTCTTCATCCTTTGAGAAAAAATTGCAGAAAGGATAGGACCATCATCTTCATCTTCGATGTCCTCCTCTTCATCTTGGTTGTCCTCATCTTCATCTTGGATGTCCTCATCTTCAGCTTGGCTATTGATGTCATCTTGGTCATCTTGGCTGACGATGTCATCTTTGTCATCGTTATCATCATCGCTTTGGACATATAATGTCCTTAACCTATTCACCTCTCCTATTAAGGAAAAAGCTACGAGTTCTCCTCCTTTAAAATTGTTCACTGCAATGTACTGCTCCCATCCATCACCATATATGATGGTTTTATTCTTTCCTTTGCGCAGATCCAATTCGAATTCACGCTCCTCATCATCCTCAAAGTACAACACGTTACCATATGAATTGTTGAAGTCCTCCCTTATGTTGCATGGAACACACTATGCAGCAGTTAATAATCAACAATAAAGTCAGTAAAAAAAGTTAAACAAATGATCAAAATTCAATACAAATTCAAGTTAAAGACCGTTACCACTGATTTTTGAAATCCCTTTCTCAAATATACCCCGAACTGCACTGCAGTTTCAAGACTGCCCATACATGAATTTTGGCACACCTTGCAGATCTTACGCCTCCACTAGTGGAAAACAGGGCTATAATCCCGGTTTGGGAGGGCCTTTAGTGCCGGTTCTACAACCGGCACTAAAGGGGGGGGACTAAAGCCCCCCCCCCTTTAGTCCCGGTTCGTCACGGCCCGGCACTAAAGGGGCTCCACGTGGCGCTGCTGGGGCGGGGGAGGGAGGACCTTTAGTACCGGTTGGTATTACCAACCGGGACTAAAGGCTCCACGTGGCGCTACTGGGGCGGGGGAGGGAGGACCTTTAGTCCCGGTTGGTGTTACCAACCGGGACTAAAGGCTCCACCTTTAGTCCCGGCTCCACCTTTAGTCCCGGTTGGTAACACCAACCGGGACTAAAGGTCCTTGCCGGGGGCTGCCTTGCCGGAGCCGGCCTTGCCGGGGCCGTCAGGAATTTTTAGAAAAAAAAAATTGAATTTTTTTTGATTTGTTTTTAAGTTTTCTTCCGATTTTCAAATCTTTGAATTATTTGACAATTTAATCTCTAATCACCCGTCCACACTGCTCCAGCGTGGAGCACTCATTTCAAATCGTCTAACTTCCCGGCCGGTCACCCATCCTCTCACTGCTCCAGCCCTAGCACGCTTAACTTCCCGGCCGGTCACCCATCCTCTCACTGCTCCAGCCCCAGCACGCTTAACTTTCAGGTTCTATCGACCCTAGTTTCCAAGTCTGCACTTGTTGTTTTCCTGACAATAGTAAGCTATCAATCCTATTAACCCTTAGGTCTTGGTGTCACATGATTTAATTTTTTAAATTCTAAACAATTATTAAAATAAACAAAATAAGTACTAATAATATTGAATTTCAATGAAAATAAAATAAGTAATAATATTATTTTATTCATTTTTTTTTGCCATTTATTCATTTAATATGACATAATTAATATCTTTAAATCTGTAAATCGAAATTCGACAAATAATATATCCATTATTATCAGAAAATGTGAGGAATCCAAATATGACATCATTTATTTATTTTAAATAAAATTAATTTTTAAAATTATTAAAAAAAATTGTTTGAAATAACTTTTTTTACTTTTGGAATTTTGAGAATCTGAGAAAACTTCACCGGGTAAACCCGGTGAAATCGAGTCCCAATTTTTCTCTAGTTTTTTTTGATATATTAAACTTTTTTTTTCGACGTCGTATGCAAAAGTTATGGCCGTTTTACATTTTTTTTTCGTTTCTTTGCAAAAAAGGTCAAAATTCATATTTCAAAATTTCTATACCAACGAGACACTAAAACCTAACTACACCTCAAAGGATTTTATTTTTTGAAGATTTTATCATTTTTGTTTATTTTCTACAAAACTAAAAAAGGCGGTCCACAGGGGGGGCAGAGTTTGAAATTTTCAGAACCCCTTTAGTCCGGGTTGGTGTCCATCCAATCATACCATCGACTACACATCTGCTAGCACCGCCCCAGCCAGAGTCACAACTAAGGTTAACCAAGTCAGAAAGGTATGCGGCCGTCGGCTTCGAAGTATCAGGGTTTCAGACGAAAACTCGTCTGTTACAAAGGCATTTCATTTTTTTAAACTTATTTCAACTCCAGACTTTTTGTGTGTTCATTATGCACCATTCGAAGCCACGCCCTCAAATTTCAACCCTTTCTGACTTCATTTGCTATTTTCATGCATTTAATGATTTTTTTGAGCTAAATGACCCTGAAATTGAAAAGCACTACAAATGAACTCTGAAAAGGTTGAAACTTGGCATGGTATCATCATTTCACCCACATAGCATGTGCTAAAAAGTTGAGAGGGTTACGGCAAAAACTGGATGCACTTCGTGTACAAAATGGACAATCTCTTTCGAAGTATCAGGGTTTCAGACGAAAACTCGTCTGTTACAAGGGCATTTCGTTTTTTTAAACTTATTTCAACTCCAGACTTTTTGTGTGTTCAATATGCACCATTCAAAGCCACATCCTTAAATTTCAACCCTTTCTAACTTCATTTGCTATTTTCATGCATTTAATGATTTTTTTGAGCTAAATGACCCTAAAATTGAAAAGCACTACAAATGAACTCTGAAAAGGTTGAAACTTGGCATGGTATCATCATTTCACCCACATAGCTTGTGCTAAAAAGTTGAGAGGGTTACGGCAAAAACTGGATGCACTTCGTGTACAAACTGGACCATCTCCTTCGAAGTATCAAGGTTTCGGACGAAAACCCATCTGTTACAAAGGCATTTCATTTTTTAACTTATTTCAACTCCAGACTTTTTGTGCATTCAATATGCACCATACTACAACATGTTAAGATCTACAGAAAGAACTAACTAAAAATAATAAAAAATAACAATTAAATGACTAAAACAACTATATAAGCAAAACAGTATTGTTTTAATTAAAATCCTAATTTAAATTATTCTAAAAATAACCAAATAAATCTTACTGTGACAACAATCTAACACGTGACTAGGAGCAAAAAGAATTAAATTAAAAACTATTTGTAAACTCAAGTTATTCACAATCTAGGGCTTGAAGCAAATTTGAACAAATTCAAATTTAAACCATTCAAATTTGAAAACTAATGGCACAAACAGAAGCTAGACAAAAGTTTGAATCTAATGCAAAAAGAATCACTCAAAAACATCAAATATCTTAAAAGATATAAGCAATTTAAAACAAAAACTAAAAACAGAAAAAAAAAATCAGAACCCCTTTAGTCCCGGTTGGAGACACCAACCGGGACTAAAGCCTCAACCCCTTTAGTCCCGGTTGGTGATACAAACCGGGACTAAAGGGGCTCGTGGGGGCCCCAGCTGACACCAGCCTGGCACAACCTCTTTAGTCCCGGTTCGTGTTACGAACCGGGACTAAAGGTCCGGAACGAACCGCGACTAATGATGCCCATTCCGAACCGGGACTAATGGTCACATTAGTGCCGGTTCAAAACCAAACCGGGACTAATTCTGCGGACAAAAGGTCCGTTTTCTACTAGTGATCATGGTCCCTAATAAGCCCAAGCAGTTGTCAAACGTAAGAAAATGCAATTAACACTTTTTTAATATTTCATTTCCGAATGTAGAATAGTTCATAGATGTAAGTTATGATATATAATGTGAATCTTTTAAAAACTCATAACATGACATGCCTTATTGCAACCTAAGAAACACAACTCGAATAATCCAGTTAATGAAGCATCGAATATTATCGCTAATAAAGCTCGAATATTATCATATAATATCATTAATTAATATAGATCGAGTTGACGTCTCACGGCGCAGGCGGTGGACACCCAAAGAGAAGGAACCATCGCCGGATCATAGCTCGGGTGAGATCCCTGAATAACCTGCCAGGTATTGGAGAACCTGGCGTCCAACGCAGCCATGCAGCGACGGACGTGCTCGTCCTCCTCCCTGACACGGCGACGTACCACCTCCGCGGGGTCCGGCTCCCTCTGCACCGATAGTTGCCCATGCGACCACCACCAAAGAAGC
Organism: Elymus sibiricus; assembly: GCA_039707655.1. Taxonomy (NCBI): domain Eukaryota; kingdom Viridiplantae; phylum Streptophyta; class Magnoliopsida; order Poales; family Poaceae; genus Elymus; species Elymus sibiricus. The sequence goes on from CM077663.1 coordinate 62,471,291, forward strand.
TCCGGGTCGATGACGAGACCCGGATTTCTCACCAAGGTGCGCGCACCGGAAGGTAGCACCTCCTAGTGCCAGCCCGGCGGAGCCCAGTCCTGGACATGGCGCCTCTCAAACTGGTTGTCGGCGCCGAGTCGACGACGAGGATGCGGGATTGGCATCGTTGATGAGAACAAATTGTGGCTATAGCAAATATCATTTCATTTAACAACAATAACATAGCAAATATCATCCTATATATTCCTATGATAATCCTATCCTATGAACCAAAAGGAGGCCGCGCCTAAGGTATGATTTCATTTAACAACAATAACATAGCTAGGGAATGCATTCCTATTCCTACATAGGATTGATTCCTATCCTCCATATTTCAAGGGAAAACAAAAAAGAGCCTAGACTCAATGGAAAATTCCTATGATGTGAACCAAAATGACATATCTTTTTCTAATCCTACTCATAGGATTTGAGATGCATGTCATCTCATTTCCTACAAATTTCCTATATATTCCTATGATAATCCTATCCTATGAACGAAAAGGAGGCCTAATTAAGGTATGATTTTTTTTGGTTTCGGTCCAATTTAATATAAAATCTTCTATGATAATTCTATCCTATGATAATCCTAGCTATATATCCTATGAACCAAATTATGAACCAAACTATGAGGCCTAATTAAGGTATTATTTTTATCGCGAGCAATGGCGTACAAGGCTGGGTATTGTTCTCGGAGACTGGCATTGCCTAGCCATATGTCTTCCCAAAAACGAATTTCCGACCCGTCATTTATCGCGAAAGACCCAAAGCGAAAGAGATTTTTTTTTGCCGCCATTAGGCCAGCCCAAAGGTGTGAGTCGCCAGGTTTCCAATAGGCCTGAGCCACTGCCTTTTGGTCTAGATACTTGTTGCGCAACATGGTTTGCCAAACACCATCCTCAGTAAGAAGTTTGAACAACCATTTACTAAGTAGGGCCACATTCTTGACCTCCAGGTCATGAATTCCAAGGCCACCTTGGTCTTTTGGCCTACAAACCATGCTCCATTTGGCCAACCTGTATTTTTTCTTTTCACCATCTCCTTGCCAAAAGAATCTAGATCTAAAATAGTACAGTCTTTGCATCACCCCTTTTGGGAGTTGGAAAAAAGAAAGCATATAGAGAACCATATTGGTGAGGACAGAGTTAATCAAAACCAACCGTCCTCCAACTGAGAGCATCTTGCCTTTCCAGCTGCTCAATCGTTTCTCGAAACGCTCCTCTACATGTTTCCACTCCGCAATAGTGAGACGCCGATAGTGAATCGGTATTCCCAGATATTTAATAGGGAATTGGCCATGTGCACAACCAAACAGGTCAGCATAATCGGCAGCCACCTCAGCAGCATCTCCAAAGCAGAAAATTTCGCTTTTATGGAAGTTGATTTTGAGACCCGACATTTGCTCAAACGCTGAAAGTAAGAGTTTCAGGTTTCGAGCCTTGTCCAGGTCATGTTCCATAAAAAGAATTGTGTCATCGGCATACTGTAGAATAGAGAGGCCACCATCCACAAGGTGTGGCACTACTCCTGCAATCTGGCCGTCCTGCTTGGCGCGCTCAATTAGAATAGCCAACATGTCAATGACAATGTTAAATAACATTGGGGATATCGAGTCACCCTGTCGTAATCCTTTTTTTGTCTAAAAGTAATGGCCTACTTCATCATTGACTTTGATGGCCACACTACCTCCAGTTACAAAATTTTGGATCCAATGGCACCATTTATCGGAGAAACCTTTCATTCTAAGGGCCTGTTGGAGGAAAGACCATTTGACTTTTTCATAGGCTTTTTCAAAGTCGATCTTGAATACTACCCCACTCATGTTTTTCCGATGCATCTCGTGAATAGTCTCATGCAAAATTACTACGCCATCGAGTATATTTCTTCCTTGCATGAATGCCGTTTGAGATGGACGGACAACCTGGTCAGCTACCGAGTTTAACCTATTTGTAGCTACTTTGGTGAAAATCTTGAAGCTAACATTAAGGAGGCATATAGGTCTGAACTGCTGGATCCGTTCGGCCTCCTTAATCTTTGGCAACAAGACAATCTCTCCAAAATTAAGTCTGAATAGGTCTAGTCGGTCGGCATGAAAACAATTGAACAACTCCAAAAGGTCAGACTTGATGATATCCCAGAAATTCTGATAGAATTCTGCGGGGAAACCATCAGGGCCTGGAGCTTTGTTATGTTCCATTTGGAACACCGCCGCTCTCACCTCCTCTTCCGAGAATGGTGCGGTTAGGATATCATTTTCTTCTGCCGTGACTTGTGGAATATCATCTATTCGGGTCTCGTCTAGAGAGAAGTTCCCTTCAGTCGGCGCCCCGAATAGAGATTTGTAGTATTTCGTGATATACTTTTTGAGCTCCTCCTGACCTTCGATCCGTCCCTCATCTTGTTGGAGACTGTAAATACATTTCTTCCTATGCCGCCCGTTGGCAACCAATTGGAAGTATCTTGTATTACTATCACCCATCAAAATAAAATCAGCTTTGGATCTCTGGTAGTATTTGATCTCCTCTTCTCGCAAAAGACGGGCAACCTTCTCATTAGATTGATTTTTCAATTCAATCTCTTGAAGCGATAAGGTTCGCGTCTCTGCAATTTTGTCGAGGTCATCAATAATGGTACAGAGCCGTTGTTTTTCTTTTTTATATATTCCGTTGGTGTGTTTCGCCCATCCAGTGAGGTGTTGCCTCATGGTTCTTATTTTACAGTTCCATCTCTGAATAGGCGTAGGACCAATGGCGGGCTTTTCCCAAACATTCTTGATTATGTCTATAAATCCATCCCGATGCAGCCATCCCAACTCAAATTTGAAAGGACGACGTGGAGGTGGGTTCATAGAATTAGAATCTAGAATGATGGGTGCATGATCCGATAACGCCTCGATACGCTCTAGGGCTCGCACGGTTACCAGAGGATATTTTAGTTCCCATTCGGTATCCATGAGTACCCTATCGAGCTTCTCGTATGTTGGCACAGATCGGTTATTAGCCCACGTGAACTGCCGCCCTGACATACTGGCCTCCCGAAGATCTAAACTGTCTATGACAACATTGAATAGGAAAGGCCAATGAGTGTCGAAGCGGTCATTATTTTTCTCTTGCTGGTACCTAAGGATATTAAAGTCCCCTCCAATAAGCATTGGATACAGGTTATCCTTAGCCAGATTCACCAATTCGCGAAGGAAAGCCGGTTTAAGCTCATCTTGGGCAGCCCCATAGACTGCGACCAGGCTCCATGTAAAATTATCAGCTCTGTTTCGTAAGTGAAATTTGATATGAAATTCACCAATCGAAAAAGCCAACAAGTCCATGGTTGTGGTGTGTATGCCAAGAAGGATTCCTCCAGACCTTCCACGAGCTGGTAGACTATGTCATGTGTAGTCGAAACCACCTGATAGGTGATCGAGGACATGTTGGCGGAAATCACATTTACCAGCCTCAGAAATTGCCACAAAATCCAACCCATGTTCGCGCACACAGTCACCGACGTGTTTATGTTTAGCCAAGTCTGAGAGACCTCTGCTATTCCAAAACATGCCTCTCATGTGGAAACTCGGGTCGGTGTGGAGCGTTTCGCCTTCTTGGGCATTTTTCTTTTCTTTTCAGAGGAATGCGATTTAGATTTCCGCGAAGACGCTGTGAAGTCACAAAACATGGACCAGGTCTTGCGTCAGCCAATCCAACCTCAGTAACCTCTCCAACCAAGTGGGAAATAAGCGAACCATCATATTTGGCATCTGCTTCATCCTCGTCCTCGGTTTCGGGGTTCGGTATGGAGGTATTACACTTTGGAGAAACCTTTAAACGGTCAATCTCCATATGTTTAAGTACCCCAATCGATAGATTGATTTCACTATCGTTCTTTCCAATAGATACACCAACATTTTTTAAGCTAGTAGAAATGCGAGTATCTGAAAAAGAAAGAAAAGTTTGATCGAGTGATGTACCTATCGTGGGGTCCAAATTCCTCGAAGCCTGGCGTCGCATCGCCTTCGTGAGAGAGTGCTCATCGGTCGAAGAAGAACCATCAGCGGCAAGGGAGTGACGGTTACTACGTCGGAGGGGCATGGCCGGCCCTCCAGATATAGTACACATCGGCGTCAACAGCGTAGCCGTTGGCGGAGTCTTCAGCGAGGGCGACGGTGATCGTGCAATCCCAGAGGTCGGTGAAGAAGGACACGTCGAAGGACCCAACGGAACAACCGCAATGGGTACTGAGACGGACCCACTAGCATGATCCGCTGCTGGGTCTAGTGGAACCACGACGCCTGCCGCAGGAGCCGGAGATGTAGCAGGTCGCGTTGTCAAAGAATCCGAAGCAGGATGTGCAGCTGGTGACGCAGCCGGACCCACGTCCAGCTCTAGTCTCGTCGAAGCTGGGGCAGCAGCATGCAGGGCCGGGTCACCAGCAGCATGCAACGCCGAGCTACCATCAGCGTGCAACGCTGCGGCAACAGCGTCTGGCTGCTTGATTGCGAGGCTGTTGTGGGTAGCTGAGCCACGCTTGGTGGCTGGGGCATTGCGCATGTTGCCATGAACCATGGACCGGCCCTCCCCAGCTGCGGCATGCATGGTGCATGCAGTGGTTGACTGTGCCTGATCCAGAACATGCATGTCAGGCTGTGCAAAACCGAACCGAAAACCAAAAACCGAACCAAAAAAAACCAAACCGAACTAAAATTTCGGTTTTTTCAGGTTCTGGTTTCAGTTTCAGTTTTCAAATATGGAAACCGTTTAGCATTCGGTTTTTTCGGTTAGAAACCGAATGGTTTTCGGTTAAACCGAAATAACCGAGCGACCTGAGTACTGAGCAATCTAGCGGTGTGGTTCTCCTTTTATAGCCCCAGTCCTTCTATTCCTTCTTTCCCTTGCCGATGTGGTACTAAACCAGCGTAGTAACAGAACTGCAGAAGCCAACCAGATGCATCAAAGATGGGCCGAGTGCTCTCTTTGCACGTGCATGTGGCCCATATATGGGTGTACCATTGGGCTGCCAATTGTTTTCACTTTTTTCGTTTCTGTGCTATCGGTCGAGTGCTTCTCTTTGCACGTGCATGTGACTGGTGTATCCTTGGGCTGGCAATCATTTTTTTTGCTTTTTGTCGTTCCTTTGCTATGTGGCTTGTACGTATATACATAATGATTAAACACGTATAAATTAGACCAACATATGTATGTGACCCATACATACATATGCCTACGACCAAATACATCTATGCAGTTCTCACGAGAAAATCTAACGTATATACACTGACCAAATCATGTGATCAAAAAATTATTCATTGTACACAAATTCGCGTCAACTTTGGTTATTTTGGTTATTACCGAAACCGAACCGAAATTAAATGGTTATTACCGAAACCGAACCGTATCTATGTATAAAACCGTATAAACCAAAGTATAAAAACCGTATAAACCAAAAACCGTATAAACCGAACCGAATCAAACCGAAAAAACCGAATGCACACCCTGACATGCATGTGAGCAGCAGCAGGTACGTGCAGCTCCGTCACTGCCATAGCCACGTCGGGGCGAGCGGCCGAGAAGTCCGTAGCCACTGCGTGAGCTGATCTCTGCATGGTATGCATGGGGACTGCAGAACTAGTTTGAGCCTCCGACGTAGTATTTTCACCAGTAGCTTGGACGTTTTTTGGCCTTTTGCTAGTATCCCTGCCAGTCATATCCTCATCTCGCTTAGCGTCGTCCTCATGGCCATCATCATGGTTTTCCCAAATTCGTGGGATAAAGTCAGCATCAGCGATGTAGTCACCTCTGGTTAGTAGATGAGTTACAATGTCATAGAAAGTCGTCCAATCATACAACATGGTCGTCATGAGCTAATCTCACGCCCAAATAAGCCAACTCGTGTTCTGGTTTAAGGCAATGGCATCAATCGATGCAGATGTCATAGTCTTTTCCCCCTTTTTCAAAAGAAAATCATGTTCTGGTCTATTACATGACCCTTGGCAGTTCCGAATACAGACACCTGTAAGCAATGCCTTCAAATAGTTTTCCTCCGAACAGAGAGAGCTTAACGAAATTAAATCAAAGGCACTGAGAATTTCTCCTGAATGTGATCAAATGATATGTTTTTTGTTAGAAATAACTCATAATCTGTTGACCAAACTAATGCTCAACGAGGGGAGTAGTATTTAAAAATAGAGCAAAGCTTGTTTAATCCCTAAACTTCTAGAGATTGCATGGTCTGAACCCTTGACTCCTAATCCATAAAATTGGCATCCTATACTCGTGGTGTGGCTCTGATTAGAGAGCGATCCTAATTGGCACTTCAGGTGCCAATAAGATGGCGCACACAACCCACGAGCGGGCCGAAGTCCAGTAGTGTGCTAGCACGAAGCCAGCTGCTCTCGTAGTCGTTGGTATGCCTGCACAATCATTTTTTCTTCGGGGTTTTAGCTGCTGCTGTTTGTAGTGTGCTAACATGAAACGGAATTCTGGTTTTCTAGAATAAAATTTCATGCATCATGAATTCAAAAATAGTGAACACAAAAAACGAGGAGTTTAATAAGTTTATGAATTGAAAAAACATTTCGTATTAAATATTTTTGTGAATTTAAAAATGCCGATAATTCAAAATGATATTCAGTTTTGAAACATGTTCATGAATCTGAGAACTTTACAATTTTTTTTGTGTCTCTATTGTTCAGCCTGGTAAAAATAATGGAGGTTCTCCATGTCTCTTTTAAAACTTGCTGGACAAAACAATCTCCAATTATAGGATGGCAAGATCAACTATGTTATTAGAAAAACCTGGACCAACTGAAACTTGTTTGTGTTTCATGAACCTAAATGCAAATATGGACTGAATAAATGGTCACTTCTTCCATCTTATTCCAGGAAAACAATATCAGCTATATATGGTCTTAGGAATTATAAATCTTCCAAAACATATCAGAGTTGCATAAACTGAATGCTAATACCAAAATAAATTCTTGCAGAGTAATTTTTCTAGAAAGGAAACATCATCTATGGTATTAAAAAAATGTGACTGCTGATACCAAAATACATGACCGAATGTTTATTTTTTCCATAGGATTCCATCTTATCATATTATTGAATTAAACTAATCCCACAAATATGATATAGTCCCTCAAGTAAGGAATGTGGAGTTATAATGTGGTGAGGCAACAGAGCTCTACAATTACACAATTTGAGGGTGAACTAAAATTAGTACCAAAATATGTTCCATAAACAGAAATGCTATCTTTACCCAAAAAGATAGCATATGTCTTTAGCTCCTTACATATCTATTAGGCGAGCGAGGGGTAATAGGTGATTCAAAGTCTTCCTCAATTTCAGCATTCTCAAGTTCTCTAGCTTTAGCAATATGAGCATCAAGTAATTCATTCAGTGGCACAGGTTCAGTTTCAACATGTGTAGCAATAGTTTCATCATGAATTTTAGAAGTAGCATCATCAAGTTCATGTGACATATCACGACGATCAACAGGTGGTGGTGTAACAAGGTGATTCAAAACAGAAGGTGAATCAAAAGCAGAGCTAGATGACAGTTCCTTACCTCCTCTCGTGCGAGAGGGGACGATCTTAGTTCGGTCGTCTTTCAGATTTCTCATAGTAGCAATTGGATATCCTTCAGTTAACACAATAAATAGAGTTATGCTCCCCGGCAACAGCGCTAGAAAAAGGTCTTGATAACCCACAAGTGTAGGGGATCGCAACAGTCTTCACGGGTAGTATTTCACCCTAATTTATTGATTCGACACAAAGAGAGCCAAAAAATATTTATGAAACAATTCCTTATTTAACATTATCTTAAATTTCATTTCCCTATTTGACACTGAAAAACTTTTTCTTTCCTGTATGACAACGAGTCTAAATTTTAGGCCCTTTATAACACTTTCGTCCATTTTAAGCCTAAATGACATCTGAAAAGATCCTTTTACCCTTCATGTGATATGTATTTGTGTGGGGAAGTGGTGCGGAACAGTGACACACGGACAACGTCAGTGCGGGGCAGTAACACACACACGCAATAGCAGTAGCACATACACACGCAGCAACACACACGCACACGTGCACACACAACAACACATACACATGCAACAACACACACGGACCTGCACACACACACAACATCACACACATACACAACAACACATACACATACAGCAACACACACGGACCCGCACACACACAACAGCACACACACACACGCACACATGCAGCAGCACACACGCACGCAGCACACACACACACACACATGCACACAGGTAACACACACATACAACATCACACACGCACGCATGCATCACACACACACACACACGCAACATCACACTCGGCAGCACACGCACACACACACAAACACGCAACATCACACGCGCGTGCACAGAGCATCAATAGCACACGTGCGCCCACAGAGACGCAAGCAGCAACACGCAGACACGGCACACAAACATATCACATGAGGGGCAAAAGAGTGTTTTCAACTATCATTTAGGCTTAAAATGGACAAAAGTGTTATAAAAGGCATAAAATTTAGACTCATTGTTAGATAGGAAAGAAATTATTTGTCAATGTCAAATAAGGCATAAAATTTAAGCACGATGTTAAATAAGGAATGCTCTCAATATTTATTGGCCTTGACAGTTAAGTTGTCAATTCAACCGCACCGAGGATATATCTCTGCAGCAAAAATTTAGTAGCACGGCAAATAGTAGTAGCAAAAGTGACAGTACTAGTGACAGTAGCAGTTTTGTAGCAAGTGTGACAGTAACAATAGCAATAGTAACTTGGCAAGATTCAGTATATGTAACGTGTAGGCACGTGGATCGGTGGTGTATAATGATTTAGATGACACTGATCATATAACAGTTACACACAAGGGCGACACAAAACTAGCTTCAATTCATCAATGTAATGTAGGCATGTATTCCGTATATAGTCATACATGCTTGCGATAAGAACTTGCATGTCATCTTTTGTCCTACCCTCCCATGGCAGCGGGGTCCTATTGGAAACTTAGGGATATTAAGGCCTCCTTTTAATAGAGAACCGGAACAAAGCATTAACACATGGTGAATACATGAAGTCCTCAAACTACGGCAATCAACGAAAAGAATCCCAATTATTGTCACCTTGGGGTATGCGGATCATGACACGTAATAGGTACATATAACTTGCAAGATAGGATCCAAATCACTCTTATATTCATGAAAACATAATAGGTTCAGATCTGAAATCATGGCACTCGGTCCCTAGTGACAAGCATTAAGCATAGCAAATTCATAGTAACATCAATCTCGGAACATAGTGGATACTAGGAATCAAGCCCTATCAAACGTAACTCGATTACATGATCAATTCCATCCAATCCCACCACCGTCCAGCAAGCCTACAAAGGAATTACTCACTCCCGGTGGTGAGCATCATGCGATGTTGATGGAGAAGGGTTGGTGATGACGACGGCGACGATTTCCCCTCTCCGCAGCCCAAAACAGGCTCCAGGTCAGCCCTCCGGAGGAAGAACAGGAGGTGGCGGCGGCTCCGTCTCGTGAAACGCGATGAAATATTCTTTCTGATTTTTTTCTCTGCGGATGTGAATTTATAGCGTTGGAATTAAGGTTGGAGGGGCCACGAGGGCCCCACAAGCCATCTGGCCGCGCCCCTAGTGGGGGCGCGGCTGGTTGCGTGGTGGCCTTCTGGTCCACCCCCTCCGGCAGTTCTTCGCTCCAAAATTCCTTTTATATTCCAGAAAAAATCCACAAAAAGTTTCGTCCAATTCTGAGAACTTTTATTTCTGCACAAAAATAACACCAAGGTAGTTCAGCTGAAAACAGCGTCAGTCCGGGTTAGTTTCATTCAAATCATGCATATTAGAGGACAAAACCAGAGCAAAAGTGTTTGAAAAAGTAGATACATTTGAGACGTATCACGCTACCACCCTATGCGCATCCATCCAAACGAGTCCATCACCAAGACTCAACTGCGCCACGTCGCCGATACCCATCGTCGTCGATGGGATAGATGCAAAACCGCACTGCCTCTTGCCCCCTCAAGCCAGCAGCTGCTCCAAAACAATGTCCCGGGGAGGGAAAATGACACCACATGAACGAACATCATCCGGAAGAACCAAATCTAGGCTTTCCCCTAGAGGAGCCCGAGTGGGGTGATGCAGTTTGCAACGACGATGCCTTGACAAGGAAACAATGTCAAAGACGCCGCCATGACCGTAGTGGCATGATTTCCACCGGCATTCGTGCCACCCAGAATCCATAGCTGACTGGCTCAACATGTGTTGCCCCGTGAAGACCCACGGAGCTGCCGGAATGCCGATAGAGGACCTCCAGCTGGCATTCACCAACCCCTCCACACGCCAACGGTTGTCCAAGGGCCACACCGCGACGGTTCTAAATGGAGTCAAATCCACGGACGCCACCACCAACCCTCGCTTGTGATCTCACCGAAGAACGATCCCCACTGACCCTTCAGAAATGGAGGCATTCGTCCCCGCCGCCCGACTAGGAGACTTTGCCCTGGCCGCCATGCTCGGTGGTCTAGTGACCAGCACCATCCTCCTCGGGATGGATCCCCCATCTCGCCCGTCGGTGTCCCATGAGACCACCGGGGATCAGACACCACCCCCCACCCCGCCGCCCACCGGGCGCTACCTGTCCTTGTCCGACAGCAGCCTCCGGGAGAGAGAGAGAGAGAGAGAGAGAGAGAGAGAGAGAGAGAGAGAGAGAGAGAGATTATCTGAGGAGGGACGAACTCGCGAGCTCACGTCCGGTGATACGGGTGATGGAGAGAGATTAGGATGAGGGTGGCGTTGCCCGGCTAGGGTTGCGGGAAGATGAGGGTCATGGGAGGAGGAGGAGATCGAGACTAGGGTGGCGGCCGCCTATCAAACTGCTAAATTAAATTATCATCACATTGTCTTTGTCTTGTATTCTCCTAGTTATAGTCCTTTGTATGGATGGATATGTATGGAAGTGATAGAGGAAAAGCTAACAAGCTACGTCCCTCTTGTATTGCGAGCTTTTGAGCAGGTGTTGCATGCTATATAGCACACAAATAAAAATGCCTTTAACATTAATTCAATTCAATGTGAGGTTTCTGCTCTGCCTAAATTAAGGCATATGAAAAATTACTCTCAACATGCAAACTTGTCAAGGTCCTTAGTACCACAATCAAAGCAACAACTTATGTTTGTCAACCCCAGCAAAAAATATTTAGTTTGAATAGCTGCAGAGGCCATCTCATTACTATTCCACTAACATCAGAAAACAAATCTTTTCGGTACCATTTCTCCCAATACAAACCCAACAAATTGTTCTATCAAAGCTTGTCTGTTAATAGACAGTGTGTGCCTCCATGGTTACTCCCACATACTTTCGGCACACTTCTGGTAATTTAGTTTGAATAGACGGTGTATCTTCTTTTATTTGACAAGGAAACGATAGGGGAAACCCATATTATAATTTATTTATTTCTTGCTAGCTATCCTGAAAGGCGGCTTTTAGGATATAGTTGTACTCTGATCCTATAAACTCTGACCGACATTGCAGACCAGCTGATAAACGCCGCCTTATGTTACCACTTCGTTTACAGTTGTAGCATTGCCCAAAATAAATGTTTACCTCTGAATATCAGTCTATATATCCAACGGAATCAGCAGGTGTTTCTGATTCCTCCCCTTCCAATGGACAAGTCTCTAAACTTGAATCATATTCAGCTTGCTTTCCCTCTCTTGCATATCTGCTTGAGTCATATTCAGCCATTGTATTATATGGATGGGTATGAGAAATGACAGGAAGAAAGCAATGCTTCCTAGCTTCTTATATCATGACTTCATGCGCCTTTGGGTAAGTGTTGCATGTTGTAACATGTGGAGAACAATGGTCTTCAATGTTAATTCAATGCAAGATTTCTGCTGCTCTTTCTGCTACTGAAGATATATCAGAAGTTCTTGTTGGGAGTTTTACTTATTTATTGAGATGTTGGGAGAATTTATGAATCTTACAGACGGTGTGGCAATGACATCTAGGTTCTTCTCTCAGGCACAGCCTCCAAATGACAAAGGAACCAAGATCCCATAAAGTACCAGCACAGCAAAACACAGCTAGCTGTGCCGTAAGTCTCAGCGTACATGCTGATGCAACAAACACTAGAAGAAAATGATTTGCAGTATACATCCTGCGAACGAATGAAGTCTCAACCTAGCTACTCGCTGTTGTTTTTTTCCCATGGGATCGATCACATTAAATCACGATGAACACGCGCACATAAAAACTGATAGCCGAAGGACTCCGGCAGACAAAATTATATCTAACATTCTCTCCCTAATCTTGATACTGTATCTTTTGTGCTTCTCCGGTATTTGGCTTGTTCATGATCCGTTCCTTGTCGATTCATCCATATCGCACCACTACAAGTCAAATTGATAGACTTCATTGATTGCATCAATCTCTCCCTAATTTTATCTTGACGAATTTACGGATCACCTCAAATATTATTTGGACTATCCAGCCTCGCTAGTAACCTATGGAATACACCATCCAGTAGACTACACCATCCACCCTAACAAGTGTTGTTGCCACTCCCTGCCCTTTCACTCACAGCTCACCGGCTCGAACCGAAGAAGAAGAAGGAAGGAGGAGGAAGACACAGGACACGGTGGTTTCTCCGGCGCACATACGCCCGCCGCACGAACGGCAATATTTCCCGAGCACGAACTCGACACCACACCCCGTTACAGCGACCCCCACATGGGTTTTATACCTGGGCCGGCGCCGGCCACGACCCGCACGCCCCCCTACCCAGCTGCGCGCCCGATCGGCCCGCTCTGGCCGCGCACGTACGCGCACGAGTTGGCCCCGAGCCCGCTGCGATCTCCACGCACTCCCTGACCGGGTCGCCAACGAGCTGCTCCTACAACTACGGTGTGCACACGCGCACGCCCACCCACACAACGCACGCACGCACTCTCGGTCACGCACACACGCGCCCGAGCCTGCCACAGGCCGAACCAGACGCGACCACCGCGCGCACACACGCGCACCGCGTCCGAGCCGTGGCTTATTGCCCAACAACAAGATACATGCCGGCTCCTTGTGGATCACACCACTCCGTGGACTACACTGCCCACTCCAGACTCATGTAGAGACATGGCCTCATTGAAGAGACTCAGCTTCACTGGTTTACCGCCCCCACATACTTAGCATGATCCACTCGTCGAGACACATAAACGACATGGGCATACTTCATCTTCAACGGATCCTCACAAAGACGAGCACTTGGACACGACGACGCTGACACGACGACGACAACCGAGATGTGCTAACCAGCACGACACCTTGACTCCCCGGACGTTGATCTTGACGACTTTCTGGCACCGCACCTCGGCACTACCGCCCACGTCAACGATCTCCTTCCACCGCCTTGCTGACGACAGTCTGCCGTCTCCCTCCTTGTCGCTCTGTCGAACGACGATCGCCTGATCCTCCTCGTCGCTGCATCATCCAGCGATTTCATGGCCCGCATCGAGGCACTAGTAGGTCGCCACCCCGGGGTAAGCGCGCGGCTTCAAAGACCTTGCTCTAGATATCAATTGTTGGTTTTTTTCCACAGGATCGATCACATTAAATCACGACGAACACGCGCACACAAAAACTAACAGCCGAGGGTACGTCTCTTACCCTTAATTTTTCTCTTTATTTCTTTTTTCTGTTTTCTCCACCACGGTGTTACAGGCGCACCCTCCGTTGATGCATATACATATGCATCAACATGGCTCACTTCCTTGCGTAGTTGACATAGACATCCTACTACAACACGGACGCACAAATAAGAAACCTACTAGGACACGTACTAATCCTGCCGGACTACTACCTGCTACACCCGTCAACAACCAAGACACCTAGCCGGACTAATCAATAGATTTAGGAACTAACTAGTCTACTACACCAGACAAAATTATATCTAACACTCGCCATGTACACAAAGCTGCCACCAAACTTAGAAAATTTTAACTTAGCAGCGCGATGAATATATAGGAGTACATGATCAGGGCATCTCTAGCTGATCCACTAAAAAGTTTCAGAGGAGTAAAAACAACACCTAGCCGATCTCTTATCCGCGTTAGAGGAAAAAAAATCAAGGAAAAGGTAGACCATTGTCTACTTTATGCATTCAAAACGGAGCAAGGCCCGGGTGACCAAGGTCAAATTACATGAAGGTGGTCTGAGCGCTGGACAGAACGTACAGCATGCCGCCACCAAGCCAATGAAAAGGAAAATTAGAGCGAGGATGGAGGTGAGAATACATTTGCATAGCAAACATGCTGGCCTTATCTATATCCCTCTTGGCACGATTGCTCCAAAGTCTCAGTGTCTGAGCAATCTCATTGAAAGTTCTCCTTGTTGTTAGCAAATAAGCCACGGCGGGCATGACAGTGCGTGTGTGTGCGCGCGCTGGGCGTGTCCGGTGTGGTCCGTGGCTGCATCGAGCATTGTCTGGACATAGTTTGACTTGTGTATGGGCACAGTCCGACTCGTGTACAGGCTGTCTACGTGCGTGAGTGTGTGTGTCGGTTGGCGATAGTAGCGGGGTGCCCGTGGCGTTCTGTTGGAGCCCGGCCGTATTGATCGCGTTTGTGCGCGACGTGGGCGCGAGCCAGGGCGTGCGGATCGTGCGGGCGTGGAGGAGTGGAGCGCGGCGTCGTATGGGCACGCCCGCGTATAAAGGCTCCGCCCTGTGTACTGTTGTAGGGTGTGGGTCTCGAGTTTGTGCTTGAGAGGAACGCGTTGTTGCGGCGGTGGCGTACGTGCGCCGAAAAAAACCCACCACCGTGTCCCTGTCGTCTCCTTCCTCCGTTTCTTCTACCTCGGTTCGAGCCAGAGAGCGAAAGAGAGAGTGAGGTGCGAGAGCGTGGACAGGGAGAACCCAACAATTGGCATCAGAGCTACCAGGTTCGGGGCCGTTGCGCGTGGTGGCGTCCACGGTGCGCGCGGCGACCGCGGCGGACATGGAGGCATCGGCAGCGGCGTGCGGCGAGCGCGTGGTGACCGTGATGCGCTCCGAGTCCGTGGCTGTGCGGTGTGACGTCGTGCGCGTGACCAGCACGACGGTCACGGAGGCGAGGAGGTCGCGGAGCACCCGCGTGGTGGCGCAGAGGTCGCGGCGGCTCGACGCGACGACCATGGAGGCACAGTGGTGCGGCGTGGCAGCTCACGAGACTGCGGGCTGCTGCAGCAGCAGCGAGCGGCGCCTCGCGCCGGAGAGGCGCGCGGCGACGTCGTGGCTTAGGGGGTGAATGTTAGCAAATAAGCCACGGCGGGCATGACAGTGCGTGTGCGTGCACGCGCTGGGCGTGCCCGGTGTGGTCCGTAGC
The DNA here is from genome assembly GCA_039707655.1 of Elymus sibiricus. Lineage (NCBI taxonomy): Eukaryota > Viridiplantae > Streptophyta > Magnoliopsida > Poales > Poaceae > Elymus > Elymus sibiricus. The sequence continues at coordinate 62,486,701 of CM077663.1, forward strand.
TGCGTCGAGCATTGTCTGGGCATAGTCTGACTTGTGTATGGGCACAGTCCGACTCGTGTACAGCCTGTGTACGTGCGTGCGTGAGTGTGTGTCTGTTGGCGATAGTAGCGGGGTGCCCGTGGCGTTCTGTTGGAGCCCGGCCGTATTGATCGCGTTTGTGCGCGACGTGGGCGCGAGCCGGGGCGTGCGGATCGTGCGGGCGTGGAGGAGTGGAGCGCGGCGTCGTATGGGCGCGCCCGCGTATAAAGGCTCCGCCCTGTGTACTGTGGTAGGGTGTGGGTCTCGAGTTTGTGCTTGAGAGGAACGCTGTTGTTGCGGCGGTGGCGTACGTGCGCCGAAAAAAACCCAGCACCGTGTCCCTGTCGTCTCCTTCCTCCGTTTCTTCTTCCTCGGTTCGAGCCAGAGAGCGGAAGAGAGAGTGAGCTGCGAGAGCGTGGACAGGGAGAACCCAACACTTGTTGCCCAAAGTTCAGCTCGAAAAACTTGGGCATTTCTTGCCGTCCAAAGCGTGACTGCACACGATGTAAAGAGAACATGCCAAACATCACCAAACTTGGAGTTTGCGGATGTTGATAGCAGGAATTCCCGTGCATCGGCCGACTGCGTTGCAACATTGTGTAACTGAGCTTGCTTCCAGACCTCGCTAGCCAGGCAGCATCGAGGAAAATTATTTTCACTCACGGCCGCCTCGAGGAGCTAATATACTCTTCCGTGGCCGGCGGGAGTAAAAATCTCTTTTGCTCTGAAGACGCCACTCTTCGTTCTCCCTTGATGGCGGCATCGGACCTCGCCGGCAACCTCGCCTGCGACCTTGTGCCCTGTTTAGGTCGCCGGCACGGTTGATGTAGACCGGCACCACCAGCCTGCCGTGCTTCTACCCCTGCACCCTCGCCTTCTCCTAGTCACTCATGTCGCTGTTAGTGTCGGAGCGTATGTAGGTTCGGCCTCTTCCAGGGCTCAGCTTGTATATAATCAAATCAACGCGAGCATGTTGAGCACAAGACGGGCGCCATACACTAGTAGAAAACAAGGCATCAATCCCGGTTTCGAAGGGCCTTTAGTCCCGGTTCTGTAACCGGGACAAAACGATCGGGACTAATGCCCATCACTTTTAGTCCCGGTTGGCTTACGAACCGGGACTAAAGGAGCTCCACGTGGGCGCCGTGGGGCGCCTGGCAGGAGGACCTTTTGTCCCGGTTGGTAACACCGACCGGTACTAAAAGGCAACCACGCGTCAGCAGCTGTCAGGCTCTGGTTTTTTTTGCAAGGAGGGGTTTAGGGGTTTTCATATTGTGTTCCCCCTTTTATTTTTGTTTTTACCATTTTTATTTTATGCTTTTCATTCAACTCGACGCTAGCTACTACATATAACAATGAAAGAACCATTACATAACTTCGTCATGATGAATATATAGAAAGAACCATTAGTATCACTTGAAAGTTGTTCAACTTAAGAAACAAACATGAATGTATCACATTCATCTTAACATACTAATTAATTAACTAACAGTTCTCCAGCTGATATATTCATGACTTAGTTCTAAACATGGTCAACAACAACCATCATCTGATAGTCCTTGCGGTTGCTCTTCCTTATAGTGATTACCACAAGGGTGTGCACCCTTAGTTCTCGCTTTCCCTTGATGAACTCCTGCCAGCCGGCCTTGTGGAATGATATGCCCCCGTCGGGGTCTGTCTTGTATTGGACGTTCGTGACAGGCCCTCTTGGTCCATGGATTACTCCAGCAGTGCCGACGGCGGGGATGTCCACTCCGGAAAATATCTTCAAAGGTAACTTCTGAAGACCCCATCATTAAGAGAAAATAGAGAGCACAAAATGTTAGACATCTCACCATACTTGGTTATGACCAAAAAGAGATGAAATAATATAAAACATCTCACCATAACTTTTTTGACCATGTTTGTTTTTGTTAGACGGTGCACAAAGGGCTTCCCCAAGAACGCCGAAGAGGATGGTAACATTTCTTTCACAGTAGCTTTATCATCCCGAGTAAGCTTCTTCATCCTTTGAGAAAAAATTGCAGAAAGGATAGGACCATCATCTTCATCTTCGATGTCCTCCTCTTCATCTTGGTTGTCCTCATCTTCATCTTGGATGTCCTCATCTTCAGCTTGGCTATCGATGTCATCTTGGTCATCTTGGCTGACGATGTCATCTTTGTCATCGTTATCATCATCGCTTTGGACATATAATGTCCTTAACCTATTCACCTCTCCTATTAAGGAAAAAGCTACGAGTTCTCCTCCTTTAAAATTGTTCACTGCAATGTACTGCTCCCATCCATCACCATATATGATGGTTTTATTCTTTCCTTTGCGCAGATCCAATTCGAATTCACGCTCCTCATCATCCTCAAAGTACAACACGTTACCATATGAATTGTTGAAGTCCTCCCTTATGTTGCATGGAACACACTATGCAGCAGTTAATAATCAACAATAAAGTCAGTAAAAAAAGTTAAACAAATGATCAAAATTCAATACAAATTCAAGTTAAAGACCGTTACCACTGATTTTTGAAATCCCTTTCTCAAATATACCCCGAACTGCACTGCAGTTTCAAGACTGCCCATACATGAATTTTGGCACACCTTGCAGATCTTACGCCTCCACTAGTGGAAAACAGGGCTATAATCCCGGTTTGGGAGGGCCTTTAGTGCCGGTTCTACAACCGGCACTAAAGGGGGGGGGGACTAAAGGCCCCCCCCCCCTTTAGTCCCGGTTCGTCACGGCCCGGCACTAAAGGGGCTCCACGTGGCGCTGCTGGGGCGGGGGAGGGAGGACCTTTAGTACCGGTTGGTATTACCAACCGGGACTAAAGGCTCTACGTGGCGCTACTGGGGCGGGGGAGGGAGGACCTTTAGTCCCGGTTGGTGTTACCAACCGGGACTAAAGGCTCCACCTTTAGTCCCGGCTCCACCTTTAGTCCCGGTTGGTAACACCAACCGGGACTAAAGGTCCTTGCCGGGGGCTGCCTTGCCGGAGCCGGCCTTGCCGGGGCCGTCAGGAATTTTTAGAAAAAAAAAATTGAATTTTTTTTGATTTGTTTTTAAGTTTTCTTCCGATTTTCAAATCTTTGAATTATTTGACAATTTAATCTCTAATCACCCGTCCACACTGCTCCAGCGTGGAGCACTCATTTCAAATCGTCTAACTTCCCGGCCGGTCACCCATCCTCTCACTGCTCCAGCCCCAGCACGCTTAACTTCCCGGCCGGTCACCCATCCTCTCACTGCTCCAGCCCCAGCACGCTTAACTTTCAGGTTCTATCGACCCTAGTTTCCAAGTCTGCACTTGTTGTTTTCCTGACAATAGTAAGCTATCAATCCTATTAACCCTTAGGTCTTGGTGTCACATGATTTAATTTTTTAAATTCTAAACAATTATTAAAATAAACAAAATAAGTACTAATAATATTGAATTTCAATGAAAATAAAATAAGTAATAATATTATTTTATTCATTTTTTTTTGCCATTTATTCATTTAATATGACATAATTAATATCTTTAAATCTGTAAATCGAAATTCGACAAATAATATATCCATTATTATCAGAAAATGTGAGGAATCCAAATATGACATCATTTATTTATTTTAAATAAAATTAATTTTTAAAATTATTAAAAAAAATTGTTTGAAATAACTTTTTTTACTTTTGGAATTTTGAGAATCTGAGAAAACTTCACCGGGTAAACCCGGTGAAATCGAGTCCCAATTTTTCTCTAGTTTTTTTTGATATATTAAACTTTTTTTTTCGACGTCGTATGCAAAAGTTATGGCCGTTTTACATTTTTTTTTCGTTTCTTTGCAAAAAAGGTCAAAATTCATATTTCAAAATTTCTATACCAACGAGACACTAAAACCTAACTACACCTCAAAGGATTTTATTTTTTGAAGATTTTATCATTTTTGTTTATTTTCTACAAAACTAAAAAAGGCGGTCCACAGGGGGGGCAGAGTTTGAAATTTTCAGAACCCCTTTAGTCCGGGTTGGTGTCCATCCAATCATACCATCGACTACACATCTGCTAGCACCGCCCCAGCCAGAGTCACAACTAAGGTTAACCAAGTCAGAAAGGTATGCGGCCGTCGGCTTCGAAGTATCAGGGTTTCAGACGAAAACTCGTCTGTTACAAAGGCATTTCATTTTTTTAAACTTATTTCAACTCCAGACTTTTTGTGTGTTCATTATGCACCATTCGAAGCCACGCCCTCAAATTTCAACCCTTTCTGACTTCATTTGCTATTTTCATGCATTTAATGATTTTTTTGAGCTAAATGACCCTGAAATTGAAAAGCACTACAAATGAACTCTGAAAAGGTTGAAACTTGGCATGGTATCATCATTTCACCCACATAGCATGTGCTAAAAAGTTGAGAGGGTTACGGCAAAAACTGGATGCACTTCGTGTACAAAATGGACAATCTCTTTCGAAGTATCAGGGTTTCAGACGAAAACTCGTCTGTTACAAGGGCATTTCGTTTTTTTAAACTTATTTCAACTCCAGACTTTTTGTGTGTTCAATATGCACCATTCAAAGCCACATCCTTAAATTTCAACCCTTTCTAACTTCATTTGCTATTTTCATGCATTTAATGATTTTTTTGAGCTAAATGACCCTAAAATTGAAAAGCACTACAAATGAACTCTGAAAAGGTTGAAACTTGGCATGGTATCATCATTTCACCCACATAGCTTGTGCTAAAAAGTTGAGAGGGTTACGGCAAAAACTGGATGCACTTCGTGTACAAACTGGACCATCTCCTTCGAAGTATCAAGGTTTCGGACGAAAACCCATCTGTTACAAAGGCATTTCATTTTTTAACTTATTTCAACTCCAGACTTTTTGTGCATTCAATATGCACCATACTACAACATGTTAAGATCTACAGAAAGAACTAACTAAAAATAATAAAAAATAACAATTAAATGACTAAAACAACTATATAAGCAAAACAGTATTGTTTTAATTAAAATACTAATTTAAATTATTCTAAAAATAACCAAATAAATCTTACTGTGACAACAATCTAACACGTGACTAGGAGCAAAAAGAATTAAATTAAAAACTATTTGTAAACTCAAGTTATTCACAATCTAGGGCTTGAAGCAAATTTGAACAAATTCAAATTTAAACCATTCAAATTTGAAAACTAATGGCACAAACAGAAGCTAGACAAAAGTTTGAATCTAATGCAAAAAGAATCACTCAAAAACATCAAATATCTTAAAAGATATAAGCAATTTAAAACAAAAACTAAAAACAGAAAAAAAAATCAGAACCCCTTTAGTCCCGGTTGGAGACACCAACCGGGACTAAAGCCTCAACCCCTTTAGTCCCGGTTGGTGATACAAACCGGGACTAAAGGGGCTCGTGGGGGCCCCAGCTGACACCAGCCTGGCACAACCTCTTTAGTCCCGGTTCGTGTTACGAACCGGGACTAAAGGTCCGGAACGAACCGCGACTAATGATGCCCATTCCGAACCGGGACTAATGGTCACATTAGTGCCGGTTCAAAACCAAACCGGGACTAATTCTGCGGACAAAAGGTCCGTTTTCTACTAGTGATCATGGTCCCTAATAAGCCCAAGCAGTTGTCAAACGTAAGAAAATGCAATTAACACTTTTTTAATATTTCATTTCCGAATGTAGAATAGTTCATAGATGTAAGTTATGATATATAATGTGAATCTTTTAAAAACTCATAACATGACATGCCTTATTGCAACCTAAGAAACACAACTCGAATAATCCAGTTAATGAAGCATCGAATATTATCGCTAATACAGCTCGAATATTATCATATAATATCATTAATTAATATAGATCGAGTTGACGTCTCACGGCGCAGGCGGTGGACACCCAAAGAGAAGGAACCATCGCCGGATCATAGCTCGGGTGAGATCCCTGAATAACCTGCCAGGTATTGGAGAACCTGGCGTCCAACGCAGCCATGCAGCGACGGACGTGCTCGTCCTCCTCCCTGACACGGCGACGTACCACCTCCGCGGGGTCCGGCTCCCTCTGCACCGATAGTTGCCCATGCGACCACCACCAAAGAAGCTCCGGGTCGATGACGAGACCCGGATTTCTCACCAAGGTGCGCGCACCGGAAGGTAGCACCTCCTAGTGCCAGCCCGGCGGAGCCCAGTCCTGGACATGGCGCCTCTCAAACTGGTTGTCGGCGCCGAGTCGACGACGAGGATGCGGGATTGGCATCGTTGATGAGAACAAATTGTGGCTATAGCAAATATCATTTCATTTAACAACAATAACATAGCAAATATCATCCTATATATTCCTATGATAATCCTATCCTATGAACCAAAAGGAGGCCGCGCCTAAGGTATGATTTCATTTAACAACAATAACATAGCTAGGGAATGCATTCCTATTCCTACATAGGATTGATTCCTATCCTCCATATTTCAAGGGAAAACAAAAAAGAGCCTAGACTCAATGGAAAATTCCTATGATGTGAACCAAAATGACATATCTTTTTCTAATCCTACTCATAGGATTTGAGATGCATGTCATCTCATTTCCTACAAATTTCCTATATATTCCTATGATAATCCTATCCTATGAACGAAAAGGAGGCCTAATTAAGGTATGATTTTTTTTGGTTTCGGTCCAATTTAATATAAAATCTTCTATGATAATTCTATCCTATGATAATCCTAGCTATATATCCTATGAACCAAATTATGAACCAAACTATGAGGCCTAATTAAGGTATTATTTTTATCGCGAGCAATGGCGTACAAGGCTGGGTATTGTTCTCGGAGACTGGCATTGCCTAGCCATATGTCTTCCCAAAAACGAATTTCCGACCCGTCATTTATCGCGAAAGACCCAAAGCGAAAGAGATTTTTTTTTGCCGCCATTAGGCCAGCCCAAAGGTGTGAGTCGCCAGGTTTCCAATAGGCCTGAGCCACTGCCTTTTGGTCTAGATACTTGTTGCGCAACATGGTTTGCCAAACACCATCCTCAGTAAGAAGTTTGAACAACCATTTACTAAGTAGGGCCACATTCTTGACCTCCAGGTCATGAATTCCAAGGCCACCTTGGTCTTTTGGCCTACAAACCATGCTCCATTTGGCCAACCTGTATTTTTTCTTTTCACCATCTCCTTGCCAAAAGAATCTAGATCTAAAATAGTACAGTCTTTGCATCACCCCTTTTGGGAGTTGGAAAAAAGAAAGCATATAGAGAACCATATTGGTGAGGACAGAGTTAATCAAAACCAACCGTCCTCCAACTGAGAGCATCTTGCCTTTCCAGCTGCTCAATCGTTTCTCGAAACGCTCCTCTACATGTTTCCACTCCGCAATAGTGAGACGCCGATAGTGAATCGGTATTCCCAGATATTTAATAGGGAATTGGCCATGTGCACAACCAAACAGGTCAGCATAATCGGCAGCCACCTCAGCAGCATCTCCAAAGCAGAAAATTTCGCTTTTATGGAAGTTGATTTTGAGACCCGACATTTGCTCAAACGCTGAAAGTAAGAGTTTCAGGTTTCGAGCCTTGTCCAGGTCATGTTCCATAAAAAGAATTGTGTCATCGGCATACTGTAGAATAGAGAGGCCACCATCCACAAGGTGTGGCACTACTCCTGCAATCTGGCCGTCCTGCTTGGCGCGCTCAATTAGAATAGCCAACATGTCAATGACAATGTTAAATAACATTGGGGATATCGAGTCACCCTGTCGTAATCCTTTTTTTGTCTAAAAGTAATGGCCTACTTCATCATTGACTTTGATGGCCACACTACCTCCAGTTACAAAATTTTGGATCCAATGGCACCATTTATCGGAGAAACCTTTCATTCTAAGGGCCTGTTGGAGGAAAGACCATTTGACTTTTTCATAGGCTTTTTCAAAGTCGATCTTGAATACTACCCCACTCATGTTTTTCCGATGCATCTCGTGAATAGTCTCATGCAAAATTACTACGCCATCGAGTATATTTCTTCCTTGCATGAATGCCGTTTGAGATGGACGGACAACCTGGTCAGCTACCGAGTTTAACCTATTTGTAGCTACTTTGGTGAAAATCTTGAAGCTAACATTAAGGAGGCATATAGGTCTGAACTGCTGGATCCGTTCGGCCTCCTTAATCTTTGGCAACAAGACAATCTCTCCAAAATTAAGTCTGAATAGGTCTAGTCGGTCGGCATGAAAACAATTGAACAACTCCAAAAGGTCAGACTTGATGATATCCCAGAAATTCTGATAGAATTCTGCGGGGAAACCATCAGGGCCTGGAGCTTTGTTATGTTCCATTTGGAACACCGCCGCTCTCACCTCCTCTTCCGAGAATGGTGCGGTTAGGATATCATTTTCTTCTGCCGTGACTTGTGGAATATCATCTATTCGGGTCTCGTCTAGAGAGAAGTTCCCTTCAGTCGGCGCCCCGAATAGAGATTTGTAGTATTTCGTGATATACTTTTTGAGCTCCTCCTGACCTTCGATCCGTCCCTCATCTTGTTGGAGACTGTAAATACATTTCTTCCTATGCCGCCCGTTGGCAACCAATTGGAAGTATCTTGTATTACTATCACCCATCAAAATAAAATCAGCTTTGGATCTCTGGTAGTATTTGATCTCCTCTTCTCGCAAAAGACGGGCAACCTTCTCATTAGATTGATTTTTCAATTCAATCTCTTGAAGCGATAAGGTTCGCGTCTCTGCAATTTTGTCGAGGTCATCAATAATGGTACAGAGCCGTTGTTTTTCTTTTTTATATATTCCGTTGGTGTGTTTCGCCCATCCAGTGAGGTGTTGCCTCATGGTTCTTATTTTACAGTTCCATCTCTGAATAGGCGTAGGACCAATGGCGGGCTTTTCCCAAACATTCTTGATTATGTCTATAAATCCATCCCGATGCAGCCATCCCAACTCAAATTTGAAAGGACGACGTGGAGGTGGGTTCATAGAATTAGAATCTAGAATGATGGGTGCATGATCCGATAACGCCTCGATACGCTCTAGGGCTCGCACGGTTACCAGAGGATATTTTAGTTCCCATTCGGTATCCATGAGTACCCTATCGAGCTTCTCGTATGTTGGCACAGATCGGTTATTAGCCCACGTGAACTGCCGCCCTGACATACTGGCCTCCCGAAGATCTAAACTGTCTATGACAACATTGAATAGGAAAGGCCAATGAGTGTCGAAGCGGTCATTATTTTTCTCTTGCTGGTACCTAAGGATATTAAAGTCCCCTCCAATAAGCATTGGATACAGGTTATCCTTAGCCAGATTCACCAATTCGCGAAGGAAAGCCGGTTTAAGCTCATCTTGGGCAGCCCCATAGACTGCGACCAGGCTCCATGTAAAATTATCAGCTCTGTTTCGTAAGTGAAATTTGATATGAAATTCACCAATCGAAAAAGCCAACAAGTCCATGGTTGTGGTGTGTATGCCAAGAAGGATTCCTCCAGACCTTCCACGAGCTGGTAGACTATGTCATGTGTAGTCGAAACCACCTGATAGGTGATCGAGGACATGTTGGCGGAAATCACATTTACCAGCCTCAGAAATTGCCACAAAATCCAACCCATGTTCGCGCACACAGTCACCGACGTGTTTATGTTTAGCCAAGTCTGAGAGACCTCTGCTATTCCAAAACATGCCTCTCATGTGGAAACTCGGGTCGGTGTGGAGCGTTTCGCCTTCTTGGGCATTTTTCTTTTCTTTTCAGAGGAATGCGATTTAGATTTCCGCGAAGACGCTGTGAAGTCACAAAACATGGACCCAGGTCTTGCGTCAGCCAATCCAACCTCAGTAACCTCTCCAACCAAGTGGGAAATAAGCGAACCATCATATTTGGCATCTGCTTCATCCTCGTCCTCGGTTTCGGGGTTCGGTATGGAGGTATTACACTTTGGAGAAACCTTTAAACGGTCAATCTCCATATGTTTAAGTACCCCAATCGATAGATTGATTTCACTATCGTTCTTTCCAATAGATACACCAACATTTTTTAAGCTAGTAGAAATGCGAGTATCTGAAAAAGAAAGAAAAGTTTGATCGAGTGATGTACCTATCGTGGGGTCCAAATTCCTCGAAGCCTGGCGTCGCATCGCCTTCGTGAGAGAGTGCTCATCGGTCGAAGAAGAACCATCAGCGGCAAGGGAGTGACGGTTACTACGTCGGAGGGGCATGGCCGGCCCTCCAGATATAGTACACATCGGCGTCAACAGCGTAGCCGTTGGCGGAGTCTTCAGCGAGGGCGACGGTGATCGTGCAATCCCAGAGGTCGGTGAAGAAGGACACGTCGAAGGACCCAACGGAACAACCGCAATGGGTACTGAGACGGACCCACTAGCATGATCCGCTGCTGGGTCTAGTGGAACCACGACGCCTGCCGCAGGAGCCGGAGATGTAGCAGGTCGCGTTGTCAAAGAATCCGAAGCAGGATGTGCAGCTGGTGACGCAGCCGGACCCACGTCCAGCTCTAGTCTCGTCGAAGCTGGGGCAGCAGCATGCAGGGCCGGGTCACCAGCAGCATGCAACGCCGAGCTACCATCAGCGTGCAACGCTGCGGCAACAGCGTCTGGCTGCTTGATTGCGAGGCTGTTGTGGGTAGCTGAGCCACGCTTGGTGGCTGGGGCATTGCGCATGTTGCCATGAACCATGGACCGGCCCTCCCCAGCTGCGGCATGCATGGTGCATGCAGTGGTTGACTGTGCCTGATCCAGAACATGCATGTCAGGCTGTGCAAAACCGAACCGAAAACCAAAAACCGAACCAAAAAAAACCAAACCGAACTAAAATTTCGGTTTTTTCAGGTTCTGGTTTCAGTTTCAGTTTTCAAATATGGAAACCGTTTAGCATTCGGTTTTTTCGGTTAGAAACCGAATGGTTTTCGGTTAAACCGAAATAACCGAGCGACCTGAGTACTGAGCAATCTAGCGGTGTGGTTCTCCTTTTATAGCCCCAGCCCTTCTATTCCTTCTTTCCCTTGCCGATGTGGTACTAAACCAGCGTAGTAACAGAACTGCAGAAGCCAACCAGATGCATCAAAGATGGGCCGAGTGCTCTCTTTGCACGTGCATGTGGCCCATATATGGGTGTACCATTGGGCTGCCAATTGTTTTCACTTTTTTCGTTTCTGTGCTATCGGTCGAGTGCTTCTCTTTGCACGTGCATGTGACTGGTGTATCCTTGGGCTGGCAATCATTTTTTTTGCTTTTTGTCGTTCCTTTGCTATGTGGCTTGTACGTATATACATAATGATTAAACACGTATAAATTAGACCAACATATGTATGTGACCCATACATACATATGCCTACGACCAAATACATCTATGCAGTTCTCACGAGAAAATCTAACGTATATACACTGACCAAATCATGTGATCAAAAAATTATTCATTATACACAAATTCGCGTCAACTTTGGTTATTTTGGTTATTACCGAAACCGAACCGAAATTAAATGGTTATTACCGAAACCGAACCGTATCTATGTATAAAACCGTATAAACCAAAGTATAAAAACCGTATAAACCAAAAACCGTATAAACCGAACCGAATCAAACCGAAAAAACCGAATGCACACCCTGACATGCATGTGAGCAGCAGCAGGTACGTGCAGCTCCGTCACTGCCATAGCCACGTCGGGGCGAGCGGCCGAGAAGTCCGTAGCCACTGCGTGAGCTGATCTCTGCATGGTATGCATGGGGACTGCAGAACTAGTTTGAGCCTCCGACGTAGTATTTTCACCAGTAGCTTGGACGTTTTTTGGCCTTTTGCTAGTATCCCTGCCAGTCATATCCTCATCTCGCTTAGCGTCGTCCTCATGGCCATCATCATGGTTTTCCCAAATTCGTGGGATAAAGTCAGCATCAGCGATGTAGTCACCTCTGGTTAGTAGATGAGTTACAATGTCATAGAAAGTCGTCCAATCATACAACATGGTCGTCATGAGCTAATCTCACGCCCAAATAAGCCAACTCGTGTTCTGGTTTAAGGCAATGGCATCAATCGATGCAGATGTCATAGTCTTTTCCCCCTTTTTCAAAAGAAAATCATGTTCTGGTCTATTACATGACCCTTGGCAGTTCCGAATACAGACACCTGTAAGCAATGCCTTCAAATAGTTTTCCTCCGAACAGAGAGAGCTTAACGAAATTAAATCAAAGGCACTGAGAATTTCTCCTGAATGTGATCAAATGATATGTTTTTTGTTAGAAATAACTCATAATCTGTTGACCAAACTAATGCTCAACGAGGGGAGTAGTATTTAAAAATAGAGCAAAGCTTGTTTAATCCCTAAACTTCTAGAGATTGCATGGTCTGAACCCTTGACTCCTAATCCATAAAATTGGCATCCTATACTCGTGGTGTGGCTCTGATTAGAGAGCGATCCTAATTGGCACTTCAGGTGCCAATAAGATGGCGCACACAACCCACGAGCGGGCCGAAGTCCAGTAGTGTGCTAGCACGAAGCCAGCTGCTCTCGTAGTCGTTGGTATGCCTGCACAATCATTTTTTCTTCGGGGTTTTAGCTGCTGCTGTTTGTAGTGTGCTAACATGAAACGGAATTCTGGTTTTCTAGAATAAAATTTCATGCATCATGAATTCAAAAATAGTGAACACAAAAAACGAGGAGTTTAATAAGTTTATGAATTGAAAAAACATTTCGTATTAAATATTTTTGTGAATTTAAAAATGCCGATAATTCAAAATGATATTCAGTTTTGAAACATGTTCATGAATCTGAGAACTTTACAATTTTTTTTGTGTCTCTATTGTTCAGCCTGGTAAAAATAATGGAGGTTCTCCATGTCTCTTTTAAAACTTGCTGGACAAAACAATCTCCAATTATAGGATGGCAAGATCAACTATGTTATTAGAAAAACCTGGACCAACTGAAACTTGTTTGTGTTTCATGAACCTAAATGCAAATATGGACTGAATAAATGGTCACTTCTTCCATCTTATTCCAGGAAAACAATATCAGCTATATATGGTCTTAGGAATTATAAATCTTCCAAAACATATCAGAGTTGCATAAACTGAATGCTAATACCAAAATAAATTCTTGCAGAGTAATTTTTCTAGAAAGGAAACATCATCTATGGTATTAAAAAAATGTGACTGCTGATACCAAAATACATGACCGAATGTTTATTTTTTCCATAGGATTCCATCTTATCATATTATTGAATTAAACTAATCCCACAAATATGATATAGTCCCTCAAGTAAGGAATGTGGAGTTATAATGTGGTGAGGCAACAGAGCTCTACAATTACACAATTTGAGGGTGAACTAAAATTAGTACCAAAATATGTTCCATAAACAGAAATGCTATCTTTACCCAAAAAGATAGCATATGTCTTTAGCTCCTTACATACAGCACAAGAACTCACAAGCAACAGCGTTGTTGCCATTGTCGACAGGTCTCAAACACTATAGTACATGAACACCATGATATGTCACGATGCAATACCTCTCAAAGTGCAATTAGGATTTATTTTTTATGGCAGGAAAACAAACTTAAATAAATGCATGTGCAATATAATATCAGAAAATTCCCCAAACAAAATTCAGTGTATGTGCAGATCAACTTTAAAATAGAAGATACTAATTAGCCCACTGAAATTAAGTGAATAGCTGATGCACTTCCAACCAGTACATGTAAGCTTGTACAGTACATGCATGCCAAGAATCGAATTTGTACACCAACCAATGATGCTTAGGGATTTTTGTAGTGGTAAAATTAAGTAAAAAACACCAGCCAGTGATGCTTTGGAATTTTTATGGTGGTAAACTCAGTAAAAAGTACGAAGCAGTTCACCGTGATGGAGTTCGTCCCTGTTGTCGTGAGGTCATTGCACGGCATCGCTGTCGTGGTGTAGCCCGTCATAGAGATGGTGTCGGCGAAATCATCAATCTGATTGGCCAAAGGGAAGATGCAGGTGAATCTAACGTCCCTTGTACAACTCGAGGAAGCCAAAGCCGTTGGTCGGTAAAGAAAACGGAGAGGGGCAGAGAAGCTCTCTTTGGCTAGGAACACTTGTTTTGACCAATTGGTCGAGGAGGTCACGTGTGGTGCCCCGCCCCTCGGCCGATCTAGATAGCGGCGGCACGCACATGATGTCTGTGGCACGGACATGAACATCCGTGGGTGGTGGGGATCTCTGGATATCTCATGTGAACATGTGGGTATGCAGGCCATGTCATCCGATCACAGCCAGCCCAACATAAACTTAGGTGGTGAACCAAATAGTACCCACTGAAAATCTGTGACCAACGCCAAAGAAAAACTGGCAATGAACCAAAACCTATGGTAATTCAGTTCAAAAAAGAAAAACTGTGGTAATATACACATGTCAACCCAAGAGAGATCAACCCTTAGCACTTGAAATGGACAGAATTGACGGTAGCTTAGTCATTACTATACTAAGACTATCTTCCCTCTGACCTATGTATGCTAGACCGGTACCACAGTTTCAGTACCATCGGGTCTAGCTCTGCGTTGTAGCATACTCGTTCTTCCAGATTCATCTCATTCCTATTGACAAAGACTATCTTCTCCAAGTTCGTTAACTCCCTTGTACCTCTACTAGCTACAGTTTTCTACTGATGGGCATTGAGAAGTGTCACGGGGAAAAGTAAGGCCACCTTCTCTCATATATGACCATCTGAGCAAGTGATGGAGGAAAAAGCGAGCAATCTCCTCTTATATGAGCTAGTTTGTGTTGCATGTTGCACTATGCAAAGGGAATTTACTATGATGTTAATTCAATGCGTGATTACGACTCTATCTACTAGCATCACTACTAGAAAAAGGACTGTTAGTGGCGCACCTATTTTTGCCATTAATGGCGCACTATAGGTGCGCCACTATTACCACGCCATTAGTAACAAATACTAATGGCGCACCTCTGGTGCGCAATTAGTATTGCAGGTAACAGTGGCGCACCACATAGTGCGCCATTACTATCTCAGGTAGTAATGGCGCACCACATGTGCGCCATTACTACCTTTTCAGGTGCGCCACTGGTAACTTTTATTATTATTTTTTGTCGATTTTTTTTTGAATTTGGAAGCGGGAAAATAGTAATGGCGCACATTCTAACCCCCACGGTGCGCCATTACTATTTTGAATTTTGAATCTGGATCTGGATCGCGATTTTTTTGCCCTTTTTTTTGCTCGTTTTTTTTGCTCGTTTTTTTGCACGATATTTTTTCAAATTTTGTTCTCGTTTTTGGATCTTGTACGTTCTTTTGCCGGAGAGGAGTTCGCCGGAGAGGAGGGCCGAGAAGAGACCGTGAGGAGGAGAGGAGGGAGGAGGAGGAGGTCATCGGAGAGGAGCTCGCCTACATCCTCGGAGAGGAGGAGGAGGAGGTCACCGGAGAGGAGCTCGCCTACATCGCCGGAGAGGAGGAGGAGGTCGCCGGAGAGGAGTTCACCGGAGAGGAGGGAGGAGAAACCGTGAGGGGAGGGGAGGAGAGGAGGGAGGAGGAGCTCACCGGAGAGGAGGGAGGAGGAGCTCACCGGAGAGGAGGGAGGAGAAACCGTGAGGGGAGGGGAGGAGAGGAGGGAGGAGGAGGTCGCCGGAGAGGAGGAGGAGGTCGCCGGAGAGGAGTGGGAGGAGGTCACCGGAGAGGAGGAGGAGGAGGTCGCCGGAGAGGAGGAGGGGAGTATGGTGGAGGAGAGGAGGGGAGATGGAGTGGAGGAGATGGAGTGGAGGAGATGGAGTGGAGGAGAGGTGGAGTGGAGGAGAAAAATGAAGAGGTAAGGAGGAGAGGACCCCGCCCAGCCATATATACGGCATAGTAATGGCGCACCGTGGGCAGGTGCGCCATTACTAACTTTTTTTTTATTTTTTTGATATAGTTTGAATTTTGAAGGCGGGAAGATAGTAATGGCGCACCGTGGGCAGGTGCGCCATTACTGAGTTTGATTTTTAAATTAGTAATGGCGCACCTTGGGCAGGTGCGCCATTACTAACTTTATTTTTATTTTTTTGATTTATTTTGAATTTTGAAGGCGGGAAGATAATAATGACGCACCTTGGGCAGGTGCGCCATTACTAACTTTTTTTTATTTTTTTGATATAGTTTGAATTTTGAAGGCGGGAAGATAGTAATGGCGCACCATGGGCAGGTGCGCCATTACTGAGTTTGATTTTTCAATTAGTAATGGCGCACCTAGGTGTGGTGCGCCATTACTATTTTTAATTTTTTTTGAATTTTGAAGGCGGGAAATTAGTAGTGGCGCACTATGCACTGGTGCGCCATTGCTAACTTTTTTTATTTTTTTTGCCTCCAGATCTTAAAAGCATCGTAACTTTTTTTCTGTGGGGTTTTTGAGGATTCTAAAAAATCGATAACGGGCATAGCCCGTTGAATTCGGATGTAACTTTTTGAGTAGATGCTTTTTCATATAAAAAACTTTTTCATCGGAGGTCGTATGCAAAAGTTACGGCCATTTTACCGAAACACGGCGGCCTTTTGCAAAAAAATTCAAAATTCGTGTTTGTTAATTTTCCTAACAACTAGAACACATAACACATGGGCATCTATTTTTTTTGAATTTTTTTGAACCTTTTATCATTTTCTTTTATTTTGTTTTAAACTGAAAAGACGATCCACCGGGGGGGTGGGTGTGTGTGTGTGTGGGGGGGGGGGTGTTTGTGTGTGTGAGACGTTAGTAATGGCGCACCAGGGAGGGTGCTCCATTACTAACGTCTCACACACGCAGGCACACACCCCCCACCAGATATAGCAATGGGGCACCACACCAAGGTGCGCCATTACTATGCTACATAGTAATGGCGCACCTTGGTGTGGTGCGCCATTGCTATGTCTGGTGGGGTGGGGGGACGGACAAAAAAAATAGCAATGGCGCACTGCTCAGGTGGTGCGTCACTACTAAAAAAATAACAATGGCGCACCTGCTTCTGGTGCGCCATTGCTATATAGCAGTGGCGCACCACATTCATGGTGCGCCATTAATGTCCATATTATCTATAGCCGTTTTTCTAGTAGTGCATTCTTAATGGTTGCTAGAGCATCTCCAATGCCATTCCTTAAAACGGCCGTAAATATTCAGGTCGATCATGTTTAGACCCTTTTTGCCATCCAACGCAGTGTCGCAAACGTCCACAGGAGCATCCGGGTGTCTGAGTTCCTACAAACCGGATGCAAAGCCTGGGAGGTTTGCGGGACTCTGGACCACCGGCACATACGACTCCGACAACTCCGGCCCACCTAAACCCCACCCAGAACCCGCACATTTGGCATTCCGTTCCTCCACTGACTCTGTATTTGCTCCCTTCCAGGTAGACACCGCAGCTCTACCACTCCGCCGGCCCAGGTCTTGTCAGACCTCCGCCGCTCTCCCCGGGTACCAGGCCCGCTTTGTCGATGCTACCGTTCCCTCTGCCCCTTGTCCGTCCGCCACCCAGGTATCCTCCACCGTGGACGGCAGCACACCCGACAAGACTTTATCCAAATGCCATAGCCAGTTTTGTATCAATTTTCATTACTTTGAAGCAAGCATGATGGGTTCGCATGACGAGTACTTCTACAACAACATCAGGGCGTTGTCCTCGTCATATGGGGGGACGAATATGTAGATGAAACGGCGATGATGCAGGTGATCTTGGTAGACACGGAATGTGTGGATGCACATGTTCTTAGCTTCAAGGGATTAATCAAGGGACATCATGTGTTGAAACAAAAGAGGGCACGTGGGCATTGACGTTAGTGACGACTACTTCTCCTCCGATGCCCTATTTGTTAACATTTTTTGCCAGTGCTTTCAAAGGCGGAAATATTTCCGATTGCCTCTATGATGGTGTCCGGGCTTATGATGACTACATCATCTTGAAGAAGGATGCTGGTGGAAAAAGATGTATGTATAGTGGATGCATGAAGAATGAAATGTGACGAACAAAAGATCCCTAGCTAGCTTCCGGAATCTTTCTGGATGGAGTAGGCACGCTTTGTTGCTTGCAAGTCCGTAATCTCACGCAATAATTTTTCTTTAAAAAAAAACGCAATGCTTTTTCTCAGCACTAATTCATGCATGGCGTACAGATGGATACGTAGTGCGACGGCCGCGCGTCAAATCAAATCGAAAAAGGTTGAAAAAAACCTTTCTTTCGACCGAAAACGAAAATGGCGAACCAACCTGTGGTTGGATGGTTAGAGGGACTGTGGTATCCCAGCCCACCAGGGTTCAAATCCTGGTGCTCGCATTTATTCCTGGATTTATTTCAGGATTTCCGGCGATGCGCATTCAGTGGGAGGAGACGTTCCCGTCGACGACGAGGTGCCTATGGTGACTTCGTAAATTTCAAGATGATATGCCGGCTCAGTCTCTCGGAGGTGCTCATAGGGATAGGGTGTGCGTGTGTGAGTTCATAGGGGTGAGTGTATACGCGTGTATATGAGCGCTTGCGTCTGTACTGTGTTCAAAAAAAAAAAAAGACCGAAAACGAAAATGCGTCTCGCCTAGATGGATGGATGGATGGATGCGTAGAGAGAAAAAAAAGGTGTAAAGACACCTTGCTAGTACAGGACGAGTCGTACGATGGCTCACGTAACCACCGATGCGCTATTTTCTGTGCTAATCCTAATACTAATACGCCTAGGATATCGGGAATGAGGGAGTACAATTCTGTTTCCAGAGCTAGCGCCCAGTCGATCTGTACTTTCTCCTACACGCGAGGAGGGACGGGTGCCTCAAATCGTGATCCCCTCGCGGCCTCACCTTCTCCATCTCCACGTCCAATCCCTCGCCGGCAGGCTTCCCGTCGCAGCGCGCCACCGCCACCGGAGACAGCACCGGAGCAACCTACAAGGAGTTGGTAAGCCTGCTTCATACGCTTGTTCATGTTATCGACTGCCCTCCAATGCCCTGGTGTATTGTTCTGCCGGGCTGCCCTCATACATTAACCCTAAATCCCCAACGCCGAAGCCCAATGCATCGAGCAGTTTTACCATGTCCGCTCTTCTGTTACTGCAATACTTTTTTTTAGAAAAGAGGCGCTTGCCCTGCCTTAGACCGAGGCCCTTACGAGTACACGAAACATAAGTTCAGCGAGGCTAGGCTAAAGAACGAAAAACGAACAAGGGGTACAGGCCCGAAGGCGGATACAAAGCGACGCAGCGCTGAAAGGCCAAGATAATGCGCCGACGGCCACCAAGACGTCTCATACTGCTCTCCGAAGCTCAACACACTTTGCCCGAAGTCTTGAGGCGAGTCCCTCCACGTGTCCTCGATCGCCGGCCCGAGCCAGAAGCTTCCACAACTGCAATAGAGAGACCATTTTGTATAGGAAATCAGCCGGATGTCCAATAAAACTTCCCTCAATCAATGCTTTGTTTCTAGTGGTCCACAAGGCCCAAGCCAATGCGCCAAAGCCCACCCAGGCCAAACGCCGATCCCTCCCAGTCGTGGCCAAGGCCAATCTATAGAATGAGGAAAACCCACTTGGGTTCCAAGTCAAACCAGTCACCTCGCGAATAGCACTCCAGACAAATCGGGCCATAGAACACCGAAAGATAATATGATCACAGTCCTCGGGAGCCCCGCACCAGACACAATTGCCATCTCCAGGGCCATGTCGCTTAAGAACCTGGTCCTCACTTGGGATCCGCTGGCGAGCCACCTGCCATATGAAGATTTTTACTTTAGCTGGGATCCTGGCCCTCCACAGCCCCGACAGATCGCACGGAGTCCTTGTTGTGAATATCTCCCTATATAGGGAACCGGTCGAGAATCTACCTGATGGCTCAAGCCGCCATATCACTTCATCCCTCTTTGAGTCCAGGAGATGCGCGCTGAGATTGTGACGAAGGTTCTCCCATTCAATGACTTCCTCCTCTCCAAGGGAGCGGCGGAACTGTGGCATCCACCTCCCGTGACGCCAGACTTCGGCTACCTTAACGTTAGGTTCGGATGCAATCGCGAACAAAGCCGGGAAGGAAGAGCATAGGCGATCATCACCGCACCAAATATCTAACCAGAAGCACGCAGTCAGCCCGTTGTGAATGATAAACTTCGTCCCTAGTCTCAAAAGGGATTGCACTTTCCGCACGTCCCTCGCAAATTGAGACAACCTCATGTTTCTCTTAAAGTCCACACCGCCCCGGACCATGTACTTCCTCCTGAAGATGTCCAGCCAAAGACCACCTGTACCCGTGAGAATTTTCCAAGCCCATTTGGTCATAAGGCACCAATTCATAACCTTTGTATTTATCACCCCTAATCCACCAACCTCCTTGGGTTGGCATATGTGATCCCAACTTACCATATGGTATTTTTGCTTCCCATTCTCCTTGGCCCAAAAGAATCTCGATCTCACCCTATTCAATTTCTCATGAATCCCGTCTTGGAGAAGATAAAAGCCCATGATGAACATGGGGATATTCGTGAGGCAGTCGTTTATGAGGACCAAGTGGCCACCCGAAGCCAAAAGTTAGCCTTGCCAAGGTTCCACCCTAGCCTTGGTCTTATCCACCACAGGTTGAAGGTCCGCCATGGTTACCGCCCTCGCTGACACTGGCATTCCCAAATATTTTATCGGAATGGACCCCAACTCACAGTTCATCATATGGGCCGCTCTGAGCTGCGATTCCAAGTCCCCTCCAGTGACGATCGCTTCGCTCTTAGCGAAGTTAATTTTGAGCCCGGACATCTCCTCAAAGCACATAAGGAGAAATTTTAAGTTCATGATCTCTCGCTCAGAGTTTTTAATGAAGATGAGCGTGTCATCGGCGTATTGAAGGTGAGTGATACCTCCAGGAATGATGCCCGCCGCTACTCCCGAAATGTGCCCCACGGCTTTGGCATGATCCAAGATCGAAGCTAGCGCATCCGCCAAAATATTGAACAATAACGGGGATGCCGGGTCCCCTTGTCGCACCCCTCTTTTATTTCGGAAAAATGCTCCCACCTCGCCGTTGATGTTTATTGCCGTCTGTCCCCCTTGGACCAATTGACGCATCCAACTAATCCACACCGGATCAAAACCCTTAGCCCTTAGAACGTCATCTAGAAATTCCCATCGCACTCGATCGTACGCCTTCTCGAAGTCAATTTTGAGAATGAACACCTCGTCTTTGGTCTCCTTTATTTCATGAAGCACCTCATGGAGAACCGCAATCCCGTTTAAAATGCTTCTCCCTCGGATGAAGGCAGTCTAGTTTGGGTCGATAATTTTATGTGCCACCGGCGATAAGCGGGAAGCAAACCCCTTGGCCAACAACCGAAAACTCACGTTGATTAACGTGATAGGCCTGAATTGCCGGATGTTATCCGCCCCTTGAATTTTAGGTAACAGCGCCACAACCCCGAGATTGTACCAAGTTAAAAAACTGGGGTCCAATCACATTCCAGAACTTCTTGTAAAAGACCATCGGAAAACCGTCCGGGCTTGGCGCCGTGTTGGCCCGCATTTCGTTAAGGTTAAGCGTCACCTCTTCAAATGTAAAGGGGCGGGTTAAAACGAGGTTATCCGCCTCCGAGACCCTGCCGAGAGGGCCCCACATATCTGGACCTAAGGATGCCGCACCACCCGAGATTGTACCAAAAAGCTCTCTATAGAAACCATCAATATGCGTCAGAAGCTCCATTTCGGAAGTATAAGTGGCATTCCCCTCTCTCAATAGCCGAATCGTACATCTCCGCCTACGACCATTAGCGACGGCATGGAAGAATTCCGTGCTCGCATCTCCTTTCAGGACCCACCTTTGCTGGCCACGTTGTTGCCAATACATCTCCTCGCATGCCAACACAAAGATCATCTTATCCTCAATCGCATATCTTCGCGCCCACTCATCAATGGAGAGCCCCATGGAATCTGCCCGCGCGTCGAGGCCCTTAATTTCCTCGAGTAGGCGCTCCTTGCGACGGACCATCTCACTCCCAACGTTTGCCCCCCATCCACGCAAATGATGTCGCGCGCGTCTAATACAGTGCTGCCACTCGTCCAAGATATCGCAAAGGGGGCCGTAATGATGAGGACGATTCGCCCGAGCCTGGCCCCAGATGTGGCAACCCCTCTCAAAGAAGCCTGGATGAGCCAGCCACTGCTTCTCAAAGAAGAAGCGACGAGGGATACGACGGCGTCTCTCACCGGAGTGTAAAATGAGGGGGCAATAGTCTGAACCCAGACGAGTTTCGGCCACAAGCGAACACGAGGGGAATAGGGCCTCCCATTCAGTGGAGACAAAAATGCGATCAAGGACGCACCGGATCGGGTTATCTTGATTATTGGTCCAAGTGAAATTGGCCCCACTTCGCTGGAGCTCGATGACACTACTAGGAGAAACCCTACTAGTAGCGCTTGAAAAACCTATAGTAGTAGCGCTGGGTCCAGCGCTACTGCTAAGGCGCTACAGCTAAGTTATAGCAGTAGCGCTGGTTGGTGCAGCGCTACTGCTAAGTCTGGTTAGCAGTAGCGCTACAGAGAGGAAAGCGCTGTTGATAACCCAGCGCTGCTGCTAGATGGCTTCCAGCGCTGCTGCTAATATTACTGCTTTCACAGATTCATACCCCCTCTACGTATTTGTGATGTATTCATATAGGCTCTATACAGTAGTTTCATCAGATCATCATAATACATCATTGTCATATAAGAACTCCTCATCGTCATCATTTTCGTCCATGAGACATCATATAACAACTTGGTCACTAGTTATAATAACAACTCATCATCATCATCATATAACAACTCATCATCATCATCATCAACTTGGTCACTAGGTCACTAGTCATATATAATCAGCACTAACTAATTGTTCTTAATACCTAGGACCTACTCCCGCTGCTCTCTCTCAGGTAAAATAGCATAAAACATGTGTAGCACTCCTTCTTCATCATATTGGAGAATGCATAATAACACATTGTACCTAGGACCTACTCCTCTCTCATAGGACCTACTCTACCCTCTCTTAGGTAAAATATCATAAAACAAGATAGGCCCTGACTCTCCATTATGGAGAATGGAGATTATCCTGTCTCCAATTCTTGGCCTACGCACAATGTTGCTTCGAAGTAGCTCTCTACGATTGACCATACATTTTTTCCAATCTTTGATTGTCATGTCTTCATCGGTTTTAGAAATCCGGTATGGACAGGAGTGATGCGTAGGCTGACCTGGCCGTGCTGGCTGTAAGCTCATAACATCAACGCGACCTCTCGGAAACATCAGATAAGGCACACAATCCTTCGGGATTTTCTGTTGAAAAACATAGTAATAACTTTGTAGTTAGCAATGTAGTTTAGTTTTAGAAGAATTTATGCAAAAGATGCACGGATGTCGTAATAGTAGAAAATCTTACCATGCAATCTCCATGGATGTTACCGTAGTTGACCACGTGCACTAGTGGCACGTATTGACCATAATGTGGAGGAGTTTGATAATAGCTATTGTAATTCTCAAGATCATTAATAAATGCGATAAGAAGAACTTTCTCCTTATAAGTTAATTCTGCTTCATCATTGTAGTAGTAGGTTCTGTCTACCATCTTCCGTACATTTTTTGAAGAATGAAAATAAGCTGTCAATGGAAATAAGCTGTCAACTATTTTGAAATAAACAATATAAATTACATAATAAATATGGTTGAGAAATTCACATAATGGTAGAACTGGAGGCGTCTGCATATCGACCCAGATGTCAATATTACCTTCAATTTCATCTTCCGGACGAATATCAAAGGTGATAAGCATATTAGGCTCAAATGCATAAGCCTTGCATAGTGCTTGCCAACTTTTGCATTCAAAATAGGAGTAGGTGTCTGCATTGTACAATTTTACGGCAAAAGTATAACCATGCTCGGTCCTCAAGTGAACTCTCTTTACCTCCATACTTTTTTTAGTATTGAAACCAATCTTATCCAAGACATAAATTCTTGCATGGCAGGGGATACGCTAGTAGAATAGTAAAAAATTAAAATTATAAGTTGAAGCAAAAGAAGCAGAAGTCATGCTTAATTACGAAAAAAGACTTGTCGTTGTGACTTACTGTATCCACTTCGAAGGTCTCATCCAGCACGATGCTGAAGCGCCTACCATCAACTAGGTGAGGCTTGTCGCACAGGCCGCGCTCGTCTTCGCATAATTCGCACATAACAAATTTCCTTTCGTCGTCAGACATTTCCTATGTTCATAGTTGAAACATTTAAAATCGATCGAAGGCAACTACCAGGAAACTGATCAACACACAGATCACTATTACTCAATATGCAACGGGTTGACTTTAGGTCTGTCGAGTCTTTCCTTCCTAAACTCTCATCTCACGTATATGGTGGGCACTCCCTCTGATATTGCGACCGTCGATGATGGTGGCTCCTCCATTCGTTCCCGAGTGCATTACACCAAAATGTCTAGCACACGGGAACGAAGGAGAAGCGACCCCCACGACAACTGTCAGGATTCTTCCTCTCTCATATTTCGACCGTCGGTGATGGTCGCTACTCCTCCTTTCGCTAGTGCATTACAAATATCTAGCACAAGGAAAAGAAGGAGAAGCGACCCCCATGACAACAGTCGGGATTCTTCCTCTCTCATATATATATATATGGTGGACACTCTCCCTCACTGAAAGACACACAAGGAGCCGAAACAGACCTAAAGTCAACCCGTTCCATATATCGAGCAATGACATAGAAAAAATGCCCTATGTTTTGCCGGAATATCATTGAACTCCCGTTCTGGCAAATCACAAGAACTCGATATGTCCTACATTGTAGCACAAGTCATGCTAAAATTCATGAAAAAAATGAGGCATGACCTTTGCTAAAAACAGGACATATCGAGCGCCTGAAATTTGCCGGAACGGAAGCGAATCAACATTCCGGCAAAACATAGGCCACTCGGAGGTACATTGCAAACAAGAACACCAAGACATCCTCTATATTCAGAATATGACATGTTCATTCTAGCAAATGAGTAAATAGTTTCAGGATCACTAGAAACTATCAACTATGTCTAAAAATAATATACTAAAACCCTAGTAATAATTCAGTTAACTAGAAACTATCAACTAAACCCTAGAAACTATCCTAAATCAAAGTGTTATATATGAACTAGCCTACTAAATCAAAATGTAGCAGGGAGGAGGGGTTGTGGATGGAGGAGGGAGGAGGGAGAAGGAGGGGCGACTGAAGGAGGGAGGAGGAAGGAGGACGGAGGAGGAAGGCGGAGCTAGGAGGGGCCGGCCGGCGGCGAATGGAGGAGTGGAGGGAGGACGGAGGAGGTGGGGCGGGGAGGAGGGAGGAGGGAGAAGGAGGGGCGACTAAAGGAGGGAGGAGGAAGGAGGACGGAGGAGGAAGGCGGAGCGAGGAGGGGCCGGCCGGTGGCGAATGGAGGAGTGGAGGGAGGACGGAGGAGGTGGGGCGGGGAGGAGGGAGGAGGGATGAGGGGGAGGATTACCGAGTCCAGTAGACGCACTGCTGCTATAACCATATCTGTAGCGCTCTTCATTGACACGCGCTACTACTAAGTAGCAGCAGCGCTCTCTTTTAACCAGCGCTACTGATATACCTCTGTGTATAAGATTTTCCCTAGTAGTGTGAGTGCCAGGTCCGCCACCCACCCATTAAACGCATCGACGAGGCTCTGATCATTTATCACCCCATTACTCTTATCCTCCGCGGATCGAATTAGGTTAAAATCTCCCCCAATGACGATGGGGAGGGCCGAGTTAGATATTTTCAGGTATAACTCCGTCAGAAACTCCCGAGATCATGCATGGTCAACTGGGCCGTAGACTACCACTAATTCCCATCGTAGATTAACATTGCGTTGGACCACCTCTACAGCCAAGAAGAACTCCCCTCTAGAGAACGACTCCACATGAAAAACCTCTTTGTTCACACCTAAGAGAATCCCGCCGGACCGACCGTTAGCCGGAACCCATTCCCAATGGAAGGGAGTTGCCCCTGCTAGAGAGTCAAGCTCCCACTGAGCAAAAGACGCTCTGATCATCTCCTGGAGCCCCACAAAGTCGCGAATGTATTGAATGAGCTGACGACGTCAGTCCCGTTGACCAAAACCTCGCAAGTTCCAGATTATACCCCTCATTGAGCAACCAAGGGGGATCGGGCCCCCGCCCCATCTGTGTGTTGAGTCACCCCCACAGGGGAAGAATAGCCGCGGCCGCGGCCTCTACCACGACCAGAGCTGCGACCTCGCCCTCGGCCACGACCCCTGCCAGCAGCCCCTCGACCCGTCGACCGTGCCGTCTCCCTGGCAGTATCAACGGGGTCGAGAGCCTGCGCCTCCGCCGCCATAGTCCGAGCAAGGTCCCGTCGAGCAATGGCCTCCGCGATGGAGGCTTGGGCACCCTCCTGGGCCCGAAAACATGCCAGCACCTCAAGGGGGGATTTGTCCTCCGAGCCGAGGATGATATTACTATCTTTCGCCACTCTCAACAAATGTGCATCCAAAGCAAGGGCAAGAACTTTGAAAGAGGACATGGAACGAGTGATAGGTTTGGATGATATACCTTGCATCTCCTTGGTTGCCTTGAGCGCCATGGCCTTGTCCATCATGTTGGAAGCCTTAGAAGCCGCGGTCCTCTTGCTGCTGTGCGACGCCCGCACCGGAGAAGCCGGTGAGATCGCCGCCCGCGCCGTGACCTCCTCCGCGACCTCTGCTGCTGCGCCCACTTGCGCCCCGGGGGATGCCGTCAGGTTAGGTGACTTGATCATCTCGTCGCGAATGCACTCGAAGGCCGCCACGCAATCTTCCACGGGCATGAGGTTGTCCAAGAAGGGCTCCCCCCCGAAGCAATGCTCCAACTGTCGCGGGGAGATGGACCGAGCCCGAGCAGCCAGCACCGCCCCCCCACGAGTAGAAATGGATGCCGCCGAGCCGACCGGAGGGGATGAGCAAGGAGTGGAGGCGCTCGGAGAAGAGGTCGTGCTCGGGAGGGGCGAATCAGCCGCGGTAATGCTGGAGCCAACCGGCCGTCCCCCACCAAGCTCCACCGTGTCCTCCAGCGCAGAACCCCCACGAGATTTCTTGGATGCAGGAGAGGATGAGGAGCTGCGCGCCGGGCCCGGCCTAGGCAGGTTGGAGCCATACTCGTCGACCTCCAGAAGGGCGGGGATGACCTCACGGCGCATCATCCGAGGCACATCAACATGGGGGAGAGGCCCTGTCGGCAGCGGAGCGAGGGATGGCGGTGCGGTTGGGGCGCCCGCGGCATTCTGGCCCGAGGGACCCGAAGAGACCACCATAGCGGAGGACGCCCCACCATTGGACGCCGATATGACCTTGTCGCCCATCGCATCCCAGTCAGTAGTGTTCAAGCTCCGAGTCGACTCGTCGTCACCTTCGGAATCTTCGTCAGAGGGAGGGTGGGGGCGCGGAGATGGTGGAGGGAGAGGAGCGAGAGGCCCACCGGACTCCCGATCCACCCGCATCATGAATCCGCTAAGACCTCGGAAGATCTCGAACACCCCACTAACTTTGGTCGGGTCACGGCACCACAGCTTGGCCCGCACCCGCGCCCCACACAGGCCACCCATATCCGGATGCACGATGGAGAGCTCGTCCACCACCACCGCCTTGCCGACCACCCGAAGAAACTAACGAATGAGGGGGGCCTGCCTGAGACGGTTTGGTATACCCGTGACACGCACCCAGCACTCCTGGAGCCACGACACCGCGTACGGTACAGAGAACGGCTCCCCCACCTCCGCCTTATGCCCACTGATTGGAAGGGTAATTGTCCCACTTTTCTGAGCCATCCGCAAAGCTTGCTTGGAAGGATAGATCACTGAGAAGCAGTTCTTCCGGATCAAGGTTACTTGCCAGTCCCACTCCGACTCCCACATATCCGCTAGGTCCAACCGAACTGAGTCCTCCGTGGCCTCCCCCTCCGTGACCACGAACGAAGCCGCGTTGGCCGGGAGTTGCTCCTCCTCATCCGTTCCACCCTCCAGGAGGTAGAAGCCCTGATCTTTGACCCCAAAACCATACATCACCAGCTCCGGCTTGGCCTGACGGGTCGGGCAGTTGTTGGAGGTATGCCCTTCCTCCTTGCATACGAAGCAAAGAGGGGCATTTCGGCACTCAATCTGGTAGTGCCCCTTCTGCCCGCATTTGAAGCACCTCACTTCCGCAAGATTGTGACCCGAGCCAGCCCTCTCTCCTGAAGATGACCGGAGATTCGCCCCGGATGGATCGCCCTCACCCTCCCTCGGACGCTGGTCGCCGTCCCCACGCCACCGGGATTGCTCGCCACCCCCGGCCGAGGCCCCGCCCCCGCCCCCGCTCCCACCACCACGACCGACGAAGCGCATCTGGCTCTGACCGCGATGAAGACCGACGAGGCGATGCCGAAGCGCGCACCCCGGAGCCCCCGGGACGCTCCCTCGACCGCGACTCCCTGCGGTTCGAGAGTTGGGCCCGGATGTCGCTCTCCCGCCTCTCCTCTTCCGCCGACACCGGCGCCTCGTCCGCGCGAGGGCGCTTGTTGCGCCCATGGGCCTGCATCCTCCACTCATTCTCCATCCGCCTGGCGCGCACCACCAGCTCCGGCACCTCCGCCGACGAAACGAAACGAGCAAACTTACCCCACCTCTGGATGTCGCGCGGCGCAGCGGGAAACCCTAGTGAATGTGGCCGAATAGCCCCTCGCGGCAGCCACCATCACTTCTTATAGTGGCTGGCGGATGAGTGGGCTGCAGGCACCACACCACTCCCAGACGGGCCGACCGCACACATCCCAGCCCGCGACTGACCCACCAGAACACTCCCCAACTCCCTGGGCGGCCGGGCCGCCAGATCAGCGTAGCTGAACCCAAAAGAGGGCCCCTGACCCGGACTGAGACCCCGCTCCGGCCCAACAGGCCCAACAGGCCCAGCATGCCCGCCCGGCGCCGCCCCCAACCGACCCCCCTCCTCCGCGCCGCCGACCGCGCCCGCGACGGCGAGCCGCGGGAAATCCGCCGACGAGAAAGCCGGCTTGGGCTGCACCGCCGCCGGCGACCGACCGACCAGCCGCAGAGGGCTGGACCGTGAGCCATCCAAGCTCCCCTCCAACCCTCGCGGCCGCTCCGATGAGCCAGGCGGCGCCGCAGCCCGCAAAGAAGCCTGCGCCTGGAGCCAAGCCGCCTGATTGGACTTGCGCCGGCGGACCGGGATCCAGCCCCCCTTCACGTCCTCGCAACTGGAACCCGCCGGACCCCCCAAGGCAGGGGAGCGGACCGAGGTAGATCTGGGCGAGCCGCCGTCAGATCTACGGGGCCCATGCGCCGGAGAGCGCCGCCCCGGCAGCCGAGAGGCCCCCGAGCATCCCGATGGCCAGGAACGCCGGCGAGCGCCTCCCCTCAAGGACGCCCCGTCGTCGCTGAACTCCTCCTCCACCAAGACCAAATCCGCCGAGGCCGCAACGACACCCTCGTCCTCCGCATCGGACAGGTCGCCCAGCGCCCAAAACCTGCCGCCCACCCCATCCCCCAGACCGACCTCCGCTGCGGCACCGCTGCCTGGCCCCGCCCGAAGCCCCGCCGCCGGTGACTCCCTTCCGCCGACGGCTGCCGGCGTGGGGGCGGAAGGCAGAGGAGAGGTCGAGGGAGAGAGGGCGAGAGCGGGAGCGGGAGCGCCAACGGTCATCTCTCTTCTGGATCGATCGAACTCGTAATTTACTATACCGGTAATTGTGATTGTTCCTGAACATTACTCTACCGGCCGAATTATGTTATGTCCTGCACAACACGGTTCTCCGTCCCCTCACTAGAATCCAATCACACATTGAAGCGGAGGATTGAACTGCGCTTTGGCTTGCTTCGCGAAAGAAATAATAAATCCAGTCTTACTGCAATACTCCCTCCCTGTTTCGTGTGAATTCACTAGTTTCTTATGCTCGTTTAGTGTTACTTTTGTTGTACAATTGTCGAAAATGAAGAGACTATTTTGTTTATGTAACACTATTATTTCTTCCCAACTATTCGTATTTGCTAACCCTAAACATATTTGGTGAGCCATAATACTGTAAAACCTATTTATATTCTTCTTTTCGTTAAGTGCTGAACATTTTTTTTAATATGGAACAGGAACTCCAAAAAACTTCTGCTCTGCCATAGGCACCGAAAGGCATGCCGACGTTGCGTCGAGTGCAGCCTCGCACGTCTGACAGTGAGGACCGCCTTAGCGCGCTCCATGACGATCTGATCCTCCTCATAGTAAGCAGGCTGGACACCAGAACAGCGCTCTCCATGGCCGTCCTCGCCAGACGCTGGGTTCACATTCCGCGCGAGTTGTCAGCCCTCGACTTTAGGGTGAGCGAGATACTCCCGCCGGAGTACGAATGGACCATCGACCTTCGCCAGCGCAACTTGCCGCATGACGCCACTTTGGCCGGGATACTTGACGGTCTCAAGGCGCAATGCGAGATCGACACAATGATGTCACTCGCCTTAGCGCTGTATGACAGTGAGGACCACCTTAGCGCGCTCCATGATGATCTGATCCTCCTCATAGTGAGCAGGCTGGACACCAGAACAGGGCTCTCCATGGCCGTCCTCGCCAGACGCTGGGTTGACATTCCACGCGAGTTGTCAGCCCTCGACTTTAGGGTGAGCGACATACTCCCGCCGGAGTATGAACGGAGCGTCGACCTTCGCCAGCGCAACTTGCCGCATGATGCCACTTTGGCCGGGATACTTGACGGTCTCTAGGCGCAATGCGAGATCGACACAATGATGTCACTCGCCAAAGGAATCACAAGGTTCTTGGAAGCAGACGGTGGTCATGACCGGCAGGTGAAGACCCTCCGTCTCGAGTTTTTTCAGACATATGATACCATCTACGTGGACCGCCTAATCAATGTTGCGGTCAGCGCATGGGGGGTCGAAGATCTGGAGGTTGTCGTCAGGCGATCGCTCGGTGCTGATCAGTCCCTGACATACAGCTTCCCCCACAACTGCCTCCACCTCCGGTCGCGCCTTCGCAGCCTGACGCTGGGCAAGTACTGTGCACTGCCACTGCTACATGGCTACAACACGCTCACCAAGTTCGTCCTGTGTGACATGTCTCCTTCCACGCCCGTCGACTTGTATGAGAGGGTCTTCAAAGACTACACCGGGCTGCAAGTGCTTCACCTCATATCCTGCTGATGTCCACATAACACACTACTGGTGGATGCGTCGTGTTCACATATCAGGGAGCTTGTCATGGAGGAGTGCTCGTTCCTTGTGATTGAGCTGCGCGACCTCCCAATGCTTGTCCGCCTGGCGTGCTGCCTAACTGACACTTTCAAGATTCTATTTGGCTCTGTCCCAAGCCTCATGGACACTAACCTCTCATTCTCTCTAGAGGATGATAGTATCATGGTGGCAAGATTGATAGATGAGTTCGACTCGTTTCTTGGTATGTCCCCCACCATGACGAACGTCGTCATCCGATTTATTGGGCGAAGAGCATGGATTCGGCCCAATCATCTGGAGAGGAAGTTGCCGCACCTAAAAAGGCTCCTTGTCGCTGACCTGCCTTCAAATTGGGATATCGCATGGACACGTGGCCTCCTCATGGCCTCAACATTTCTCGAGGTCCTGCACATCCATGTGCCTCACTCAGAAACGGAGCCAGATTACCTACGCGGTATCAATTGGTCCAAATCACGCAATGAGCTTCGGCACCATCACCTCAAGGAGTTGGTCGTGATTGGATTCACGCAGCGTAACATATGGCTTTTGAAGTATGTTGTGAGGGTGTGCACATTGTTGCAACACGTTGTTTTGCTAAAGGATGGTCATGTTCGTTATAACGGACTCTGGGATTGGCGGATGGTCGGGCAACAAACATGTCCGTGGAGCGATGATGAAAAAATGATGGTGAGAAGAATGATGAAATATTTTGGGCTCAGGCCTCTTCCTGAACTGATCTTGGGATGATCTCTTTATTTGCTCGTATGTACACATTGTTATTGAACCTACAGGATCGACGGGAAAATATGTTTTTCCTCAGTTTAGTGTCATTCGATGGATATCCATTGTCCAATTCTCAAACTAAATAGTAGTATAGTTTCTGTTAGTGGCATGAAGAGTATGCCAACATCCTTGAACGCCTGCAATCTCAAGCTTCAGCGGTACGTGCAGGGCCAAGTAACTCCACAGCCACGTATTTACGAAGATGCCTCGTCGCAGGCACCCAGGGACTGCATGCAGGCACTAGTACATATCATCATGGTGTTGTGTATGGTTTATCTAATGGCAACATTCATGACCATCAACCGGCAGTGGCGCGCGGAGCCAACAATAGTCAATAGGTGTACAATAGTCCAGTAAAATAAATGTGCATGCTGACCTCAGCAAGAAATGCAAACAGTTTAACTTTTTTTTTTCGTTGATTAACTTCGGATTTTCCAGAAGTCTGTATTTAGTATTACAGTGAAGTAATAATAGATCACACCTGCGTTCCAAATATGGGACATCCTACAAAGTATATCTAGTCAACGTCAAACTTTTGCATTTTTGTCTGCAAATAAATAATAAGCTAACCATATTTTACTAAAAAAATACTTTGATTTTTTGTGAGAAATACTTTGATAATTTAACTTTTAATAACTACATATTTTCCATAATATGGTGTTCATCACACTGGTACATGTGCAGAGATGCACAAAACAGAGATGCATCCATCTGGTAGAACCGAGTAGTTTTCCTGGAGAGCTGCCAAAACAGAGATGCATCCATCTGGTAGAACAAATATATGTGCGGATCACTGAATAAGATATGACTAATATCAATGGTCGTGCGAAAATGCACCAGTAACCCCCGATCTTCCTCGCTTCAAGAGATTCATGAGTGGCGTGCAGCATCGCCCGTAAGACGTATGTGCAATCCTTGCCGCTCTGCTGGGTCGTCTATACCATTCGTCATGCCAACCCGGCTGCTGTGGTAAGAATCAACGCATCTTGGAAGCTCACACAGTCTCTTCCTTGGCTTGTTGCCCTATCTTGCACAAGCTCGTCTGCCGATGGACGTGATGCGCCTCCATTCTATTGCATTTTGATTCCTCACATTCCCATCAGAAAGGTTCGACGCTTAGCCAACTTCGTCCTAGTTACCCTTTCTTATCGATCTCGGTATAGATGTTTCCATCAAAGAATGTGGGAAGTGAAAATTACGACGATACTTGTAGTGGCCTGGTCCCTTTTATCACCAACGCCCAGTCCTCCTTTATTGCACCACCAAAGTTCTCTATTCCACCCGCCGGGTTGTATTTTTTTAGATCATTTTGCTTTTTTTTTCTTGACAATTTTCTAGCACATGTCCTTTTTTCTGATTAACATGACATATACTATTAAGATATAATGAAGTTCATTAATAAGGGCACACATGATGGATGGCCAGATTATTTGTGTTTTTAGCTTTTAGCATATCTATCTTTTTTCCAGCAAGCTCGTTGTGTACTTTCAATACATAAACATAGATAGATTGAAAACTTCTGTATGTACACCGTACAAATTTCGTGGCGATGAGCCCTTTTTTCTAAAAGAAGGAGAGTATTTAGTGCATTTTTTGTGCACCGTTAACCTCAGGTCAGCAGATGAGTTACAATGTCATAGAAAGTCGTCCAATCATACAACATGGTCGTCATGAGCTAAGCTCACGCCCAAATAAGCCAACTCGTGTTCTGGTTTAAGGCAATGGCATCAATCGATGCAGATGTCGTAGTCTTTTCCCCCTTTTTGAAAACAAAATCATGTTCTGGTCTATTACATGACCCTTGGCAGTTCCGAACACAGACACCTGTAAGCAATGCCTTAAAAAAGTTTGCCACCGAACAGAGAAAGCTTAACGTAATTAAATCAAAGGCACTGAGAATTTCTCCTAAATGTGATCAAATGATATGTTTCTTGTTAGAAATAACTCATAATTTGTTGACCAAACTAATGCTCAACGAGGGGAGTAGTATTTCAAAATAGAGCAAAGCTTGTTTAATCCCTAAACTTCTAGAGATTGCGTGGTCTGAACCCTCGACTCCTAATCCATAAAATTGGCATCCTATACTCGTGGTGTGGCTCTGATTAGAAAGCGATCCTAATTGGCGCTTCAGGCGCTAATAAGATGGCGCACACTACCCACGAGAGGGCCGAAGTCCAGTAGTGTGCTAGCACGAAGCCAGCTGCTCTCGTAGTCGTTGGTATGCCTGCACAATCATTTTCTCTTCGGGCTTTTAGCTGCTGCTGTTTGTAGTGTGCTAGCATGAAACTGAATTCTTGTTTTCTAGAATAAAATTTCATGCATAGTGAATTAAAAAATAGTGAACACAAAAAACGAGGAGTTTAATAAGTTTATGAATTGAAAAAACATTTCATATTAAAAATATTTGTGAATTTAAAAATGCCCATAATTCAAAATGATATTCAGTTTTTGAAAATGTTCATGAATCTGAGAACTTTACAAATTTGTTAGAGTCTCTATTGTTCAGCCTGGTAAAAATAATGGAGGTTCTCCATATCTCTTTTAAATCTTGCTGGACAAAACAATCTCCAATTATAGGATGGCAAGATCAACTATGTTATTAGAAAAACCTGGACCAACTGAAACTTGTTAGTGTTTCATAAACCTAAATGCAAATATCGACAGAATAAATGGTCACTTCTTCCATCTTATTCCAGGAAAACAATATCAGCTATATATGGTCTTAGGAATTATAAATCTACCAAAACATACCAGAGTTGGATAAACTGAATGCTAATACCAAAATAAATTCTTACAGAGTAATTTTTCTAGAAAGGAAACATCAACTATGGTATTAAAAAAATGTGAGTGCTGATACCAAAATACTTGAGTGAATGTTTTTTTTTTCCATAGGATTCCATCTTATCATATTATTGAATTAAACTAATCCCACAAATATGATATAGTCCCTCAAGTGAAGAATGTGGAGTTATAATGTGGTAAGACAACAGAGCTTTACAATTACACAATTCGAGGGTGAACTAAAATTAGTACCAAAATATGTTCCATAAACAGAAATGCTATCTTTACCCAGAAAGATAGCATATGTCTTTAGCGTTACATACAGCACAAGAACTCACAAGCAACAGCGTTGTTGCCATTGTCGACAAGTCTCAACCACTATAGTACATGAACACCATGATATGTCACGATGCAATACCTCTCGAAGTGCAATTGGGATTTATTTTTTATCGCAGGAAAACAAACTTAAATAAATGCATGTGCAATATAATATCAGAGAATTCCCCAAACAAAATTCAGTGTATGTGCAGATCAACTTTCAAATAGAAGATACTAATTGGCCCACTAGAAGTGAATAGCTGATGCACTTCCAATCAGTACATGTAAGCTTGTACAGTACATGCATGCCAAGAATCAAATTTGTACACCAACCAATGATGCTTAGGGATTTTTGTAGTGGTAAAATTAAATAAAAAACACCAGCCAGTGATGCTTTGGAATTTTTATGGTGGTAAACTCAGTAAAAAGTACGAAGCAGTTCACCATGATGGAGTTCGTCCCCGTTGTCGTGAGGTCATTGCACGGCGTCGCAGTCGTGGTGTTGCCCGTCATAGATATGGTGTCGGCGAAATCATCGCTCTGATTGGCCAAAGGGAAGGAGCAGGTGAGTTGGATCGATCTGGAATCCAACGTCCCTTGTACAACTCGAGGAAGTCAAAGCCGCTGGACGGTAAAGAAAACGGAGAGGGGCGGAAAAGCTCTCTTTGGCTAGGAACACTTGTTTTGACCGATTGGTCGAGAAGCTCACGTGTGGTGCCCCGCCCCTCGTCCTGTCTGGATAGCGGCGGCATGCACATGATGTCTGTGGCACGCACATGAACATCCGTGGGTGGTGGGGATCTCTAGATATCTCATGCGAACATGTGGGTATGCAGGAATAGCCATGTCATCCGATCACAGCCAGCCCAACATAAACTTAGGCGTTGAACCAAATAGTACCCACTGAAAATATGTGACCAACGCCAAAGAAAAACTGGTAATGAACCAAAACCTATGGTAATTCAGTTCAAAAAAGAAAAACTGTGGTAATATACACGCAGGGCCGGTCCTGAGAATTTTGGGGCCCGGGGCGAAATGATGTCTGTGGGGCCCTTTGTATAGAAATCATAGCATTAATTACTAATCTATGTCTACGCCTCAAAAAAAATCTATGTCTAAATGAAATATTGCAAATAAACACTTAAATGCATCCGAATCAATATTCACATCAAATAATTTGTACGTATTACCTTTAAAAAATCTTCTCGCATTCCTCAATGCAAAGTCACTTATGATGTGGTCGTTGTCAATCCCATCCAACAATTTCTTCTCAATTCTTTTCATCCATGGCAACTATCGTGGACTCAGCATCTGGGTTAATAGAAGAACTAGTATTCCTTGAAAAAATTGTGAATCACTCCTTTCTGATTGTATCAAGTCAAGCTCATGTTACCTTTTTCTTATTTCATTACCACATGCATAGTTTCTGGACGATGGGTACACAGGGAGCTGAAATAATAAAAAATATGCAGCAGAGTTAAGAAACGTGGTTGATGTAGTCGAACGTCTTCGCGATCCAAATCGCTAGCCGTCCCGCGATCCGATCACGATCCGTCCCGATCTAGCGCCGAACGGACGGCACCTCCGCGTTCAGCACACGTACAGCTCGATGACGATCTTCGCCTTCTTGATCCAGCAAGAGGGAGCGGAGAGGTAGATGAGAGCGCCGGCAGCGCGACGGCGCGGCGACGGTGGTGGTGGAGCTATTCCAACAGGGCTTCGCCTAAGCACCGTCGAAACTAGAGGAGGAGAATGATCTAGTGTGGGGAGAGAGGGGCTGAACCGTGGATTTGGGGTGCGGCTACCCTCTCTCCCCTCCAATATATATAGGAGGGAGGGGGAGGGGCTGCCGCCCTAGGGTTCCTCCCCTAGGGTTGGACGAATAGGAGAAGGAGGAGTCCACCTCCAATTAGGAGGTGGGGTGCGGGAGGAGTCCTCCTCCTACTAGGACTCCTCCCCCTCTCCTCTTCTCCCTGCGCATAGGCCCATGGGGCTGCCCCCCCCCCAGCCCACCAGGGGCTGGTGCGCCACCCCTAAGGTCCATGTGGCCCCTTGGGGGGTGTGGGCACCACTTGGTGGTCCCCCGGAACCCATTCGTCACTCCCGATACACTGCCGGTAATGCCCGAAACTTTTTCGGAGTTCAAACACCACTTTCCTATATATCAATCTTTATCTCTGGACCATTCCGGAGCTCCTCGTGACGTCCGGGATCTCATTCGGGACTCCGAACAACCTTCGGTCACCACCATACATAACTCAATACTACCGAAATGTCACCGAACATTAAGTGTGCAGACCCTGCGGGTTTGAGAACTATGTAGACATGACCGAGACACCTCTACGGTCAATAACCAATATCGGTACCTGGATGCCCATATTGGTTCCTACATATTCTACGAAGATCTTTATCTGTCAAGGATTCAGTTAATCCCGTATGTTGTTCCCTTTGTTCTTCGGTATGTTACTTGCCCGAGATTTGATCGTCGGTATCTCTAAACCTAGTTCAATCTCGTTACCGGCAAGTCTCTTTACTCGTTTCGTAATACAAGATCCCGTGGCTAACCCTTTAGTCACTTTGCTTGCAAGGCTCATTGTGATGTTGTATTACCGAGTGGGCCCTGAGATATCTCTCCGTCACACGGAGTATCAAATCCCAGTTTTGATCCATGCCAACCCAACAGACACCCTCAGAGATACCTGTAGAGCACCTTTATAGTCACCCAGTTACATTGCGACGTTTGATACACACAAGGTACTCCTCCGGTGGTAGTGAGTTGCATGATCTCATGGTCATAGAAACAGATACTTGACATGCAGAAAACAATAGCAATAAACTAACATGATCATATGCTACGTTTATAGTTTGGGTCTTGTCCATCACATCATTCTCCTAATGATGTGATCCCGTTTATCAAATGACATCTCATGTCTATGGCTAGGAAACCTTGACCATCTTTGATCAACAAGCTAGTCTACTAGAGGCATACTAGGGACACAGTGTTGTCTATGTATCCACACATGTATTTGTGTTTCCAATCAATACAATTATAGCATGGATAATAAACGATTATCATGAACAAGGAAATATAATAATAACCACTTTATTATTGCCTCTAGGGCATATTTCCAACAGTCTCCCACTTGCACTAGAGTCAATAATCTATATCACATCACTATGTGATTTACATTGTAATGAATCTAACACCCATACAGTTCTGGTGTTGATCATGTTTAGCACTTGGAAGAGGTTTAGTCAACCGGTCTGCGACATTCAGATCCGTGTGCACTTTGCAAATATTTATGTCCTCCTCCTTGATGTAATCACGGATGGAATTGAAGCGTCTCTTTATGTGTCTGGTCCTCTTGTGAAACCTTGGTTCCTTGGCCAGAGCAATGGCACCAGTGTTGTCACAGAACAGAGTCATTGGGTTCAGTGCACTGAGTACTACTCCAAGATCTGTCATGAACTCCTTCATCCAGACACCTTCCTTCGCCGCCTCCGAGGCAACGATGTACTCCGCTTCGCACATAGAATCAGCTACCACGCTCTGCTTGGAACTGCACCAGCTTACCGCTGCCCCATTGAGAATGAATACGCATCCGGTTTGAGACTTAGAGTCATCCGGGTCAGTGTCAAAGCTTGCATCGACGTAACCCTTTACGACGATCTCTTGATCACCTCCATAAACGAGAAACATTTCCTTAGTCCTTTTCAGGTACTTAAGGATATTCTTGACCGCCGTCCAGTGTTCCATTCCTGGATCACTTTGAAACCTTCCAGCCATACTTATGGCAAGGCTGACATCGGGTCTTGTGCGCAGCATTGCATACATGATAGAGCCTATGGCTGAAGCATAGGGGATGGCACTCATCTTCTCTCTATCCTCTGCAGTCACTGGGCATTGAGTCTTACTCAACTTCACACCTTGCAATACAGGCAAGAACTCCTTCTTGGACTGATCCATTTTGAACTTCTTCAAAACTTTGTCAAGGTATGTGCTCTGTGAAAGTCCTATCAAGCGTCTCGATCTATCTCTATACATCTTGATGCCTAATATAAAAGGAGTTTCTCCTAGGTCCTTCATTGAAAAACTTTTGTTCAAATATTCCTTCACGCTTTCCAACATTTCTATATTGTTTCCAATCAGCAATATGTCATCCACATATAATATTAGAAACGCTATAGAGCTCCCACTCACTTTCTTGTAAATACAAGCTTCTCCGTAAACTTGTATAAACCCGAACGCTTTGATCACCTCATCAAAGCGAAGATTCCAACTCCGAGATGCTTGCACCAGTCCATAAATGGATCGTTGGAGTCTGCAAACTTTGTTAGCATTCTCTGGTTCGACAAAACCTTCTGGTTGCATCATATACAACTCTTCCTTAAGGAAACCGTTAAGGAACGCTGTTTTGACATCCATCTGCCAAATTTCACAATCGAAAAATGCAGCTATTGCTAACATGATTCTGACAAACTTAAGCATCGCTACGGGTGAGAAGGTCACATCGTAGTCAACTCCTTGAACTTGTGAAAAACCCTTTGCCACAAGTCGAGCTTTATAGACGGTGACATTACCGTCCGCGTCCGTCTTCTTCTTAGAGATCCATTTGTTCTGAATGGCCTTTTGCCCTTCAGGTAATACTTCCAAAGTCCATACTTTGTTTTCATACATGGATCCCATCTCGGATTTCATGGCCTCTAACCATTTGTCGGAATCCGGGCCCATCATCGCTTCTCCATAGCTCGTAGGTTCATCGTTGTTCAACAACATGACCTCTAAGACAGGGTTGTCGTACCACTCAGGAGCAGTACGCGTCCTTGTCGACCTACGAGGTTCGATAGTAACTTGATCCGAAGCTTTATGATCATCATCATTAATTTCCTCCTCAACTGATGTAGGCTCTACAGAAACATCTTTCTGTGCTGCGCTACTCTCTGGTTGAAACAAAGTTTCAACAACCTCATCAAGTTCTATCTTCCTCCCACTCAATTCTTTCGAGAGAAACTCTTTCTCCAGAAATGATCCGTTTTTAGCGACAAACACTTTCCCTTCGGATTTGAGATAGAAGGTATACCCAACCGTCTCTTTTGGGTATCCTATGAAGACGCATTTCTCTGCTTTGGGTTCCAGCTTTTCAGGTTGAAGCTTTTTGACATAAGCATCACATCCCCAAACTTTAAGAAACGACAACTTTGGTTTCTTGCCAAACCATAGTTCATACGGCGTCGTCTCAACGGATTTCGATGGTGCCCTATTTAAAGTGAATGCAGCTGTCTCTAATGCATAACCCCTAAACGATAGTGGCAAATCGGCAAGAGACATCATAGAACGCACCATATCCAATAAGGTTCGATTAAGATGTTCGGACACACCATTGCGCTGTGGTGTTCCAGGCGGTGTCAATTGTGAAACAATTCCACATTGTCTTAAGTGACTGCCAAACTCATAACTCAGATATTCTCCTCCTCAATCAGATCGTAGGAATTTAATCTTCTTGTTACGATGATTCTCAACTTCACTCTAAAATTGCTTGAACTTTTCAAACGTTTCAGACTTGTGTTTTATTAAGTAAATATACCCATATCTACTTAAGTCATCAGTGAAGGTGAGAAAGTAACGATATCCACCGCGCGCCTCAATTCTCATTGGATCGCACACATCAGTATGTATGATTTCCAACAAGTCACTTGCCCGTTCCATTGTTCCAGAGAACGGGGTTTTAGTCATCTTGCCCATGAGGCATGGTTCACATGTGTCAAGTGATTCGAAATCAATTGACTCCAAAAGTCCATCAGCATGGAGCTTCTTCATGCGTTTTACACCAATATGACCTAAGCGGCAGTGCCACAAGAAAGTGGTACTATCATTATCAACTCTACATCTTTTGACATCAATGTTATGAACATGTGTATCATCACTATCGAGATTCAATAAGAATAAACCCCTCACATTACGTGCATGACCATAAAAGATATTACTCATATAAATAGAACAACCATTATTCTCTGATTTAAATGAGTAACCGTCTCGCAATAAACAAGATCCAGATATAATGTCCATGCTTAACGTAGGCACTAAATAACAATTATTCAGGTTCATCACTAATCCCGATGGTAATCGAAGAGCGAGCGTGCCGACGGCGATCACATCAACCTTGGAACCATTTCCGACGCGCATCGTCACTTCGTCCTTAGCCAGCCTCCGTCTATTCCATAGCTACTGCTTTGAGTTGCAAATGTGAGCAACCGAACCGGTATCAAATACCCAGGCACTACAACGAGAGTTGGTAAGGTACACATCAATAACATATATATCATATATACCTTGTTTGGTGTTGGCCGCCTTCTTGTCGGCCAGATATTTGGGGCAGTTCCGCTTCCAGTGACCAGTTCCCTTGCAATGAAAGCACTCAGTTTCTGGCGGATCCAGCCTTGGGTTTCTTCACGGGAGGGGAAACTGCTTTGCCACTCTTCTTGGAGTTACCCTTCTTGCCCTTGCCATTGTTCTTGAAACTAGTGGCTTTATTGACAATCAACACTTGATGCTCCTTCTGGATCTCAGACTC
This sequence comes from Elymus sibiricus, assembly GCA_039707655.1. Lineage (NCBI taxonomy): Eukaryota > Viridiplantae > Streptophyta > Magnoliopsida > Poales > Poaceae > Elymus > Elymus sibiricus. The sequence goes on from CM077663.1 coordinate 62,528,319, forward strand.
AGTGACTTTCAACATCGCAAACTGTCGTGGTTTTGTCACGGCAGATGTCCGAAGACTTAGGTTCGAGGCCATCGCTAAGGCAATGGACTCATAGGGGTTGGTCGAGACGAGGGACACGAGTTTACCCAGGTTCGGCCCCTCAAGAAGAGGTAAAAGCCTACGTCCTGCTTGTGTTGTATTGATTGGAGTATCGATTACAAGGGAGCGGATTCGCTTGACCAAGTTCTCGATTCATTGGTTTTCTGTCTAAGCCGCCCCAGGGTCTCAACTTTATATAGGAGGTCAAGGCCCTGGGTTACACGAGTCCCAAACCGACTCATACTACGTAATCAATCATGTCTCTAAGCCGCCCTGCCGTCTTGGGCAAGCCGTCTCCAGGCGGCTTAGCCACCCGGGTCTTTGCATCGTCTTCTGTCTCTGGGCCTTCGTCTTGGCCCGTCTGGTAAGCCGCCACGCGGCCTGGCCTTCACCTTTCGGCCCGCCTTATGGATCTTGGCTATGAGCCGCCAGGTACGACCCGGCCCCTCCTGGGCGGGTCTTACCATGGGGTTATATCCCCAACATTAGGCCCCAGGTTGACTTGAGCCTGGTCATGTCAATCTTCAAACTCACTTGGCGGCGAGTCTCACATTTTATCATCTGAAAAGAAAACTCATAACCCGCCGTGACGTCATACCGAATATCCTAAAAAGATTCTGTGACGTTTGCAACGGATCTTCTCATTGAAAGGTCGGCCCGAAAATTGAGGCGCCCTCTTCAGTCAATCATCATTGTGCCTCCTCGATTTTCGCGCACACTGTTTGCCATCCCATCTCATAAATAGGGATACGAAGGGGCCCCCTTTTTCCTTCTCTACCGCCACGTCTTCTTCTTCCCTCAAACAGCTGCACCTACGGAGCTCCGCCGCACTTGACAGGACCTCGCCGTCGCCCCCATCGCTGGCCGCTGCATCGACCTGACTTGGACCAGAACTTCACCTGCTCGTCCGCATCCACGAGGTATCATCTTCAGCTCTCATTGAATCTGGATTCATCTCCATTAGGGCCCCCCGAGCTCATCGTTTTCCCTAGTGTTCTTCGCTGTTCGTTAAGGTGTTCTTCGTAGCACAGACCACCGAGCATCCTCTTGAATCTCTTCAGTGTTTATCCATTGCGGATGTCCTTTTAATGTCAATGCCCGCTTATTTTAGATCTGTATACCAATCTCCCCCATGTGCTGTCCGCCTGTTCTTCCACTGCTGTTTTTAGGTCATGAATATATTTCATTTATCTTCGTCCGTAGATCTTGCAGCCATGATTGTAATATGTGAAATCTGTTTATCCACACTTAGCAACATTTTCCAAGATAGTCTTGTCCACCTAACCCGCCACAGCATTGGTGGCTCTCTAATAAGTTATTTCGGCGGCTTAACACCTCACCATTATGCTGACCATAGCTGTCTTGGCTATTGAACGTTTTTCTAACCCGCCATACTCCACGCCTTCGCAGTTTAACCCGCCATTATGTCAAGAGCACCTTCGTCTTGTGATTGGGTCGGCTCTGGAGTCACCGAGCAACTTTTACTTGACTTCGTAGAGTCGGGTATCTTGGCGGCTCAGGACGTTATACACTGGCGGGTGCCTGGGCCAGAAATCAGACCGACTCCTAAGGAAGGAGAAGTTGTCGTGTTTACTGACCACCTCCTTCGTGGATTTAGCCCGCCCGGGTCAATGTTTTTCCGGGACGTTCTCCATTTCTTCAAGCTTCACCCTCAAGACATAGGTCCAAATTCTGTCACCAACATGTGTCAGTTCCAAGTGTTATGTGAAGTTTACCTGCAAGAAGAACCGTCTGCTGACCTCTTTCGTGACTACTACTACGTCAACCGCCAAACTGAAGTGGCGGCTGGGCCAAGTTTGGAGCTTGGCGGTGTTTCCATTCAGAGACAGAGAGATTTGCCGTATCCAGCAGCTCTCTTACCAAGTCACCCCAAGGACTGGAACAAGACCTGGTTCTGCTGCAAGGACACTTCTCCTGAAAAAGAGAATCCGCTGCCGGGTTACCGTCCTACCCGGCTTTGCTACACCGAACTCCCAGACCGGATGTCCGCCGCAGAGCGAGCAAAATATGCTCCGGAATTCGCAAAGATCAAGGCCTTATTGGCGAACGGCTTAACAGGCGTCGACTTAACCCGCTGCTGGGTTTCTTGGAAAATCTTGCCACTGAGCCGGCGTGACCGACTCATGCATGAATTTACGGGTGAACCCAATAACTCTCTCTGCTTCAATGCCACCCCTCTGACCGAACAAGACATCAATATTTCTGTCAAGTCACTTCTTGGCGAGAAACAAGAGATTTGCAACAAGACCGGGTTGAAGCCCTTTTACGCCAAGAACACGACTCCAGCTGTAAGAAACCCTTGTTCCACCAAATTGGTCAAATTTGTCTTTTATCTTGCTTCTTTTAACCTTCGCTGGCGGCTTATCTACAGGCCGGCTCTTCCTTCTGGAAGAAGAAGTATAACCCTCCTGTGAGGAGACCTAAGGTGAAAGCCCGCGGCCGTAAGAAGAAAACCGCCGTTCAAGAACCGCCTGAGGTTGATGACTCGGAGGTAAAACTTGACTCCCTTGGCCATCTCTTTATGCATCTTATTGACAACAATTATTCACAATAAGAAACGGAGACCAGCCATGCGGACGCCCCTGAGGTAAATTACATCTCATCTGATTCAGAAAACCTTTCACTAGAGAAAATACGGCGGGTCATCCGGAAAGTCCCATTTTCTCATCCTCTAGCTTATTTAGACCCCAATTTTCTTTTGAAAAAGCAACAGCACAACCCCCGACGTCAGACCCGGAGCGCCGGCTCTGAAGATCTTGTGGCCGGGTTATCCAATTCTCGGGCTCCGCGGAAACGGCCGGCTGAGGTACTCTTTTAACTAAGGTCAGTTTTAACAATCTTGCATTGTAACCTTACTCTGTGTTCTATTGCTTTAACTACTTTCAGGAAACGCCACCTTCGTCTGGTGACTCCACTGCCACTAAGCTGCCTCCTCTGAAGATCAACCCGGAGTGCGTACCTTTATATCTGTGTCATACTTTTTATCATCCTTGTCCTCTATGTAACAATCTTTTTGTTTTTCCAGGGCTCAAACAAAGCGAAGGAAAACTGGCGGGTCTGCCTCTGCTCCTCATGCCCAAGAGCCGGAGATTGCTAAGCCGGACTCTCCCACAACTCATGCTGAGCCCGCTGTAGCTATGAAAGATGCGCCTGAAGATACTCATCAGCCCTCTGAGCCGGCAGATCATGACATGGCAACTGACAGTCCTCCACAGGCCGATCCTATGCTGCCCAGCCCTTCAACAGACGTCGAAGACACAGCTCTTCCAGACGTTATCATCACTGGGACGGGTTTTCAATCTCCCAAACCTCATGTACTGACAAAGCACACCGGCAAGGCTGAAGCTTCCTCGCTTGAAAAACTTGATTTTGAATTCCCCGTGCTGGAGAAGTTAACTGTAGATGAGTTACATGCTGGTTATCTGAACCGCCTCTCCACAAGCCGGAACATGGAGCTCAATCTTGTTGGTTTGATGAAGAAAAAATACGAGGTACTCCTCCTGCTTTTCCTTATACCCTTATGTAGCCCCCAAGAGCTGGTTTAGTATTGCAAATGGTAGACCGGGTCTTCCAATCTATGTCATACTCCAAATAGCTTAGCCTGTAGCCCCCAAGTATCGGGTTAGTATAGATAGTAAGCCGATACTCAATTTGAAGAGTTGATCAATGGTAGCCCCCAAGTCCGGGTCAGTACAAAAATGATGAGCCGGAACTTCACTGGAAAACTTGGAAAGCGCCCTGTGTAGCCCCCAAGTGCCGACTTAACTTGACGAAGATGAGCCGGAACTTCACTGTAGATGTGTAGAGCGCCGTGTGTAGCCCCCAAGTGCCGGCTTACCTTTATGAAGATGAGCCGGAACTTCATTGTAGAATTGGAGAGCAAACACAGACATTAGCCCCCAAGTGTCAAGTATATTGCTTGCAATCTGCTTGAGACTTGTATCATAATTTCTTAGCCAATCATCTACTAATATCTTAACCTGGCGACTTACCCCTCCTGGGCGACTTTGTTTTTGTATAACACAGGAAGCTTTGGTTGCGGCTGAGTCTGATGCGACCCGCCTGAGAGAAAACGTTGCTTCGCAACAAACCGCCCGTGCTGAGGCGGAAGAAAAGTGGCGGGTTGCCGTCAAAGATCTTGAGAAGGTTCAGGCTGATTTCGCTGCCTTCCAGAAAACTGCTGAATCTGAGCAAGCCGCCCTGACCAAGCGCGCAGACGACGCGGACCAGCGGCTCAAGCTTGTATCAGAAGAGCTGCAAACTCTGAAGCGCCATATATCCAGGATGACTTCTGCTATCTTTGGTAAGTGTTGAAGACTTAGAAAATTTCTGTGCTTGGTTGAAAATCTTGTGGGGCGGCTTATAATGCCTAATTTATCTTGCAGGTCAGAGAAGCCGCCAATTATCTTCTGACAGCTTGTTGAAGTTGAAAGCAGTATACTCCTTGGCAGAACAGCTCTACTGCGGGACCCTTTGCACCATCAAGGCGATGTTGACTGAGAAGAGCATCCCCAAATATATGAAGGGAGTGATAGAACTCTTATCAACTCTGCCCAAACAAATCGAAGAGCTCAAACGATCAGCCACCAGGAAGGGAGCAATGGCCGCGCTAAGCCGGTCTTTGGTCTTTGCCCCTGAACTGATCGCAGAAGAGATGATGGACGGCTTTCCATCAAAAAAAGATGACGGCTCAGAATTCACAGAAGCTGATTACGCCAAGTGTATGAAGGCCTCCCGGGTGCTCGCATCAACGCTGGTTGATGAACTTGACATGTCAACGTACCAGGCGGCTTACAGCGAGGTCAGCAAAAGAGTGCGCGGCCCAACTTTTGAAGCCAGAGACTTGACTCCTGCACGCCGTAAGCACCTCTTTGCCCCTGAGATTGACCCGTCTCCCCTCTTTGACGAGGCCCAGTTTGAAGCATTAACAAACTGCAACTGGGACATGGACAATCTTCAGATCGAAGAGGTGGAAGACCCGGCGCAGCATGACCCGCCGACGAGCTGAACATGTTAATCCTGAGGGTGGAATGACCCGGCTCCTTGACCCGCCATAGCTAGCCGTGTACAAAAACTTAAGTCCGTTGCCTTTTAAGCTCTCTGGAGAGCTTTGTAATAGGTTTAGAAAAACTTGATTATCTGAGCCGTGCCATCGTGCACGTAGAAACTTTGCACAACTTGATGCATGTTTATCTGTCTTGTGCTCTGCTTATAATATCAGATTTCATGGTGGCTCATCTTAGGAGATAAACCCTGCAACAACAAACAAGACAGAATATGTTCTGTATTGCTGTGAGGGCGGCTTGAAAAAGCACAACCCGGAGATGTTAAATCTTTCCTGACCTTGCTTTTTCGAAAACTCATATGCCGATTCTTCTGGGTGGACTCGCTACTTGAACTCTTAACAGTACAGGGTCTCTATCGAGAGTGACCATCAATTCCTTTGAACGGCTTAGGGTCTCTAGGCGAGATTAACTGATAAGAGCGCAACGAACCAGAAAGAGACGCAGCAGGGTATGAGTACCCTTAGGGCCCATAAGCTACCTCTCACGTGACATAAATCCGTCATTTGAACCTTAAACAGTGCAGGGTCTTTAAAAGAGTAACTGTTTAAGAGTACGAACGGGCCACATAGCGGAGAGTCGGCAGCAGATGGGTGAGTTTGTCCTCGCTTTCCGTAAGCCGGCCCTCATGTGACAAGAGCCGCCGGTTTAACCTTGACCAGTACAGGGTCTCTAGCGAGAGTGACTGTCAAATATGTTTGAACAGCTCAGGGTCTCTAATCGAGATTAACTGGTAAGAGTTCGGCGGGTCACCTAGCGGAGCAACAGCAGCATACAGGCAGGTTTAACTCAAAACTTGCGGTGGCTGAAGAGCCGATCAAGAGGGTGTGTAAGCTAAACCTGGCGGGTTAGAAGCCCCCAAATGACCTTGTTGACGGAGTCAACTTTTTGGGTATATAACCCGGCCTTACAGTGGCTGAAGAGCCGATCAAGAGGGTGTGTAAGCTGAACCCTGGCGGGTTAGAAGCCCCCAAATGACCTTGTTAATGGAGTCAACTGTTGCACAATCTGAAGTGTAAAACAGGCAGAGGCCCCGGCTTGCAGGGATGCCAACTTTATTATATATATATATATGTGATATATACAATGATGATGTACAATGATGAGAGTCGATGACTCAAGTATAATAAGGCCGCAGATGAGCGATATTCCACGGCCTGTGGGTCTCCTGCCCAGAAGTGCGTGACTAGTCTCGTACGTCAATGAGATAGTATGACCCATTGTTGAGGTTTCTGCTGACCACAAAAGGTCCTTCCCATGGAGGAGATAGCTTGTGCGCGTCCGTCTGATCTTGAATCAGGCGCAACACTAAGTCGCCTTCTTGAAACGTCCGGGTCTTAACTCTGCGGCTGTGATAGCGACGCAGGTCTTGCTGATAAATCGCCGATCGAGCCACCGCCAGATCACGCTCTTCATCCAAAGCATCCAACGCGTCCTGACGTGTTGTCTCATTATCTGCCTCAACGTAAGCCGCCACCCTTGGCAAGTCATGACGTATATCACTTGGTAAGACGGCTTCCGCGCCATAAACCATGAAGAAAGGCGTATAGCCTGTTGATCTGTTGGGAGTCGTCCTGATGCTCCATAAAACTGATGGTAACTCTTCTACCCAACAATCCGGAGTTCGCTGTAGAGGAACCATAAGCCGGGGCTTGATACTTCTCAGGATCTCCTGGTTAGCACGTTCTGCCTGACCATTGGATTGTGGATGAGCAACCGCAGAAACGTCAAGCCGGATATGCTCACTTTCACAGAATGCTTGCATAGGCCCCTTGGATAGGTTTGTGCCGTTATCTGTGATGATACTATGAGGATAACCAAAGCGGTAGATCAGTTTTTTGACAAACTGAACCGCTGTAGCCGCGTCACACTTGCCGACCGGCTCATCCTCCACCCACTTGGTAAACTTATCCACCGCCACCAAAAGGTGGGTCTTCTTGTCTTTAGATCTCTTGAAGGGCCCGACCATATCAAGCCCCCAGACCGCAAATGGCTACGTAATTGGGATCATCCGCAACTCCTGAGCCGGCACGTGAGCACGTTGCCTGAACTTCTGACATCCATCGCACTTGAGAACCAAGTCTTCTGCATCCTTATGAGCCGTCAACCAGAAGAAACCATGCCGGAAAGCCTTAGCCACCAAAGATTTTGAGCCGGCGTGATGACCACAATCTCCGGCGTGAATTTCATTTAAGATCTCCTTACCCTCTTCGGTAGAGACACAACGCTGAAAAACACCGGTGACGCTGCACTTATGTAACTCGCCATTGATGATAGTCATGGACTTAGATCGCCTGATGATTTGTCTTGACAAGGTCTCATCCTCAGGTAACTCGCCGCGAGTCAAATACGCCAGGTAAGGCAACGTCCAATCAGGGATAGCATGCAGAGCTACCACCAGCTGCCCCTCCGGGTCAGGTATAGCCAGATCCTCCTCCGAAGGTAGCTTAACTGTCGGGTGATATAACACATCCAAGAAAACGTTAGGCGGCACCGGCTTACGCTGAGAACCCAGCCATGATAACGCATCAGCCACCTCGTTCTTGCGACGGTCAATATGGTCCACCTGGTAAACCTTGAAGTGACCAGCAATGACATCCACCGCCTGACGATAAGCCGCCATCCGTGCAACTTTGGAATCCCACGTGCCTGACACTTGCTGAGCCACGAGGTCTGAGTTGCCGAGGCATCTAACCCGGCTCAGATTCATCTCCTTAGCTACATGGAGGCCATGAAGCAAGGCCTCATACTCAGCTGCATTGTTAGTACAAGGAAACATCAACCTTAACACATAACAAAACTTGTCACCTTTAGGGGAAGTCAAGACAACTCCAGGCCCTGACCCTTCCAACTGCCTGGATCCATCAAAGTGAATTGTCCAGTATGTGTTATCCGGCTTCTCCTCAGGCGACTGACACTCTGTCCAGTCGTTTATAAAGTCCACCAAAGCTTGAGACTTGACAGCCGTGCGAGGCACATATTTCAGATTAAGAGGTCCAAGCTCCAATGCCCACTTAGCAATCCTGCCAGTGGCTTCTCTGTTTTGAATTATGTCTCCCAACGGGGCAGAGCTAACCACCGTGATCTGGTGTCCCAGGAAATAATGCTTCAGCTTATGATTCGCGATGAACACTCCATATATCAGCTTCTGCCAATGTGGGTACCTTTGCTTGGATTCAATCAAGACTTCACTGACGTAGTAAACCGGCCTCTGAACCGGATACTCCTTTCCTGCCTCCTTATGCTCCACAACAATCGCGGCGCTGACTGCCCTGTTGTTAGCCGCCACATAGAGGAGCAAAGGTTCCTTCTCAGCCGGAGCGGCCAAGACCGGCGGCTCAACCAGCTGTTTTTTGAGCGCCTCAAACGCCTCACCCGCTGCCTTACTCCAGACAAAGTTGTCTGTTTTCTTCATCATCTGATACAAAGGTATAGCCTTCTCACCCAGGCGGCTTATAAACCCGCTCAACGCAGCGATTCGACCCGCCAGGCACTGAACATCATTGATGCATGCCGGCTCAGACAGGGAAGTAATAGCCTTTATCTTATCCGGATTAGCTTCAATGCCACGCTCAGAGACTAGAAACCCCAAAAGCTTGCCTGCAGGAACTCCAAAGACACACTTAGCCGGGTTAAGCATCATCTTGTAGACCCGTAAGTTATCGAACGTTTCTTTCAGGTCGTCAAGTAGAGTCTCCTTCTTTCTTGACTTGACCACAATATCATCTACATAGGCATGAACATTGCGCCCAATCTGACTATGAAGACAGTTCTGCACACAACGTTGATAAGTCGCCTGGGCACTCTTAAGCCCAAAAGGCATAGACATATAGCAGAAAGCACCAAAAGGCGTAATGAAAGCCGTCTTCTCTTGATCTTTGACTGCCATCTTGATCTGGTGATAACCTGAATAAGCGTCCAGGAAGCATAAACTCTCACAACCCGTCGTGGCATCAATAATCTGGTCGATACGGGGGAGAGCAAACGGGTCAACTGGACAGGCTTTGTTAAGATCCGTGTAATCCACACACATACGCCACGTGTCGTTCTTCTTAAGCACTAGCACCGGGTTAGCTAACCACTCCGGGTGAAAAACCTCCACAATGAACCCTGCTGCCAAGAGCCAGGCCACCTCTTCCCCAACTGCTTTACGCCGCTCTTCATTGAAACGGCGAAGGAACTGCTTAATCGGCTTGCACTTAGGATCCACATTAAGGTGGTGCTCAGCGAATTCCCTCGGTACACCCGGCATGTCAGACGGCTTCCATGCAAAGATGTCCCGATTCTCACGGATGAATTCGATGAGTGCGCTTTCCTATGCGGGGTCCATGTTAGCCCCGATAGTGAACTGTTGTGATGAGTTGCCCGGAGTGAAATCCACCAGCTTGGTATCATCCGCCGCAAACTTGAGGGGCGGCTCAGATTCCGTGTTAGGCTTCTTGAGTGGAGTCATGTCTTCCGGGTCAACATTTTCCTTATAAAATTTGAGCTCTGCCTCCGCACAACTTGACTCTGCGTAAGCTGCGTCTCCTTCCTCGCACTCAAGAGCCGTCTTCCGATCACCATGCACAGTAATCGTCCCATTCAACCCGGGCATCTTGAGCTGCAAGTAAACATAACAAGGCCTAGCTATGAATTTGGCGTAAGCCGGCCGTCCAAACAGAGCGTGGTATGGGCTCTTGATTTTGACCACTTCAAACCAAAAAGACTCCACCCTGTAGTTGAATTCATCACCAAAAGCTACCTCCAAAGAAATATTTCCCACTGGATAGGCCGACTTGCCGGGTACCACACCGTGAAATACTGTTGAAGAGGGCTTAAGGTCCTTGTCAAGTAAGTTCATCCGGCGGAAAGTGTCATAGTACAGGATGTTGATGCTGCTGCCGCCATCCATAAGTACCTTAGTGAACATATATCCTCCCACTTGGGGGGCAACCACCAAGGCCAGTTGCCCTGGGTTATCAACACGCGGCGGGTGATCCTCCCTGCTCCAAGTTATGTCATACTCAGACCACTTCAAATACTACGGGAGAGCCGGCATGACTGCGTTAACCGCCCGCTTGCGCACCTTCCGGTCTCGCTTGTCAAGGCAAGTTGTAAAACCATGATACTGACCCCCGCTGAGCTGCTTCGGGTTACTCTAGTACCCCGATGGGTTATGCTGCTGCTGGCCTCCACTGCCAGTCTGCTGATGATGACCTCCTTGATTGCCTTGACCCTGGTAACCAGATCCTGACCCGCCAACACCGAAGCCGGCTCCTGACCCGCCAGGCCCTGAGCCGCCTGACGAACCGTTACCGCTATTACGATGCTGCTGAAGGCTGTAATCCCAGAACTGCCTCATAATACTACAATCCCTCCAGGTGTGACCTGCCGGCTTATCAGGCCGGCTGTGCTCTGGACAAGGTTTATTGAGCATCTCTTCCAAGTTGAAAGGAGTTTTACCCTTATTAAAGGGCGGCCTGAAATTTCCGTTGCCCTTTGCACGATTGTTCCCGGCGCTGGTGTTCGCCACCAATTCTGACCCGCCGTCCGGGTTCTTCCGCTTGCCAAGGTTGCCGTTTCCAGCCGCATTTTGATGCTGACCCTTGCCACTATTATTTTTCTTACCCTGACCTGATTTCTCATCATCAGAACCTGGGTCTTTCGTATTGTCTGAGTCGGCATACTTGGTGAGAGCCGCCATGAGCTCCCCCATGTCTTGACACGAGCGTTTGAGTCGGCCAAGCTTCTGCTTCAAGGGGGTAAAGTGGCAATTCTTCTCCAGAATCAAAACCGCTTGAGCCACCGTAATCTGTTCTGAGGAGTGAATGATGGTTGAGACCCACCGGACCCAGTGATGAGCCGACTCGTCCTCACGCTGCACACAATGATCCAAATCCACAATCGTCATGGGCTGCTTGCACGTTCCTTGGAAATTTTTGATGAATTTCGCCTTCAACTCAGCCCAGGAATTAATGGTGTTAGGTGGCAAACCCTTCAACCACGTGCGAGCCAGCCCCTCCAAAATCATGATGAAATATTTGGCACATACTGCATCACTGACATCCAACATCTCCATGGCCAGCTCATAGCTTTCAATCCAAGCCTCTGGAGGTAAGTCAGCAGTATAGTTTGGCACCTTGCGAGGACCCTTGAAATCCTTCGGCAGACGCTCATTCCGCAAAGCCGGCGCTAAGCACGGCACTCCCACAGCCCTGGAGGTTACTCCCCCTCCAACTGAGACGGAAGGTGCAACTGTGGGTTCCTAATGAGCCGCTGCCGCCGCCAGAGCCGCCGCCTCCCGTTGTGCCCTTGCCCGATCCACCAGCGCCTGAGCATCCAGAGCCGCCCGATCAACTCGCGGCGGGTTCCGGTGTCGATCACTGCTAGAAACCGCTGGTGACTCATAACGCCGGCTGTAGCTGCGGCTGGGGATGGGGGTTGAATGCACGCGAATCCGGCTGTAAGTATACTTCTCCTGCTGGGCCACCGCCGTCGGCAGGTATCCAATTGTGTTCCGCACCTCCTCTGCGAAAGGCGCCTCATCGGGGATGGGGATTGTACCAAGCCTGGTCGCAGCCGCCACCATGTTCTCCGCCGGGTTAGAATAATGACCCAGCGGCTTTGGGAAAGGCTGTGGCGGGTTCTGGTTCCGACGCGGCGGGTTAAGCTGCAGACGCTGAACCGCCGCCCGGCTTCCAGGTACTTCCGCCGTCCGGGTTATGGTCAAAGGCACATTCTGTCCCGTCCCTGGCGTGTTGAAAAGATTTCTTGCTTCATACTGATCTAGCAAGCGTGATTGATGCCTCATCCGATGAACCGCCGCTGCAGATTGCTGTTCTAACTCAAGGCGGAAGGCGTCCGCCCTAAGGCGTTCTGCCTCAGCATCCATCTGAGCTTCCAGTGCATTGATCTCCTGTTGGACTCCGGTCATCTGGGTCTTTAACCTCGTGATCTCCGCATTACGGGCCGCTTGGTTTTCAGCAGTGACCTCAGTCACCATCAGGGTTGTAAGCTCGTTCATTAGATCCAGAAGAACCTGAGCCGGCGGCCTGCCAGCCCCAGACCCGGTCGCACCGGTGGCTGAGCTACCCGGGGCCGGTGCTGAACCCGCCATGAAGACGGCAGCCCGGTTCGGCTGCTCGTAATCCTCCGGCTCCTGATATTCCGACTCGGGGTAAGACTCGACGTACCCCCCGAGCCCACCATTGTGAAGCTGATAGATCGATTCCATCTCTCCGCTCGAAGACCCATCCTCTGAGCCGATGAGAGTTTGTTCCCGCGACATAGAACCTTCAAGATCCATGCCCTGGGTGAAGCCGACGAAGACATGCTTCCTGCCCGGGTTAACACGGGCGGGTTGCACGCGTCGGGCGGGTTGCGCGCGCCGAGCCGGCTCGATGGTGTCGGTGCAGATGTCCGGCCCGGGTTCAGATCCACCGATCTTGCCGATGAAGACATGGATTCCGCCGAAGGGGACCCGGAAACCATACTCAATTGAGTCAGCCTCAGGGCCCCAGCCGGCGTCGTCGATGTAGAGCCGGCCGCGGCGACTCTTGGTCATCCTGCCAACCGCATACCCCTCGATCCCTGGGAGAGAGCCCTTTGAGAACTCAACACCACCGAGCGCTAGCCCCACGGTGGGCGCCAACTGTCGTGGTTTTGTCATGGCAGATGTCCGAAGACTTAGGTTCGAGGCCATCGCTAAGGCAGTGGACTCAAAGGGGTTGGTCAAGACGAGGGACACGAGTTTACCCAGGTTCGGCCCCTCAAGAAGAGGTAAAAGCCTACGTCCTGCTTGTGTTGTATTGATTGGAGTATCGATTACAAGGGAGCAGATTCGCTTGACGAAGTTCTCGATTCATTGGTTTTCTCTCTAAGCCGCCCCAGGGTCTCACCTTTATATAGGAGGTCAAGGCCCTGGGTTACACGAGTCCCAAACCGACTCATACTATGTAATCAATCCTATCTCTAAGCCGCCCTGTCGTCTTGGGCAAGCCGTCTCCGGGCGGCTTAGCCACCCGGGTCTTTGCATCGTCTTCTGTCTCTGGGCCTTCGTCTTGGCCCGTCTGGTAAGCCGCCACGCGGCCTGGCCTTCACCTTTCGGCCCGCCTTATGGATCTTGGCGATGAGCCGCCAGGTACGACCCGGCCCCTCCTGGGCGGGTCTTACCACGGGGTTATATCCCCAACACAAACAGCTCGGCGACTGACTTATTCATCCCTTGCATGTTATAGTTCATCACGAAACTCTTGTAGCTAGGTGGCAATGATTGAAGAACTCTGTCAGTGATCGCCTCCGGCGGAACGGGCATCCCTAACTCAGCAAGACGGTTTGAATACCCAGACATTCTGAGTATATGTTCACTGACAGACCCGTTCTCCTCCATCTTGCAAGCTTAGAACTTATCGGAGGTCTCATACCTCTCGATCCGGGTATTCTTCTCAAAGATAACTCTGGAGTCTTCCTTCCGTCTTGCACGTAACTTTTTCATAATCTTTTCTTCCAATACTGGAATTGTGTGGCCATCTTCTTAATAGCACACTTCTTGACTTTCTCCCGTTGCACATCTGTGAGACCCTCTGGTAGGGTGAAATGTTTCATGAGCGCCTCCCAAAGGAGATTTTTTGCTCTTGGGCTGACAAAAGAAACTTGGGGATCTTTTGGTTGATTCCATTCTTGAACGGTGATCGGGATTTGGTCCCTAACGATAACTCTGCATTGACGTATAAATTTGTCCGCATTCTGTTTAGGAGCAATCGGTTCGCCATCTACTCTGATTTGATCGATGTTGTACTTTACGCCTTGTTTCAACTTTTTTGTCGGGCCACGTTTAACCCTTGTCGAAGATTTGCTCGATCCGGAGGGCTAAAGGAAGAAAGATTCGTTAATATATACAAATCAATCAATACATCTGATGATCACCATAGGGCAAATTAATACCTCGCCGGACTCTGTTAAATGGACAAAAATTTCTTCGCCATCGTCATTGTCAGCTGGTTCACCTTCGTCTCTTGGTTGTTCTTCCTCAATTCCCTCACCGGATGGGTTAAGGTATTGTGAGCCATCATATACTTCATTCTCTTCATTTTTGGAGCGTATCAGGTCCTACATGGCATTCTCTTGATCACGGTCTCTGTCTCTACCGTCCATAGCTTAACTAATCCAGAACAAATATAAAAGAATTAGAATGCATTCAATAAGCAGAACTGGAGATATGCAAATCAATACAAGGCAATGCAACAATACGATCATATAATATCACTAATACATCATCAAATAATAGTATCACTAATACATCATCGAATAGTATCACTAATACATCATCGAATAATATCACTAATACATCATCAAATAGTATCACTAATATAGATATAGTTGACATCTCGCGGCGCAGGCGGTGGACACCCAAAGAGAAGGAATTATGACAGGATCATAGCTCGGGTGAGATCCCTGAAGAACCTGCCAGGTATTGGAGAACCTGGCGTCCAACGCAGCCATGTAGCGTTGGACGTGCTCGTCCTCTTCCCTGACACGGCGACGTACCACCTCTGCGGGGTCCGGCTCTCTCTGCACCGATAGTGGTCCACGCGACCGTCACCAAAGAACCTCCGGCTCGACGACGGGACCCTGATTCCTCACCAAGCTGGGCGCCCCGGAAGGCAGCACCTCCCAGTGCCAGCCCGGCGGAGCCCAGTCCCGGACATGGCACCTCTCAAGCAGGTTGTTGCCACCGAGTCGACGACGAGGATGTTGGCCGGGCATCGTCGACTCAACGGCTACGCTATGCAACTAAACATTTAAACATCTAAACATCATATATCTGCCTAATATAAAATCGTCGATATCATCGGGGACTCTCCCTCACCGACGATCGTCGGGGACGACTCTCCCTCACCGACGATACTACATTAAAAAAAACTAAACAATAAAAACAACTAAATTAACTACCGCTTAATCCTAAAGTCAAATTCTTACCAAATTTTATACAAACTACCGCTTAATCCTAAAGTCAAATTAACTACAACTTACTAAGCATCTACATATCCATTTAACAACTACATATCCATTTAACAACTACATATCCATTTAACAACTACATATCCATCTACCAACCGGCCCAAATTCAGCGCGGGAAGGGACCTTTAGTCCCGGTTGGATCCACCAACCGGGACTAAAGGTCTATTTTCTCTTTTTTTTTTGTTTCTCTAATTTCTGTTTTTATATTTGGAATAACTGTTAGATTATTTATAGTTTTTTAATGAATCTTTTTGCTTTAGGTCAAAACAATTACAAACTTTCTGTTAGTGCTAGTAGTTTTCAAATTTAAATAGTTTAAATTTGAATTCTTTTGAAATTTGTGTGAATCACTAGTTTGTGAATAACTTTAGTATAAAAATAAATTTTTGAGTGATTGTTTTTGTTGTTGTCTAATATTAGTATGTTTTATTATTATGTTAAATTTGTGAATTTTTAGGATATTTTAAATAGGTGTTTTAATCAAAACCAGATTCTGTTTAACTCTTTTTAGTTTTATACCTTCATTTGTTTTAATCAAAATCACTATTAATGAACTCTAAAAAGGTTGAAACTTGGCATGGTAACATCATTTCACCCACATACCAAGTGATAAAAATTTGAGAGGGTTACGGCAAAAACTGGATGCACTTCGTGTACAAACTGGACCATCTACTTCGAAATATGAGGGTTTCGGACGAAAACTCATGTGTTACAAAGGCATTTCATTTTTTTAAACTTATTTCAACTCCAGACTTTTTGTGCATTCAATATGAACCATTCTAAGCCACATCCTCAAATTTCAACACTTTCTAACTTCATTTGCTATTTTTCATCCATTTAATGAATTGTTTTGAGCTAAATGACCCTGAAATTAAAAAGCACTACAAATGAACTCTGAAAAGGTTGAAACTTGGCATGGTATCATCATTTCACCCACATAGCAAGTGGTAATAAGGTGAGAGGGTTACGGCAAAAACTGGATGCACTTCGTGTACAAACTGGACCATCTACTTCGAAGTATGAGGGTTTCAGACGAAAACTCATGTGTTACAAAGGCATTTCATTTTTTAAACTTATTTCAACTCTAGACTTTTTGTGCATTCAATATGAACCATTCTAAGCTACATCCTCAAATTTCAACACTTTTTAACTTCATTTGCTATTTTTCATCCATTTAATGAATTGTTTTGAGCTAAATGACCATGAAATTAAAAAGCACTAGAAATGAACTCTGAAAAGGTTGAAACTTGGCATGGTATCATCATTTCACCCACATAGCAAGTGGTAAAAAGTTGAGATGGTTACGACAAAAGCTGGATGCACTTCGTGTACAAACTGGACCATCTACTTCGAAGTATGAGGGTTTCGGACGAAAACTCATGTTTTACAAAGGCATTTCATTTTTTAAAACTTATTTCAACTCCAGACTTTTTGTGCATTCAATATGAACCATTCTAAGCCACATCCTCAAATTTCAACACTTTCTAACTTCATTTGCTATTTTTCATCCATTTAATGAATTGTTTTGAGCTAAATGACCTTGAAATTAAAAAGCACTACAAATGAACTCTGAAAAGGTTGAAACTTGGCATGGTATCATAATTTCACCCACATAGCAAGTGGTAATAAGTTGAGAGGGTTATGACAAAAACTGGATGCACTTCGTGTACAAACTGGACCATCTACTTCGAAGTATGAGGGTTTCAGACGAAAACTCATGTGTTACAAAGGCATTTCATTTTTTAAACTTATTTCAACTCCAGACTTTTTGTGCATTCAATATGAACCATTCTAAGCCACATCCTCAAATTTCAACACTTTCTAACTTCATTTGCTATTTTTCATCCATTTAATGAATTGTTTTGAGCTAAATGACCCTGAAATTAAAAAGCACTACAAATGAACTCTGAAAAGGTTGAAACTTGGCATGGTATCATCATTTCACCCACATATCATGTGCTAAAAAGTTGAGAGGGTTAAAACAAAAACTGGATGCACTTCGTGTACAAACTGGACCATCCCGGCTACTCACTAGAGAAGAAAAGTGATGACGGTGAAGCCAATCACATCCCAGAGTGGGATCTTGGGGTATAAAACTTTTTCTTCGCGTGTGTCCCTTGATTATTGCGCTGTAACCATGGACAATCTTCATCATTTAACAGGATGCTTGGGTCAGTCTTCACTGCAAAGGGAGGAATTTCATCAAACTTTTCATAATCTTTTGACATCTCTGTCTTGTCCTCCACTCCCACGATGTTTCTTTTCCCAGAAAGAACTATGTGACACTTTGGCTCATTGTATGATGTATCCGCTTTCTTATCTTTCCTTTTTCTCGGTTTGGTAGACATGTCCTTCACATAGAAAACTTGCGCCACGTCATTGGCTAGAACGAATGGTTCGTCTGTGTGCCCAAGATTGTTGAGATCCACTGTTGTCATTCCGTATTGCGGGTCTACCATTACCCCTCCTCCAATCAGATCGACCTATTTGCACCGGAACAAAGGGACCTTCAAATCACCTCCATAGTCAAGTTCCCATATCTCTTCTATGTAACCATAATATGTGTCCTTTTCCTTGGTGTTTGCCGCATCGTCAAAACGGACACCATTGTTTTGGTTGGTGCTCTTTTTATCTTGGGCGATCGTGTAATATGTATTCCCATTTATCTTGTACCCTTGGAAAGTCAATATAGTCGAAGATGGTCTCTTGGCCAACAAATACAAGTCATCTTCAACATTGTCATCATTCATGAGATGTGTTCGCAACCAACCGCCGAAAGCCTCAATGTGTGTACGTTGAATCCAGGGGTCAGACTTCTCCGGGTTCTTCGAGCGTATAATATCCATGTGTTTCTCGATATACGGGGCCACCAAGGTAGAATTCTGTAGAACTGCGTAGTGTGCTTGCGCCCAAGAATACCCGTCCCTACATATTATTGATTTTGGTCCAAGCGTGCCTTTTCCACGCAGTCTCCCCTCATGCCGCGATTGAGGAACACCAGTCGGCTTAATGTCAACACAAAACTCAATAACCTCCTCTGTTTCATGGCCCTTGGAGATGCTTCGTTCTGCCCTAGCACGGTTACGAACATATTTCTTTAAGACTCCCATGAACCTCTCAAAGGGAAACATATTGTGTAGAAATACAGGACCCAGAATGGCAATCTCTTCGACTAGGTGAACTAGGACGTGCGTCATAATATTGAAGAAGGATGGTGGGAACACCAACTCGAAACTGACAAGACATTGGACCAAATCATTCTGTAAGCTTAGTAGGATTTCCGGATCGATTACCTTATGAGAAATTGCATTGAGGAATGAACATAGCTTCACAATGGCTAGTCGAACATTTTTTGGTAGAAGCCCCCTCAACGCAACCGGAAGCAATTGCGTCATGATCACGTGGCAGTCATGAGACTTTAGGTTCTGGAATTTTTTCTCTGTCATATTTATTATTCCCTTTATATTTGACGAGAAGCCAGACGGGACCTTCATACTGAGCAGGCATTCAAAGAAGATTTCCTTCTCTGCTTTGGTAAGAGCATAGCTGGCAGGACCTTGATACTGCTTTGGATGCATGCCGTCGTTTTCGTGCACACGTTGCTAGTCTTCTCGTGCCTCCGGTGTATCTTTTGTCTTCCCATACATGCCCAGGAAGCCTAGCAGGTTCACGCAAAGATTCTTCGTCACGTGCATCACGTCGATTGAGAGCGGCCCTCTAGGACTTCCCAATATTCTAGCTCCCAAAATATAGATTTCTTCTTCCACATGGGTGCGCGTCCCTCATCGTCAGTCGGAACAGATTGTCCGCCAGGACCCTTTCCAAATATTACTTTAAATCCTTGACCATATCAAGTATGTCATCACCAGTACGGAGGACGGGCTTCTTCCGGTGATCTGCCTCACCTTTGAAATGCTTGCCTTTCTTTCTTAAAGCACGCTTGGTCGGAAGAAATCGACGATGTCCCAGGTACACATTCTTCTTGCATTTGTACAAATATATACTTTGAGTCTCATCTAAACAGTGCGTGCATGCAAGGTATCCCTTGTTTGTCTGTCCTGAAAGGTTACTAAGAGCAGGCCAATCATTGATGGTTACAAACAGCAATGCTCGCAGGTCAAAGTCCTGTTGTTTGTGCTCATCCAACACACGTACACCTTTTTTATTCCACAGCTGTAAAAGTTCATCAACTAATGGCCTTAGGTACACATCAATGTCGTTGCCGGGTTGCTTAGGGCCTTGGATGAGCACTGGCATCATAATGAACTTCCGCTTCATGCACAACCAAGGAGGAAGGTTATAGATACATAGAGTCACAGGCCATGTGCTATGCTTGCTGCTCTGCTCCCCAAATGGATTAATGTCATCTGCACTTAAACCAAACCATAAGTTCCTTGGGTCATCTGCAAAGTCCGGCCACTCTCTCTCGATTTTTCTCCACTGCGACCCATCAGCGGGTACTCTCAACTTCCCGTCTTTCTTACGGTCTTCTTTGTGCCATCGCAATGACTTGGCATGCTCTTTGTTTTGGAACAAATGTTTCAACCGTGGTATTATAGGAGCATACCACATCACCTTGGCAGGAATCCTTTTCCTGGGGCGCTCACCTTGAACATCATCACCAGGGTAATCGCGACCGATCTTATATCGCAATGCATTGCATACCGGGCATGCATTCAAATTCTCGTACTCGCCGCGGTAGAGGATGCAGTCATTAGGGCATGCATGTATCTTCTGCACCTCCAATCCTAGAGGGCAGACAACCTTCTTTGCTTCGTATGTACTGTCAGGCAATTCGTTGTCCTTTGGAAGCTTATTCTTCATTATTTTCAGCAACTTTTCAAATCCCTTGTCAGATACACCATTCTTTGCCTTCCATTGCAGCAATTCCAGTGTGGTACCGAGCTTCGTGTTGTCATCTTTGCAATTTGGGTACAACCCTTTTTTGTGATCCTCTAACATGCGCTGCAACTTCAACTTCTCCTTTTCACTTTCGCAGTTTCTGTTTGCATCAGCAATGGCCCGACCAAGATCATCAGCGGGCTCATCTGATGCCTCAGCTTCTTCTTCTTCATTCTCTTCCCCCATTGTAGTACCATCATATTCAGGACACCCAGGATAGTTGTCGTCATCCTCTTCTTCTTCATTCTCTTCCATTAGAACCCCTCTTTCTCCGTGCTTGGTCCAACAATTATAGCTGGACATGAAACCGGACGTAAACAGGTGGACGTGAATCTGTTTTGAGCTAGAGTAAGTCTTATCATTAATACACACACCACATGGAAAACACATAAAACCTTCCCGCTTGTTTGCCTCAGCCGCACGAAAAAAACTCTGCACGCCATTAATGAACTGGGGAGAGCGTCGGTCATCGTACATCCATTGCCGGTTCATCTTCATTACACATCACCGAAAAGACCAAATTAAATACAAGTTCATACATAAAGTTCATACACACTTATTTTCATAAAACAACATACAACTATCTAGCTAAAACATTTAAATGCAATAACAAATGCGATCAAAATCGCAACTAAGCTAACAATTGATCCAACAGCATAATGATACCAAGCCTCTTTATTAATGGCATATTTTCTAATCTTTCTAATCTTCAAGCGCATTGCATCCATCTTGATCTTGTGATCATCGATGACATCGGCAACGTACAACTCCAATTTCATCTTCTCTTCTTCAACTCTTTTCAATTTTCCTTTCAAATCTTCATTTTCTTTTTTAACTAAATTTAACTTCTCGACAATAGGGTCGGTTGGCATTTCCGGTTCAACTACCTCCTAGATAAAAATATCTATGTCAACTTGATGGGCATAATTGTCACTAACACGAAATGCAACAAATAGTTATAAAAGAGAATATACCACATCCGAATCGTAAACCGGACGAGGACCAACGGGCACGGATATCATAACCATGGCACTATATATAACAACAATCATACAAGTAAGAAAATTATGCAAGTAAGTATCTAAATCATACAAATACGATTTTTTTTTTTACAAAAAGGATAAGAACACAAGAAGAGGCTCACCAAGTTGGTGCCGGCGACGGGACGGTGTGGGCGATCGACGGTGGTTAGGACGGGGACGGGAAGGCACACTAAGTAAACCACACCTACACATATGCAAACTAAGGAGTTAATTTAAGCTCAAATTGCATATAAATCAAAAAAAACTACCACATAATTACATCCAAACTAAAACCCACAAATCACTATACTTATAAAGCATTGCACGAGTAGATCTAGCAATAAGAGATGAAAGGACAAAGTTGCTAACCTTTGTGGACACTTGGATGGATTGGGGTGCCTCAAATCTTGACAAATCTTGGCAAAAATGGAGGGCTGAGCTCGAACTAGGGGAAGAACAGAGAGGGGAATTCGAATGGAGAAAACAGAGAAATGGAGTCAGGCTGGACGAAGGGTTTATATAGGGAAAGCTTTAGTCCCGGTTGGTTATACAAACCGGGACTAAAGGTCCACCTATAGTCCCGGTTTGTGATACAAACCGGGACTAAAAGGGCTCGTGGGGCCCCAGGCTGACACCAGTCTGCCACCACCCCTTTAGTCCCGGTTTGTGATACAAACCGGAACTATAGGTCTCGAATGAACCGGGACTAATGGTGCCCGTACACCCCGACCGCTCCTAGCCGTTGGAACCGGGACTAATGGCCACATTAGTCCCGGTCCAAAGCCAAACCAGGACTAAAGGTTGAAAGGGAAGGCATGTTTTCTACTAGTGTCGGTATCTTTATACCTAGTTCAATCTCGTTACCGGCAAGTCTCTTTACTCATTCCATAATACAAGATCCCGTGGCTAACCCTTTAGTCACTTTGCTTGCAAGGCTCATTGTGATGTTGTATTACCGAGTGGGCCCTGAGATACCTCTCCGTCACACGGAGTAACAAATCCCAGTCTTGATCCATGCTAACCCAACAGACACCCTCGGAGATACCTGTAGAGCACCTTTATAGTCACCCAGTTACGTTGCGACGTTTGATACACACAAGGTACTCCTCCGGTGTCAGTGAGTTGCATGATCTCATGGTCATAGGAACAGATACTTGACATGCAAAAAACAATAGCAATAAACTGACACGATCATATGCTACGTTTATAGTTTGGGTCTTGTCCATCACATCATTCTCCTAATGATGTGATCCCGTTTATCAAATGACATCTCATGTCCATGGCTAGGAAACCTTGACCATCTTTGATCGACGAGCTAGTCTACTAGAGGCATACTAGGGACACATTGTTGTCTATGTATCCACACATGTATTTGTGTTTTCAATCAATACAATTATAGCATGGATAATAAATGATTATCATGAACAAGGAAATATAATAATAATCACTTTATTATTGCCTCTAGGGCATATTTCCAACAAGCATGATGGATTCAGACGACGAGTACTTCTACAACAACATTAGGGAGTTGTCCTCATCATATGCTGGATCGAATATGTACATGAAACGACGATGATGCAGGTGGTCCGGGTAGACACAGAATGTGTAGAGGCACATGCTCTTAGTTTCAAGGGATTAATCTAGGGAGATCGTGTGTTGAAACAGAAGAGAGCACGGGGGCATTTGACGTTAGCGACGACTACTTCTGCCTCGAGTCCCTATTTGCTAACATTTTTTGCCAACGCTTTCGAACGTAGAAATATTTTTGATCGCCTCTATGATGGTGTCCGGGCCTATGATAACAACTTCATCTTGAAAAAAGATGCCGCTGGAAAAATTGAAATCTCTTGTTACTAGGAGCAATGTTCAGGAAATCGCTAACTATAGTTTCTTGATAGCTTGAGAGTAGCGATTAATCGGTGAATCAGCCCGGACCTCACCAACTTGGACGACGGGCGTCCCCGGACCTCGCTTAGAATAGATAGAGTGGATGGCGATTCCACCATGTTCTTTGAGCGTAGAAAGCGGCCAACCAGCGAATTCATGGTATCGAGGAGAACAAAACAGACCGGGCAATCAGGACGTGGCGGAGGTATACAATGTGCTTGGCCTTTTTTCTAGCAAAAAAATAAAAGTTGAATTTTAGTGGTGGCCCGGTGATAGAAACAAGTTGTTTTTTTCTAGCCTTCACCACTCACCCGTGGCGATACGTGGCGATAAAGAAGGATCTTATTTCGTTGTCACCCGTATCACCGGATTTGAGCCGGCGGGTTCGGTCCTCCTCAGATAATCTCTCTCTCTCTCTCTCTCTCTCTCTCTCTCTCTCTCTCTCTCTCTCTCTCTCTCTCTCTCTCTCTCTCTCTCTCTCTCTACCTCTCTCTCTCCCTCCCTACCTCTCTCTCTCTCTCCGGAGCTGTGAAGGTCGGGAACATTGGGGACTGACGGTAATGGTGAGCCACAAGCCGAAACGAGTGTGCCACATAGCTATAGGGTTAGACGGTCGGCTAGAATAATGGAATTGTAGTACGCCGGCGAAGGCATGCATGTTTGTGAAAACGAATCGTGGCCGGAGGCGATGGATGTATCATTACCGGGGCCATTTGAGCTTCTGAGCATGGTGGATGGCGGGTGGTGTGACTGTAGGTGCAGACTCACAGAGATCAGGCGACTCTGTCACCGGTGAATGCTCAAATCTGAAGGCCGGGAAGAATCTGTCCGGAGCGAGGGAGGGGGCGTGATCATGTTCCGAATGACGTTTTTATTAGAAAAGAAAGAAGAAGATTGGCCATTTGAGGACGACTTCAGCATGCATGCTCTTGGGCGGCGAACCAGCAAATTCGTGAGATCTATCGAATCTAAGAGAAAAAGAACCACCCTTTTTCATATAGCGAGTCTGTTCTAATTAATGTGGAGAGCTAATAAACGTGTCAAAAAAAGAGGGTACAAAAAAAAGGGTCAAAAAGGAAGTAAAAAATAGAGGATTCCTCATCAACAACAACAAAATTAGGGCGACCAGCAGGGGGCAAGAAGCTATATATGTATGTACAGTGGATGCATGAAGAGAGAAATGTGACGAAAATCATCAAAAAAATAATAATGTGGCGAACAAAAGATCCCTAGCTATTCCGGAATCTAGATGGAGTGGGTTACATGTCCGTAAACTCACGCAATGCTTAACTTAGCACTAATTCATGCATGGCGCGTCAAATCAAATCGAAATCAAATGGGTATGGCTGCGCGTCAAATCAAATCGAAAAAAGGTAAAAAAAAAACTTCCTTTCGACCGAAAACGAAAATGCGTCTCGCCTATAGATGGATGGATGGATGGATGGATGCGGAGAGAGAGAAAAAAAAGGTGTAAAGACACCTTGCTAGTACAGGACGAGGATGCCACCCGCGTACGATGGCTCACGTAACCACCGATCCTAATACGCCTAGAATATCGGGAATGAGGGAGTACAATTCTGT
This sequence comes from Elymus sibiricus, assembly GCA_039707655.1. Taxonomy (NCBI): domain Eukaryota; kingdom Viridiplantae; phylum Streptophyta; class Magnoliopsida; order Poales; family Poaceae; genus Elymus; species Elymus sibiricus. The sequence goes on from CM077663.1 coordinate 62,552,875, forward strand.
TTCCATAGCTAGCCCAGTATGATCTATACATACTTTCTCCTACACGCGAGGAGGGACGAGTGCCTCAAATTGCGATCCTCCAGGCTCCAGCGGTCGCCGGCGCCTCCCGCACGGCCGTACCGCGCCGGCCCCTCGCGGCCTCACCTTCTCCATCTCCGCCTTCAATCCCCTCGCCGGCAGGTTTCCCGTCGCAGCTCTGTCCCGCGGCCGCACCACCGGAGACAGCACCGGAGCAACCTACAAGGAGTTGGTAAGCCTACTTCCGATTGTTCATATTATCGACTGCAAGATGCCCTGATGTATTGTTCTGCCCGGCTGCCCTCATTAACCCTAAATCCCCAATGCCCAAGCCCAAGTCCAAGTGTTACATTACTTGTTTTATTAATTGTTATTGCGCTGCAGATATTTTCGGAATCCCCAGCTTATTTCTGTTTTTCCGCTTGTGTTTGTTGTAATTGTAGAATTATTACGCACACTTGAAACGTTTGATCCAACTGCAATGCTGTGATTCTCAAAAAAATAAAAAAAATGCAATGTTGTGAATCAATTAGCTGTTTTTCTTTTTGACAAGCGCGCCCACCATCCGACTTCTTTCTGGTCTGCCAATGCATCGAGCGGTTTTACCATGTCCACTCTTCTGTTACTGCAATACTCCCTCCCTGTTTCGTGTGAATTCATCAGTTTCTTATGCTCGTTTAGTGTTACTTTTGTTGTACAATTGTCGAAAATGAAGAGACAAGTATTTTGTTTATGTAAGACAATTAATTGTTTTTCCCAACTATTTGTATTTGCTAACTCTAAACATATATGGTGAGCTATAATATTTCTTGTAACACCTACTTATATTGTTCTTTTCGGTAAGCCGTGTACTATATGTGATGCTGAACTTCTTTTTTTAATATGGCACAGGAACTCTGAATTTTTTTTGCTCTGCCGTAGGCACCGAAAGCCATGCCGATGTTGCGTCGAGTGCAGCCTCGCACGTGTGACAGCGAGGACCGCCTTAGCGCGCTCCATGACGATCTGATCCTCCTCATAGTAAGCAGGCTGGACACCAGAACAGCGCTCTCCATGGCTGTCCTTGCCAGACGTTGGGTTCACATTCCGCACGAGCTGTCAGCCCTCGACTTTAGGGTGAGCGACATACTCCCGCCGGAGTATGAACGGACCGTCGCCCTTCGCCAGTGTAACTTGCCGCATGACGCCACTTTGGCCGGGATACTTGATAGTCTCAAGGCGCAATGCGAGATCGACACAATGAGGTCATTTGCCGACGGAATCACGAGGTTCTTGGAAGCAGACAGTGGTCATGACCGGCAGGTGAAGACCCTCCGTCTCGAGTTTTTTCAAACATACGATAGCATCTACGTGGACCGCTTGATCAATGTTGCGGTCAATGCATGGGGGGTCGAAGATCTGGAGGTTGTCGTCAGGCGATCGCTCGGTGCTGATCAGTCGCTGACATATAACTTCCCCCACAACTGCCTCAACCTTCGATCGCACCTTCGCACCCTGACGCTGGGCAAGTACTGTGCACTGCCACCGCTGCATGGCTACAACATGCTCACCAAGTTTGTCCTGTGTGACATGTCTGCTTCCACGCCCGTCGACGTGTACGAGAGGGTGTTCAGAGACTGCACCGTGCTGCAAGTGCTTCACCTCAGATCATGTTGTTGTGCACATACCACTCTGGTGGTGGACGCGCCGTGTTCACATATCAGGGAGCTCGTCATGGAAGAGTGCTCGTTCTTTGTGATCGAGCTGCGCGACCTCCCAATGCTTGTCCGCCTGGCATGTTGCTTAACCGACACTTCAAATATTCTATTTGGCTCGGTTCCGAGCCTCATGGACACTAACCTCTCATTCTCTCTAGAGGATGATAGTATAGTGGCGGCACGGGGGAGAGATGAGTTTGACTCGTTCCTCGGTATGTCCCCTACCATGGTGAACCTCGTCATTCGATTTACTGGGCGGAGAAGATGGATTCGGGCCAGTCGTCCGGAGAGGAAGTTGCCACACCTGAAAAGGCTCCTTGTCGCTGACCTGCCTTCAAATTGGGATATCTCATGGACACGTGGCCTCCTCATGGCCTCGACATTTCTCGAGGTCCTGCACATCCACGTGCCTCAGTCAGAGACGGAGCCAGATTACCTGCGCGGAATGAATTGGTTGAAATCACGCAATGAGTTTCGACACCATCATCTCAAAGAGCTGGTCGTGATTGGATTCACGCAGCGTAACATATGGCTTTTGAAGTATGTTGTAAGGGTGTGCACATCGTTGCAATGCGTTGTTTTGCTAAAGGATGGCCATGTTCGGTACAACGGACTCTGGAAATGGCGGATGGTTGGGCAGCAAACATGTCCGTGGAGCGATGATGAAAAAATGGTTGTGAGAAGAATGATAAAAGAATTTGGGCTCATGCCTCTTCCTGAATTGATCTTGGGATGATGTCTTTATTTGCTGGTATGTACACATTGTTATTGAACCTAGAGGGATCTTTTGATCGATGGGAAAATATGTTTGTCCTCAGTTTAGTTTCATTCGATTGATGTCCATTGTCCAATTCTCAAAACTAAATAGTAGTATAGTTTCTGGGAGTGGCACGAAGAGTATGTCAACATCCTTGGACGCCTGCAATCTCTCAAGCTTTAATGGTACGTACAAGACAATGTAACTCCACAGCCACGTATTTACGAACATGGCACATCCCAGGCAGGAACAGCAGGCACTAGTACGTATCATCCTGGTGCTGTGTATGGTTAATCTGATGGCAACATTCATGATCATCAACTGGCAGTGGCGGAGCTGACATCTAAACAATAATTTTACTCCAGTTTTCTATGTATAGTGTTATATGCATGAATAAGTAAAACCCTATACCCTGTTTGGATCCTTTTTTTCACCTTGTTTACAGACTTTTTTTCACTGCCTTTGGGGATTTCCTAGACTTGACGCGTGTGAAGCAGTTCAAGATTGGTTCACGTCGTCCTCTCTCCGTCTTTCTCGAAGACTCCCGATTGCTCAGCCTCCACCGCCCTGCCGCCCACCGCTTCATCTACCCCCGCTCCACCGCTCGTACGCCCTTATAAAAGGGATCTCTTCCTTGACCTTCGACTGCCCTCTCTTGATCTCACCAATGTGCCACATGCATCCTCCAATTTCTGGTGGCGCAGTATCCGTCCTTCCCGGCCTCTCCGAGGGCCGTGCCATGCTGGAGCCCTCGCCAATGTACCTCGAGTAGCCCTCGCCGATGTACCTCGAGTAGTCTTTCGCCAGTTGTGTCCTGACCTCGCGCCCATCCAGACTACTCGCGTCCTATCGTCCAATGCTAGAGATTCTTTGTCGAGGTTGGGGCTAGGAGGCGCATCAGCTCCCAGTCAATTCATCGTTGCATCAAATACAAGACCCGAGTGCACGACAGCAACGGCGGCATGCCAGAGGCCACAGCCACCTCCGATGCACCGTGGCCACACCACACACCGGCAAGATTCGTGTGGTGAGCCAAGTCTTCACGCGACATTGTAGTCGAGGCGGCATGATACTAACAGCATAATAACTGATCTTACACCTGCTAAGTTCTTTTTTACTGCATGTGGAGACATGGATTCCCGAGGATTGTTCAAGTGCATTCAGTGTTATTTGCTAACAGATGGAACACATGATAGCCGAGGCCACAATGAGCAGGCGAGTCTTATTATCTTGCATCGTCGTTATATCTCATGCATTGCATATAGCTATATGGTACAAAACATGCAACAAAAGTGCTACTTTCTTTTATTTCCTTTGTATCCTCTAATTTCTTATCAAAGAAAAGAACCACATATTGTTACTTCAAGAGGCAAAGATCTCAACACTATAATAGATTCATTTTTCATTTTTGACATAATCAGCTGTGAACTTGGCAGCCCCAAGCTTCGCACAAGTATGTTCTGTTGTCCACAGAAGAGTACAATAAGGGTGACTCCAGGTACGTCACCAAGGACACCGCTACAGTCACCGCCGAAGGAATCACAGCTGATCTAGAAGACCCTGCCTTGCTGTCTGCAGTGATGCCTTTTCATCTTATTTATGATCTTTTATATGAAGTACCATCAACAATTTCCTTTGTTTTCTTGTGTAGTAATATGTGATATGCATTTTCAGACTTTATGGGTCAAGTCAATCTTTTTAGTTAGATGTCGTTAGTGTTGTTCAGTCATACATGGTTCTGGAATGGGCTTAACTGCTTAAGCCTCACTCAGATTTTGGACATGATTATTAAGTCCTTTCTTTCATTAAGATCTGAGGTCCTGTTCCCAATGACAGTGCATGATCGTCCTCTGAATTAATATTCATGAGAGTTCACAATTTTATTTTGTTGAACCATACAACTTCGGCATTTGATGAAGACATGCAACTGGTAGATGAATCAACAGAGTATATATTTGCAGTGTTGCTCAGGCACGCAAGTAGTGTGGTCCTTTTGCTTGCGGTAAAATTAGTGTTGTATTTGCCTGGTATAAGAGTCGGGAATGATAGTGCAATGCCAACAAAATGCAGAATCTATGGAAAAATGGAATCGGTTTTCATGTGTTTTCTCATGGATAGTATCTCAGTTTGCTTTCCAACAGCATATCTATCTCATAAGCTATTTTCATCAGGCTCGGCGAACAACTTAAAGAGTTTGGCTTACTTGGAACACCATATTTAATTATTTTTTTGAAATTTTTTTTATTTTTTTTTCTTATGATTTTCGAATCTTTGAAATATTTGACAATTTAATCTCTAATCACCCCTCCTCACTGCTCCACACTCATTCCAAATCATCTAACTTCCCGGCCGGTCACCCATCCTCTCACTACTCCAGCCCCAGCACTTAACTTTCAGGTTCTATCTCCCCTAGTTTCCAAGTCTGCACTTGTTGTTTTCCTGACAATAGTAAGCTATCAATCCTATTAACCCTTAGGTCTTGATGTCACATGATTTAATTTTTTGAACTCCAAAGAATTATTAAAATAAACAACAATGATTAATTTAAAAATTCAAAAAAAGGAAAAAAATCAAAAATTATCAAAAATCAAAAAAAATCAAAAAATCCAAAATAATACAAAAAGGTCAAAATAAAATAAGTAATAATAATATTGAATTTCAATGAAAATAAAATTATTATTATTATTATTTTGCCATTTATTCATTTAAAATGACATAATTAATACCTTTAAATCTGTAAATCAAAATTCGACAAATAATATATCCATTATTATCAGAAAAATATGAGCATGATGTCACACGCTTCACAGTTTGAGTTTGAAACTATTATTCTAAAAAACAATAATTATTTAGTAACACTAATATTTATTGAATAAGTAGTTTGACCATAGTTTGACCAATGTTTGACCAGAGTTTGACCACTGTTTGACCAGAGTTTGACCACATTTCATTTTTTTAAACTTATATTAACTGAAGAATTTTTGTGTGTTCAATATGAACCATTCAAAGCCACATCCTCAAATTTCAACCCTTTCTGACTTCATTTGCTATTTTTCATGTATTTAATGATTTTTTGAGCTAAATTAGGCCGAAATTGAAAAGCACTACAAATGAACTCTGAAAAGGTTGAAATTTGACATGGTATCATCATTTCACCCAAATAGCTTGTGCTAAAAAGTTGAGAGGGTTATGGCAAAAACTGGATGCACTTTGTGTATAAACTGGACCATCTCTTTCGAAGTAACAGGGTTTCAGACGAAAACTCAGCTGTTATAAAGACATTTCATTTTTTTAATCTTATTTCAACTCCAGAATTTTTGTGTGTTCAATATGAACCGTTCAAAGCCACATCCTTAAATTTCAACCCTTTTTGACTTCATTTGCTATTTTTTCATGGATTTAATGATTTTTTGAGCTAAATTAGCCTGAAATTAAAAAGCACTAAACCCAGGACTTAAAACGTCCGAAAACCCTAAACCCGGGACTTAAAACGTCCGAAACTCTATTATAAACAGTAAAATTAAAGGTTCAAACCCTAAAACCTAACCCTAAACTTAGAAATCTAAACCCTAGCCCCTAAACCCTAAAACGTCTAAAACGTCCAAAAACTCTATTTTCCCTTTGGAATTTGGCGATTTTAAAAAATTGTCGAAACAGAAAACTTGTTGTTTCTTCGGACAAATCTTTTTTTTCTGCAAATTTTGATATATTATTTGTATTTTTCTGAATTAGAATGATTTAGTTATGATTTTTCTAAGATTTAGGGGCTCGCAGCCCCCCCCCCCCTAGTCCCGGTTGGTATCTCCAACCGGGACTAAAGATTGACCTTTAGTCCCGGTTGAAGACACCAACCGGGACTAAAGGGCTGGGAAAAAATTTTGAAAAAAAAAATTGATTTTTTTTTAGTCCCGGTTGGTATCTCCAACCGGGACTAAAGGGGGGGCCTTTAGTCCCGGTTGGAGATACAAACCAGGACTAAAGGGGATCGTGGGGGCCCCAGCTGACACCAGCCTGCCACCACCCCTTTAGTCCCGGTTTGTATCACAAACCGGGACTATAGGTAGCAAATGAACCGGGACTAATGATGCTGAAATCAAACCGGGACTAATGGTCACATTAGTCCCGGGCCGTAATCAAACCGGGACTAAAGGGGCGGATGAAAGGTCAGTTTTCTACTAGTGAAGGCCAAAGGAACGAAAATTAGAGCCTAATATCTGAGAGACTTAGAGGATAACATAGGAACAAATCCCTCCACCAAGAGCCAGGAGGAATCAAAGTGGAAGTGCTTGATCATGCTAAGCGTGTGGTCCCCAGAGTCCACAACAAGGGGGGTATGCTCAGTGCCAACGATGGGAAGGGCCAAAAGAGAGACACGCGGGAAAAGAGCTTCCCAGGCACAACATGACAGTATACGGTCCAGCACCGACCGAACTGGGCAAGCTTGTCTTTTATCCCACGTGAAGCGTCGAGCCCCGACTGGTGAAAATCATGCAGAGAAAACGAGTTGATGAAATCGCTAAAACAAGTAGCCCTATGACAGTCAAAGTTATCGTTATTTTTATCAGCTGGAGCTCGGATGAGATTAAAATCACCCACAGTGATAAGAGGGGGCATAACAGACTCTAATTTGTTAGAGAGCTCATCGATAAAGAGAGTAGACAGAGAGTGATTAGCAGGGCCATACACGACTATTAATTCTCACAACTTATTAAGAGATTGTGATAAAGGAATAGACTAGCAAAGAAAATTCCATGCTCAAACGCAACCACGTCAAAAAGCTCTAGACTGACCCCAACCAGAATACCCACAAAGTGACTAGACGCAAGAGCCCATCTCCAGGCAAAACGGTCAGGGCCAGCAATGGAAGAGAGTTCATGTGGGGAGAAAGGGGATTTCAAAGTGTCCCGAAGACAGATAATATCAATGTGTGAATCCCTAACAAAGTCACGGAGCTTGTTTCGGCGTCCCCTAGCCTTGAATCTCCGGATGTTCCAGAATATAATTTTCATCGGAGGGAGACGTTTTTGATACGTACGCTCAACCTGCTAGGCGCTAAGTAGGATTTAGATTATTATTTTTGCGCCGCCCCGTACCCCTCTGAGTCGGCTGATGGCAGCTACCATCTACCCAGGGGGGGAATGGAGCCTTGGGGGTCAAGTGACCGGGCCTGGCCACTACCATCCGGAGCAAGGGTTGCAGGATTAGCAAGCTCCGGAGGAGCGACCGGTGCTGCAACGGCCTTGGCAGCATCACGAGCCTTAGCCAGCTCCGCTTGCGCGGTTTCATTGGCCCGAATGAGAAAAAGGATAGAAGGAACCCATGCTAGAATCTAGAATAAAACCCAAATCGGAGGCCACTCCTAATAAATGATCATCAGAAAATTTCTACAGAACAGTGTGGATAGGAGATTTGGGGGATTGATACATCTCCAACGTATCTATAATTTTTGATTGTTTCATGCTAATATATTATCATTCTAGGATACATTTTGGGCATTTGTTTACCAATTTATAATATTTTTGAGCACTAACCTGTTGACCCAGTGCCCAGTGCCACTTGCTATTTTCTGCATGTTTTTGACTTTTCAGGTTTACAGTACCAAAAAAAGGTTCAATTGCCATGAAACTTTTTGATAATTTGTTCTGGACCATAATAAGACCTGAAAGCTTCGGGGGGAGGCCGAGAGAGCCACGAGGGGTCCACAAGCCAACGGGGCACGCCACCAGCGGGCGCGTCCTGATGGCTTGTGCCCCCCTGGGCTGCCTCCCGACGTACCTCTCTGGCCTCACTACTAGGAGAAAGGCTAGTAGTAGCGCTCGAAATAGGCTAGTAGTAGCGTGGGAGCAAGCGCTACTAGTACGGCGCTACAGCTAACTCTTAGCAGTAGCGTCGTTTGCCCAGCGCTACAGCTAAATATTAGCAGTAGCGCCTCTTAACCAGCGCTACTGCTGAGTTAGCAGTAGCGTGCTTTTCAAACCCGCGCTACTATTAAATGCACATATTTCTTTTTTTATATTTATGTTGTATTTACACGCGGTTATACATATTAATATACAACATCAATAATTATTGTGCCAGCAACAACATTTAGATTAAAGTGGATGGATGCAAGTGATCATGTCTGACATGAATCACATAAAACAGAAAACATCATAATAATAATCATCCTAATCGATCATGCCAAGTTAATATAAACCAGAAAAACTTCTCTCTCATAGGACCTAGTCCTCCCTCCTAGGTAAAATATCATAAAACAGAATAACACATATGTCTTCATGATGAAGCAAAGAGATCCAACGGTCTCCAACTTGTGGCTTGCGATCCTTCTTTATTTTTCCCCATGCTTCAATTTGGATCCGTCTTTGTGGTTTGCGCTCAGTCGAGTATCGAAAAGAGAACTGGGCCCTCATAGGGCTTTTAATTGTCATATAACCTTCTCCATGCATCAACAGAGGCACAACATCATTTGGCAGTTTCTGTTGAAGAACATAATAATAGCCTAGTTAGCAATGTAATCAACACCATTTACGCAATAGTAGTGTACTTAATTAGCAACTCTTACCAAGATAATTCCGCGAATGTCATCCGCCCTCAACCTATGCACTAGTGGCATGTAAAATGTATAATTTGGGCCAGGTACCATATTATACGGGAAGTTGTCCCTACCAAACAGGACACCAATAACAAAGGTGAAAAGAACATCCTTCTCCTCCCAAGTTAGATGTGATCCATAAGTGTAGTGTGTCGTGTCAATTAATTTTCGTGTTTCACTCGAAGAAACGAAATAAGCTGTAAATTATAAATTAACAAATTTAGTATGGATGAACACCAACTATTTATAAATATAGAATGCAAATTACTTGACAAATATGCATGGTTGACAAACTCACATGGAGGTAAAACAGGAAGCATATCGACATCCACCCAAATGTCGATGTTACCTTCAATATGATCTTCAGGACAAAGATCGAAGGTTATTTCCATATCCTCCTAAAATCCATATGCCTTGCAAAGAGCTTCCCAATTTGAGCATCCTAATTCTCTGTTATTAACTGCATTCATTACTTTGACCAGAAATGTGGGACCATGTTTAGTCCTCAGGTTAGCTCTCCTCATCTCCATACTCTCGTGGTCTTCGAAACCGAGCCTCTCCAAGAAATACCGTCTTGCATGGCAGGGGATGAACTAGTCAAATTGTACAAAACAAAAATTACACGTTGAAGCAAAGAAACAGAAGTCATGCTTAATTACGAAAGAACACTTGTCATCGTTGCGTACCGTACAAACATCGAAAGTCTCGTCAAGCTTGATGGTGAAGAACCTGTCGTCTCGCAGGTGAGGCTGGTTGCACAAACCCCGATCATCGCCGCCGCACTAACCACACTCAGGGATCTTATCGTTGTCAGACATTTCCTGTGTTCATGATTCAAAAATTTGGCATGCCCATGATTAAAATAAGACATATTGAGCGCCTGAAATTTGCCGGACCAGAAATGAATAAACATTCCGTCAAAACATAGGCACTAGGAGGTGTTCCCTGCAATAACATACACACGTGTCCAAATAGACCTAATTCAATATTGGTTGACTTTCGGTTTGTCGAGGCTTTCCTTAAATAACTCTCATATCTCATGGTGTGTTGGTGCGCACTCTCTCACACTGATATGGTGGTGTATATATGTTGGTCACTCTCTCACAGTAATAGTTCGACCGTCGGTGATGGACGCTTTTCCTCTCCTCTCCTTGCGCATTATACCGACGTATATATCGCAAGAAGAGAAGAGGAAAAAGCGTCCCCCATGACAACAGTCGGGATTCCTTCATCAAGAACACACATGAAAGTCAAACAAGGAGCAACGACAGACCGAAAGTACTTGATTTTTTTACTAAAAATTTATCACTAATACATTATCTCGAATAATGAACTCGAATATAATATCACTAATACATTTATAATGAACTCGAATATAATATCACTAATACATCATCTCGAATAATCCAGTTAATGCATCATCGAATATTATAACTAATACATCTCGAATATTATCATATAATATCAGTAATACAGATCGAATATCCTAGAATCCAAAGTGGAGGACGGTGAACTCGGTTCACTAGCGGTTTTTGAGTCGCTGGCGGTGGACACCCAAAGAGAAGGAACCATCACCAGATCATAACTCGGGTGAGATCCCTGAAGAACCTGCCAGGTATTGGAGAACCTGGCGTCCAACGCCGCCATGTAGCGACAGACGTGCTCGTCCTCCTCCCTGACACGGCGACGTACCACCTCCGTGGGGGCCCGCTCCATCCGCACCGAAAGTGGCCCATGCAACCGCCACCAAAGAAGCTCCGGGTCGACGACTAGACCTGGATTCCTCACCAAGCTCCGCGCCCGGGAAGGTAGCACCTCCCAGTGCCAGCCTGGCAGAGCCCAGTCCCAGACATGACGCCTCTCAAGGATGTCACCGCCGACTCGACGACGAGGATGCCGACCGGGCATCGTCGACGTCGATAACAAATTCCTATGAGAACATTTTCTTATCGTTTAATGTTTTGCTTTCTTGTTATCTTCCTACAAATAAGCGAACAATTCATTTTTTCGCATAAAAAACATTATATAAAACATGTCCGACACACATTTTTGACTCATTTTTGACCCAGTTTTCTTATTAACTTTCTAATTTCATTAACAATTTAACCCTAGCAATCCTAGCAAGAACCCTAGAAATCAGCCCTAGCTAGCAATGTCCTAGCCACAACCCTAGCTAGCAATTAATCCACCGAAATGTAAACGAGCAATCAAACGGATGGAGGAGGCTGGGGATGTCTCACCAGAGAAGGAGACAGCCGGCGTGCGGAGGAGACGGTCGGAGGAGAAGAAGAGGCGAAGACGGACGGAGAAGGAGACGGTCACGGTCGGGGTCGGGGTCGGCGGGGCAGGAGATTGGTCGGCGGCGGGGTCGGGGTCGGCGGCGGGGTCTTCGTCCGGGGCAGCAGCCGGTAGGAGGAACGGCGGCAGCGGCGGAATCGAGAGGGAGGGTGAGAGGAGGGAGAGAGGGAGAGAGCGAGCGGTGTGCGCGGGGGATATGTACCTTTCGGAGTAGCAGTAGCGAGGGACGGAGAAAAGCGCTACTGCTAGCGCTTTAGCAGTAGCGTTGCTTTCTGGCAAACGCTACTACTACCGGTCGCCCCTGTCGGTCGGGATGGGACCAGTTAGCAGTAGCGCAGGATGAATTACCAGCGTTACTGCTAACTGCATAGTAGCAGCGCATGCAGACCACCGTGCTACTGCTAATTAGCAGTAGCACCTGCAATTTGACCCGCGCTACTGCTAAAGTCCTATCTATAAGCATTTTCCTAGTAGTGCCTATAAATTCGCATATATTCCAAAAACCCTACAAGCGCTCCCGAAACACTTTTTACGCCGCCGCAAGTCTCTGTTCCGACGGGAGGCCATCTACACCTCCGTTCCGGCACCCTGCCGGAGGGGAGATCAATCACGAAGGGGCTCTTCATCAACCTTGCTGCCCTCACCATGATGTGTGAGTAGTTCACCACAAACTACAGGTCCGTAGGTAGTACCTGGATGGCAATCTCTCTCTCTCTCTCTCTCTCTCTCTCTCTCTCTCTCTCTCCCTCTCTTGATCTTCAATACAATGTTCATCGCATCTTTGCCTTGATCTATCCGATGTAATTCCTTTGTATGGTGTGTTTGTTGGGATCCGATGAATTCTGAGTTTATGTTTAGATTATTCATGAAAAGTATTTGAGTCAAACCTGAATACTAAGATTCTTATTTGCATGATCAATATAGCTTCGTAATTCTCTCCGATCTATTGAGATAGTTTGGCCAACTAGATTGATATTTCTTCGGTGGTAGTGGTGCGTTGTAGTAGGTTCAACCTGGCGAGTTTCTATATCCCAATGACAGAAGGCGACAAGATGTGTCTTTGTGTTGTTGCTACTAAGGATAACACGATGGGGTCTATTCATATCGATTGAGTATACTTTGTCTACATCATGTCATCGTTCTCCAAGCATTATTCTGTTTCTCATGAACTTAATACGTAGAGAGGCAAGCATAGAAGCGCTCTTGAAGTGGAGTAACAGTAGTAGGTGCAGGCAGGAGTCGGCCTATTTGCTTATGGATATGATGTCTCTATACACATGATCGTACCGTGAAAATCGCATAACTATTCGCTTTTCTATCAATTACCCAACAGTAATTTGTTTACCCACCGTATGCTATTGCCATGAGAGATGCCACTAGGGAACACTACGGCTCCCGGGCCTATTCACTTATATATTCACAAATGCTATCATTACCTTTTTGTTATTTATTTGCTTTTATTTTATTTTGCAATTTACAATTATCTATAATTATCTACACAACTCACTTGCTTGCAAATAACGAGATCAAGGGGATTGACAAACCTCTTGCCAGCGTTGGGTGCAAGTTGTTTGTTCTTTTGTGTGCAGCCGCCGAAGACGGTTGAGGATTGGTATTCCTATTGGTTCAATAAACCTTAGTTTCACAACTGAGGAAAATACTTACCCAAATTGTGTTGCGATAACCCATTCCTGTTCACGGAAAACCCAACGCAAATCACAAGTATCAGAAAGGATTTCTGGCGCCGTTGCCGGGGAATACCATCACCAAATATCAAGTGACTTCACATAAATTTTCATTCACTTGTTTTTATTTTTATTTTCTATTATATTTAGTTTGTCTCATAAAAATCAAAAAATACAAAAAAATGAAGTTTAGGTTGACTCATATGCTTCGTCTTTATAATGTCTTTCGTGAAAATAAGGATTCGGAAAATTGTGCTCAATTGTTATAGGAAGAATTTATAAAAATGCTTAACGTGAGTTCCTTTAATGATGAGCATGATAGAAATATTGTTAGTATGAATTCTCTGAATATCCATGATGCTAACGATATGCGAAACCACAAGCTTGGGGATACTATATTTTATGAAGATGATATCTTTTGTCCCCCAAGTTTTGATGAGCAAATTTATTATGATTATTGTGGTGATGACACGTATGCTATAATTAGTAATGATAACCATGAAACTTGTCATCATGATTTAAATTTTCAATTTGGTTATGACAATCAAGTGTCACATGATAGTTATTTTGTTAAGTTTGCTCCCGCTACCATGAATGAAAAGGAATTTGCTTATGTTAAGAGTAATAAATTTTCTATGCTTGTAGATCATGAAAAGAATGCTTTATGTGATAGTTATATTGTGTAATTCCTTCATGATGCTACTGAAAATTATTATGAGGGGGTAACATATGCTTGTAGGAATTGCAATAAAATCAAGTTTCCTCCCTATGTGTTCAAAGTTTCGAAGTTATGCTTGTCTTGCCTTCCTATGCTAGTTGATTGTTGCTTCCATAAATTGTTTTCTCACAAAATTTATATGCATAGGAATTGGGTTAGGCTTAACTGTGCTTGTCATATGCTTCATGATGCTCCCATTGTGTTTCAATTCTTTATTTTTATGTGAGCATCATTGAATTCATCATGCCTAGCTAGGGGCATAAAACAATAGCGCTTGTTGGGAGGCAACCCATTATGTATCTTAATTTTTGTTTTTTACTTTCTATTATTTTTGTGATAACATGATTATTTCCTCTGTAATGATTATGTTTTTATGTTTTAATTAGTGTCTGTGCCAAGTAAAGCCTTTGGGATAACTCACAAGATGAGTAGAAACAATGCTGAAACAAAACACAAACTTTTGACTCAAGTATAGGAATTTTCATTTTTACTGGAGCGTGATCTTGGTCTGAAATTTTAACACAGAATTTCTATACAAATTATTTACGTTGTCCTAATTTTTCAGAATTTTTAGAGTTACCTAAGTATGGGCTCTTTACAGATTGTTACAGACTGTTCTGTTTTAGACAGATTCTGTTTTGCTTGCATAGTTTGCTTGTTTTGATTATGCTATGGATTGTATCGGGGGTATAAGCCATGGAGAAGTTAGAATAAAGTACCTACTATGCAAAAGTGAATGAAGAATCAATTTATAACAGTACTTAAAGTATGCAATATGTTGCTTATACTAATGGATCTCACGAAGTTTTGTTGAGTTCTATGTGATTGAAGTTTTCAAGTTGTGGGTGTGATCACGATGGACCACGGAATAAGGAGTAGCAAGAGCCTAAGCTTGGGGATGCCCAAGGCACCCCAAGTAATATACTAAGGAAGACTCAAGCGTCTAAGCCTAGGGATGCCCCGGAAGGCATCCCCTCTTTCGTCTCAATCCATCGGTATGTCACTTGGAGCTATATTTTTATTCATCACGTGATATGTGTTTTGCTTGGAGCATCGTTTGATTTTGTTTGATTTCACTTTCATTATGTCACAATCATAATTTTCTGGACACACCTATTTGAGAGAGACACGCCTTCATCATAATTTGCTAGAATACTCTATGTGCTTCACTTATATCTTTTGAGCTTGGCAGTTGCTCTAGTACTTCACTTATATCTTTTTTAGCACGGTGGCCTGTAGATTTTGTAGAAATAATATGCTCTCATTCTTCACTTATATTTGTTTGAGAGCTGAATAAATAGTGACGGTAATTTGCATGGGTCATAAGACTAGTCCAAAAATAATAAGTATTCAATGAATGATAATCAAAACCATCATGTAGCACATATAGAGAAATTTTGTGTTAATGACATTGATGTGGTAATATGAAAAAGGTGTGAGTCCACAATTTTTGATTCGTAGAAGTGTCTAGATTAACAGGTGTTAACTTTTTATTCATCTAAAAATCAAAGAGGCATGGTGATGATGTGTGAGCATTTTTATTCCTCATTGAAATCCTAGTGTTGTTTCGAGTCGGGGGCGCACGATGGTTAACTCCTACCAACCTTCTCCCTTGGGGCATGCGAGAAGTACTCTGATTTGTGATAAAACTAATTAAACTTTGCAATAAGTATATGATTTCTTTATGACTAATTTGACACCATGGACATACGCATCCTCACCTTCTCATATTTGCTAGCCTCTTCGGTACCGTGCATAGCCCATTCTCACCTCGAGGATCGGTGCAACTTTCGCCGGTGCATCCAAACCCGGTGACATGATACGCTCTGTTGCACATAAACCTCATTATATCTTCCTCAAAATAGCCACAATACATACCTATTATGGCATTTACATAGCCATTCCGAGATATATTGCCATGCAAATTCCATCGTCACTTCACATGACTAGTTCGTTCATCGTCATATTGCTTTCCATGATCATATAGAGCAGACATAGTATTTGTGGCAAAGCCACCATTCATCATTTTTTTGATACATGTCATGCTAGATCATTGCACATCCTGGTACACTGGCAGAGACATTCATATAGAGTCATATGTTCCTATCAATTATTCTTATTCATATTGAGCTGTAAGTAAATAAAAGTGTGATGATCATCCTTATTAGAGCATTGTCCCAGTGAGGAAAGAATGATGGATACTATGATTCCCCCACAAGTCGGGATGAGACTCCGGACGAAAAATAAAATAAAAATGGGGGAGGCCAAATGAGTCCACCATATAAAAATGAATGGGGGAGGCAAAAAGAAAAAAAGAGGAAAGCCCAGCATGAAAAAAATATGAGAGAAACAGATACAAGGGACTTTGCTACTATCCTTTACCACACTTGTGCCTCAAAGTGGCACCATGTTCTTCATATAGAGAGTCTCCTATGTTGTCACGTCCATATGCTAGTGGGAATTACCTTTTCATATGATAAACTTGGCTTGTATATTCCGATGACGGGCTTCTTGGAATGCCTGAGGTCTTCATGAGCAAGCAAGTTGGATGCACACCCCACTTAGCTTCAGTTGAGCTTTCATACACTTATAGCTCTAGTGCATCATTTGCATGGCAATCCCTACTCCTTGCATTGACATCTATCGATGAGCATCTCCATAGCTCGTTGGTATGCCTAGTTGATGCGAGACTATTGATACGTCTCCAACGTATCTATAATTTATGAAGTATTCATGCCATGTTTACAATAATTTTATATGATTTTGGTATGATTTTATTAGAACTAACCCGGACTGACGCTGTTTTTAGCAGAACTACCATGGTGTTGTTTTTTGTGCAGAAATAAAAGTTCTCGGAATGGGCTGAAAATTTACGGAGATTTTTTATGGACCAAAAGAGACCCCCGAAGCACCGAAGCTGGGCCAGGAAGTGACCGAGGAGGTCACAAGCCTGGGGGGCGCCCCCCCCCCCCCCTAGGGCGCGCCCCCCGGCTTGTGGACTCCCGGAGCACCCCCTTGACGTGAGACCGACGCCAAAAATTCCTATAAATACCAAAACCCCCAGAAAGAAACCTAGATCGGGAGTTCCGCCGCCGCAAGCCACTGTAGCCACGAAAAACCAATCGGCAGCCCATTCCGGCACCCTGCCGGAGGGAGAAACCATCACCGGAGGCCATCTTCATCATCCCGGCGGTCTCCATGACGAGGAGGGAGTAGTTCACCCTCGGGGCTGAGGGTATGTACCAGTAGCTATGTGTTTGATCTCTCTCTCTCGTGTTCTTGAGATGACACGATCTTGATGTACCGCGAGCTTTATTAATATAGATGAATCATATGGAGTTTTCCCCTCTCTATCTTCTTGTGATGAATTGAGTTTTCCCTTTGAAGTTTTCTTATCGGATTGAGTCTTTAAAGGATTTGAGAACACTTGATGTATGTCTTGCGATGGGATATCCGTGGTGAGAATGGGATGTTCTATTGATCCACTTGATGTATGTTTCGGTGATCAACTTGCGGGTTCCGTGACCTTGGGAATCTATGCATAGGGGTTGGCACATGTTTTCGTCTTGACTCCCCGGTAGAAACTTTGGGGCACTCTTTGAAGTTCTTTGTGTTGGATTGAACATGATGAATCTGAAATTGTGTGATGCATATCGTATAATCAAGCCCATGGGTACTCGTGGTGACATTGGAGTATCTAGGTGACATTAGGGTTTTGGTTGATGTGTATCTTAAGATGTTATTTTAGTACGAACTCTAGGGCTGTTCGTGACACTTATAGGGATAGCTCATAAGATTGATCGGAAAAGATAACTTTGAGGTGGTTTCGTACCCTACAATAATTTCTTCGTTTGTTCTCCGCTATTTGTGACTTTAGAGTGAACTCTTTGTCGCATGTGAGGGATTTACATATGATTCAACTATGTCAGTATTGTTGAGAGAACTTGCACTAGTGAAAGTATGAACCCTAGGCCAAGTTTCTAAGCATTGCAATACCATTTTTGCTCACTTTTGTTACTTGCTACCTTGCTGTTTTTATATTTTCAGATTACAAAAACCTATATCTACCATCCATATTGCACTTGTATGACCATCTCTTCGCCGAACTAGTGCACCTATACAATTTGCCATTGTATTGGGTGTGTTGGGGACACAAGAGATTTCTTGTATTTGATTGCAGGGTTGTTTGAGAGAGACCATCTTCATCCTACACCTCCCATGGATTGATGAACTTTAGGTCATCCACTTGAGGGAAATTTGCTACTGTCCTACAAAACTCTGCGCTTGGAGGCCCAACACGAGTCTACAAGAAGAAGGTTGCGTAGTAGACATCAACTATATTCTCCACTTTTTACCCCTTTGATATCTACCATCATATTCTATTCCACCTATATGCTATGTCCAATGGTTCACGCTCATGTATTGCATGAAGAATAAAAAGTTGATGAGATTATGATCCAATTTCCTGACTTGGACACCGTGGTGCTTAACATTTGTATTAATGTGATGAAGACGGAGTCATGCCTTGCTAATATAATAAGATGAGTAGGGGTAAACATTCTTTTAGAATCGTATACTTTGAAAAATCAATGATTTTGTTTCTTATACTTATAAATATTACTATATTGTTGTTTGTTGATTCATCATTTCTCAATGCGCATATATACAAAAGATTACATAATGGGTAGCATGTCAAATAAAAAATTATTCTTTTATCATTTACCTACTCGAGAACGAGCAGCAATTAAGCTTGGGGATGCTGATACGTTTCCAACGTATCTATAATTTTTTATTGTTCCATGCTAATATAAATTATCATTCTAGGATACTTTTTGGATATTTGTTTACCAATTTATAATATCTTTGAGGACTAACCTATTGACCCAGTGCCTAGTGCCAACTGTTGTTTTCTGCATGTTTTTGACTTTTCAGATTTACAGTACCAAACGAAGTCCAATTGCCATGAAACTTTTTGATGATTTTTTCTAGACCATAAGAAGAGCTGGAAGCTTTGGGAGGAGGCTGGGAGAGCCACGAGGGGTCCACAAGCCAACAGGGCGCGCCACCAGGGGGGCGCCCTGATGGCTTGTGCCTTCCTCGTGCGCCTCCCGATGCCCCTCTCTGGCTATAAATTCACATATATTCCAAAAACGCTAGGAGCGCTGCCAAAACACTTTTTCCGCCGCCACAAGTCTCTGTTCCGACGGGAGGCCATCTACACCTCCGTTTCGGCACCCTCCCGGAGGGGAGCTCGATCAAGGAGGGCCCCTTCATCAACCTTGCTGCCCTCACCATGATGTGTGAGTAGTTCACCACAGACCTACGGGTCCGTAGGTAGTACCTAGATGTCAATCTCTCCCCCTCTCTTGATCTTCAATACAATGTTCATCGCATCTTTGCCTTGATCTATCCGATGTAATTCCTTTGTATGGTGTGTTTGTTGGGATCCGATGAATTCTGAGTTTATGTTTAGATTATTCATGAAAAGTATTTGAGTCAAACCTGAATACTAAGATTCTTATTTGCATGATCAATATAGCTTCGTAATTCTCTCCGATCTATTGAGATAGTTTGGCCAACTAGATTGATATTTCTTCGGTGGTAGTGGTGCGTTCTAGTAGGTTCAACCTGGCGAGTTTCTATATCCTAATGACAGAAGGCGACAAGATGTGTCTTTGTGTTGTTGCTACTAAGGATAACACGATGGGGTCTATTCATATCAATTGAGTTTACTTTGTCTACATCATGTCATCGTTCTCCAAGCATTATTCTGTTTCTCATGAACTTAATACGTAGAGAGGCAAGCATAGAAGAGTTCTTGAAGTGGAGTAACAGTAGTAGGTGCAGGCAGGAGTCGGCCTATTTGCTTATGGACGTGATGCCTATATACACATGATCATTGCCGTGAAAATCGCATAATATTCGCTTTTCTATCAATTGCCCAACAGTAATTTGTTTACCCATCGTATGTTATTGCCATGTGAGATGCCACTAGGGAACACTACGTCCCCCGGGTCTATTCACTTATATATTCACAAACGTGATGTCTACTACGCAAATTTATTCTTGTAGACTATGTTGGGCCTGCAAGTGCAGAGTTTTGTAGGACAGTAGCAATTTTCCCTCAAGTGGATGACCTAAGGTTTATCAATCCGTGGGAGGTGTATGATGAAGATGGTCCCTCTCAAACAACCCTGCGATCAAATACAAGAAATCTCTTGTGTCCCCTACACACCCAATACAATGGCAAATTGTATAGGTGCACTAGTTCGGTGAAGAGATGGTGATACAAGTGCAATATGGATGACAGAAATAGTTTTTTGTAATCTGAAAATATAAAAACAGCAAGGTAACAAGTGGTAAATGGCGAGAAAAACGTTGTACAAATGCTTGGAAATAAGGCCTAGGGTCCGTACTTTCACTAGTGCAATCTCTCAACAATGTTAATATAACTGGATCACATAACCATCCCTCAACGTGCAACGAAGAATCACTCCAAAGTTCTTATCTAGCGAAGAACATAAGAAGAAATTGTTTGTAGGGTACGAAACCACCTTAAAGTTATCCTTTCCGATCGATCTATCCAAGAGTTCATACTAAAATAACACCAAGTTATCCTTTCCGATCGATCTATCTAAGAGTTCATACTAGAATAACAGCATATGATACGCATCAACCAACTCTAATGTCACCTAGATACTCCAATGTCACCACAAGTATCCATGGGTTAATTATATGATACACATCAAACAATTTCAGATTCATAATACTCAATCCAACACAAAGAACCTCAAATAGTGCCCAAAGATTTGTATCGAAGAACAAGGTATGAAAATGTGCAATCAACCCCTATGCATAGATCCCCAAGGTCACCGGAATCCGCAAGTTGACGCCATAACATATATCAAGTGAATCACTTGAATACCCCAATGTCACTACGGGTATCCGCATGCAAGACATACATCAAGTGCTCTCAAATCCATAAAAGTATTCAATCCTGTAATAACAAAATCTCAAAGGGAAAACTCAATTCATCACAACAAGATAGAGAGGGGAAAACACCAGATGATCCAACTATATTAACAAAGCCCGTGATACATCAAGATCGTGCCATCTCAAGAACACGAGAGAGAGAGAGAGAGAGAGAGAGAGAGAGAGATTACAAACATAGCTAATGGTACAAACCCTCAGCCCCGAGGTGGATTACTCACACATTATCATGGTGAGAAAGAGAGAGTTGTTGATGGAGAGGTGCAGCCCCAAAGAGATGGAGGCGATGGCGGCCATGGCGCCGGCGACGGGCTGCGGTCCCTTGCCCCCCCCCCTCCATTCTTCCTTGGTTTTGGTGCTGCAATGGAGGAGCCTCTCCCCTTCTTGGCGGCTGCCAAGGGAGAGGCAAATTCATGGCTTTTGGTGGCTCTCCCGAAATTAGGGTTTTTCTCTCCTTATATGTGCCTCTGTGGTGCTCTATGACCCTCCGATGGATGGACTCTTGATTCAATGGCTCTTGGGCACCTCTAGAACCTTCATAGGGACTCCTCACAACCCTCATGAGTCCCCAAAGTCGTGGCTTGGCCGAATACATCAGATATGGTAAGAGTTGGACTCAATCACGTCATCAATTCTCGTAATTCCGTAATCAGATATTTTCCGCCAATAAAACGGGTCTAGAGATTGCATACTAACTCTGTTTTGGACGAATTTGGAGTCCAGAATCAATACCATAAAATTCCCCCACACTTTCCTAGTTTTAGGTTTTTCCATTTCAAGCCGTCTTCATGGGTCAAACTGACGATCTCTAAAAAATGTTCGTGTACAGATTTCAGGAAAGTCAGAGTCCTCCTCCAACAAGGCTCCTTTTGCATTTTTTTTTTACAATTTCCAATTAATTCCTACACATCAAAGTGTGAAACAAGAACTTGTGCACTTTTGCAACTATTAATAGGTTAGTCCCAATAAATCATAAAACCATAGTAAAAACATAGGTAAACATGGCATGAATACTTTATAAATTATCGATACATTGAAGATGTATCAAAACGCTATCATTACCTTTCTATTATTTATTTTATTTTATTTTATTTTGCAATTTACAATTATCTACACAACTCACTTGCTTGCAAATAATGAGATCAAGGGGATTGACAACCCTCTTGCCAGCGTTGGGTGCAAGTTGTTTGTTCTTTTGTGTGCAGCCGCTGAAGACGGTTGAGGATTGGTATTTCTATTGGTTCGATAAACCTTGGTTTCATAACTGAGGGAAATACTTACCCATATTGTGCTGCGATAACCCATTCCTCTTCACGGAAAACCCAACGCAGATCACAAGTGTCATGGATGAAGTACATTGGAGACCCGCATCCATGGCAGCCACCCGACGCTCTGCCCATGCCACAATCGGCTCACTGTTGACGCGCGGCTGTTGGCCCTTCCTCTCCGTGGAGACCGGGGATTTAAGAGGCACCATTTTGGACGAAGTGGGTGACTTCCCCGCCCCTGCCACCTCAGCCTCAATCGTCGGGCTCATCACAGTATCCAGCTTGCGATAGAGCCCAGCCATAGACTGTTTGGAACCAGAGGCAGAGCGGGAACAGGCGGAGACCTTGCGTACCGCAGATTTCTTCTTGGGGATAGGTCTCGAGACAGCCATTTTCCTAGGGGGGTTGTCGTCCACAATACTAGAGAGGGAAGGTGAGACGGGCCTGGTGGGGAGGTTGGAGCAAACATGCAAGAATGGGGTACGAGGCACATCATCAGCAGAGGGAGCCACCTTGCATGATTCAGATTGCCCTTGTTTGCCTCCTGATACGTCTCCAATGTATCTATAATTTTTTATTGTTCCATGCTAATATATTGTCATTCTAGGATACTTTTTGGGTATTTGTTTACCAATTTATAATATTTTTGAGCACTAACCTATTCACCCAGTGCCCAGTGCCAGTTGTTGTTTTCTGCGTGTTTTTGACTTTTCAGGTTTACAGTGCCAAACGAAGTCCAATTGCCAAGAAAGTTTTTGATGATTTTTTTCTGGACCAAAAGAAGACCTGGAAGCCTCGGGAGGAGGCCAGGAGAGCCATGGGGGGTCCACAAGCCAACAGGGCGCGCCACCAGGGGGCGCCGTGATGGCTTGTGCCTCCCTCGTGCGCCTCCCGACGCCCCTCTCTGGCTATAAATTCACATATATTCCAAAAACTCTAGGAGCGCTGCCAAAACACTTTTTCCACCGCCGCAAATCTCTGTTCCGACAGGAGGCCATCTACACCTGCGTTTCGGCACCCTGCCGGACGGGAGATCGATCACGGAGGGCCTCTTCATCAACCTTGCTGCCCTCACCATGATGTGTGAGTAGTTCACCACAGACCTACGGGTCCGTAGGTCGTACCTAGATGGCAATCTCTCTCTCTCGATCTTCAATACAATGTTCATCGCATCTTTGCCTTGATCTATCCGATGTAATCCCTTTGTATGTTGTGTTTGTTCGGATCCAACGAATTGTGAGTTTATGTTCAGATTATTCATGAAAAGTATTTGAGTCAAACCTGAATACTAAGATTCTTATTTGCATGATCATTATAGCTTCATAATGCTCTCCGATCTATTAAGATAGTTTGGCCAACTAGATTGATATTTCTTCGGTGGGAGTGGTGCATTGTAGTAGATTCAACCTGGCGAGTTTCTATATCCCAGTGACAGAAGGGAACAAGTTGCGTCTTTGTGTTGCTGCTACTAAGGATATAAAGTTGGGGTTTATACATATTGATTGAGTTTACTTTGTCTACATCATGTCTTCGTTCTTCAAGCATTACTCTGTTTTACTTAATACTCTAGATGCATGTTGGATAGCGGTCGATGAGTGAAGTAACAGTAGTAGGTGCAGGCAGGAGTCAGCCTATTTTCTTATGGACGTGATGCCTATATACACATGATCATTGCCGTGAAAATCGCATAACTATTCTCTTTTCTATCAATTGCCCAACAGTAATTTGTTTACCCACCGTATGCTATTTCTATAAGAGATGCCACTAGAGAACTCTAGGGTCACCGGGTCTATTCACTTATATATTCACAAACGCTATCGTTACCTTGTTGTTATTTATTTGCTTTTATTTTATTTTGCAATTTAAAAATATCTACAATTATCTACACAACTCACTTGCTTGCAAATAACGAGATCAAGGGGATTGACAACCCTCTTGCCGGCATTGGGTGGAAATTGTTTGTTCTTTTGTGTGGAGCCGCTGAAGTCGGTTTAGTATTGGTATTCCTATTGGTTCGATAAACCTTGGTTTCATAACTAAGGGAAATACTTACCCACATTGTGCTGCGATAACCCGTTCCTCTTCACGGAAAATCCAACACAGATCACAAGTATCAGGAAGGATTTCTCGCGCCGTTGCCGGGGAGTACCATCACCAACTATCAAGTAACTTCACACAAATTTTCATTCACTTGTTCTTCTTTTTATTTTCTGTTACATTTAGTTTGTCTCATAAAAATCAAAAATACAAAAATATTTATGGCTAGTTTTCTTGTTTGAAGTCATGGCTAGTTCTTCTTTTGTTCATGTTACTCCCAATAATGATGTTGTCAACTTTACACAAACGGGAGGAGAAAGTTTGAAGGATGCATGGTATAGGATATGCCACGCTCAAAATAAAGCAACTACTAAGTTATCCACCACCACTTTGCTTTATAATTTTTATGTTGGTGTGCCAACTTGGTATAGGTTTGTCCTTGACACCATAACCGGTGGGAATTTCTTAATGTGTCACACCTTGGATGCTTATAATGCAATTGAAAATCTTGTTGGAACACCACCCATTATGGTTAATGAAACCAATTTAACATTGGAACATGTTATGCAAAGGCTTGATGCTATTGAAAATAAAATGATCACTAGTGAACCAATTGAGGAGTTAGATAAAAAAACTTCATAATCATATCACTCAATTTGGGTCACGGGTAGGAATGACTTTGAAAACTTTAAAGGAGAAGGACACTATTATTGATAAGTGGGTACAACAAGGTTTGAGTAGAATTGATAAAATGGAGTAGGTCATTGACAAAGTGGGTTCCGCTTTCACACCATCTAGAACTAATGCTAGTACCTCACGAGACAAAAATCTGAAGTTCATATACATTCCTAAGAGCATTAGTACACCTCCTTCTAAAAATGAAGATCTCAAAATGATTAGTGTTAACCCCAATTTTGTGAACTTCATAAAAGATCCTATTTTCAAGCTTCCCATTGTTCCCATCAATGAAAATTGTGTTATTGAGGAGCTTGATGTCAAAGATGACAACACTTGAAACTATGCATTATGCCTAGCTAGGGGCATAAAACAATAGCGCTTGTTGGGAGGCAACCCAATATGTATCTTAATTTTTGTTTTTAATTTCTGTTATTTTATGATAACATGATTATTGCCTCAATAATGATTATGTTTATTTATGGCTTGTGCCAAGTAAAGCCTTTGGGATAACTCACAAGATGAGTAGAAACAATGCTGAAACAAAACACAAACTTTTGACTCAAGTACAGGAAATTTTATTTTTTACTGGAGCATGATCTTGGTCTGAAAGTTTAACACAGTATTTAGTTACAAATTATTTATGTTGTCCTAATTGTTCAGAATTTTTAGAATTACCTAAGTATGGGCTCTTTACAGATTGCTACAGACTGTTTTGTTTTAGACAGATTTTGTTTTGCTTGCATAGTTTGCTTGTTTTTATTATGCTATGGATTGTATCGGGGGGTATAAGCCATGGAGAAGTTAGAATACAATACCTACTATGCAAAAATGAATGAATGATCAATTTATAACAGTACTTAAAGTATGCAATATGTTGCTTATACTAATGGATCTCACGAAGTTTTGTTGAGTTCTGTGTGGTTGAAGTTTTCAAGTTGTGGCTGTGATCACGATGGACCACGGAATAAGGAGTAGCAAGAGCCTAAGCTTGGGGATGCCCAAGGCACCCCAAGTAATATACTAAGGAATACTCAAGCGTCTAAGCCCGGGGATGCCCCGGAAGGCATCCCCTCTTTCGTCTCAATCCGTCGGTATGTCACTTGGAGCTATATTTTTATTCATCACATGAGATGTGTTTTGCTTGGAGCATCGTTTGCTTTTGTTTGATTTTACTTTCAGTTTGTAACAATCATCATTTGCTAGACACACCTATTTGAGAGAGACACACCTTCATCATAATTTGTTAGAATACTCTATGTGCTTCACTTATATCTTTTGAGCTTGGCAGTTGCTCTAGTACTTAACATATATCTTTTTGAGCACGGTGGCGTGTAGATCTTATAGAAATAATATGCTATCGTTCTTCACTTATATTTGTTTGAGAGATGAATAAATAGTGACGGTAATTTGCATTGGTCATAAGACTAGTCCAAAAATAATAGGTATTCATTGAATGATAATCAAAACCATCATGTAGCACATATAGAGAAATTTTGTGTTAATGACATTGATGTGGTAATATGAAAAAGGTGTGAGTCCACAATTGTTGATTCGTACAAGTGTTGAGATTAAGAGGTGTTAACTTGTTATTTATCTAAAAATTAAAGAGGCATGGTGATGATGTGTGAGCATTTTTATTCCTCGTTGAAATCCTAGTGTTGTTTCGAGTCGGGGGCACGCGATGGTTAACTCCTACCAAACTCCTCCCTCGGGGTATACGGTGAGTACTTTGATTTGTGATAAAACTAATAAAACTTTGCAATAAGTATATGAGTTCTTTATGACTAATGTGACACCATGGACATACGCATCCTCAACTTC
The DNA here is from genome assembly GCA_039707655.1 of Elymus sibiricus. NCBI lineage: Eukaryota > Viridiplantae > Streptophyta > Magnoliopsida > Poales > Poaceae > Elymus > Elymus sibiricus. Next base: position 62,579,434 of record CM077663.1, read on the forward strand.
TCACATTTGCTAGCCTCTTCGGTACCGTGCATAGCCCATTCTCACCTCAAGGATTGGTGCAACTCTCGCGGTGCATCCACACCCCGTGACATGATACGCTCTATTGCACATAAGCCTCATTATATCTTCTCAAAATAGCCACCATACCAACCTATCATGGCATTTCCATAGCCATTCCGAGATATATTGCCATGCAAATTCCATCGTCACTCCACTTGACTATTTTGTTCATCGTCATTTTGCTTTGCATGATCATATAGAGCTGACATAGTATTTGTGGCAAAGCCACCATTCATCATTTTTTTGATACGTGTCATGCTAGATCATTGCACATCCTGGTACACTGCCAGAGGCATTCATATAGAGTCATATGTTCCTATCAGTTCTTCATATTGAATTTTAAGTAGATAAAAGTGTGATGATCATCCTTATTAGAGCATTGTCCCACTGAGGAAAGAATGATGGAGACTATGATTCCCCCACAAATCGGGATGAGACTCCGGACAAAAAAATGAAATAAAAATGTGGGAGGCCAAATGAGCTCACCATATAAAAAAATATGAATGGGGGAGGCAAAAAGAAGAAGAAGAAAAGAGAAAAGCCCACCATGAAAAAAAATAAAAAAAATGTGAGAAAAGAGAGAAGGGACTTTGCTACTATCCTTTACCACACTTGTGCCTCAAAGTGGCACCATGTTCTTCATATAGAGAGTCTCATATGTTGTCACTTCCATATGCTAGTGGGAATTACCTTTTCATATGATAAACTTAGCTTTCATATTCCGATGACGGGCTTCTTGGAATGCCTAAGGTCTTCATGAGCAAGCAAGTTGGATGCACACCCCCACTTAGCTTCAGTTGAGATTTTATACACTTATAGCTCTAGTGCATCATTTGCATGGCAATCCCTACTCCTTGCATTGACATCTATCGATGTGCATCTCCATAGCTCGTTGGTACACCTAGTTGATGTGAGACTATCTTCTCCACTTTTTAACCCTTTGATATCTACCATCATATTCTATTCCACCTATATGATATGTCCAATGGTTCACGCTCATGTATTGCGTGAAGAATAAAAAGTTGATGCATATTGAAAAAGTACGATCCAATTTCCTGACTTGGACACCGTGGTGCTTAACATTTGTATTGATGTGGTGAAGACGGAGTCATGCCTTGCTAATATAATAAGATGAGTAGGGGTAAACATTCTTTTAGGATCATATACTTTGAAAATTCAATGATTTTGTTTCTTATACTTATAAATATTACTATGTTGTTGTTTGTTGATTCATCATTTCTCAATGAGCATACATACAAAAGATTACATAATGGGTAGCATGTTAAATCAAAAATTCTGTTTTTATCATTTACCTACTCGAGGACGAGCAGGAATTAAGCTTGGGGGTGTTGATACGTCTCCAACGTATCTATAATTTTTGATTGTTCCATGCTAATATATTATCGTTCTAGGATAATTTTTGGGTATTTTTTTACCAATTTATAATATTTTCGAGCACAACCTATTGACCCAGTGCCTAGTGCCAGTTGTTGTTTTCTGCGTGTTTTTGACTTTTCAGGTTTACAGTACCAAACGAAGTCCAATTGCCATGAAACTTTTTGATGATTTTTTCTGGACCAAAATAAGACCTGGAAGCTTTGGGAGGAGGCCGAGAGAGCCACGCGGGGCCCACAAGCCAACAGGGCACGCCACAAGGGGGCGCGCCCTGATGGCTTGTGCCTCCCTCATGCGCCTCCCGACACCCCTCTCTAGCCTACAAATTAAAATATATTCCAAAAACCCTAGGAGCGCTCCCGAAACACTTTTTCCGTCGTTGTAAGTCTTTGTTCCGACGGGAGGCCATCTACAGCTCCGTTCCGGCACCCTGCCGGAGGGAAGATCGATCACGGAGGGCCTCTTCATCAACCTTGTTGCCCTCACCATGATGTGTGAGTAGTTCTCCACAGACCTACGGGTCCGTAGGTAGTACCTAGATGGAAATCTCTCTCTCTCCCTCTCGATCTTCAATACAATGTTCATCGCATATTTGCCTTGATCTATCCGATGTAATCCCTTTGTATGGTGTGTTTGTTCGGATCCGATGAATTGTGAGTTTATGTTCAGATTATTCATGAAAAGTATTTGAGTCAAACCTGAATACTAAGATTCTTATTTGCATGATCATTATAGCTTCGTAATGCTCTCCAATCTATTAAGATAGTTTGGCCAAATAGATTGATATTTCTTCGGTGGGAGTGGTGCGTTGTAGTAGGTTCAACCTGGCGAGTTTCTATATCCCAGTGATAGAAGGGGACAAGTTGTGTCTTTGTGTTGCTGATACTATGGATAAAACAATGGGGTTTATTCATATTGATTGAGTTTACTTTGCCTACATCATGTCATCGTTTTTTAAGCATTACTCTGTTTTACTTAATACTCTAGATGCATGCTAGATAGCGGTCGGTGAGTGGAGTAATAGTAGTAGGTGCAGGCAGAAGTCGGCCTATTTGCTTATGGCCGTGATGCCTATATACACATGATCATTGCCATGAAAATTGCATAACTATTCGCTTTTCTATCAATTGCCCAACAGTAATTTGTTTACCCACTGTATGCTATTTCTATGAGAGATGCCACTAGAGAACTCTATGGCTCCCGGGTCTATTTGCTTATATATTCACAAACGCTATCGTTACCTTGCTATTATTTATTTTCTTTTATTTTATTTTGCAATTTACAAATATCTACAATTATCTACACAACTCACTTGCTTGCAAATAACGAGATCAAGGGGATTGACAACCCTCTTGCCGGCGTTGGGTGCAAGCTGTTTGTTCTTTTGTGTGCAGCCGCTGAAGACGGTTGAGGATTGGTATTCCTATTGGTTCGATAAATCTTGGTTTCATAACTGAGGGAAGTACTTACCCACATTGTGCTGCGATAACCCGTTCCTCTTCACGGAAAACCCAACGCAGATCACAAGTATCACCCCCTCCGGAGGCGCATCCCGCGGAGCCCTGAACTTCAAAAGCTGCTGCATGTTGGGGTTGAAGGCATCCCATTCTTCCTTGGTAAACGGAAGGCCAGAGTCATCCTCAAAGTGGTTGTCTCCGTCATCACTAGAGGAGGGGTGAGGCTGCTTGGGAGTGATACGTCTCCAACGTATCTATAATTTTTGCTTGTTCCATGCTGTTATATTATCATTCTTGGATGTTTTACAATCATTTTACTACAATTTTATATTATTTTTGGGACTAACCTATTAACCTAGATCCCAGTGCCAGTTTCTGTTTTTTCGTGTTTTTGAGTTTTACAGAAAAGGAATATCAAACGGAGCCCAAACGGAATAAAAATCTACGGTGATTTTTTATGGACTAGAAGAAGCCCAGGGAGCGTTGGAGTTGGGCCAGAAGAGCCACGAGACCACCACAAGGCTAGGGGGCGCCCCCACCCCCCTAGGGCGCGCCCCCTAGCTTGTCGTCGCCTCGTGGCCCCACTGGACTTCTTTCCGCCGCCAAAAATTCCTATAAATACAGAAACCCCCAGAAACAAACCTAGATTGGGAGTTCCGCCGCCGCAAGCCTCTGTAGCCACGAAAAACCAATCCGGAGCCCGTTCCGGCACCCTGTCGGAGGGGGGAACCATCACCGGAGGCCATCTTCATCATCCCGGCGGTCTCCATGACGAGGAGGGAGTAGCTCACCCTCGGGGCTGAGGGTATGTACCAATAGCTATGTGTTTGATCTCTCTCTCTCTCATGTTCTTGAGATGATACGATCTTGATGTACCGCGAGCTTTATTGATATAGATGAATCATATGGAGTTTTCCCCTCTCTATCTTCTTGTGATGAATTGAGTTTTCCCTTTGAAGTTTACTTATCGGATTGAGTTTTTAAGGATTTGAGAACACTTGATGTATGTCTTGCGAGGGGATATCCGTGGTGACAATGGGATGTTCTATTGATCCACTTGATGTATGTTTTGGTGATCAACTTGCGGGTTCCGTGACCTTGGGAATCTATGCATAGGGGTTGGCACATGTTTTCGTCTTGACTCTACGGTAGAAACTTTGGGGCACTCTTTGGAGTTCTTTGTGTTGGATTGAACATGATGAATCTGAAATTGTGTGATGCATATCGTATAATCAAGCCCATGGGTACTTGTGGTGACATTGGAGTATCTAGGTGACATTAGGGTTTTGGTTGATGTGTATCTTAAGGTGTCATTTTAGTACGAACTCTAGGGCTGTTCGTGACACTTATAGGGATAGCTCATAAGATTGATCGGAAAAGATAACTTTGAGGTGGTTTCGTACCCTACAATAATTTCTTCATTTGTTATCCGCTATTTGTAACTTTGGAGTGAACTCTTTGTCGCACGTGAGGGATTTACATATGGTTCAACTATGTTAGTATTGTTGAGAGAACTTGCACTAGTGAAAGTATGAACCCTAGGCCTTGTTTCTAAGCATTGCAATACCATTTCTGCTCACTTTTGTTACTTGGTACCTTGCTGTTTTTATATTTTCAGATTACAAAAACCTATATCTACCATCCATATTAGACTTGTATCACCATCTCTTCGCCGAACTAGTGCACCTATACAATTTACCATTGTATTGGGTGTGTTGGGGACACAAGAGACTTTTTGTTATTTGGTTGCAGGGTTGTTTGAGAGAGACCATCTTCATCCTACGCCTCCTACGGATTGATAAACCTTAGGTCATCCACTTGAGGGAAATTTGCTACTGTCCTACAAAACTCTGCGCTTGGAGGCCCAACATGAGTCTACAAGAAGAAGGTTGTGTAGTAGACATCAAGCTCTTTTCTGGCGCCGTTCCCGGGGAGGTGAGTGCTTGAAGGTATATCTTTAGATCTTGCAATTGAATCTTTTAGTTTCTTGTTTTATCACTAGTTTGGTTTTATAAAAGAAAACTACAAAAAAATGGAATTGAGGTTGCCTCATATGCTTCATCTTTTTAATATCTTTCGTGAAAATGATGGAAAGGAAAATTGTGCTCAAGTGTTAGAAGAAGTTATTAAAATGTTTGGCACTAAATCCTTGAGTTATGAGCATGATAGAAATATTGTTAGTATGAATTCTCTGAATATTCATGATGCTAATGATATACAAAGCCACAAGCTTGGGGATGCTATGTTTGATGAATATGATATTTTTAGTCCCCCAAGTTTTGATGAGCAAATTTGTTATAAAGATGACATGCCTCCTATCTATGATGATTATTGTGATGACATGTATGCTATAAAGAGTGATGATAACCATGAAACTTGTCATCATGATTTTAATATTCAAAGTGGTTATGTCAATCAAGTATCTCATGATAGTTATTTTGTTGAGTTTGCTCCCACTATTATGAACGAGAAGAAAATTGCTTATGTGGAGAGTGACAAATTTTTATGCTTGTGGATCATGAAGATATTCTTTATGTGCTGGTTATATTGTTGAATTCATTCATGATGCTACTGAAAATTATTATGAGGGAGGAACATATGCTTGTAGGAATTGCAATAATATCAAGTTTCCTCTCTATGTGTTCAAAGTTTTGAAGTTGCCCTTGTTTTACCTTCCTATGCTAGATGCTTCTTGTTCCCATAAATTGTTTGCTCACAAAATCCCTATGAATAGTAAGTGGGTTAGTCTTAAATATGCTTGTCATGAGATTCATGATGCTCTCTTACATGTTTCAAATACTATTCCTATGTGAGCATCATTGAAATCATCATGCCTAGCTAAAAGGCATTAAAGAAAAGCGCTTGTTGGGAGACAACCCAATATTTATCCTTTCTGTTTTTGTGTGTCCACATGATTAAGCTACTGTATAATCATGTTTTATAGCTTTTATTTCAATAAAGTGCCAAGTAAAGCCTTTGGGATAGTGTGGATGATAGTTGACTTGATTCTGTGCAAAAACAGAAACTTTTGCTCTCAGTCCAGGAATTTTGTAAAATCACTGGAACGTGATTTTGATATGAATTTTTTACACATGATTTATATATAAATTTCCTAGACTTTCCTAAATTTTCAGAATTTTTAGAGACAGGGAAGTATGGTTACACTACAGATCCTCACAGACTGTTCTGTTTTTGACAGATTATGTTTTGCATGCATAGTTTGCTTGTTTTAGTGTTCCCATAGCTTATATTCAGTGTTATAAATTATGGTAATTATAGAATACAGTAGGTATCATGTGGGAACAATTATGAATCTTGTCTTGACAGTACCTAAGTGAATGATTTATCTTTACTCCACTAACCCTTCTCACGAAGTTCCGTTAAGTTTTACTGTGATTGAAGTTTTCAAGTTTTGGGTGAGACACTAATATGAGGAGAATAAGGAGTGAAAAGAACCTAAGCTTGGGGATGCCCAAGGCACCCCCAAGGCAATATCCAAGGAAGACTCAAGCGCCTAAGCTTGGGGATGCCCCGGAAGGCATCCCCTCTTTCGTCTTCAACATTATCGGTATATCTTACTTGGAGCTATATTTTTATTCGTCACATAATATGAGTTTTGCTTGGAGCATCATTTTATTTTCTTGTTTTCTGTTAGGTGTTATTTATAATCTTGTTTTTCAATAAAAATTTCCAAGAATTAACTTAGGATGCTTGCATTGCATGTTTTGATGAGTGCTGTGTAAAAACAGAAACTTTGGCTGTAGTGTTTGAATTTTCTTATTTTACTGGAACGTGGAAATTTTCTGAAATTTTTACAAAGTATTTTCATATAAATTTTATATAATGTCCTAAATTTTCATAATTTTTTGAGTTACAGAAGTACACTGTTTTCATAAATTGCTACAGACTGTTCTGTCTGGACAGATTGCTGTCATAGTTTTGTTATCTACTTATCCTCTAGTTTCCATAGCCTATATTGGTAGATATAAATTGTGGAAATGATAGTATACATTACCTAATGTTTGAAAATTATTATGCAACTTGTCTTGGCATTACATAAAGAGTTGATTTATTATTATGTGTACTAACCTATCTCACGAGTTCTTTTCAAGTTTTGTGTGGATGAAGTTTTTGAGAATAGGTGAAACCATGATATGAGAGGATTGAATGAGATACAAAAGCTCAAGCTTGGGGATGCCCAAGGCACCCCAAGTAAATATTTCAAGAAGTCTCAAGCATCTAAGCTTGGGGATGCTATGCATCCCACCTTTCTTCATCAACAATTATCGGTTAGCCTATGTTGAGCCTAAATTTTTATTCGTTCACATGATGCGTGCTATTCTTGGAGTTCCATTTTTGTTTTGCTTGCTGTTTAAATAAAATACTCAGATCTGAAAATATTTTTTGAGGGAGAGAGAGTCCTCACATAGCTCCTTAATTGTTTGACTACTCATTGATCTTCACTTATATCTTTTGTGAGTAGCTTGTCATTTCCTCTCATGCTTCACTTATACCTTTTTGAGGGATGAAATCTTTATGCTCATGTACTTCATTTAAATTTGTTTGAGCTTGTCGAAAAGGCAATGGCAATATATGAAACTAGTCCCAAAGTGATAGATATCCAAGGAGGATATAATAAAAACTTTCATGAAGATCATGGGACAAATTAAACTTGATTCTTTGTAATAGTTTTGAAACATGATGATAGTAATATGTGAGTCATGTTAGTGAGTAATTATGCTTTAGTAGGAATATTGGCGTTAAGATTTGTGATTCCCTATGCAAGTACGAAAGTCAATAGTTATGCAATGAAGTTATATCCTACTTGTGGTGCATTATTCGGTGTTAGTTATGTTCAATGCTCACTTATGTGAATTTTTGTTTCTTGGTTTGGTTGCTTCCCAATCTATTTGCTAGCCTCCATTTGTACTAAGTAGAAATACTACTTGTGCATCCAAAATCCTTAAACCAAGTTTTGCCTTATGAGTCCACCATACCTACCTATATGCGGTATTTCCATGCCGTTCCAAGCAAATTTGTATGTGCCATCTCTAAATTTTCAAAATAAATTTTCTCTTTTGTGTGCCCGTACCGCTCATGAAACGGTGGGGAGTATCCAATATTTTTCCATGCTAGGTGTGTTATTCTCACGACATGTGTTGATTCACTATCATTCACGAGAAAGTGGCTGGTATTCGGGATGCCCAGTCCCATGCTCAAAATTCAAATCAAAAAAATAATGAAACAAAACTCCCCCTGGATTGTTGTTTGTATGGACGGTACCCGTGGATTCGGCTCGCCGTGGAGTGTGATTGATTGGTGGAGGGGGAGTAAAAACTTTACTATTCTGTTTGGGAACCGCCTATAATGTATCTAGCATGGAAAGTATTGTGAGCTACTTTGTCGTTTTCGTTGACAGGAAAAGCATGCCACTCAAAATATTTTTCTCTCTCAATTTAAACCTTGAGCTCTGGCACCTCTACAAATCCCTACTTCCCTCTGCGAAGGGCCTATCTATTTACTTTATGCATTTTTTATTTTTGCTTTGAGTCTCCATCTTCTCTTATAAGCACCAACTAGGGGGCACTATGATCGTACTTGAGCATTGGGCATAGCTAATATTTGAGTGTGTTTCATGAATGGATCAATGATTGAGCATGATGGGTAGGGATAACTTTCTTTAGTGTTGATATTTTGAAAGACATGGTTGCTTGTTGACATGCTTGAGTATTGAAGTCATTATGTTAAAACTAGACTATTGCTTTGAATCATTTACAAGTCCAAATGTCCATGCTATACAAAGAGGAAAAGAATGTGATGAACATGTTAGGTAGCATTCCACATCAAAAATTATGTTTTTATCATTAACCTACTCGAGGACAAGCAGGAATTAAGCTTGGGGATGCTGATACGTCTCCAACGTATCTATAATTTTTGCTTGTTCCATGCTGTTAAATTATCATTCTTGGATGTTTTACAATCATTTTACTACAACTTTATATTATTTTTGGGACTAACCTATAAACCTAGAGCCCAGTGTCAGTTTCTGTTTTTTTCGTGTTTTTGAGTTTTGCAGAAAAGGAATATCAAACGGAGCCCAAACGGAATAAAAATCTACGGTGATTTTTTATGGACCAGAAGAAGCCTAGGGAGCATTGGAGTTGGGCCAGAAGAGCCACGAGGCCACCACAAGCCTGGGGGGCACGCCCACCTCCCTAGGGCATGCCCCCCCTAGCTTGTCGTCGCCTCGTGGCCCCACTGGACTTGTTTCCGCCGCCAAAAATTCCTATAAATACAGAAACCCCAGAAACAAACCTAGATCGGGAGTTCCGCCGCCGCAAGCCTCTGTAGCCATGAAAAACCAATCAGGAGCCCGTTCCGGCACCCTGTCGGAGGGGGAAACCAGCACCGGAGGCCATCTTCATCATCCTGGCGGTCTCCATGACGAGGAGGGAGTATTTAACCCTCGAGGCTGAGGGTATGTACCAGTAGCTATGTGTTTGATCTCTCTCTCTCTCGTGTTCTTGAGATGATACGATCTTGATGTACCGCGAGCTTTATTGATATAGATGAATCATATGGAGTTTTCCCCTCTCTATCTTCTTGTAATTAATTGAGTTTTCCCTTTGAAGTTTACTTATCGGATTGAGTTTTTAAGGATTTGAGAACACTTGATGTATGTCTTGCGATGGGATATCCGTGGTGACAATGGGATGTTCTATTGATCCACTTGATGTATGTTTTGGTGATCAACTTGCGGGTTCCGTGACCTTGGGAATTTATGCATAGGGGTTGGCACATGTTTTCGTCTTGACTCTCCGGTAGAAACTTTGGGGCACTCTTTGGAGTTCTTTGTGTTGGATTGAACATGATGAATCTGAAATTGTGTGATGCATATCGTATAATCAAGCCCATGGGTACTTGTGGTGACATTGGAGTATCTAGGTGACATTAGGGTTTTGGTTGATGTGTATCTTAAGGTGTTATTTTAGTACAAACTCTAGGGCTGTTCGTGACACTTATAGGGATAGCTCATAAGATTGATCGGAAAAGATAACTTTGAGGTGGTTTCGTACCCTACAATAATTTCTTCGTTTGTTCTCCGCTATTTGTGACTTTGGAGTGAACTCTTTGTCGCACGTGAGGGATTTACATATGGTTCAACTATCTTAGTATTGTTGAGAGAACTTGCACTAGTGAAAGTATGAACCCTAGGCCTTGTTTCTAAGCATTGCAATACCGTTTCTGCTCACTTTTGTTACTTGCTACCTTGCTGTTTTTATATTTTCAGATTACAAAAACCTATATCTACCATCCATATTACACTTGTATCACCGTCTCTTCGCCGAACTAGTGCACCTATACAATTTACTATTGTATTGGGTGTGTTGGGGACACAAGAGACTTTTTGTTATTTGGTTGCAGGGTTGTTTGAGAGAGACCATCTTCATCCTACGCCTCCCACGGATTGATAAACCTTAGGTCATCCACTTGAGGAAAATTTGCTACTGTCCTACAAAACTCTGCGCTTGGAGGCCCAACACGAGTCTACAAGAAGAAGGTTGCGTAGTAGACATCAGGGAGGAGGAGGAGGAGGAGCTTGAGAGGTGGCCACCCCTTCAATGGAGACTCTGATCCGAAAGGCAGACGCAGCTGGGTAGAATTCCACAAAGCCATGGACGCGGTCAGGAGTGCAGCACCAGATCTTCATGTAGACTGGGCCCAGACGATCAAGGGAGGACACATCCACCTCAATCAGCTTGCCAATGAGCTCACCGAAGGCCATGAGGGCTGGCATAGAGCACATCACCAGGGGCCGTCCTCCAAGAGCACCTAGGCATCAGTCAACATACCAGAAGAGCAACATCCACCATCCGCCACCTTGATAGAGACCACTGTGTTGTATCAAGGAAGGGTCAAACTGGTGCAAGTAGCCATCAACTTCAGGTTGTCACTAGAGGGGAAGATCACACCAAAGCTCTTCTCCGACAGTTGATTAATCTGCCAATACCAACCAGCCTGCCCCCAAGCACTCGGTTCCTTAGAGAATATCTATAAAGAGAGAACTTCAGACAATACAGAAATGACAGCACCATTCGCAATGGCAAGCACGATGGTCGTAGGTTCCAGGACGCCATCCAACCCGAAGAAGACACACCCTGGTAGCCCCGTGTCATAGTGCTTGAAGGAAGGGGGTTTGGTGCGAAAGGAGCAGTCCACTATCAGATGACCATCGGCGTGGCAAATATGGCAAAACGGGGGATTCGTATAGTGAGATTGGAAATGACCCAAGCGGTGGTAGGCGAAACACGTCAGATTCTGGTTGCCCGAGCCGGCATTGGACTTGCCAGAGAACGGAGGTGGATGCAGGGAGGGGAGGATTCCTCACCACCCACCCCCCCCCCCCCCCCCCCCCGCACACGCACAGAAGCGCGGGAAGATGCGAAATCAGAGGACTTGAACTTGCGGGCTTTGTTGGCGTAGTTGGGGTTGCCCTCGAATCGCTGGGAAGAGCAGCCACCAAAACTGCCAGATCCCCCAACCTCCTAGGAAGGAGGTCAAGCCAGAGGGAGAGGGGGAGGCCGCGACAACTCAGATCTGGACGCCCCTGCGTCCGTCGCCGACTTCCAAGGGAACACAATAGGGGAAGCATGTGGAGCCGCCAAACCCCACGCCTCCCTAGCCGACTAATCCCCGCATCGCGCCCTCCGCCTCTAGCTTGGCCTGGAGCGCCACCTCGTAGTCCTCCCCCGAGAGCCCCTTGACCAAGCCCTCCCGAGCGCACTTTCCATAGAAGTTGGCGTCGGAGGAGGAGCCTCGGGACCTGTCCATGGCCACCACCGAGGGAAAGGAGAGCGGGAGGGAAGGAGAGTGCGAGCCCTCCCGAGTGCCACCTCATAGTCCACCCCCCGAGAGCCCCTCGACCAAGCCCTCCCGAGCGCGCTCTAGCTTGGCCCAGAGCACCACCTCATAGTCCTCCCCCGAGAGCCCCTCGACCAAGCCCTCCCGAGTGCACTTGCCATTGGAGTTGGCATCGGAGGAGGAGCCTCGGGACTTGTCCATGGCCACCACCGAGGCGAAGGAGAGCGAGAGGGGAGGAGAGTGCGAGCACTGGATCGAGATCTGTAGATGTCAGAGGCAGAAGCCAAAAACCCTAGAAAGGGATCGAGCGAACCCTTAGGGATCCATAAGAAGCCACAGGGGAAGGGACGCAAAGCTGGGTCAGACCACCAACCAGGCCCAGACACGGGAGGTCAGAGGGGGAAAGTTCTTCTTAGAGAAAACGAGCAGAGGCCCACCCACCATAGACCATAGGAAATGTGAGCGGTGGGCAGCACCAGCCCATAGCTAGAAAATCGGGGCCCGGGGGGGCGCGGCTCCGCCCCGGCTAGGGTTTTGCCCACAGCCAGGGACTGATCTGACGCCACCGCCGGCAGCGGCAAGATCGCCAGCGACACCCCTTGATGCGGCCACCCCGGCATCGGCGGGCCCGTGACCGCGAGGGGAGAGGAAGGCGACTCCGATGGGGAAGGGGAGAAACCAGGGGAGGGAGGTAGAGAGAGGTGATGGGACCAAGAAGAACACTTACCAGATTAGCGACGATGTTTCGACGCCCACAACCAACCACCGGCCAGGTTCGGTGCCACGGGGGGGGGGGGGTCAGGCAGATCCATGACCTCCCGGGGCAAAATGACGGCCCCGGACCACCAGGCGCGGCTCGGGAGCCAGGGGTGGCAGTGACTCACCAGTTGCCTCGATGTCAGAGCCGCCATCATCCGACAGGGCCCAAAAACGCGAGCCCACCGGACGGGGAGGGGGGCAGGGGCGACCCGCTAAGAAGAAATCAGAGGGGTGGAAGAGGGGAGGGGGAGGGAAGGGGGGAATAAAAGTAAGCAGGCACATGAACGACAAGATCTAGCAAGGGGACCGGTGCTTTGGCCCGAGGAGCATGGGGAAGGCAGGAGCCAGGGGAGAGGGGAGGGGTGGGGGAAGGAGAGGAGCCATCGCTTTATCGGTGTACATCTTTCTTAACTTTTATACCTTTATAAATGTCATGTACTTATATACCTGCTTCCTACAAATTTGATGGGCACATTGTTCCTCAACGCCCCCTTTATTATGCTCTAACCTATTACTACTATACAGTGCAGTGTCAAATAATATATTTCACACTATTAGATAATTAAGATAATCTCGCAGTGACCAAAGCATTGTTAATCGAGTAGGTTGACTGTCCGAACCCCGATCCCATACATACCGTTACACGTCACACGTATGCACGACATGTCCGATATGCATAGATACAACTATGGCATCACAACATAACCATACAACAACACAACATTTATTTAGAAGGCTCAGAAGAGCCTTGCATAATATGTTCATACAGGTAGGGGTCACATGACCCGACACTCAAGTCATACAAACATGTTCATACAAACCAAGCGGAAGCTTAAAGCTGTCTGAGTACAGACAATTGAAAGGTAAAAAGGCATACAGCCTGACTATCTATAGCCCAACCCAGGGCATCAAATCGTAGCTGCGATACCAGCTACTCGGCATCGTCGACGTCTAGATAGAACCCACCAGATGGGTCCATATTCTCATCTGCAACAGTTATTAAGCAAACATGAGTACAATCGTACTCGGCAAGTCTTTAAAGCAGACCTAAGTTATTAATGCTCATGTTTCAACAAGGGGAGTGGTGTGGTTTATGCAGCAAGCCAGCTTTGACTCTTGGCTAGCCTATACTACGACTACCAATTCTTTGAACAAGTTTTGAGATAGCGCATACGAGTCCACTAACACCACTTCAATACACCACCATGGATTCGCTCCCGTCACCCACGAGAGTGCCATCCACGGTACTCACACTTGTCTTGAGTCTTTTATAAGTAACCATCAAGTTATCTATGAACAGCATAAGTTCTCCAAATAGTCCATATCCGAGGACGCGGCTATTTGAACAGATTCATTACCCTGCAGGGGTGCACTTCTTCACACACGCTCTCGCCACATATCGCTGTGTGCTCATAAAAACAGGCACCTCGGCAACCTTCAAGCGGAAGCCCAGCGAAGGAGTCGGCCACGACCGTCAAACACACAAGACCCTAGTCCAGGCTATCGCCTATTTGAGACTAAAACCCGCACGGAAGTCCGGCCGAAGTTTCCGCTACGGCCTCAAACGATGTGCGCAGGGTTCCCAAGCCCACCGTTCGGGTGCCACTTGGTACACCGTGCCACTGCCTACTGCGCCGTAGCCCACCCCTAAGGTCAGCGCTACGCACGGCCTCCAGCATGGCTACAAACACCAGAAACTACTTGCAACTCCTGGACAGAGGACTAGGCGGTTGATAGGTCGAAACAGTCAATTAAGTATCCCAACGTGTGGTAGTAACTAGTCTTGGATCACAAACACGGAACTCAGTTCCTAAGAACGGTCCCAATGAGACAATCCGCTATGTACTCCTACATAGCCTCTCATCGCTACCTTTACCAAATCGGGTTCATCATTTAGCTCATCACATCAGAACAACACCGTTTCACTCCGGTTCATCACCCAGATGAATCAGACCTGACACAACGCTAAGCATAGCAAGCATAGCAATCAAAGCAGGTAAGCACAACAAGGCTCAAGCATCTACCATGGTATGCTAGGTTGCATGGTTTAACTATTTACTGTGACAATGACAGGTCATGCAGAGGAATGGGTTCAACTACCACAACAGATAGACAGTAGAAGCGTTTGTCCTAATGCAATAAACGAGAGCAGGAGCGAGAGAGTGGGATGTTATCGATATGATCAATGGGGTTGCTTGCCTTGCAGGTTCGTCGGGAGGTACTCTCCTTCAGGGGGATACTCGAGGGTATCCGATGGAGCAGAACCTACCGCGACATAGACGGAGTAACAATCAATACACGACAAGTGCAACAATATGATGCATGATCATGACATGGCAACATGTTATAGATGAGCTAATGCATCTGTCATTAGAGTTAAATGGAGTAGGATTGAATATAGGTTCAAAATTGTTCTACATATGATATTCCACATATTGTATTATTGCAAAATGCCAATGTTCATCTATTTAGGTTGCCCTAACATGCATGATAAAAGCACCAATGGATTCTTTGGATTTTTCTGATAATTTTTCATATATAAATTATTTCAATCTGAGCTACAGATTAATTTCTATGATTTTTCTAAGATTTTAGCATTTTCTGGAATTAAATTAAATCAGAAAAGATATTACTGCATCAGCATGACGTCAGCAGGTCAACTAGCCGTTGCCAGGTCAAACCTGACCAGTGGGGTCCACTGGTCAGTGACCCAGGGCCATTTCGAGTCACTGACATGTGGGGACCACATGTCATTGACTCAGGGGTTAAACCCGGGTTGACCCTGGCTTTGACCCGAGTCAGGGCCCACTGTCAGCGACTGTTAGGACTGCTCATCAGGTGGGTTAGCTCCTAATGACGGTCCACGTCGGCCCCCATCGGAATCCTACCAGCGGCGACCAAAGCGACGGCGGCGCGTCGCCGGAATCACACGGCAGAGCACTGCTGGGCATGCGGGGGCCACCGGAGTGACGCCTGGACTGGGCCGCATCTAGCTACGGTGTTAGTTGGCCGCGGGGGCGCCGGAATCATCGCCGACGGCGACCTTGGCAGACGCCGGAGCTCGGGCGAGCTCGGGGTCGTCGAACTAACACGCAACAAGGCCGGTTCTTGGCTCCTACAGCATCTACGCGGCTGCACGAACGCGATGGTGGCCTCAGAGGGACCACCCGATCACCGGAGCATCGCCGGCGTTGAGCTCGCGCGGCGAAGCTCTTCGGGTCTCGATGGAATCGGGGCCTACGACGCTCAATCAGCAGGGGAAAGAGGGGGTAAAAGGGCCAGTAGCTCACGGCGATTGCAGTGGCGTCGCTAGCGGGCTCGGAGACGGTCTGAATCGACGGTGTCCTTCGGATCCTTGCCGGTGGCCGGAGATTGAAGACGACGGCAGCCCGGGTGTTCTGCGGCGTCTGGCGATGCGTGGCTTGCTGGAGAGGACGAGGGCGTCGAGGCGAAGCTTCTGGGCGGCTCAGATGCGAGGAGGAGGCGCAGAGGCGACAGCGCAACGGCGGCGAGCTGCGAGGTGCGGCGGCCATGGTGGAGCAGAGAGCGAGGGAGAGGCAGAGGGGCGAATGGGGAGAGGGGGCGATCCAGACGGCTCTCGCGAGCCTATCCAGCTCGCCAGCACGACGGGGGAGAGGCAGGCAGGCGGGGAGCTGCGTGGCAGCTCTACCATGCGCGTGCGGTGGCCACACGCCCGGCCGACTGGCGCCAGGAGGACGACGACGTCGCTGGGCCAGATGGGCCGGCCTAGCTGGGCCTCAGGTAAGCCTCTCTCTCTCTTTCCTTTTTTATTTGTTTCTGTTTTATGTTTTTCTGACATTTGTTTTATTTCTGTTTGGCCTCAAAACCTAGCACAAAAATATTGTAATATTTTACAGGGTATAGTTTGAATATTTCAAACCCCCACAAAAGCTTTCAACATTTTTGCAAGACTATATTATTTATAGTGCTTTATTTGACAATTTCAGTAGCATTGTAAGTTTATTTAAAAATTCTATATCTGTTGTGAAAAATAAAATGTCCCCTGATATGTTGTTGCCAACATTTATCAGAAATAGTGAACATTTTTGAAGGGCATTTTGGATTCATTGAAAATTACATGAAATTGAATTGGTTGTTTAGGGTGAGGTGCTAGGGTTTCTGACAATCCCCATTTCATGTTGATGCAAAATTAAAACATGATGCACATCTTAGCTAGCACAAGCAAGAGAATACTAGGGATGTGACAACTCACCCCCACTCAAAAGAATCTCGTCCCAAGATTTGGAAGTGGTCGGGAAGAGCGCGGGGTACTCTAGTCGAAGACGGTCCTCTCTTTCCCATGTGGCTTCCTTCTCGGAATGGTGTGACCACTGAACCTTGAGAAACTTGATGTTTCGACGTCGAGTGGTACGCTCAGCTTGATCAAGAATACGAACAGGGTATTCTCGATATGTAAGGTTATCTTGGAGATCAAGCGTTTCGTGGTCCACCTCACGGACAGGGTCCGAGAAGCAACGCCTGAGTTGCGAGACGTGGAAGACATCATGAACCTTGGAAAGATGCGGTGGAAGTTCCAATTGGTAGGCAACCTCTCCTCGTTTAGCAAGAATGCGAAAAGGACCAATGTAACGAGGAGCCAACTTGCCCTTGATACCGAATCGTTGGGTACCCTTCAGAGGTGTAACCCGAAGGTAAGCCTTCTCGTCAACTTCATAGGTCACAGCCTTATGATGGCGATCATATTGGCTCTTTTGACGAGATTGGGCTGTTTTCAACTTTTCACGAATAATGCGAACTTGCTCCTCTGCATCATGGATCATATCCGGGCCAAAGAGTTGCCTCTCTCTGGTTTCTGACCAGTTAAGAGGTGTTCGACACCTTCGTCCATAGAGAACTTCAAAAGGGGCTTTGCCTAAGCTTGCCTGAAAACTATTGTTATAAGCAAATTCAGCAAATGGAAGGCACTTCTCCCAGTCCATGCCGAATGATATAACACAAGCTCTAAGCATGTCTTCCAGGATTTGATTGACTCGCTCTACTTGACCACTTGACTGCGGATGGAAAGCAGTGCTAAAGGAGAGATGGGTCCCCATAGCATTCTGGAAGCTTTCCCAGAATCGGGAAGTAAAGATACTTCCACGGTCTGAGTTGATCTCCAAAGGAACACCATGAAGAGATACTATTCGGGAGATATATAGATCCGCTAGCTGACTAGCGGTTATACTCTTGCGAACAGGAAGAAAATGAGCCATTTTGGAAAGACGGTCAATGACCACAAAGATAGCATTATTCCCTCTCTTGGTCCTGGGAAAACCGGTGATGAAATCCATACTGACCTTGTCCCATTTCCATTCAGGAATAGCTAAGGGTTGAAGGGTGCCAGCAGGCCTTTGATGTTCTGCCTTAACGCGATGATAGACATCGCAGTTAGCAACGAACTGAGCAATTTCTCTCTTCATTCTGGTCCACCAGAACCTCTGGAGTAGGTCCTGATACATCTTGGTACTACCAGGATGAATCATGAGAGGAGAATCATGAGCCTCTTTAAGGATCAGCTGTCGTAGACGTTTGCTCTTAGGAACCACCAAGCGGTTCTGGAAGAACACAACATCCTGATCATCCTTGGAGAAATCTTTAGCTTTTCTGCTAGCAATGTTCTCCTTGATCCGGGATATACCCTTATCATACCTCTAAACAGCTATGATTTGATCCCTAAGAGTAGGTTTCGCCACCAAGGTGGAAAGGAATCCTTGAGGAACAATGTGAACATTTAACTTCTGAAATTCCTCATAGAGAAGCGGTTGACCTTGTTGTAACATCAGATTGTTACAATAAGACTTACGACTTAGTGCATCAGCCATGACATTGGCTTTCCTCGGGGTGTAAGTTATCCCTAAGTCGTAATCTGTAATCAACTCAACCCAACGTCTTTGCCTGAGATTCAAATCTGGTTGGGTGAAGATATATTTCAGACTTTGGTGATCAGTGTATATCTCGCAACGATTACCCAGAAGGTAATGTCGCCATGTTTTAAGTGCATGGACTACAGCTGCAAGCTCAAGATCATGTGTTGGATAATTACCCTCATGTGGACGCAACTGTCGGGATGCGTAGGCAATCACATGACGATCTTGCATGAGAATGCAACCTAATCCTTGTCGGGAGGCATCGCAGTAGATAACAAAGTCCTTAGAAAAATCTGGTGGCACCAATACGGGAGCAGAAGTTAGGCGTCTTTTCAGTTCCTGAAAGTTGTGCTCGCATTGTGGGGTCCACTCGAACTTTTTATCATTCTTGAGGAGTTCAGTAAGAGGCTTCGCAACCTTGGAGAAATTCTCGACAAAGCGGCGACAATAGCTCGCTAAGCCAAGGAAACTCTGAACTTGCTTAACCGATTCAGGTTGAGTCCAATCAAGGACGGCCTGAAGTCGCTCGGGATTGACAGCAATGCCCTTGCCAGAGATTACGTGGCCTAGATAGGTCACTTCTGGTAGCCATAATTCACACTTGGAAAATTTGGCATACAGGCGATGCTCTCTAAATTTCGTCAATACCAGCCTGAGATGCTCGGCATGATCTCATTCGTTCTTCGAGTAGATGAGTATATCATCGAGGTAAACCACGACGAACTTATCCAAATACTCCATGAAGATCGAATTCATCAAACGAGAGAAAGTGGCTGGGGCATCGGTTAATCCGAAGGACATGACGGTGTACTCGTATTGACCATAACGAGTAACGAAAGCCGTTTTTGGAATGTCCCCGTTCCTGATTCTGATTTGATGGTATCCCAACCTCAAATCCATTCTGGAGAAGACTGAGGATCCAGCGAGTTGATCATACAAGTCGTTGATCCTGGGGAGCGGATACTTGTTCTTGATTGTGAGCAGGTTCACTGCTCGGTAATCTACAACCATCCGGTCCGTTCCATCCTTCTTCTTGACGAAGAGGACAGGGCAAGCCCAAGGAGAAGAACTAGGGCGGATGAATCCCTTTTTCAAGGCCTCATCGAGTTGTTTCTTTAGCTCGGCTAGTTCTAAGGGTGCCATCTTATAGGTCTTCTGGCTATTGGTACAGTCCCTGGAATGAGGTCTATCACAAACTCTACATCTCTGACAGTTGGAATACCTGGCAGTTCCTCTGGAAAGACATCCGGGAAGTCACGGACCACCGGAATATCCTCAAGCTCTGGAAGAGGGCTAGCATTGAGAGAATAGAGTTGGCGCTTAGACACTCGAGTTGAAAAGGTGACTATCTCACCTGAAGGATGTGTAAGTTGAACATTCCTAGTATGAGTGTCAATCTTGGCATAATGAACTTTCATCCAGTCCATACCCAAAATGATATTGATGTCCGAAGACTTCAGAGCTATCAGGGAAGCTAAGAAGACTAGCCTATCCACGAGAATCTCATGATGGTCAACATCGCGGCCTCCTGAACTGCCATATCAATGGTGACACCTAATGCATAAGTCCAATGGAGCGGCTCTGCAACTCTAGTATATGATGGATAAATCCTAATAGTACACAGATACTGGCTCTGGTTGAAATCACGGAACGGTTCCTCCACTGTTTACTCCGGGTACCAACGATAACCGGTCTCCATCATAACTCTGACTAACATGGCCGTGTGACCCGGCACATCAATGCACCTAGTTAAACGGACCACCTGACGAGAAGGACGAGGGGGCATCTGAAATAGAGGATAATGCAAGGGCATTAGAGATCCTAGCAGAAATCGGACAGCATAACGGCTGAAAATGCTCAAAAACAATTTTGAGACATTCCGAAAAGATTGGATAGCATAGCCACTCAACTTTCTAGCATCAAGATTCTAACCAAATGATTGTCACACAGAAGCAATACTTGAAAACTGGAGTTGACTCTCAAGCAACTTAGTCTACAAGTCCATGGTTAGTAACTCGCCATCCTGAGAGGTAGATAAGAAGCCAAGTTCTTAACCCCATAGATAAGAAGAGGGTGACTCAGAATAGAATGACTCAGGAACAGGAGTAAAAAGAGCCTTACGTTCCCTTCCACAATCAATTCCCTTACATAACTAAAGCATTTCTAGACGCAACTTTGACCAGTTTGGCTTGGTAATCCTACAGTCAGTCAGGCTCTGATACCAACGCTGTCGGGACCCCGATCCTAAGCCATAAGAATCTAGCATGTAACACTTCACATTACTTTGCAGCCTCACGCACGGTTATCTCCACGGCTGCCACCTTACCTGGGCCGGGACCGTTTGCGCCTTTTGGCTCACGAATGTGAATATGTCGCTAGCATTCAAATGTCAAAGAACCCGGGTCGACATGACTAGTCATAGAACCCAAGTAGCACATCCGTACAGGGACAGGCATACGTAACCCAGCAATGCAGGTGTCGGCCTCAGCGTGTGTACACGAGTCATAGCAAGCTACAGGGATTCCATTACGCCGTGGGACATAAATGTCATCAACTGCGCCTAGACGAGTCATAGCAGGCTACATGGACTCCATTACACTTCGAGACATTTCCCCGAAGGAACAGACACAGCAGTAAAGAAGGATACATGTCGGTCAATCAATGTGTCCGGAGCAGTAGCAAGCTACCAAGGCTCAGTGGAAGCACAAAGAGGCATTTCCCCGTAAAGAGTACTACTAGAGGCACACAACTAGGTGTCGAATCCGATACATACCGTTACACGTCACACGTACGCACGACATGTCCGATATGCATAGATAAAACTATGGCATCACAACATAACCATATAACAACACAACATTTATTTAGAAGGCTCAGAAGAGCCTTGCATAATATGTTCATACAGGTAGGGATCACATGACCCGACACTCAAGTCATACAAACATGTTCATACAAACCAAGCGGAAGCTTAAAGCTGTCTGAGTACAGACAGTTGAAAGGTAAAAAGGCATACAGCCTGACTATCTATAGCCCAACCTAGGGCATCAGATCGTAGCTGGGATACCAGCTACTCGGCGTCGTCGGCGTCTAGATAGAACCCACCAGATGGGTCCATATTCTCATCTGCAACAGTTATTAAGCAAACATGAGTACAATCGTACTCAGCAAGTCTTTAAAGCAGACCTAAGCTATTCATGCTCATGTTTCAACAAGGGGAGTGGTGTGGTTTATGCGGCAGGCCAGCTTTGGCTCTTGGCTAGCCTATACTATGACTACCAGTTCTTTGAACAAGGTTTGAGATAGCGCACACGAGTCCACTAATACCACTTCAATACACCACCATGGATCTGCTCCCGTCACCCACGAGAGTGCCATCCACGGTACTCACACTTGTATTGAGTCTTTTATAAGTAACCATCAAGTTATCTATGAACAGCATAAGTTCTCCAAGTAGTCCATATCCGAGGACGCGGCTATTCGAACAGATTCATTACCCTGCAGGGGTGCACTTTTTCACACACGCTCTCGCCACTTATCGTTGTGTGCTCATAAAAATAGGCACCTCGGCAACCTTCAAGCGGAAGCCCAGCGAGGGAGTCGGTCACGACCGTCAAACACACAAGACCCTAGTCCAGGCTATCGCCTATTTGAGACTAAAACCCGCACGGAAGTCCGGCTGAAGTTTCCGCTACGGCCTCAAACGATGTGCGCAGGGTTCCCAAGCCCACCGTTCGGGTGCCACTTGGTACATCGTGCCACTGCCTACTGCGCCGTAGCCCACCCCTAAGGTCAGCGCTACGCACGGCCTCCAGCATGGCTACAAACACCAGAAACTACTTGCAACTCCTGGACAGAGGACTAGGTGGTTGATAGGTCGAGAGGGTCAATTAAGTATCCCAACGTGTGGTAGTAACTAGTCTTGGATCATAAACACGGAACTCAGTTCCTAAGAATGGTCACAATGATACAATCCGCTATGTACTCCTACATAGCCTCTCATCGCTACCTTTACCAAATCGGGTTCATCATTTAGCTCATCACATCAGAACAACACAGTTTCACTCCGGTTCATCAACCAGATGAATCAGACCTGACACTACTCTAAGCATAGAAAGCAAAGCAGGTAAGCACAACAAGGCTCAAGCATCTACCATGGTATGCTAGGTTGCATGGTTTAGCTATTTACTGTGACAATGACAGGTCATGCAGAGGAATGGGTTCAACTACCGCAAAAAAATAGACAGTAGAAGCGTTTGTCCTAATGCAATAAACGAGAGCAGGAGCGAGAGAGTGGGATGTTATCGGTATGATCAATGGGGTTGCTTGCCTTGCAGGTTCGCCGGGAGGTACTCTCCTTCAGGAGGGTACTCGAGGGTATCCGATGGAGTAGAACCTACCGTGACATAGACGGAGTAACAATCAATACACAGCAAGTGCAACAATATGATGCATGATCATGACATGGCAACATGTTATAGATGAGCTAATGCATCTATCATTAGAGTTAAATGGAGTAGGGTTGAATATAAGTTCAAAATTGTTCTCCATATGATATTCCACATATTGCATTATTGCAAAATTTCAATGCTCATCTATTTAGGTTGCCCTAACATGCATGATAATAGCACCAATGGATTCTTTGGATTTTTCTGATAATTTTTCATATATAAATTATTTCAATCTGAGCTACATATTAATTTCTATGATTTTTCTAAGATTTTAGCATTTTCTAGAATTAAATTGAACCAGAAAAGATATTACTGCGTCAGCACTGCATCAGCATGACGTCAGCAGGTCAACTGGCCGTTGCCAGGTCAAACCTAACCAGTGGGACCCACTGGTCAGTGACCCAGGGCCATTTCGAGTCACTGACATGTGGGGACCACATGTCATTGACTCAGGGGTTAAACCCGGGTTGACCCTGGCTTTGACCCGAGTCAGGGCCCACTGTCAGCGACTGTTAGGACTGCTAATCAGGTGGGTTAGCTCCTAATGACGGTCCACGTCGGCCCCCGCCAGAATCCTACCGGCGGCGACCAAAGCGACGGCGGCGCGTCGCCGGAATCACGCTGCAGAGCGCTGCTGGGCATGCGGGGGGCACCGGAGTGACGCCCGCACTGGGCCGCATCTAGCTACGGTGTTAGTTGGCCACGGGGGCGCCGGAATCATCGCCGGCGGCGACCTTGGCGGACACCGGAGCTCGGGCGAGTTCGGGGCCATCGAACTAACGCGCAACAAGGCCGGTTTTTGGCTCCTACAGCATCTACGCGGCTGCACGAACGCGATGGTGGCCTCAGAGGGGCCACCCGATCACCGGAGCATCGCCGGCGTTGAGCTCGTGCGGCGGAGCTCTTCGGGTCTCAATGGAATTGGGGCCTACGGCGCTCAATCAGCAGGGGAAAGAGGGGGAAAAGGGCCAGTAGCTCACGGCGATTGCAATGGCGTCGCTAGCGGGCTCGGGGACGGTCTGAATCAACGGCGGCCTTCGGATCCTTGCCGGTGGCCGGAGGTTGAAGACGACGGCGGCCCGGGCATTCTGCGGCGTCTCGCGATGCGTGGCTTGCTGGAGAGGACGAGGGCGTCGAGGCGAAGCTTCTGGGCGGTTTAGATGCGAGGGGGAGGCGCGGAGGCGACGGCGCTACGGCGGCGAGTTGCGGGGTGCGGCGGCCATGGCGGAGCAGAGAGCGAGGGAGAGGCAGAGGGGCGAATGGGGAGAGGGGGCGATCCAGACGGCTCTCGCGAGCCTATCCAGCTCGCCAGCACGACGGGGGAGAGGCAGGCAGGCGGGGAGCTGCGTGGCAGCTCCACCGTGCGCGTGCGGTGGCCACACGCCCGGCCGACTGGCGCCAGGAGGACAACGACGTCGCTGGGCCAGATGGGCCGGCCTGGCTGGGCCTCAGGTAAGCCTCTCTCTCTTTCCTTTTTTATTTGTTTCTGTTTTATGTTTTTCTGACATTTGTTTTATTTTTGTTTGGCCTCAAAACCTAGCACAAAAATATTGTAATATTTTATAGGGCATAGTTTGAATATTTCAAACCCCCACAAAAGATTTCAACATTTTTGCAAGACTATATTATTTATAGTGCTTTATTTGACAATTTCAGTAGCATTGTAAGTTTATTTTAAAATGCTACTCCCTCTGTTCCAGAATATAAGGTGTATTGTTTTCCGTGCAAGTCAACCATTTGAATATTTGACCAAGATTATAGAATAAACTAACGACATCTACAATACCAAATAGATAAAATATGAAACTACTTTTCATCATGGATCAAATGGTATAAATTTTGTATAATGCATATTGATATATTTTTTCTAAAAACTCAGTCAAACATGGACTCGTTTGAGTTTTGAAAAATCAAATACACCTTACATAAAGGAACGGAGGGAGTATATCTGTTGTGAAAAATAAAATGTCCCCTGATATGTTGTTGCCAACATTTATCAGAAATAGTGAACATTTTTGAAGGGCATTTTGGATTCATTGAAAATTACATGAAATTGAATTGGTTGTTTAGGATGAGGTGCTAGGGTTTCTGACAATCCCCATTTCATGTTGATGCAAAATTAAAACATGATGCACATCTTAGCTAGCACAAGTAAGAGAAGACTAGGGATGTGACATTGACATACACTCTGTCCATAGTTTAAGAAAACCCACTCTACTACGAATGCTTATTACTCTTTGTTCTCACATTGTTGTTCTTGATTTCTGATCTCACATTGTTGTTCTTGATTTCTCAATACCAGTTTGGCATTTCGCTCTTTCTTTTATAAGAAAAACATTAAGGTCAACAAAGTGTTCCGTAGCAACGCGCGGGGTATCATCTAGTTACCATTATTTCAGACAGTCCAGCTTGGCAACTGCCACTCTAACCTTCGAGCAAATCACACAAGCACACCCAACACACCAACTTAAATTTTTATTCTAGCCAGCTTGTGGATTGACTTGACTTCACCTAGATCAGGCGACGCCGCTTGGGGCTGCATGAAGACACCTCTTCACCTTCGTCGGAATCTTCTTCGTCATTCCGAAACATCACAGATTCTTCATAGTCTTCTAGGACAGCTGGCTCCACCTATTTAGGCACTGGCTCGGCGCCGGATCATGCTCTGCCACAACTTCGCCGCCGTGGTCACCTCCGTCTTGGCCGTCCGCGGCTGGCTCCCAATTCCTGTCGGATAGCTCAAACTCCGGCACCCGCGGCACCTGCATAAACAATGAACTATTTTTAAATTTGGATTGCAAGCACACCTATGTGAAAAAGAATTAGATCAGATTGATTCTGCAGACTCACCTCCACTAATTAAATCTTGCTGCTCCAGGACGATAACTTCTTGGTTCCCTTCCAGATCTACTGCGCGGACAGCGCTCGCCCCCTCCAGGCCATGGCTCACGCCACCATCAGCCGAGCCCTCCCACTAATTTTTTTGCAGCCGACGGATGGTCATCAATTGGCTAAAGCTCAAAATCTAGATATATTCGAGCATAGGTGGGCACATACCTGATAGAAAGCCTTCCAATTCAGGGGATTAGCAACTGTTTTGTTTCACTGTAATAGTTCTGTAAGGATCTATGTCAAAACCAAATGACCGTACGTACATCGCTGATGCACTGGTGATAACGTGGGTTAAAACCAGTGTGCCGTAGTGAAAAACATCGGGGTAGTATGTATTAGCTGGCTTATCGTATATTTTGCTTGTATGAACAAATTCGCTTGTGGTAATGATGATATCCATATTGTGGATGCTGCATTTTGCCATAGCTTAGAAATGTATCTGTGATACGGCAGAGCACCCAACTGACTTATCTGGTGTGTGTCTGTGTGACTAGACTGGATTGTGGCGATGATCTTAGGCATGTGATGATTGTTGCAAATTTTCAAGGGAAATGGCATATGGCCATGGTATTATATAGAGTAACTAAATTCAGTAAGGTAAGGCGAGCTAGTAGAAGTGAAAAAAGAAATCAATGGAACGCTGATTGCCCTGCAATCACTAAGAAAATGGACTGCACAAAGTCTGAAAGTGTGCCCAATGAGGATTTGATAAAATGAGTGTGTGGAATTGGGGTTTGGCACAATGAGTAAGCAGCGTATGAGAGGCAATGAACACCGCATGCCAGTCAACAAATTGCCATTATCGATAGAAAATACTACAAAGCTGTTTTTGGGTGGGCGGCTCAGTTGGGGGTGTCAAATACAGCTGAGTTGGATTCCAGTACAAATAAAGAAAAGAAAAACATGATCAAGTTAAAAGCAAAAGGCATAGAACTATGCAGGATGGCCAGGCAAATTTTTCACAAGATGCCTGTGATCACGGAATGTCTTCAAACACACCTATAGGAGAAAAAACTGACCATATTGCGTCGGCTGGCAAGGACAACCGGTTGCCCTGGAGCTTCATAACACCTTGGAGAGCAGATTCTCTGGTTTTCGTGAGATTGTTCTGTCAAAGCAAAAAAACAAAACAGGGCACTATTTGGTGAGGAAAAAAATGAATGCCCCAACATACCAAAATTTTTGAACTTGGGTTTTTCAGTACCTTGGTGATGGGGATTCGTACGTATCTTCTCACCATTATGGTACCTGATGATGTGCATGACACACAGACCAGTTTCCTCTGGAAATTTATCATATGGTGAATAGGATGTACCGGATATAAATGGAGTACGAACAGAATTTGGATCTCCAAAATAAAAGTCATTTAAGCACCCGAACAATCACCGGTTCTCCTTTGTGGTTGGCCACCCCAGCATAGAAGTCATTTAAGCACCCGAACAATGTATCGTGTAGGTGGCACACGATGAGCATGTGGCGCGCCTGCTGATCTTTGGTTCATCCTTTTGGTCCCGCTGCAGGGTTGAAGAAGACCTGGATAACCCTGGTAAGCATGTGCTATATGTACGTGGCCCAGCCGTCTCGAAGGATACCAGAATATAGCTGTCAGGAACCACAGACAAAAGAATGGTTATTACCAGTTGGCATGCCTCGATGGCATGCAGGACGGATGACCCGATGAACTGATTCTGAACCTGTAATAATGTGGAAATGCTTGTGTGGGACAGGGCAAGCATTTGCATGGCGGTACATAACTGTATTATTTTCTTTGGTGCTGGTACAAAAATACATAACATGGAGGGGGTGAGAGCTACTAACGGTGCATAGCCTTACCGAGAAATCACACAAGAGGATGTGGCTGTGATTTAAGTACAGGGTATCCGAGCTTGACTCGCGATCCAGCTAGTTCTGCCGCCGCAACAGAATAGATCCTAGTTCATGATCGAGCATGCCATTGCAGACTAGTTGGTGGGTAATGTCCGACCCGATCACTCTAATCAGCCGAGGTTCAGTCACTTCAGTGTGCACTATCCAGTTCCTGCTATCAAAGAAGATGAAAAACGATTTGTTGGTAGGGGATACTAATGCGAACCGTGCGTTGTGTTATCATCTGCTATTTGCTACTGACCTGGCAAGTTGTTTGGCAACAATGATAGGAAGTGTGATTGATACAATTCCGCTTGAGTAGTGTTCGGAGGGAGCACCAGGCATCCTGTAAAACCATGGGTTGCTAGCGTAGCTCCTCGATGATATATACTTTCGTTTGGGGAAGTTGGCACGAGACCCAGCAAAGATGGCTCACGAATGATCGCCCTTTTGGCAGTCGGTGTATATGTCCTTAACTGCTTCTGCAAGTGCAATGCACGACGCATAATGCTGAACCACACTGCAAATGGCCTCTGTCGCGGCGCCAAATTCGTTTTCAGAATCCTTGGGTGGGCTGTTGGGAGCCTCACGTTGTTGTGGGTGTGCATATTCCGTTTAGCAGACTTCTGTTGATGCGAGGAGCTTTCTCCTGCAGGGCAAACTATATCAGCGAACAGAGATGTGCAGAAAAAAGGAAAACTGGGCAAAATACATATGCTCGGCGTTTCGTTCCCGCATGACAATTACTACCTTCTTGCAATATTTCAGCAATATTTTCAGTTCAGATATCATTCAGTCTTAGCTCCACCACCTTCTTGCAATTGTTTCGCCGGTGTCCTTCTACACCACCATTCTTGCATCTTGCTGGTTTCCGATATGTTGTTCCCGTTATGTACGTCGTATCAAATGTGACAACATCACCAAAGAATGTTTATTGCAATCTGTGGTTCCCGTTAGTCCACATCAAAGTGCTGATCCTTCTTTGTCAGCCTGAACACGGTATGTAAAGTGCGAATCCATTGAACACAGTTCTGCAAACACCTCCACAGTTTTTCCTAACATCATATTCTGCTTGCTCACGACTGAGTTTCCCACACAAGTTCCTTAGTGCTCTCTACTGAAACGTACATTTTCCATTGATCCAAACAAACTACCTATAATGTAGTATACTTTAGCAAGGCTCACGTTGTTCTGCCGAAGCTGCTATACCAAATCATGGGGTTGTTCTGCCAAAGCTGCTTTACCAAATCATGGTTGTAATCATCGATATGCTTGTGGGAAGGGAAGGCCAGTGTATTGTCTGCCTGAATGTTGAAGATTGAATGGTTGTGCTGCTCACGGTTATCTGCTATATACCAGAGCCTTATGGGAGCAGGGCACTCACACCGGCAAGACCTGGTATTCTCAACAATTGGCTTCCCTTGTGGCCATTCACACAATGCAAAATCAGTTAGTAATCA
This sequence comes from Elymus sibiricus, assembly GCA_039707655.1. NCBI lineage: Eukaryota > Viridiplantae > Streptophyta > Magnoliopsida > Poales > Poaceae > Elymus > Elymus sibiricus. Next base: position 62,608,521 of record CM077663.1, read on the forward strand.
CCAACTAAGTCAGCAACTAGTCTACTCACAAAATACAGGGATAATTCTTACGTGCCGCACATCCACAAACTATTTCTTGCATGCACCTAGTCCTTTCCACATTCAGCCTGCTTTTGCTGTACCTAATACCAAATTCTTTCCCCCATAAGTACAGATTGTAAAAATTTGAAGCCTGTTCCCAGTTTTGGCACAATCACTTTGTCTCCTACACTTTCAGCAAAGCTACGAATTGCTTTCTTGAATGCAGAAATCTGAGTAGGACACGGCGCCCTGTCTGGCGCTGCAGCACGAATCCTCACTCTGCCACAAATAACAACTTCAGTACCACACATGCAACTTTCCAAAATGCAAACGAACTGTACTGTTTTACAAGTATCCCCTAAATCCCAACACTATCAGATAGTCACAGCATCGGTTTTCTTCAGTCTTTTTGTATCTAATACATTTTCTGATTGGCAAGATAGTCTTGCATTTCCAAGACAGAGCAAACCAAGTCTTGTTTCCAAGCCATACTAACAAATCCATGTTGTTAATCTTTATTCTGAACTAAGGCATGCTTTCAACCTTGTGGCAACACATGCCTGAACCTTTTGAATACAAAGTTCAGAAATTAATTCTCGCGATTGTAAACACCAACAAATCCAAACCTTCAAGTCCATTCAGGGGACTAAGAGAGGCGAAGCGAGTCGGGAGTTAGTGCTCGAAGTCGAAAATCCAAGCTACAGGGCTAAAACCTGTTACCACCCATCTAAACCTCGAACCAAAACGGACATAGTTTGCTAACAAACAGCAACAGGAAGCCAGATATCAGACGCAAAAAGATATGCCAGCACCACATATAAACATCCTGTGCCAGCTCCAGTCATGGGAGAAGTAGAAGAAGTCAGCCGAGAAGCTTCAACCATTAGGACCTGCACTTCTTGCTGGAGCATCTTTCTATCAGCATCTTTCAAGAAACCTGACCAATACATCGGGAAAGAGCACACTGTAAAAACCACACTTGTAGGGGATCTGATAATATGATTCTCAAAGGTGATCCTGTTCATCACTGTCCATATACTCCAACAAACAGCAGCAATAGCAATCATATAAATTTTGCTCCCCTAAGTCAAATATGAAAACAACCAAGAGGCCCCAAATTTTTAGGCACAATCTTCTGCCAAAGTCCATCCTGGGTTTCTAATTTTCACCACTTAGTCATTAAGCTAATGCTCTGTTTCTCCAAACCAGGATACCCAATCCCCCTTTGTTTCTTTGAACGACACAGAACTTTCCACTTCACAAGGTGGTCGTTTACCACCATTTCCTTCCCAAAACATACGCCTCCGAGGCTTATCAAGTTTTTTCAGTAAGGTTTTATTGAAAAGAAACATAGACATAAAAAACGAGGGGATCCCAGAGAGGCTAGAATTGACAAGGGTCAATCTAGCACCAGAAGGCGTTGTACCACCAATCGAGGCATCTAATTTTTTAATCACCCTAGCTTCCAGGAATACAAGGTCACAAGTTTGGTGAGTAGAAATAGTGACAGGGACAGCCAAGTAAGACAGCTACATCATATTAAACAAAAAGAAATGAGGTTCATAACATCCCTTACCTCAAATTCAGTCAATGATCATATCCTTTCAAGACAGCATCAAACTTCACCTAGAAAACCTAAAGTTTGCTCTTCATTATCACTTGTAAGATCTGTTGTGTTGCCCTGAACAAACAAGATAAACCACCATCAGGTGACTTGATAATGCCATATGCAAATTTCGAAATAGATGTTAATTTGCAAACGAAATAGGCAAGAAACGAACAAAACAAGATAAACTACGGTCAGATGAGTTGATGATTCTACTCCTAATAATGACAGTGTTCTGGTACGCAAATTCACTAGAATAATGAACCAAAATAGGCAGCTGTAAATTTTGTTTTCAGATGAACAGGGAGGCAACCTCCCCGGCTCCATTTCTCACAGAAAATGAAAGCAGTTGATACAAAGGTCAGCCCAAGGCTGCCAAGATTTGCAACACTTGAAAACTGAAGGTGTAAAAGCTAGGACCTACATAGTGGTGCTTAATTAAGTATCTTCAGGCAAGCAAAAGGATTAACCAAGCAGCAGTTCATCCCCCAATTCTGCTCCTAAATTTCTTTGACAGCGTTGCCCCAAAAAGGAAGTGGAGCAAAATTTCAACCGAAATAGGCAAGAAAGAGAACAATAGAAGGAAAGTCGCTACAAACGGACCTCCTGCGCTGCCACTTGGCGTGCTGCTGCTGGTGGTGGTGGTGGTGCCGCCGCCGCTGCTGCTGCTGCTGGTGGTGGTGCCGCCGCCGCTGCTGCTGCTGGTGGTGTTGGTGCCGCCGCTGGTGCCGAAGCGTCGCCGGAATGCCCGCCTGGCGCTCCGACGGTGAAGTTGGCGCCTCGCCGCGCTGGGTGGAGGGGTGGGAGGAATCAACAGGTACCTATTATGTGCAAGAAGAAAAGGATCGACTGTTAGACTCGACCAACGCAAGAAACCCAAGAAAATACACGGGGATCCACCTCCTCGGCGAGGCGGCGTCGGCCGAGGAGGAGGAGGAAGAGCAAGAAGGAAAACACTGGAATGCCAGAACCGCAAGAAATACAAGAAAAATGTACTGGCTGGTTGGGGATTCACCTCCACCTCCTCTGAAGATGAGCTTCCCCGCGGCTCCGAGCAGTACGGAGGAGCAAGCTTTGGCCGAATGCGACTAGGACGAGTACCTTGGAAGAGCATCACCGCCGTCGGCCTCTTTGCCCCGGCGGGAGCAGAGGGCTTGGGAGTCCTGTGGGCCGACGCCTCGAGCGCGGCGGGCGGACGAGGGCGAGGGGGAGGAGGAGGTCGGGCGTCGGGGACTCCTCCCGGCGGAACGTACAGGTAGGTAGGGACGTGAGGCGGCTCTGGTGCCGCCGGCCGCGGCCCTGGGGCTGCGGCGAAACCAGTCGGCGGAGGCGGCGGCGGCGGAGACGGAGGAGTGGGGGAGCGTGGCCGCCATTCCGGCGTAGTGGGAGGCGCAGCGAAGAGCGACCCAGCAAACGACTCGTAGGAAGGCTGAGCCGGCTCAGCGGCAGGCCCAGCGTCAGGCTCGGGGGAAGGCGAGGGCTGTGGGGCGGGCGTGGGGGGGCTCGAGGGATCCATGTGCAAAATTGTGACTACTTTTTCCAATTTTTCAATACCTAAGTGTCCTTTATATGTAATATATTTTCGTTTGACAAGATACGGGTCCCCGTATGGCGGTTCCTTAAACTTGTGATTTTTTCTGAAATTATGAACATTTTTAAAAATTCGAGAACATTTTTTCAAATTCGCAAAGTTTTTTTAAATCATGCACATTTTGCGGTGCACGAACAGTCTCTGAATTTCAGAATATTTTTGAAACATAATGAACATGTTTTGAATTGGAGATTATTTTGTTCAATTTCATTAATATTTTTTTGACTTACCGAACAATTGCTTTCAAAACCGTGACCATTTTTTGAATATATGAAAACTTTTTAAAACTCATGAACATGTTTTGAATCCATGAACATTTTATAATTTTAAAACATTTTATTTCACAATTCTCAATTTTTTTTAAAAAATCAAAATCCCAAATTATTTAAAGTAGAAAAAATAAAACAGAATATAATAAAAAATAAAATTAAAAACATAATTAAAAGAACTGGGCGCGTTGAGGGAGCGAGGGGGTGCGTGTTGCGGCTCCTTCGCTCCGAAGTATAGGAGCACCCTACCCTTATGTATCGCTCAAGTCCTCGATAATCGATTCGTCAACCAGTGTCGATCACTTAGGGGTAGATGCTTGAGGTGATCTCCATAACCTTCACACGCTTCTTCTTTATGAACCACAATTACTCTTGAGTTGGCAGCTCTCAAGAGTAGTCGGTGGAGCATACTGGACTTAGATTTTAGTGATGTTGAACCACTATCTAATTTTTAGTTTTGAGGTTTTTCTCTCGGTAGATTTTAAACTCAAATCGCTCAGGAGAGGGGTGCTCACACAATATTCTCGAAATCAAACAGTGCAGCCAACGATTCACGTTGGAAGAGGGTGGGCATTTATAGTCGTGGTTTTCTCGAGGAGGAAAACACCCTTTTTTACATGACAACTACCCAATGCCCAACCGACACGTATCCAACGGTCAGATTTTGAGCACAACGGTAACATTACTTAACGAACAAGTAATGCTAACTCCTCGGTTCGAATCAAATCTCCCGCGGCGAAGAAGAACTACGTCTCTTCCTGGCAAGTATTTATTAGGAACACAACAAGATTTCTCTCAGCTCTCATAGGTTTCGGTTTAGCATCAGAGAAACATAAGTTTCCAACACTATACCCCTATTAATAGTATCATGGTCATGTGACGAAAGAAAGAGAAGAAGATGTTGGAAATATGCCCTAGGCAATAATAAATTAGTTATTATCATATTTCCTTGTTCATGATAATCATTTATTATCCATGCTAGAATTGTATTGATCGGAAACTCAGATACATGTGTGGATACATAGACAACACCATGTCCCTAGTATGCCTCTAATAGACTAGCTCGTTGATCAAAGATGGTCAAGGTTTCCTAGCCATAGACATGAGATGTCATTTGATAACGGGATCACATCATTAGGAGAATGATGTGATGGACAAGACCCAAACTATAAACGTAGCATATGATCGTATCAGTTTATTGCTATAGTTTTCTGCATGTCAAGTATCTGTTCCTATGACCATGAGATCATACAACTCACTGACACCGGAGGAGTACCTTGTGTGTATCAAACGTCGCAACGTAACTGGGTGACTATAAAGGTGCTCTACAGGTATCTCCGAGGGTGTCTGTTGAGTTGGCATGGATCAAGACTGGGATTTGTTACTCCGTGTGACGGAGAGGTATCTCAGGGCCCACTCGGTAATACAACATCACAATAAGCCTTGCAAGCAAAGTGACTAAAGTGTTAGCCACGGGATCTTGTATTACGGAACGAGTAAAGAGACTTGCCGGTAACGAGATTGAACTAGGTATAGAAATACCGACGATCGAATCTCGGGCAAGTAACATACCGAAGGACAAAGGGAACAGCATACGGGATTAACTGAATCCTTGACATAGAGGTTCAACCGATAAAGATCTTCGTAGAATATGTAGGAACCAATATGGGCATCCAGGTCCCGCTATTGGTTATTGACCGTAGAGGTGTCTCGGTCATGTCTACATAGTTCTTGAACCCGCAGGGTCTGCACACTTAACGTTCGGTGACGTTTCGGTAGTATTGAGTTATGTATGGTGGTGACCGAAGGTTGCTCGGAGTCCCGGATGAGATCCCGGACGTCACGAGGAGCTACAGAATGGTCCGAAGGTAAAGATTGATATATAGGAAGTCCCGTTTTGGTCACGGGAAAAGTTTCGGGTATTTTCGGTAGTGTACCGGGAGTGCCGAAGGACCATCGGGAGGGGCCACCTACGCCGGGAGGGCACATGGGCCTGAGGGGTGGTGCACCAGCCCTTAGTGGGCTGGGCAAACCAGCCCCAAGAGGCCCATGCGGCTAGAGTGGGAGGAAAGGAAAAAACCCCAAGGTGGGGAAGGATTCCAAGTAGGATTGGAATCCTACTTGGAGTAGGATTGGAGGTGGACTCCTCCACCTCCTCTCCACTTCGGCCGAAGCCAAGGGGCAACCCTAGGGATGCCTCCTCCTCTCTCCCTCCTATATATACTAGAGGTTTTTGAGGGCAGCCCCAACCCTAATTGCCACGTGCTGCCCTCTTCTTCCCTAGATCAGTTTCTCCTCTAGATTAGTTCGACAGAGCTCGGCGAAGCTCTGCCGGATTAGTTCACCACCACCGCCACCACGCCGTCGTGCTGCCGGAGAACTCATCTACCTCTCCACCCTCACTTGCTGGATCAAGGAGGTGGAGATCGTCATCGAGTCGTACGTGTGTTGAACGCGGAGGTGCCGTCCGTTCGGTGCTAGATCGGAAGGACCGCGACTGGATCGCGGGACGGATCGTGATTGGATCGCAGGACGGATTGTGATCGGATCACGGGACGGCTAGCGATTTGGATCGCGAAGACGTTCGACTACATCAACCGCGTTTCTTGACGCTTCCCGCTTAGAGATCTACAAGGGTATGTAGATCCACTCTCCCTCTCGTAGATGCTCATCACCGTGGATAGATCTTGCGTGTGCGTAGGAAATTTTTTGTTTCCCATGCAACGTTCCCCAACAGTGGCATCATGAGCTAGGTCTATGCGTAGATGAGATCACGAGTAGAACACAAAGGAGTTTGTGGGCGTTGATGCTCAGATTGCTTCCTCCCTTGGTCTTTTCTTGATTCGGCGGTCTTGTGGGATGAAGCGGCCCGGACCAACCTTACTCGTACGCTTACGAGAGACCGGTTCCATCGACTGACATGTGACTTTGTTGCATAAAGATGGCTGGCGGGTGTCTGTCTCTCCTACTTTAGTTGGATCGGATTCGACAAAGGCGGTCCTTGAGAAGGTTGAAAAGCAATTTGTGTATCACCGTTGTGGTTTTGCGTAGGTAAGAATCATTCTTGCTAGATACCCATAGCAGCCACGTAAAACATGCAACAACAATTAGAGGACATATAACTTGTTTTTGCAGGGTATGTTGTGATATGATATGGCCAATTACATGATGAGATATATGTGATGTATGAGATGATCATGTTTTGTATAGAATATCACGACTTGCATGTCGATGAGTACGGCAATCGGCAGGAGCCATAGGGTTGTCTTTAATTATTGTATGACCTGCGTGTCAATCATTAAGCGCTATGTAATGCTTTACTTTATCACTAAGCGGTAGCAATAGTAGTAGAAGCATGGTGGGCGCGACAACCCCGATGGCGACACGTTGATGGAGATCAAGATGATGGAGATCATGGTGTCATGCCGGTGATGATGGAGATCATGCCGGTGCTTTAAAGATGGAGATCAAAAGCACAAGATCATGTCCATATCATGTCACTTATGATTTGCATGTGATGTTAATCCTTTTATGCATCTTATTATGCTTAGGACGACGGTAGCATTATAAAGTGATCCCTCACTAAAATTTCAAGATAAAATTGTGTTCTCCCCGAGTGTGCACCGTTGCAAAAGTTCGTCGTTTCGAGACACCACGTGATGATCGGGTGTGATAGACTCTACGTTCGCATACAACGGGTGCAAGCCAGTGTTGCACATGCAGAACACTCGGATTAAACTTGACGAGCCTAGCATGTACAGACATGGCCTCGGAACACAAGAGACCGAAAGGTCGAACATGAGTCATATAGTAGATATGATCAACATGGAGATGTTCACCATTGAAACCACCTCATCTCACGTGATGATCGGACTTGGGTTGGTGGATTTGGATCATGTCACACTTAGACAACCTGAGGGATGTTGATTTGAGTGGGAGTTCTTAAGTAATATGATTAATTGAACTCATTATCATGAACATAGTCAAAGTGTCTTTGCAAATTATGTTGTAGATCAATAGCTCACGCTGTAGCTCCCCTGAATTTTGATACGTTCCTAGAGAAAAATTAAGTTGAAAGATGATGGTAGCAATTATGCGGACTGGGTCCGTAAACTGAGGATTGTCCTCATTGCTGCACAGAAGGCTTATGTCCTTGATGCAACGCTCGGTGCGCCACCCCCTCTAGCGTCGTCTGTGGATGTTGTGAACATCTGACAGGCACGTTGTGATGACTACTTGATAGTTCAGTGCGTCATGCATTACGGCTTAGAATTGAGGCTCCAAAGAGGTTTTGAATGTCATGGAGCATATGAGATGTTCCAAGAGCTGAAATTGGATTTCAGGTTCGTGCCCGAGTTGAGAGGTATGAGACCTCCAACAAGATTCTTTGCCTGCAAGATGAAGGAGAATAGCTCAATCAGTGAGCATGTACTCAGATTGTCTGGGTGCTACAATCGCTTGAATCGAGTGGGAGTTGATCTTCCAGATAAGATAGTGATTTATATAGTTCTCCAAGTCACTGCCACCAAGCTACTAGAGCTTCGTGATGAACTATAACATGCCAGGGATGGAGTAGATGATCCCTGAGCTGTTCGCGATGTTTTGACACCGCGAAGGTAGAAATCAAGAAGGAGCATCAAGTGTTGATGGTTAGTAAAACCACTAGTTTCAAGAAGGGCAAGGGCAAGAAGGGAAAACTTCAAGAATGGCAAGCCAGTTGCCGCTCCAGTGAAGAAACCCAAGGTCGAACCCAAACCCGAGACTAAGTGCTTCTATTATGAGGAGAACGGTCACTGAAGCGGAACTGCCCTAGATACTTGGTAGATAAGAAGGCTGGCAACGTCAAACAGAAGTATATTTGATATACGTTTTATTCGTGTGTACCTTACTAGTACTCCTAGTAGCACCTGGGTATTAGATACCGGTTCAGTTGCTAAATGTTGGTAACTCGAAATAAAAGCTACGGAATAAACGGAGACTAGCTAAGGGCGAGGTGACGATGTGTGTTGGAAGTGTTTCCAAGGTTGATGTGATCACCATCGCACGCTCTCTCTACCTTCGGGATTAGTGATGAACCTAAATAAATGTTATTTGGTGTTTGCGTTGAGCATGAACATGATTAGATCGTGTTTATTGCAATACGGTTATTCATTTAAGTTAGAGAATAATGGTTATTCTGTTTACATGAATAATACCTTCAATGGTCATGCACCCAATGAGAATGGTTTATTGAATCTTGATTGTAGTGATACACATGTTCATAATATTGATGCCAAAAGATGCAAAGTTAATAATGATAGTACCACATACATGTGGCACTGCCGCTAAATGCCATATTGGTGTAAAGCGCATGAAGAAACTCCATGATGATGGATCTTTGGACTCATTCGATTTCGAATCGGTTGAGACGTGCTGACCATGCCTCTTGGGCAAGATGACTAAGACCCCGTTTTCCGGTATGATGGAGCGAGCAAGTGACTTACTGGAAATGATACATGTTGATGTATGCGGTCCAATGAGTGTTGTAGCGTGCGGTGGATACCGTTATTTTCTTACCTTCACTGATGATTTGAGTAGATATGGGTATATTTACTTAATGAAACACAAGTCTGAAACGTTTGAAAAGTTCAGGCAAATTCAAAGTGAAGTTTGAGATCATTGTGACAAGAAGATAAAATGTCTACGATATGATCGTGGAGAGGTAAATATCTGAGTTACGAGTTTGCTATACAACTTAAGACAATGTGGAAGTTGTTTCACGACTCACGCCACCTGGAACACCATAGTGTGATGGTGTGTCCGAACGTCGTAGTCGTGCTCTATTGGATATGGTACGTACTATGATGTCTCTTATCGTTTTGCCACTATCATTTTGAGGTTATGCATTAGAGACAACCACATTCACTTTAAATAGGGCACCATCTAAATCCGTTGAGATGACACCGTATAAATTATGGTTTGGCAAAAACCTAAGCTGTCATTTCTCAGAGTTTGGGAATGCGACGCTTATGTCTGATAAGCTCGAACCCAAAGCGGAAAGGTGCATCTTCATAGGATACCCTAAGGAAACAGTTGGGTATACCTTCTATCTCAGATCCGAGGGCAAAGTGTTTGTTGCTAAAACGGGTCCTTTCTCGAGAAAGAGTTTCTCTCGAAAGAATTGAGTGGGAGGAAGATAGAACTTGATGAGGTTGTTGAACCTTTGTTTCAACCAGAGAGTAGCGCAGTGCAGAAAGATGTTTCTGTGGAGCCTACGTGAAAGAACATGTGCTGCCCCCATGTTTGGTTTTGGTAATTGATGACAATCTCTATGGACTAATGGTTGCCTTGAGTTATATTTGAAGGGTTTGTCCATAGGCATTGCTTGAAGACCATTTGTTGGTTTTAAGGTTATTAGAAGAAGAATATGTGTTGACCAAGGTGCTATTCAAGGATTTATCCAAAGATTGGTCATGTGAGTGTTGAGCCTATTGCAAGCATGTCTTGAAGAAGATTGTGTGAACATTCATGTTTACCTTCAAGACATCATCTTAATGAAGAGAGTTGGAAAGATTCAAGGTTGATCAAGACTACATATGAAGAGTGATTCAAGTTGATCAACACACAAAGCGTAGAAGATGTACCAAGCGAGATCAAGTGATCTCATGGTATGGTAAGCATTGTCCATTACGCTTTGTGTACTAACCCGTGTTCTATGCGAGAGTTATTTGTGGGGTTAGGTTTGTTTCCATGAGCGTGCATCAAAAGGAAGATATCACACAACCCATGGAGGATGACGTCAAGTGGTGATCGTCATCAAGATTGCGGTGTGCAAGTTCAAGTGGAGCATCACGAAGAGATCACTGCTTGAAGCTTGCCGTCCATTGTGGTGACAATGGACTTGTGAAGATGTGTCGAAGAGTGGCTCACCCATAGTGGAGTATGGGGGAGCAATCAACTAGTCTTCATCGAGCCGGCGCAATCAAGAAAGGTGGTCCAACTTGAGGAGGTCAAGATCGTCATCACCTAGCTCAAGTGGACTGTGCGCAAGGCAAAGGTTTGCCCTTGATAGGTTTTCTATTTTACCGGTCTCATGGTAATTGTTGGGAGACCGGGTTATAGGATCGATAGCCGTACTATCAAGGGGGGCTCTCAAGTGAGTAGCTTTATCGTATCTTCGTAGAGAGCTACCATTGCATCCTTGCATCATCTTTCTTGATTCGTGTTTTGTGTTTCTCTTTGTGAGTCTTTGAGCTTTTGGTCATCTTCATGACAAGCTCGAGTTCATCGAAAACGGAGTTCATATATGCATCTTCTATGATGTTTTCGATGTTGGAGTTTATGCCGGTTCTTCATTCATAGAGGTTTCTCTTCTCTATATCTTAGGCATTTCTCCCCTGCCACTTCTCTATATCTTCGCTGTTTGGATAGTACTCGTTGTCTTCTATCCAACAAGCTTGAGTTTGCTCAGTTCGGAGCTCATATGTAGAAGTTGTGGCAGTTCTGGTTTCCCTGTATCTGTCTGTTCTGCCTGGGCACTTTTGCAGCACCCAAGCGGTAGTACCGCTCGGTACCACGGTAGTACCGCTTATGCGGTAGTACCGCTGTGGTCTACCGCAGCGAGTACCGCTTGTGGGAATTTCTTCTGTTGCCGATTTTTGTTAAGCGGAAGTAGTGCGGTAGTAGAGCGGTAGTACCGCTTTGTGCGGTAGTGGCACGGTAGTAGCACGGTAGTACCGCTTGGGCGGTACTTCCGGTTTCTACTACCGCTGCAAGTTCCGCTTGCGGGTATTTCTTCTGGTATCATTTTCTGTTAAACGGTAGTAGTGCGGTAGTAGTGCGGTAGTACCTCTCAGGGCGGTAGTACCGCTCTGCTGGGCGGTAGTACCGCTTGGTGCGGTACTTCCGCCCTCCACTACCGTTTGTTTTTTCGCAGAGTGTGCAAGCTTCTGTTGCTCTTTTCACTTTAGCGGTAGTACCGCTTGGTTGGAACGGTAGTACCGCTAAGTGCGGCACTACCGCTCCAGTTCCGTGTTCTCGCCTGCTCTTTTTTGAATTACTACCGCCCGAGCGGTAGTACCGCTCTGAGGGAGCGGTAGTACCGCTCTGTGCGGGCTGAGTCAGGTAACGGTTGGATTTGGGGGCTCCTTTAAAAGGGGGTCTTCTTCCCCCTTGCCCCCAACGGTTCTTTTATCCCTTGCAGCTCTCTCTCCTCCATTGTTGACCTCTTAGAGCTTTGCTATCTCTCCATCCCTCCAATGATTCTTGCTCCTTCTTGAGGGAATAGAGAGAGGAGATCTAGATCCATCTTTCCACCAATCACTTTCTCCTCTATGTGAGGGAAACCTTGTGGATTTAGATCTTGGAGTTCTTGGTGTTCTCCTTGTTCTTCCTCTCACTTTCCTCCATAGCTTTTGTTGCTTTGGTGGGATTTGAGAGAGAGGGACTTGAGCACTTGGTGTGTTCTTGTCATTGCATTAGTTGCATCGGTTTGAGTTCACCACGGTGATACGTGGAAGTTAGTAGTTGAGAAGCTTATTACTCTTGGGTGTTTGGGCACCCTAGAGCTTGTTCCTCTTGGGTGCCTTGGCGCCCTAGACGGCTTGGTGGCTTGGTGGTGCCTCGGAGCTCAATCATTGTGGTGTAAAGCTCCGGGCAAGCGTCGGGGTCTCCAATTAGGTTGTGGAGATCGCCCCGAGCAATTTGACGGGTTCGGTGACCGCCCTCAAGGGTTGCCATTTGTACGGGTTCGGTGACCGCCCTCAAGGGTCCCTTAGTGGAATCACGGCACCTTGCATTGTGCGAGGGCATGAGGAGAATACGGTGGCCCTAGTGGCATTGTTGGGGAGCATTGTGCCTCCACACCGCTCTAACGGAGATTAGCATCCGCAAGGGTGTGAACTTCGGGATACATCGTCGTCTCCGCGTCCCTCGGTTATCTCTTACCCGAGCCCTTTACTTATGCACTTTACTTTGTGATAGCCATATTGTTTCTTGTTATATATCTTGCTATCACTTAGTTGTTTATCTTGCTTAGCATAAGTTGTTGGTGCACATAGGTGAGCCTAGTCGATTTAGGTTTTGTGCTTGACAAATTAAACGCTAGTTTTATTCCGCATTTGTTCAAGCCTAAACCGTAATTATTTTAAAGCGCCTATTCACCCCCCCCCCCTCTAGGCGACATCCACGATCTTTCACTACGTCAGTTGAAGAGGAAGTTAATGATGATGATCATGAAGCTTCGGATCAAGTTACTATCGAACCTCGTAGGTCGACAAGGACGCGTACTACTCCTGAGTGGTACTGCAACCCTGTCTTAGAGGTCATGTTGTTGGACAACGATGAACCTACGAACTATGGAGAAGCGATGATGGGCCCGGATTCCAACAAATGGTTAGAGGCCATGAAATCCGAGAAAGGATCCATGTATGAAAACCAAGTATGGACTTTGGTAGACTTGCCCGTTGAACGACAGGTCGTTGAGTGCAAATGGACCTTTAAGATGAAGACAGACGCTGATGGTGAATGTCACCATTTATAAAGCTCGACTTGTCGCAAAGAAGTTTTCGCCAAGTTCAAGGAGTTGACTATGATGAGACTTTCTCACCCGTAGCGATGCTAAAAGTCTGTTGAAATTATGTTAGCAGTTGCTGCATTTTTCGATTATAAAATTTGGCAGATGGATGTCAAAACATAGTTTCCTTAACGGTTTCCGTGAGGAAAGGTTGTATGTGATACAACCGGAAGGTTTTGTCACTCCTAAGGATGCTAAAAGGTGTGCAAGCTCCAGCAATCCTTCTATGGGCTGGAGCAAGCATCTCGAAGTTGGAATATACGCTTTGATGAGGTGATCAAAGTTTTTGGGTTTATACAAAGTTTATGAGAAACTTGTATTTACAAGAAAGTGAGTGGGAGCACTATAGAATTTCTGATAAGTATATGTGGATGACATACTGTTGATCGGAAATGATGTAGAATTTCTGGAAAGCATAAAGAGTTGTTTGAAAGGTGTTTTTCAAAGGAAGACCTGGATAAAGCTACTTAATTGTTGGGCATCGAGATCTATAGAGATAGATCAAGACGCTTGATGAGACTTTCAATGAGTACACACCTTAACAACATTTTGAAAGAGTTCAAAATGGATCAGTCAAAGAAGAAGTTCTTACCTGATTTGTACGGTGTGAAAGTTGAGTAAGACTCAAAGCTCGACCACGGCAGAAGAAAGAGAAAGGACGAAGGTCGTCCCCTATGCCTTATCCATAGGCTCTATATAGTATGCCATGCTGTGTACCGCACCTGTGTGTGCCTTGCCATGAGTCTGTCAAGGGGTACAAGAGTGATCCAGGAGTGGATCACTGGACAGCGGTCAAAATTATCCTTAGTAACTAGAGGACTAAGGAAATATTTCTCGATTATGGAGGTGATAAAGAGTTCGTCGTAAAAGGTTACGTCGATGCAAGCTTTAACACCAATCCGGATGACTCTTAGTAGCAATCCGGATACGTATAGTGGGGCAGCCATTTGGAATAGCTCCAAGTGGAGCGTGGTAGCAGTATCTACAGTATGACATAGAGATTTGCAAAGTCCACACGGATCTGAAAGTCGCAGACCCGTTGACTAAAACCTCTCTCACATGCAAAACATGATCAAACCCCAGAACTCATTGGGTGTGAGATTCATAACAATGTAAATCACATAACGATGTGAGCTAGATTATTGACTCTAGTGCAAGTGGGAGACTGTTGGAAATATGCCCTAGAGGCAATAATAAATTAGTTATTATCATATTTCCTTGTTCATGATAATCGTTTATTATCCATGCTAGAATTGTATTGATCGGAAACTCAGATACATGTGTGGATACATAGACAACACCATGTCCCTAGTATGCCTCTAATAGACTAGCTCGTTGATCAAAGATGGTCAAGGTTTCCTAGCCATAGACATGAGATGTCATTTGATAACGGGATCACATCATTAGGAGAATGATGTGATGGACAAGACCCAAACTATAAACATAACATATGATCGTCTCAGTTTATTGCTATAGTTTTCTGCATGTCAAGTATCTGTTCCTATGACCATGAGATCATACAACTCACTGACACCGGAGGAGTACCTTGTGTGTATCAAACGTCGCAACGTAACTGGGTGACTATAAAGGTGCTCTACAGGTATCTTCGAGGGTGTCTGTTGAGTTGGCATGGATCAAGACTGGGATTTGTTACTCCGTGTGACGGAGAGGTATCTCAGGGCCCACTCGGTAATACAACATCACAATAAGCCTTGCAAGAAAGTGACTAAAGTGTTAGCCACGGGATCTTGTATTACGGAACAAGTAAAGAGACTTGCCGGTAACGAGATTGAACTAGGTATAGAGATACCGATGATCGAATCTCGGGCAAGTAACATACCGAAGAACAAAGGGAACGGCATACGGGATTAACTGAATCCTTGACATAGAGGTTCAACCGATAAAGATCTTCGTAGAATATGTAGGAACCAATATGGGCATCCAGGTCCCGCTATTGGTTATTGACCGTAGAGGTGTCTCGGTCATGTCTACATAGTTCTCGAACCCGCAGGGTCTGCACACTTAACGTTCGGTGACGTTTCGGTATTATTGAGTTATGTATGGTGGTGACCGAAGGTTGCTCAGTGTCCCGGATGAGATCCCGGACGTCACGAGGAGCTCCAGAATGGTCCGGAGGTAAAGATTGATATATAGGGAGTCCCGTTTTGGTCACCGGAAAAGTTTCGGGTATTTCCGGTAGTGTACCAGGAGTGCCGGAGGACCATCGGGAGGGGCCACATGGGCCTGAGGGGTGGTGCACCAGCCCTTAGTGGGCTGGGCAAACCAGCCCCAAGAGGCCCATGCGGCTAGAGTGGGAGGAAAGGAAAAAATCCCAAGGTGGGGAAGGATTCCATGTAGGATTGTGTTGGGGAACGGAGCATGAATTTCAAAAAAATTCCTACGCTCACACAAGATCTATCCATGGAGATGCATCGCTACGAGAGGGGAGAGTGTGTCTACGTACCCTCATAGACCGTTTAGCGGAAGCGTCTCACAACGCGGTTGATGTAGTCGAACAATCCTTCGAGCTCCACCGATCGAGTACCGAACGTACGGCACCTCCGAGTTCTACACACGTGCAGCTCGGTGACGTTCCTCGCCTTCTTGATCCAGCAAGACGTCGAGGAAGTAGATGAGTTCCGTCAGCACGACGGCATGGCGACGGTGACGGTGAAGTAATCTCGGCAGGGCTTCACCTAAGCTCTCCGAAAATATGACCGAGGGTGTAAACGGTGGAGTGGGGCGCCGCACACGGCTAACAATGAATCATGTTCTTTGGGGTGCCCCCTTGCCCCCGTATATAAAGGATGAGAGGGAGGAGGCCGGCCCCCTAGGGGTGCGCCAAGTGTGGGGAGTCCTACTAGGACTCCTTAGTCCTAGTAGGATTCCACCTCCCATACGGAGTAGGAAAGGGGGAAGGGAGAGGGAAAGAAAAAAGGGGGCTGCGCCCCCTCCCCTAGTCCAATTCGGTTTGGGCAAGGGGGGGGGGCGCGTCCTCACGTGGCCTGCCTCTCCTTTTCCCGTATGGCCCAATAAGGCCCATTACTTCTCCCGGTGAATTCCCGTAACTCCCCGGTACTCCGAAAAATACCCGAATCACTCGGAACCTTTCCGACGTCCGAATATAGCCTTCCAATATATGAATCTTTGCCTCTCGACCATTTCGAGACTCCTCATCATGTCCGTGATCTCATCCGGGACTCCGAACAAACTTCGGTCACCAATCACATAACTCATATAATACTAAATCGTCATCGAACCTTAAGCGTGCGGACCCTACGGGTTCGGGAATGATGTAGACATGACCGAGACGGCTCTCCGGTCAATAACCAACAGCGGAACCTGGACGCTCATATTGGTTCCTACATATTCCACGAAGATCTTTATCGGTCGAACCTCATATGACAACATACGTTGTTCCCTTTGTCCGGCGGTATGTTACTTGCCCAAGATTCGATCGTCGGTATCCAATACCTAGTTCAATCTCGTTACCGGCAAGTCTCTTTACTCGTTCCGTAATATATCATCTTGCAACTAACTCTTTAGTCACGGTGCTTGCAAGGCTTCTGTGATGCTGTATTACCGAGAGGGCCCAGAGATACCTCTCCGATAGTCGGAGTGACAAATCCCAATCTCGATCCATGCCAACTCAACAAGCACTTTCGAAGATACCTGTAGTGCACCTTTATAATCACCCAGTTACGTTGTGACGTTTGATACACCCAAAGTATTCCTACAGTATCCGAGAGTTGCATGATCTCATGGTCAGAGGAACGTGTATTTGACATAGTGAAAGCAATAGCAATAAACTGAACGATCATTTGCTATGCTAACGGTTGGGTCAAGTCCATCACATCATTCTCCTAATGATGTGATCCCGTTATCAAATGACAACTCATGTCCATGGTCAGGAAATCTTGACCATCTTTTGATCAACGAGCTAGTCTAGTAGAGGCTTACTAGGGACTCAGTATTTGTCTATTATCCACACATGTATTAAGTTTCCGGTCAATACAATTCTAGCATGAATAATAAACCATTATCATGAACGGAGAAATATGATAATAAACACTTTATTAATTTCCTCTAGGGCATATTTCCAACAGTCTCCCACTTGCACTAGAGTCAATAATCTAGTTTACATCTCCATGTAATTAACATCCAATCAGTTCTAGGGCTGATCATGTTTTGCTTGTGAGAGAGGTTTTAGTCAACGGGTCTGCAATATTCAGATCCGTGTGTTCTTGGCAAATCTCTATGTTATATGTAGATGCTGCTACCACACTCTGTTTGGAGCTACTCCAAAAAATTTCCCCACTATACTTATCCGGTCTGAGACTCATAGTCTTTCGGATCAGTGTTTAAAGCTTGCATCGACGTAACCCCTTACGACGAACTCTTTATCATCTCTATTCCCAAGAAATTCTTCCTTAGTCATCTTAAGGATAATTTGACCGCTGTCCAGTGATCTACTCCTGGATCACTTTGGTACCTCTTTTGCTAGACACATGGCAAGGCACACAGCTTGGCATACTTTATAGAACCTATGGCCGAGGCATAGGGGATAACCTTCATCCATTCTATTTATTTTGCCGTGGTCGAGATTTGAGTCTTACTCAACTTCACACCTTTCACCACAGTCAAGAACTCCTTCTTTGACTGATCCATTTTGAACTTCTTCAAAATCTTGTCAAGGTATATGCTTTGTGAAAGTCATATGAGGCGTCTCAATCTATCTCTATAGATTTTGATGCCTAACATGTAAACAACCTTTACCTAGATCTTCAAGTCTTACTCCACTTCACACCAGCCAAGAACTTATTTCTTTTGACTTGATCCATTTTGAACTTTTTCAAAATCTTATCAAGATGTGTGAACTTTTATCAGGTGTCTTGATCTATCTCTATAGATCTCGATGCCCAATCCGTGGATAACTCAAAAACAGGTTTTTATTGAAAAAATCCTTTCAATTAATTCTTTATGCTTTCCATAAATTCTACATCATTTCCAATCAACAATATGTCATCCACATATACTTATTAGAAATGTTATAGAGCTCCCACTCACTTTGTTGTAAATACAAGTTTCTCCATAAACTTGCATAAACCCAAACGCTTTGATCACTTCATCAAAACGAGTATTCCAGCTCCGAGATGCTTGCACCAGTCCATAGATGGATCGCTGGAGCTTGCATACTTTGTTAGCGCCTTAGGATCGACAAAACCTTCCGGTTGCATCATATACAATTCTTTCTTAAGGAATCCATCAAGGAATGCCGTTTTGACGTCCATTTGCCAGATTTCATAATCATAAAATGCGGCAATTGCTAACATAATTCTGACAGACTTTAGCATCGCTACGGGTGAGAAAATCTCATCGTAGTCAACTCCTTGAACTTGGTGATAACTTTTAGCAACAAGTCGAGCTTTATAGACGGTGACATTACCATCAGCGTCCGTCTTCTTCTTAAAGATCCATTTATTTTCAATAGCTCGCCGTTCATAGGGCAAGTCTACCAAAGTCCATACTTTGTTCTCACACATGGATCCTATCTCGGATTTCATGGCTTCAAGCCATTTCTCGGAATCCGGGCTTGCCATCGCTTCTTCATAGTTCGAAGGTTCATCGTTGTCTAGCAACATGACCTCCAAGACTGGATTTCCGTACCACTCTGGTGCGGAACGTGTCCTGGTTGACCTTTTCAGTAACAACTTGATCCGAAGTTTCATGATCATCATCATTAACTTCTTCTCTGGTCTGTGTCGGTGTCACAAAAATTTCTTTCTGTGGCGTACTACTATCCAGAGGAGGTACAATTACCTCATCAAGTTTCTACTTTCCTCCCACTCACTTCTTTCGAGAGAAAACTCCTTCTCTAGAAAGGATCCATTCTTAGCAACGAAAGCTTTGCCTTCGGATCTGTGGTAGAAGGTGTACCCAACAGTCTCTTTTGGGTATCCTATGAAGACGCACTTATCCGCTTTGGGTTCGAGCTTATCAGGCTGAAGCCTTTTTGACATAAGCATCGCAGCCCCAAACTTTCAGAAACGATAGCTTAGGTTTCTTGCCAAACCACGGTTCATACGGTGTCGTCTCAACGGATTTAGACGGTGCCCTGTTTAAATTGAATGCAGCTGTCTCTAATGCATAACCCCAAAATGATAGTGGCAAATCGGTAAGAGACATCATAGAACGCACCATATCCAATAGAGTACGATTACGACGTTCGGACACACCATTACGCTGTGGTGTTCCAGGTGGCGTGAATTGTGAAATAGTTTCACATTGTCTTAAGTATATGCCAAACTTGTAACTCAAATATTCTCTTCTTCGATCAAATCGTAACTTTATTTTCTTGTTACAATGATTCTCTACTTCACTCTGAAATTCTTTGAACTTTTCAAATGTTTCAGACTTATGCTTCATCAAGTAGACATAGCCATATCTACTCAAATCATCTGTGAACGTGAGAACATAACGATATCCACCGTGCGCCTCAACACTCATCAGACCGCATACATCGGTATGTATTATTTCCAATAAGTCTTTTGCTCGCTCCATTGTTCCGGAGAACGGAGTCTTAGTCATCTTGCCCATGAGGCATGGTTCGCATGTCTCAAATGATTCATAATCAATTGATTCCAAAAGTCCATCTGCATGGAGTTTCTTCATGCGTTTAACACCAATATGACCTAAGCGGCAGTGCCACAAATATGTGGTACTATCATTATCATTTTTGCATCTTTTGGCATCTATGTTATGAACATGTGTATTACTATTATCGAGATTCAATAAACCATTAAGTGCATGATCATCAATGATATTATCCAAATAAATAGAATAACAATTATTCTCCGAAAATGAATAACCGTTTTGCAATAAACATTATCAGATATAATGCTCATGCTCAACGCAGGCACCAAATAACAATTATTTAGGTTCATCACTAATCCTGAAGGTAGAGAGAGCGTGGCGATGGTGATCACATCAACCTTGGAGACACTTCCAATGCACATCGTCACCTCGTTCTTAGCTAGCCCTCGTTTATTCCGAAGCTCCATGTTTCAAGTTGCAAGCAACTGAACAAGTATCAAATACCCAGGTGCTCCTACGAGTACTAGTAAGGTACACATCAATAACATGTATATCAAATATCTTTGTTGACATTGCCAGTCTTATTATCTGCCAGTTACTTTGGGGAAGTTCCGCTCCCTGTGACATTTCCCTTTGCAATGGGAGCACTAAGTCTCGGGTTTGGTTCAGCCTTGGGTTTCCTCGCGTGAGCGGCAACTATTTTACCGTTCTTCTTAAAGTTCCCTTTTCTTTCCCTTGCCCTTCTTGAAACTAGTGGTCTTATTAACCATCAACACTTGATGCTCCCTTTTTGATTTCTACATCCGCAGCTTGTAGCATCGCGAATAGCTTAAGGATCTTCTATCCCTTACATGTTTATAGTTCATCACGAAGATCCAGTAGCTTAGTGATAGTGACTAGAGAACTCTATCAATCACCACTTTATTCGGAAGTCTAACTCCCACTTGATTCAAGTGTTTGAAGTACTCAGACATTCTGAGTACATGCTCACTAACGGAGCTGTTCTCCTCCATCTTGTAGCTATAGAACTTGTCGAAGGTGTCATACCTCTCGACCCGGGTGTGAGCTTGAAAAACAAATTTTCAGCTCTTGGAACATCTCATATGCTCCGTGTTGCTCAAAACATATTTGGAGCTCCGGTTCTAAGTCGTAAAGTATGGCGCACTTAACTATCGAGTAGTCATCTTTTCTTGTCTGCCAGATGTTCATAACGTCTTCAGACAAAGCCATAGGGGTTGCTCACCGAGCGGTGCATCAAAGACATAAGCCTTCTGTGCAGCAGTGAGGACAATCCTCAGAATACGGACCTAGTCCGCATAGTTGCTTCCATCAACTTTCAACTTAACTTTCTCTAGGAACGCATTAAAATACAGGGGAGCTACAGCGTGGTCTATTGATCTACAACATAAGTTTGCTAAGACACTATTGACTATGTTCATGATAATTGAAGTTCAATTAATCAAATTACTTAAGAACTCCCACTTAGATTAACATCCCTCAAGTTGTCTAAGTGTAACATGATCCACATCAAACTAATCCACGTCCGATCATCACGTGAGGTGGATCAGTTCATCAATGGTGAACATCTTTCATGTTGATCATATCTACTATATGACTCATGTTCGACCTTTCGGTCTCTTGTGTTCCGAGGCCATATCTGTATATGCTAGGCTCGTCAAGTTTAACCCAAGTATTCTGCGTGTGTAAAACTGGCTTACACCCGTTGTATGCGAACGAAAGAATCCATCACACCCGATCATCACGTGGTGCTTAGAAGCGTCGAACCTTCGCAACGGTGCATACTAGGGGAGAACACTTATCTTGAAATTTAGTGAAGGGATCATCTTATAATGCTACCGTCGTCCTAAGCAAAATAAGATGCATAAAAGGATTAACATCACATTCAATTCAATATATATGTGACATGATATGGCCATCATCGTCTTGTGCTTTTGATCTCCATCAGCAAAGCACCGTCATGATCTCCATCGTCACCGGGTTGACACCTTGATCTCCATCGTAGCGTCGTGACACCTTGATCTCCATCGCAGCGTCGTGGTCGTCTCGCCGGCTATTGCTACTACTGCTACTGCTAACTCGTAGCGGTAAAGAAAAGCAATTACATAGCGTTGGCATTGCATACAATAAAGAGACAACCATAAGGCTCCTGCCGGTTGCCTGATAACTTACAAAACATGATCATCTCATACAACAACTTATATCACATCATGTCTTGACCATATCACATCACCAGCATACCCTGCAAAAACAAGTTAGACGTCCTCTACTTTGTTGTTGCAAGTTTTACGTGGCTGCTACGGGTTTGCAAGAACCGTTCTTACCTACGCAAAACCACAACGTGGTGTAGTGATTGCTTTTTGATCTTCTAAAAGAACCCTCTTCATTGAAACCAATTCAACTAAAGTGAGAGAGACAGACACCCGCCAGTCACCTTTATGCAACGAGTGCACTTAGCGGTGAAACCTGTCTCACGTAAGCGTACGCGTAATGTCGGTCCGGGCCGCTTCATCTCACAATACCGCCGAATCAAGTAGGAACTAGTAACGGCAAGCAATATGTATACACCCACGCCCACAACTCACTTGTGTTCTACTCGTGCAAAACACATCTACGCATAGACCTGGCTCTGATACCACTGTTGGGGAACGGAGCATGAATTTCAAAAAAATTCCTACGCTCACACAAGATCTATCCATGGAGATGCATCGCTATGAGAGGGGAGAGTGTGTCTACGTACCCTCGTAGACCGTTTAGCGGAAGCGTCTCACAACGCGGTTGATGTAGTCGAACAATCCTTCGAGCTCCACCGATCGAGTACCGAACGTACGGCACCTCCGAGTTCTACACACGTGCAGCTCGGTGACGTTCCTCGCCTTCTTGATCCAGCAAGACGTCGAGGAAGTAGATGAGTTCCGTCAGCACGACGGCGTGGCGACGGTGACGGTGAAGTAATCTCGGCAGGGCTTCGCCTAAGCTCTCCAAAAATATGACCGAGGGTGTAAACGGTGGAGGGGGGGCGCCGCACACGGCTAACAATGAATCGTGTTCTTTGGGGTGCCCCCTTGCCCCCGTATATAAAGGATGAGAGGGAGGAGGCCGGCCCCCTAGGGGTGCGCCAAGTGTGGGGAGTCCTACTAGGACTCCTTAGTCCTAGTAGGATTCCACCTCCCATACGGAGTAGGAAATGGGGAAGGGAGAGGGAAAGGAAAAAGGGGGTTGCGCCCCCTCCCCTAGTCCAATTCGGTTTGGGCAAGGGGGGGCGCGCGCCTCCTCACGTGTCCTGCCTCTCCTTTTCCCGTATGGCCCAATAAGGCCCATTACTTCTCCCGGTGAATTCCCGTAACTCCCCGGTACTCCGAAAAATACCCGAATCACTCGGAACCTTTCCGACGTCCGAATATAGCCTTCCAATATATGAATCTTTACCTCTCGACCATTTCGAGACTCCTCATCATGTCCGTGATCTCATCCGGGACTCCAAACAAACTTCGGTCACCAATCACATAACTCATATAATACTAAATCATCATCGAACCTTAAGCGTGCGGACCCTACGGGTTCGGGAATGATGTAGACATGACCGAGACGGCTCTCCGGTCAATAACCAACAGCGGAACCTGGACGCTCATATTGGTTCCTACATATTCCACGAAGATCTTTATCGGTCGAACCTCATATGACAACATACGTTGTTCCCTTTGTCCGGCGGTATGTTACTTGCCCGAGATTCGATCGTCGGTATCCAATACCTAGTTCAATCTCGTTACCGGCAAGTCTCTTTACTCGTTCCGTAATACATCATCTTGCAACTAACTCTTTAGTCACGATGCTTGCAAGGCTTCTGTGATGCTGTATTACCGAGAGGGCCCAGAGATATCTCTCCGATAGTCGGAGTGACAAATCCCAATCTCGATCCATGCCAACTCAACAAACACTTTCGGAGATACCTGTAGTGCACCTTTATAATCATCCAGTTACGTTGTGACGTTTGATACACCCAAAGTATTCCTACGGTATCCGGGAGTTGCATGATCTCATGGTCAGAGGAACGTGTATTTGACATAGTGAAAGCAATAGCAATAAACTGAACGATCATTTGCTATGCTAACGGTTGGGTCAAGTCCATCACATCATTCTCCTAATGATGTGATCCCGTTATCAAATGACAACTCATGTCCATGGTCAGGAAATCTTGACCATCTTTTGATCAACGAGCTAGTCTAGTAGAGGCTTACTAGGGACTCAGTATTTGTCTATTATCCACACATGTATTAAGTTTCCGGTCAATACAATTCTAGCATGAATAATAAAACATTATCATGAACGGAGAAATATGATAATAAACACTTTATTAATTGCCTCTAGGGCATATTTCCAACAGATTGGAATCCTACTTGGAGTAGGATTGGAGGTGGACTCCTCCACCTCGTCTCCACTTCGGCCGAAGCCAAGGGGCAACCCTAGGGATGCCTCCTCCTCTCTCCCTCCTATATATACTAGAGGTTTTTGAGGGCAGCCCCAACCCTAATTGCCACGTGCTGCCCTCTTCTTCCCTAGATCAGTTTCTCCTCTAGATTAGTTCGACAGAGCTCGGCGAAGCCCTGCCGAATTAGTTCACCACCACCGCCACCACGCCGTCGTGCTGTCGGAGAACTCATCTACCTCTCTACCCTTGCTTGCTGGATCAAGGAGGTGGAGATCGTCATCGAGCCGTACGTGTGTTGAACGCGGAGGTGCCGTCCGTTCGGTGCTAGATCGGAAGGACCGCGACTGGATCGCGGGACGGATCGTGATTGGATCGCCGGACGGATCATGATCGGATCGCGGGACGGCTAGCGATTTGGATTGCGAAGACGTTCGACTACATCAACCGCGTTTCTTGACGCTTCCCGCTTAGCGATCTACAAGGGTATGTAGATCGACTCTCCCTCTCGTAGATGCTCATCACCATGGATAGATCTTGCGTGTGCGTAGGAAATTTTTTGTTTCCCATGCAACGTTCCCCAACAGTGGCATCATGAGCTAGGTCTATGCGTAGATGAGATTATGAGTAGAACACAAAGGAGTTTGTGGGCGTTGATGCTCAGATTGCTTCCTCCCTTGGTCTTTTCTTGATTCGGCGGTATTGTGGGATGAAGCGGCCCGGACCAACCTTACTCGTATGCTTACGAGAGACCGGTTCCATCGACTGACATGTGACTTTGTTGCATAAAGATGGCTGGTGGGTGTCTGTCTCTCCTACTTTAGTTGGATCGGATTCGACAAAGGCGGTCCTTGAGAAGGTTGAAAAGCAATTTGTGTATCACCGTTGTGGTTTTGCGTAGGTAAGAATCGTTCTTGCTAGATACCCGTAGCAGCCACGTAAACACATGCAACAACAATTAGAGGACGTCTAACTTGTTTTTGCAGGGTATGTTGTGATATGATATGGCCAATTACATGATGAGATATATGTGATGTATGAGATGATCATGTTTTGTATAGAATATCACGACTTGCATGTCGATGAGTACGGCAACCGGCAGGAGCCTGATACGTCTCCAACGTATCTATAATTTATGAAGTATTCATGCCATGTTTACAATAATTTTATATGAATTTGGTATGATTTGATTAGAACTAACCCGGACTGACGCTGTTTTCAGCAGAGTTACCGTGGTGTTGTTTTTGTGCAGAAATAAAAGTTCTCGGAATGGGCTGAAAATTTACAGAGAATATTTTTGGAAAATATAAAAAATACTGGAGCAAAAAGATACCGGAGAGGAGTCCCGAGGAAGCCACAAGCCTAGGGGGCGCGCCCCCTGGCTTGTGGGCCTCTCGAGCACCCACCTAACTTGATTCCAACGCCAAGTACTCCTATAAATCGAGAAACCTCCAGAAAGAAACCTAGATCGGGAGTTCCGCCGCCGCAAGCCTCTGTAGCCACGAAAAACCAATCGGGAGCCTGTTCCGGCACCCTGCCGGAGCGGGAAACCATTACCGGAGGCCATCTTCATCATCCCGGCGGTCTCCATGACGAGGAGGGAGTAGTTCACCCTCGGGGCTGAGGGTATGTACCAGTAGCTATGCGTTTGATCTCTCTCTCGTGTTCTTGAGATGACACGATCTTGATGTACCGCGAGCTTTATTAATATAGATGAATCATATGGAGTTTTCCCCTCTCTATCTTCTTGTGATGAATTGAGTTTTCCCTTTGAAGTTTTCTTATCGGATTGAGTCTTTAAGGATTTGAGAACACTTGATGTATGTCTTGCGATGGGATATCCGTGGTGACAATGGGATGTTCTATTGATCCACTTGATGTATGTTTTGGTGATCAACTTGCGGGTTCCGTGACCTTGGGAATCTATGCATAGGGGTTGGCACATGTTTTCGTCTTGACTCTCCGGTAGAAACTTTGGGGCACTCTTTGAAGTTCTTTGTGTTGGATTGAACATGATGAATCTGAAATTGTGTGATGCATATCGTATAATCAAGCCCATGGGTACTCGTGGTGACATTGGAGTATCTAGGTGACATTAGGGTTTTGGTTGATGTGTATCTTAAGGTGTTATTTTAGTACGAACTCTAGGGCTGTTCGTGACACTTATAGGGATAGCTCATAAGATTGATCGAAAAAGATAACTTTGAGGTGGTTTCGTACCCTACAATAATTTCTTCGTTTGTTCTCCGCTATTTGTGACTTTGGAGTGAACTCTTTGTCGCACGTGAGGGATTTACATATGATTCAACTATGTTAGTATTGTTGAGAGAACTTGCACTAGTGAAAGTATGAACCCTAGGCCTTGTTTCTAAGCATTGCAATACCGTTTGTGCTCACTTTTATCATTAGTTACCTTGCTGTTTTTATATTTTCAGATTACAAAAACCTATATCTACCATCCATATTACACTTGTATCACCATCTCTTCGCCGAACTAGTGCACCTATACAATTTACCATTGTATTGGGTGTGTTGGGGACACAAGAGACTCTTTGTTATTTGGTTGCAGGGTTGTTTGAGAGAGACCATCTTCATCCTACGCCTCCCACGGATTGATAAACCTTAGGTCATCCACTTGAGGGAAATTTGCTACTGTCCTACAAAACTCCGCGCTTAGAGGCCCAACACGAGTCTACAAGAATAAAGTTGTGTAGTAGACATCAGAGCCATAGGGTTGTCTTTAATTATTGTATGACCTGTGTGTCAATCATTAAGCGCTATGTAATGCTTTACTTTATCACTAAGCGGTAGCAATAGTGGTAGAAGCATGGTGGGCGCGACAACCCCGATGGCCACACGTTGATGGAGATCAAGATGATGGAGATCATGGTGTCATGCCGGTGACGATGGAGATCATGCCGGTGCTTTAAAGATGGAGATCAAAAGCACAAGATCATGGCCATATCATGTCACTTATGATTTGCATGTGATGTTAATCCTTTTATGCATCTTATTATGCTTAGGACGACGGTAGCATTATAAGGTGATCCCTCACTAAAATTTCAAGATAAAATTGTGTTCACCCCGAGTGTGCACCGTTGCGAAAGTTCGTCGTTTCGAGACACCACGTGATGATCAGGTGTGATAGACTCTACGTTCGCATACAACGGGTGCAAGCCAGTGTTGCACATGCGGAACACTCGGGTTAAACTTGACGAGCCTAGCATGTACAGACATGGCCTCGAAACACAAGAGACCGAAAGGTCGAACATGAGTCATATAGTAGATATGATCAACATGGAGATGTTCACCATTGAAACCACCTCATCTCACGTGATGATCGGACTTGGGTTGGTGGATTTGGATCATGTCACACTTAGACAACCTGAGGGATGTTGATTTGAGTGGGAGTTCTTAAGTAATATGATTAATTGAACTCATTATCATGAACATAGTCAAAGTGTCTTTGCAAATTATGTTGTAGATCAATAGCTCACGCTGTAGCTCCCCTGAATTTTGATACGTTCCTAGAGAAAAATTAAGTTGAAAGATGATGGTAGCAATTATGCGGACTGGGTCCGTAAACTGAGGATTGTCCTCATTGCTGCACAGAAGGCTTATGTCCTTGATGCACCGCTCGGTGCGCCACCCCCTCTAGCGTCGTCTGTGGATGTTGTGAACATCTGACAGGCACGTTGTGATGACTACTTGATAGTTCAGTGCGTCATGCATTACGGCTTAGAATTGAGGCTCCAAAGACGTTTTGAATGTCACGGAGCATATGAGATGTTCCAAGAGCTGAAATTGGATTTCAGGTTCATGCCCGAGTTGAGAGGTATGAGACCTCCAACAAGATTCTTTGCCTGCAAGATGAAGGAGAATAGCCCAATCAGTGAGCATGTACTCAGATTGTCTGGGTGCTACAATCGCTTGAATCGAGTGGGAGTTGATCTTCCAGATAAGATAGTGACAAACTCACATGACTCCGGGGACTTTTTTACTCTGTGTGCACACATTAGCCACCTTCTGTTTCTGACAACAGTCTCCAAAACTAGGAGGCAAATTATTGCACCAACAACCCCCCCCCCCTCTTTGGATGATTGTTGACAAAACATATATTCATCAAAGTAAGGATAGAAATGTAAGTTAGAGCGTGCGAGGATTAACAAGTGTTACATATAAATCTCGAAGATAAAATGGGCTCCCCCTAAATGTATGCATAGGTGAAGAAAGTTGAAGTTCAGTTTCCTGCATGTGTTAGAATAGGCTTGATGGAGAGACATTTCTTATCTTCGAGGATCATGAAGTGCACTGAAGGATAATTGCCAGTATAAAAGTATAGTGCAATCATTTGTATGTCCTGATAAAAATTCCTCTTGTAAAACAGATTCTCAGGAGACATATAGTGCAACAGAAGGGGTTATTAATATTAAAGACCAAAAATTTACGAAAAAGTTTTACAACACGATAAGTCGAAGAGCAAGTGTTGTAAACTCGAGAGAAAACACATCCAACAAAATATGAGCAAATCTATCGGAACTTGATGTAATTCTCCACATTTTTGTCAAGATGTTTCAAAAAGGTGCCAAAAATACATGAGTTACCCATGGAGTGTAGAAGAATCTGAAGCATTGTCGGTGGTTTCTTCACCTGAACCGCCGGAGGTACCTGAAGTTTCTTCATCTTCGGAGGTGACTGGAGCCTCGAGGGGTTTGTTCTTCTTCTGATGCATTTGCTACACGTTCCTAAGGAACGACGGGTTGTGGCTGAGATGAGGTCCCTGGTGAAAGGATCGTTATGGTCGACTAGAGGGGGGTGAATAGGTGACTGTCGGGCCGGTGGGACTAGGGGTACCCAGGCCCGTCTGCCTGCGGTCCGAGGCGCGCCACGTGGCGTGAGCCCAGCTAGCCCCCCTCGCGAGGGGCCCCCTCCTCGGGAGGGGCGAGTCTACAAACCCCCTCGAGAGACAGGGAGCGTTCTCTCCTGAGGGTGCCTCCCGGGGTCAGGCCATGGGCACCCTTTTCTGAGGCCGTCTGGAGGCATCAACAAATGACGTTAAGGACAGCTCGGCGGGGCCCCGCGGCCTCGCCTCTTCACGTGGCTGACGTAGAGCGGACCACTGGGCCATGCCAGTAGGCACGGACCGAGAAGCTTTCCTCTTTGGTGATAAGGGGGCAGCGCCAGCTCGGGGGTTCCAAAAGCAATCCCCAAAGGTTGCCCTTCCGGTGCAAGAGGGCCGGGACCAAAGGCTCGGCAGGATGGATGTCATCCCCGAGCCCACCGGCGCGTCACTGCGTGGAGCTTTAGCAGGCGAAGACCACCTTTTTTCAGGATAGGCTGCAACCCTGTCCCCCTTCAAACTGGCCGTTGTGGCAACCCTTCCCGCCAGATATTTTCGTGGGGAAGAAGACCAAGGCCAATATAAGGAGGGAGCCGGCCGCCGTAGAGAGGGGCGAGTCTTTTGGGCTGGCAAGAACACGCCTTGTACTCATCTTCCACCTCGAGCAATCCACCAAGCAGGAGTAGGGTTTTACACCGCGAGGTGGCCTGAACCTGGGTAAACTATGTGTCCTTGTTTGTCTTCCTTGAGCGAGAGTCACCGGAGAGTCGCTACAAAGTTGTGAGGACGAGTAGAGTTGGAGAGCGAGTGCACCCTAGTGTTCGAACCTCCCTTAGGTCCTCGGAGCCTTGATTCCGATAGTGACTAACAATGTTTAGCTTCTTTTTGCAAATTAGGCTAAACAATAAAATAGGTTGTCTAGATATGCAACTAGGTGGACACACTATATGATGGGCTCAACACCAACAACAATAGGAAGCACAGTATACAAACATAATATAGCTTGCACAAAGTAAAGGTAAGAAGTCACCACAAGTGGAGTCAGTGAATAGGTGGACACCCTATATGATGGGCTCAACACCAACAACAATAGGAAGCACAATATACAAACATAATATAGCTTGCACAAAGTAAAGGTAATAAGTCACCACAAGTGGAGTGAGTGAAGACGATGATGTGTTACCGAAGTTCCCTCCCTTTAGGGGGAGGTACGTCTCCTTTGGAGCGGTGTGAAAGCATAATGATCCCAAAAAGCCACTAGGGCCACCTTATTCTCCTCACAACCTCGCACAATGCAAGATGCTGTGATTCCACTAGTGGTGTCCTTGAAGGCGGCAACTAAACCTTTACAAACAAGGTTGGGGCAATCTCCACAACTTAATTGGAGGCTCCCAACACCACCATGAAGCTTCACCACAATGGAATGTGGCTTTGAGGCGACCTCTTCCATCTAGGGTGCCCAAACACCCAAGAGTAACAAAATCTACAAGAGAAAGTAGGGGGAATCAAATTTCCTTTGGTGAAAGTGTAGATCTAGGTCTCCTACCTCAATCCCTAGCAAATCAACAAGTTTGGTTGGCTAGAGAGAGAGAGAGAGAGAGAGAGAGATCAGGCAAGAAAGCTCAATGGGTATTAATGGAGTAGAGAGAGAGGCAAGAGGTGGGTGGGAGGTAGAAGACCCTCCCCCTTTTATAGCCTTCCCCATTTCCAACCGTTGTGTGTAGGAAACAATGGGAACGGTACAACCAGTGTAAGTGTCGATACAACCGGCATACATGGAACCCTAGCATTGAAGTGCCTAGTGGTACAACCGCTCGCGGCAAACGTAGTACCGCTAGTATCAACCCAGGGTGAACTACTGGGCCATCACCGCCAAGTACCGCCTGGGTACCCTAAAGGTGGCAACCCACCTTCGGTACAAGAGAGGTACTAGGACCGGTTCAACCGCCCGGAGTAGACCTCAGCGGTGGCTAAGTCTAGAGCGGTACTGCCGCTCTTGGACCACCTGTAGTACTAGTTGAATGAGGTAATCCAGGAACTACCGTGCACCACCGCCAAGTACCGCCTGGGTACCCGAGAGGTGGCAACCCACTTCTGATACTAGGCTGGTACTTTGCACCGGATGTACCAGTAAGGCCGGTATAACCGGTCATGCTAGTGGTACAACCGCCACACTGTTTCTCACACACAAAAGGAAGACAGGGAGACTCTCTCCTCGAAACGGAAAGATGTATGTGGGTGAAAATGAGTGTGTACATGCTTTGATTCACCCAGAACCTTCTGATGCAGACTCCCACTCAATAGTATGATTTCCTACGACCAAAGAGAAACAAAAAAGCATCAGAAATGCCGTCTTCGATTTTTCCGTCCTGAGGGATGCCCAGCCGTCTTGTGCCACAATAGATATACTTGTCTAGCTTGGGCACACGGTTAGTCCACAAATTGCATTGTCATCAGCATCAAAACACTTAAGGCAAAAAATGCCCTTACAAATTCAGAAAAAAATCATGAATTCGACAAAATTCAGAAAAAAATCAACAAAGTTCACACCTTTGAAAAACAAATCATTTTTTAAATGTGCATCAACTCAATTTTTATTGTGGATTCAAAAAAAGTTCATGAATTTTAATACGCCCGCGGATTTGAAAAATAATCATCAAAATGAAAAAATCACGAATTTATAGAATTTCGTGATTTCGAAAATGTCACGAAAGTGAGAAAACTTCATGAATACCAAAGTGTTTGTGATTTTTTATGAACTATCAAAAATTTGAAATATACCAGAAAAATTTGTGCAAAAATATTGAATTTGAAAAGGTTTATGTATTAAAAAAAAGGAAAGGAAAACAAAAATAAAAATAAAAATAAATGAAGCCAACCAGAGTGTTTCTATTAATGATAAAGATAGACTTTATTTATACATTTGAGAATAACAATTGATTTGTAGCTAAAATAAGTGTGAACGGGGGTTTCAACAAGAGATTTTGTTCGATTTTTTTTTTATTTTGGTTTAATTTAAAAATTTATACTGTTTAACATGATAATTGATTTGAAGCCAAAATATGTGCCGCACAGGGGGTTTGAAACAAGTTATTTTCCACTCAATTTCGGTTTTTCCCTAGAGGGACCGGAAAACCCGGGTTCTGAAAATCTCAAATTGTTTGGTATATTTTTTTTGAAATTTTCAAACGAATTTTTAATTCAAAAAATTTAGTGTAAAAATATATTTTATTTAATCACCTACATGACAAACTATGTCGGCCGTTCTAGTGATCAGCTCGCCATGTTCTTATGACAAGGGTGCGATTCTAGACGTTGCCAATACACATCATCCATTTTTCTAAAGTGTTATTCAACGGTAAAGAAGTTAAGTTTTCGCATATGAGCTCTTATCCTTTACGCCTTGTCACTTGAACAAAAGCTATTATGTGAAAACATGTGCATATGAGCATGTGACCATCCTGATAAAAAAAAATAACAATATATCTCTAACATTAACAAGAAAATAGCATGTTGCAATGGCTAGTGACTGACGCGTGCGACAAAACGTCTTGAGTTCGAATCCTAAAAAAGTTATCACTTAAATTATTTGAATCAAGCTAAAGGATACCGAAATTGAGATAGAAGGGGTGGGGGGGGGACTGTTCAAATGCCAGTGCTGAGGGTGTTCTGGCTTCAAAATTAGTTATTATTCTTAAATATATAAATAAGATCTATCTCAATTGTTTATGTAAATCAATAGGGCACTACTAGGCGCCAGCGCGTCGGCCGAAAATTTCGATCGGTCAGCCCCCGGCCGCTCGATTAGGTCCGTTCCATCGTTGGATTTGGGTCCCCTCAAGGCGTCTTCTTCCTTCCTCCTCGGCTTCTTTCTCCCCAACACCGACGGCCGGGGGCCACGCACGACGCCGCAGTCGCTAGCCACCACCCCCCTCCCCCGGCGCCACCTTGCTCGTCCTCGGCCTCATCCTCGCCGGCCACCCGGTGTTGCCGCCGACGGACGCCATCAGCGGCGCATCTCCCTCACCAACCCATGCCCTCTCTCCTCCTCACTGTCACATCTTCTCCTCACCCCCTCCTCACGCCCTGCTCTCGCTCCATGGTAGAAAACTGATGCGCCGCCGTCCCCTCGCCGTCGAAGCCCGCTGCACGGAGTTGCGTGAGCGACGACCAAGAGTCAACGGCATTTCATGGATGTAGCAAACAAAGACGCCGGTCGTAGCGAAAAAGAACGAAGGTTGCAGCAATCTGTCGTCGTTATCGTCGCGGGTCGCAGCTCCGGCATGATGGATGTAGCAAAATCCTCGCCAGTATTAGCAGAATTGAACTACGGTTGCAATAAATCATCTCGTTCGCAGTCGTCCAGTTTCAACTCGGGCATGATGCATGTAGCAAAAAATCTTATTGTAGTAGCAAAATCGAAGGACAGCTGTAGCAAATCATCTTGCCGCCGTTGCTGGTCTCAGCTTTGGCATGACGGATGTAGCAAAAATCCCTGACGGTAGTAGCAAAATCAGAAGACTGTTGCAACCAAAAAAAGCCGCCGCCATAGTAGGTTGCAGCTCCGCCGTGATGGATGTAGCGAAAACGGGAGCCGGTCGTAGCAAAAAAGCGAAGCCGGTTGTGGCAAAAACCAAGTCGCCGCGCGCGCCGTGAATGGGTGTAGCGGTCGTCAGCTCCGGTGTGGAGGGTGTCGAGGGGAGGTGCGGGCTCGCTGGGGAAAGAAAAAAGGAGGAGGATGCTGCGGGAGGAGGAGAGAAGCGATAGGTGGAAGAAAAGGCGAAGAAGGCAAGTGGGCAGGGGCCACATCCTACGAGTCGCTAGTTGACTCACCGGGAGAGAGTGCGCGTGGGCAGGAGACGGCGGAAAGTTCGCCCGGCCTACCGGCTCCAAGCGTTTTCCAAATCAATAGGTGGTGCGGGGGCAGCACATAGTGCGTGCGAGGTGACGCCTCTGTTCGAATCTGGCTTGGCACATTTATTTTTATTATGTTTTACTTCTTTCCTTGCAATTGACATGTGGGACCCACACGTAGGTAGGAGTCGTATGCCAGCTAACGTGTCGCATTTTGGCCGAGTGTTATTTATCGCCTTAAGCAAGGCCGAACAGATCTCTCGCACGCAGAAAAATAAAAATAATATATGAGAAGCGGGAACGGATCTCTCGCCCATGTCTCGCGTATGAAACGCGGTTTGTAGTTGAGGCGAGTGAAGCCAGTTTTTCATTTGTTTCCACGGTTTCGTTCTGTTTTTTTTGGTCTTTTTCCTTCGGGTTTTTTCTCTCCACTTTTTGTATAGTTTTCTTTTTTCCTTTCCTTTCTTTCGTTTTTTCTTCTTCTTCGGGTTCTGTCTATTTTTTTGTTCTTTTTCAAATACTTGTTGAATATTTTTAAAATATTTTTTCAACGTTTTTTAAATACCCGTTCAACATTTTTATATACATGATCAACATTTTTTCAAATGTTTCTCAACATTCTTTACTTGTTCAATATTTTTCAAATACTATTTTAACATTTTTATGTACATGATCAACATTTTTTCAAATACTTGTCAACATTTTTTCAAAGACGTGTTCAACACTTTTAAATACTTGTTCAACATTTTATTATATACATGATCAATATTTTTTGAAATAATTATATAAGATTTTTCAAATAGGTGTTCAACATTTTTCAAATACTTGATTAACATTTTTAAAATACTCGTTTGACATTTTCCAAATATTTTGTTTTGAAAAGTGTTTTTTATAATATATATTTAAAATATTTTAAAGTGTAAACGGAAGTATAAGAATAAAAGCAGAAAAAAAACAGCAAATCTAAAAAATAACTGAGAATGTGCCCTCCAGCAATCCTGGGCGGCCCATGTGCAGCTGCCTCGACGCGAACCTGGCCCCAGGTCTCGCTGAACGCCAGGAATAGACTCAGAAAAATGAGGTTGTACGTCGAGTGCAAGTTTATTAACAGTGTAGTTAACTCTTTATTTTTCTTTCGGTTTTCTACGTATGTTTGCACACTCATTTTTTCTTTGGGCTTTTAGTTGTTGCCTTTTGTGGTTGTAAAAGAATAGAATCTGGTTTTCTAGACTAAAAAAGAATGTGCATTCAGAAAAATTGTTATGAAGTCGAATAGTGACCTTTAAAACCAGGAGTTTAAAAAGTTTATGAATTGAAAAAAATCCATGAATATTAAAAAATATTAACAAATTTAAAATGTGTTCATGAATTTGAAAAAAAATACAAATTTGGAAAACAAAATTGTGGATTGGAAAAAACCTTATGAATTTAGAACATATTTTTCACATTTTTAAAAAACTCACAAATTTAATTTTTTTTCAACTAATTCAAAAAAGGATCAAGGATTAAAAAACACAAATTTGAAATTCGTCTCGCCAGTTGCAGCTTATGCGGGCGCTCGTCGTAGATTCTGCAAGTCATGGTTGCAGTCGTAGGCTCACCAGTTGCATTTTATGTGCGAATTGGTCGTAGCTTCTGCAGGCGTCGGATGTAGATTATACTTTCAATGGTTGTTATCGGCCTTCACGGTTGCAACTCCCCTTGTCGCCGGATGTAGCTTCTATCGTCAACGGTTGTAGAAGGGGCCACCGTTGTTGTAGCTCCCCGTCCGCAACATTTGCAGCTACTCAGCGTCACGGTTATAGCGGCATCAGGTTGTCGCCATCGCCACATCCAGCGTTGATTGGTAGCAGGACCGACAAAATTTGGGGCCCTGGGCTAAACTCTGAAACGAGGCCTACCTCGCTAGAAAAATAGACTTATAATAGTAATATATAGGCTATAATGTCTTACATAGAAATATGATATATCAAGAATCGCACCCATTCATTGAAAAACTTGTTTTCAGCTTAAACTACTTTTTTTACCGCGTGGCACGACATGAAATTGAAACAGAACAACCTGGAGGATTGACTTAGGTGTGCGATCCCCTTGCCGACTTTGCTCTTGGACCACCCTGCTACTAAATGTAGCTATAGGAAATCCCCTTTCCCTTTCCCTTGGACGCCTGGAATTCCCTTTTCTCTCCAAGTTTATGGAGAATAGGGTTATGAGAAGAGTATGGAATCAAATTGAACGAAGAAAACTAGATAAACCTAGTGACTATAGAAACAAGTTTTTACCTATCATTGAAAGTTGAGGAGGAATTTGTTGGGAATCAGCAAATCGTGATCTCCTCCTTCATTAATTGAGGAAGAGGAAGAGGAAAGAGGAAAGAGCACCGACATCCATCATATGCTGATTGAGGAAAAGGAAAGAGACAACAAAAGACTCGAGGAGGCGAGAGGTGAAAAGAGGGAGTTGAGTGGGAGAAGGCGTGGCTGACTCGCTCGGCTCGGTGCGTAGACGCTGTAAACTGGTTGTTTGCCTTCTACTGTCATTGTTGGGCCGATTTCTTTCAGTTTTTTAAAATATTTCTTTGAGAAAATGTGTATATACGTACCTAGGCTGGGGCCGCTAAAATTTTCGGGCCCCGTGCGAGTGGCACTTGTTGCAGATGCCCAGTCCTGACTGGTAGCAAATAGCAACATCGGGACTCCCCGTGCGGTGACACCACAAATCACCTCCCCAACCGTCTTCTTGTGGCAACGTCATGGCAACTCCCCTGTGTCGCTGCCCCCTCCCCCTCGTCTTCCCTGCAACGTGGGATGGAGCGCAGAACAACGCATAGCCGTGGCCGCACGGGCTGGCCTCATGGAGAGAGGGATGGAGGTCGCCCATGAGCGCCAATGAAGAAAAGACAAGGAGTGATTGAATAGAAAAGATGCGAGGTTGAGCGGCGTGTATGTCCTACAGAAGCATGGCGCGTGCAGAGCTTCAGCCGTGGCAAAGGATGTTTTGATCCGATGGCGCACGCGCGACCGGCTGAAGTAACCGGTCGGGCTAGGACTGTTTACCGTATCCATAGAAACTTCAATATGCAATATGGAGATTTGCGCCAATCGCCGTGGAAGAGGAGGTTAGTGAAGTTTGAATTCAAATTTCAAAACTTGAACCCAAAAGGAAGAGGCCGCCGTGCCCCGTGCTTCTCCTGGCAGGAGTGTCGGATCGTACGACCCGTGGTGGGCCACGTGTCCGCATCCCATTGCGTCTACCGCCTGCTCTCTCCCTCCCGCCCTTTTTATTGCCCACCCCTCCACCTGCTCCCGAAGCTCCCGTCGTCCACCGCCACCGCCACCGCCAGTGGAAGAGGAGGTTAGTGAAGTTTGAATTCAAATTTCAAAACTTGAACCCAAAAGGAAGAGGCCGCCGTGCCCCGTGCTTCTCCTGGCAGGAGTGTCGGATCGTACGACCCGTGGTGGGCCACGTGTCCGCATCCCATTGCGTCTACCGCCTGCTCTCTCCCTCCCGCCCTTTTTATTCCCCACCCCTCCACCTGCTCCCGAAGCTCCCGTCGTCCACCGCCACCGCCACCGCCACCGCCGGCGAAGAGAAAGAGGGAGGGGGGAGGATGGGGATGCGGGAATGGCCGCTGCCTCGCATGTACGAGCTCCTCCACGGCGAAGGTAACCGACGAACACCATCGCCCAAACCCAACCCAACCCAATCGGCCGCCGCCCCCGCCGCCACGCCGTCTCATCGTCCGTCCCGCTTGCCGTGCAGAGCGCCACCGGTGACCGCCGGAGGCCAGGTTCCTCGAAGCCGCCCACACCGGCGACGTCCCCGAGATCAAGAGTAAGGTCCGCTTCTTAACCAAATCCCCACTCCCCCTCTCCCTCCCCCTCCCTGGCGTCCCGCGTCCATTTGCTCGCCACCTAGATCTGGCCGCGGCCTTAGGGTTCCGCCGCCGTTCTGGCCGCGGATTACGGCTCCAGGATGTCGATTTCGCTCGTGATTTAGGTTGGACTGCTGGGACTTGATTCTTGTCGCAGTCAAATCAGGGATTTCTGACCAAGTTCTGAAGAACCACGAGCATGGTATCTGCTGCGTGTTGATTGGGCGCTCTCTTCTTGATTCTGGTTGCGGCATAGTATATACTACAGTAGTATGCTGTACTACGTTCTGGTCTTGATTCATAGCTAAAAAGTGTCCCCCTTTTTTGTGACTCTGATCTGATTGCACTATATATGTCAGGCTGGACGCGGTCCGGGCCGGTCCGGTCTTTGACCGAGCCGTGCTTTGGACCGGCCGCGGCCGGTCCGGACCGAACCGGACCGAGCTGCCGAGCGGTCCGCTTTCTCAAGACCGGACCGGCAGCACCCCAGCTCGGTGAAGCCCGAGAGGACCGAATGGACCGAGAGATGGATTCGTTCATTTGAAGCAGTACGTGAAGCTAGCACAGCTGGATGACTGGATCGATGGATTTCAAGCAGTACGTGCAAGCTAGCATACTAGCAGGCAGCTCGATGGATTCATTCAAGTACGTGCAACTAGCTAGCACAGCTGGATCGATGGATTTGAAGCAGTGCATGCAAGCTAGCTAAAGCTGGTGGATTGATTTATTTGGAGCAGGACAAGCAGGCATTTTTGCCACTGTAAGCATATCTTTTTTTTGAAAGGAAAAAACACAACATATTTCAGTTTTAGCACAACACAACCAGCACTCTGCAGAAGAAGAAACAGAGACACTCTGCCGAAGAAGAAGAAACAGAAACAGAGACAGTCTAGCACAACACAAATGCATCTAGCACAACACAAACACAACCAGTTTTAGCACAACACAAACTTGAGCCTGATGCTCTGCAGAGAGGATACTAGACACAAATCTTTGAATTTTGGACATCAAAACACTGAATTTTAACAGCAACAAATAGCATGTATCACATCCACAATTCAAACATTAGTTCATATCATCATTGAACGGCACGATTACAAACTTGCAATGACATTTCATAGTTCATAACATTTGCAAGTTCCAACATAACACACAAATGAATGGTTCGTCTTCAAACTTGCAATGACGTTTCATAGTTCATAACAATTGCAAGTTCCAACATAACACACAAATGAAAGGTTCATCTTCAAACTTGCAATCACAATATGCAAGTCCAACATTAACACAAATGCAAAAGTAGCATCCACATGAGAATAACATGCACGATTTCTTCATCGGACATATCATCACCTCCTTCGGCTTCTAGTTCAGCAGCTGATTCCTTGTACCCATCAGACGTATCCTCATCGGAATCCGACATATCACCACCTCCAGGCGGGACGACAAATTCCTCATATTCCTCATCGTTCTTGTCCTCCTCCTCCTGAATGCCCTCGTCCTCGTCCTCATCGTCCTCCTCCTCTTCCTCCTCTGACACCTAACACACATGAGCACACATATAAGAAAAAACAGTACCTATATGGCTATATGGGAATATGGCTACATCCATCATTCATCAAGCAAAACAAGCATACCATAGTAGATGCATGAGCCATCTCGGAGTCGTTTGCGGAGCCGGAGGCAGCAGCTTCCGCGGCACGCACGCCAGCGCCGGTGCGGTCGGGGAGACGCGAAGGCGGCGGAGGGTGTTTTTTTAACCTGCAAATCAAATCTGCGATTGGGGCATTGGTATAGTCTTTCGCCCTTCTTCCGAACCGGCGGAGGCAGCGGCGATTCTTGCCTAATTAAGTATCTTAAGCTCTTTTCCTTTGCCTTCATCTTGCCCTTCTCCTTCTCCTTCTCCCTCTCCTTCTCCTTCCCAAGCGCATTTCCCTTCTCATTCCCCTTCCCCTTCACCATTCTCTACAAAAAAACACATAATCAGTACACAATAGCAATGACTAGATCATCAAATGTACAACTTCTACCTCTACATTGTCAGAAAAACAGCAACCTATCTCTACCTCATTCAGCCTATACATCATCATCAGTACTCTACCAATGCCCCAATCGCAGTGTAGATCTATTAACAATAAAGCAGCAACCTATACCTCTACCTCATCACTTCATCGGTTCATTAATCATCAAATAATCAGCAACCTATACCTAAAACAGAGAACTGCAGAACTTATAAGGTAGTGAATTGACGTGCTGAATTTTGTGAACTGCTGCAGCTTGAGGTCCAACATGTGGATGCCCAAGTTATCAAGTTCTTGTACGAAAATGTTGATTCAGTTAAACAAAATCGGAAGGTCATGTGCTTATTCCACTCTTGCGTGTATTACTGAAGCCATTGCATCTGAGTTACTGAATTTGGTTGTTGTCCGCCGCATTGTATTACTTAAGCCATTGCATCTGACTGAGGATGAGATAGTAGTGGTCTAGTGGATGAGGACATGAGGTTACCTGAGCTCCTCCCTCTTCGTCGCGCTCGGCAAGGAACCAGGGGAGGCGGGACCGACGGCGTGCTGGTTGCGTCCCTGCTGTTTGATTTGCGTCACCAGCGACGGCGTACCCGTGCTCCTCCAGCTCGGACAAGGGAAGATGGCGATGGCGTCGTAGGAGGAGAGCTGGAGAGGTAAGGTGGCGAACTGGCGATGGAGAGGGACGGCTAGCGGCCGGATGGGGCGACGTGCGACGGCGCCGTCGCCTTGGAGAGTGGCGTCTCTGTCTCTCTGCCTTTGGTGGCGGCGTGGGGCTGGGACCTGGGAGGAACGGATCGATTGAGCCAGTTTGGCGTGACCTAGCGATCGAGCCATCGAACAGGAGCTGCGCTGCGGCCTGCGGGGCGCCTGGGCCTTGGGCCGCTTCTCGGTCCGCTCGGTCGGGCCGGTTAAAAACAGGACCGGACCGAGTGTGTTATCGGGCTGACTTCCAGAGCTCGGACCGACCAAATTTCCTAGCGGGCCTGGACCGTACGGTCCGGTCCTTAACGGGCCACGAGCGGGCCGAAAAGCCCGCTCGTCACGTCCAGGCTGATATATATGTACTGTGTTCTTGTCACGATTCCTGACTGAAAGTGACCCCTTTTCTGTGTTTGAAATGAAGAGATTGCAAAGGAGCTGGACGTGCACGGGCATGGGATCCGGAGGACGGTGGCCAACACCACCTACATGGGCATGAACGCGCTACACGCCGCGGGCGGCGGCGGCAGGCTGCCGGTCTACCGGTATCTTGTCGAGGAGGTCAAGATGGATGTCGACATGCCTGACACCGCTCAGGGCAATAATTCGTGCACGCCTTTCCCGATCCTAAAGCATATGTGGTTTTATGACTTGATCATGAACTGATTCAAATGGATTGTGTGTGTCTTAATGCTAGAGTTTACACCCGTGTCACATGCCATCATGTATGGCCACCTTCCTGCCGTCAGGTACCTTGTGGATCATGGCGCTGATCTGCATCAGCGACGTGAAAAAATCACTCTTCTTCATGAGGCTGTAGTTCATGGTATGAAATTAACGTAACTTCAC
Source organism: Elymus sibiricus (assembly GCA_039707655.1). Classification (NCBI taxonomy): domain Eukaryota; kingdom Viridiplantae; phylum Streptophyta; class Magnoliopsida; order Poales; family Poaceae; genus Elymus; species Elymus sibiricus. The sequence continues at coordinate 62,649,739 of CM077663.1, forward strand.
TTGTTGGGCTGGAATATGCCTTGGTTTCATTATCACCGTCTTTTACCGTTGCCTTGCTCCCCTGTTTTGTGCTTGAGCTTTTCTTTTCTCAAAACTGTTTTTGTGCTGGACCTACCATGGTGATAAAAGTGGGTTTACTTTACCAAGAGCTAAGCTAGCCTAATATAAACATTTTGCTTGTTGCCATAAATTAAAACTAGCCTGACCTTATTTGTTTCTCATGTTCATCGGCGTCTGCAAAGTGATCAATCTTAATTATGAGTTAGCCGTCTCATAGGAGTGCTTTCACGGAGTTTCTCCGTATGTATTGAAATAAGACTGCTCTAGGTTAGAGAAAAGAAGAAGCAGATTGTTTAGCTTCTAGGCACTCTAAAGTGCTTCCACCATACATAGATGTACTTTTAGTTACTGGCAGAGAAGAACCTTTAGAGGACCAAGAGTGATTCCTAATTTTCTGCTCTCAGATACGTATTTAGTATGTTACCACAATCTTATGTTAACTGACTATGGTATTCCTATTCAGAGAAATGTGAACCAACAAAACTCATTCCTTCACTAGTTATTGTAACTTTGTTGGGCAAAAACAATTTTGTTCATGTACTGGTGATACTGTTATGACCTTTTTCTTTCTTCTCCTCAGGGCACTATGAAATAGTGAAGTTTCTTCTTGCGAGGGGAGCTAATGTCCATGCTATGTCAGAACTTGGGACACCACTCACGGATGCTACTCTTAGAGGATTTCCTAGTATTGTCAAGATCCTTTTGGAGCACAAGTCAGATGTACTATTGAAACTCTTTGTTGATTTGTTGTCTTTAACTCCAAATTCTCCCCTTTTCTGGGTTTTGCTACTTTCCCCAATTGTTCTCACCTGTAGGACGGCTTTTTGATTGGTGACTAACCATGTCATGCCAAAAGTTAGGCAAATTTGAGTTAGTCGCCGCTTCTGTCTCTGACTCAGAAATAGTGTGGTAGGATTCTTAGGTTTGCAAAGTATGACATTCATTTTCATCATCTAACCTTAGACACATTAGAAAAAACCGTGGCAAATATCGGCAACCTTCAGAAAACAACCGAACAACAGGCCCTTCTCGTAGCTTTAATGTGTGAGCCAAACCAGACATGGTGGGACGGGACCAATGACCCACACAACAACTCTGAAAAATCAGTGGGAGCAAAGGGACATATAACTATATGAGCTGTACTCCTACAAAAGAAGTATCAGCTCAGCTCCTTCCCATACAAACTCCATCTTTCTCTTGGAATCTCTATTATGGCATAACAATGTAGTTCTTTTTTTTCTCCAGCCCAACATCGTTACTCGTATATTTGGACCTTTAAACATGGCATTAGACAAATCTTCTGTGTCCTGTGTGAAGCTACTGATTGAGGTACAGCATCCCTATTTATATCGCAGTAGGAATGTAGGATTTCTGTAGAACTGAGGATTGACTTATTTATCTTTGTATCAACGACCACACAACCGTATGATTGGCTTTCTTCCACACTTCTTTCTGATAGGGTGGAGCTAATGTGAACGGTGTTAGTCCTTGTTATCATCCTCTGGTCACGGCTGCAGAAAAAGGCTTAACTGAAGCTATTAAGTGCTTGTTAGAAGCAGGTGCAAACCCAAATGTTTTTGACATGGTGAGGATGCTCTTTTCGTCACATTTTCTTGTGTCTTGCTTGGCTTTGTAGTTTCAGTAGACCTGTCCTGTGTATTGGTATCCAATGTAAATACCCCTACATAATGCTATCTGCAAAAGAAATATAAAATGCTGTGCTAAGTTGCCATATTTGTATAAGCTTGTTATTGTTTTGCCTTTCCCCCTTTGTGCCGTCTCCTTAATTTTGTCAGGTAGTATAGATGCGACACACTACCACTACATTGACCTAATATGAGGGTAGTCCATCAATAACTCAATATGGGTTTGCATTGATCATGTCTAGAACAAAGCTTATTTCTTAATGTTGAATATTGCTTTTGTAAAGCTTTCCTTGTTTCTCTACAGTTTGGTAGGTTGCCAATAGAGTTGGCTGTTGAGTATGGTACACGGGAAGACGTTGAGATTCTCTTTCCTTTCACCTCTCCTATTTCAACTGTGGCAAATTGGAGCGTCGATGGAATCATTAGTCATGTGAAGATGGAATCAAGCAACTTGAGGTATGTCACTAGCATATTTTCTTGCACACCTACGGATATTTGTTCATCCTAAATCTGAAAAGTATCGGTGTCAACTCGATGTTTAACCAAAACTTCATATATATAAAACTTCATATAGGTAACTCGTCGAATCTGCATGTGTTTTCTTGCATTTGCATTGTTGTCTAACTCTGTTCCTGAAAATTCATTTTATTTTAATGATGCTTTATCTGTTAATCTGCTTTCTCAAATGGTAATTCATTAATTCTGATTTTGTTTCAAAATAACAGGTGGACCCATTCATTTTATTCAAATAGCTCTCTTACTTCATTTCCTATCAGTGTTGCAAGTGGGATTGTGAAATCTTGAATTAACTAAAACTGTTTCTTGTATTTGTTTACTTCACCTTGATATCTTGCTAGAGTGCTGCTTCTCCCTCACGCACCACACTTAAGCTCTTATGAATTTCCCAGGATGACAATTTTGTGAAAAAGAGGGTGTCCGAGCTGAAACTCCAAGCGGATGAAGCATTTAAGAAGCAAAATTATCTAAATGCATCAGTGCTCTACACACAGGTACATCCTTGGTCTATTTTTCTGCATACCACTAGAGGTATAGGTTTATAGCCATGAAATGTGTGTGTAGAGCGCGACCTTGGCAATTTATCATTAGCATTAATTTGGTTGGTTTATCATTAACATTTGCTCAAACCTTGGCAATGGAGAAATATTGACCATTTATCAACAGATTAACATATTGAAAGATAAGTCACTAGTGTGCGCATCTGATAGCATATATGGGAATGGGTTTTTAGCTAAACAGTGTAAACTGAAGTTTCACGCGAGAGCTAGGGGTAACAAAAATAGTGATATTTGTGTTAAAAAATGAGAATGGAAACACATTCATCTTTGTCTTCCGTTTCATTGGGAGGAATTTCAGGTGAGAGTTGCTCTTTTGTCACAGCTTCATTTTTTGTTTCCTGTACTTATGGAACAAATGACACACTGTTGGGTCTAAACTGAGCTGCATTTCTTGAGTGTGCCAACAGCTACTTTTTCCACTATTTTGCCTGTTGCAGGCACTGAAGGTGGATAACTTCGATGCTAAGTTGTTATCAAACAGGAGCCTCTGCTGGCTTCGCATGGGTGATGGACAAAGGGCTTATGACGATGCAACTGAATGCAAGATACTTAGCCCGAAGTGGGCAAAGGCACACTATCGGCAAGGAGCAGCTCTAATGTTCATGAAGGTGCACTCGGAGATGAAGTTCAACCTAACAATTTCACTGCATCTTTCGTTTCTGTTTTCTGATTCCGCTGTCCGTGTACCTTAGGCGTATGGCGGAGCTTATGGAGCACTCTCACGTGCTTTAGAGTTGGACCCAGGAAACAAAGACATTGAGAAATTACTCTGGTAAGGGATTCATCTTTCATCTTGTTCTTTCTCGAGTAATTCGAGGTGTTGCCTAGAATTTGAGCCCTCTTTTAAAATGCATTAGTAGTAGAATTTGATCCTTCTTTCAAAATGTTGTGATGAACTGATTCATGCAGGGAGGCGATGGAACTGAAGTGACCATGCCCTGCATGCCCGCTGCAGAGAGAAGCTCACGCAGAATCTCAAGCTCTGTTTTTTCTTTTGCATCCTCAGACAAAAGCGCTAAACTTCGAATTATGTGGCGCCTTCTGTTGTGATGAAATCCATGGATAGCAGCAGCAGCTTACCGCAGAACATTTTATTGGCTAGTGGCTACTTATTTGGAGTTGTGTGAAACTCACACCCTGTTCTGTATGGAAGCGTGGCAGCAGTGGATGGTGAATTGAATTGGTTATTGCTGGAGTGAAATGTTTGGCAGAAGATCATGACAATTTGCATTGCGAATTCCTTGCACGTATTTGCGAAAGAGTGGTTTTTTGCAGTGATAAATGAGATAAGCTGCTACCATGAACTCAAATTGTTGATACTTTACTTTTGAAAAATCATTGGCACTGTTTACGCTCCTTTTTTTGGCAGGCACTGTTCATGTTCCTTGTTGCTGTTAGCTCTTATGTTTTTTTTTTTTGCGGGGAGCTCTATGCTTTTCTTAACTGGTCATCACGTGTAATATGCTCATCATAGTTTGTCTGATGTGATATGTGGTTGCATCAAAAAGTGTGTGCGTGGTGCGTGTGTACCATACTTTCATCGGTTTTGCTAAATGTCAGGCACCTGAAAATTTCTTTCGTCTCAGTCAAATCTTTCAGCGTTCGTTAGTTGTGCTACCTTTCGTGTTGGGCCGGTGTTCGACTGACTCGTTTTATGTTTTCGGTCATTTGTTTTGTTGTCCAGCCTTACGTGGGCTTATTTCTACAGCCTAGCCCAGTTGGCTAATCCGGCTCACACGCAGCCAGCATTCAGTTTTACCAACCATAAAAATTCAATTGCTTCATTTCATCATTAATTCATTTTACCATAGAATATTTTATGTTTTTTTATATATTTTGTTTTTCTATTCGTCAGCCACCTTTTGTTTGGATTGTTTCATTGCAGCTAGGCCTAGGTGGTTAACAGTAAATGATTCGAGTTGATTGTGCCCATGTGTGTGTACATGTGTGCATGCTTGTACGTGTGCGCATGTACACCCTGCATGCATGTGTATCATCATTTTTATAAATTTCTTTATTTTTTCTTTTTCTTTCTTATTTTGGGGTAATACAATGCCCTTAGTTCATTCTTTCTTAGAATAACTTTTTTTTGTTTTATTTTCAGTCCTTTTGTTTTAGAATAACTTGTGATTGCCTTGTATATATTGAAACAGTGCAAGTTCTGTATAATTTGTGTGCAAGTTGTATCATCATTTTTATATTTTTCTTCATTTTATTTCTTCTTTTAGGGTAATATCAATACCCATAGTTCATTCTTCCTTATAAGAACCTATGTTGTTTATTTTTTTTATCCTTTTATTTTAGTAAAAAAATCTCCATAATGGCTCAAGTAATCTTGTGTGTTTTTATGTGTGTCCATTGTGTGTGTGTGTGTGTGTGCGCGCGCGCGCGGGTGCATACATGCACGAGAGATATGAGGAAATTACACCACCGTTATGAGATGCAATTCATTTTTGACGTGTCTAGCGACGATTAATTTTCAACTTTATTATTTTATTGTTTGAACACTGAGTGCACATCGACATGTAAATATGTAATGCGATTCCTATGCAATCTATGTGTAAGATTATGTTGTTGTCTGACGGTTACACAACTATATAATTGGTCTTCAATATTGTAGACCAGTGCAAGTTGTATGAAATATTTTTGCAACTTTAACCATTGTTTACTTGCAAAAAAAACTTTCTTCAGTTTCTTTCTTCTTTTGGGTAATACCCATGCCATTAATTCATTCTATTTTAGAATAACATTTGTTTTAGTTTATGTTTCCATTTTCTTGCTTGTGTTTATGTTTCTGGCTCTAATTGTTTTGGCCTATTCAAATTTTTTTTGGTTCTCAGATGTTCTCCTATATTTTTGTATGCAGCAGTGGTGGTGTGATACTATTTCATTTTGTATTAACTAATTAAATGATATTTTTTGTATTTTATCTAATTACTTTTATTTCTTCATTTTCTTTCTTCGTTTAGGTTAATACAAAATGTTCTTACTTCATTTTGTCTTAGAACATTATTTTTTGTTTTATTTTTCTCGCCAGTGCTAATGCTTCTGGCTCATACATATATAACAGGTGATTTCTTGTTGGTAACTATATATTTTTTGTAGGAATATATGCTATTTTATTTCTGAGAAAATGTATGCAATTAGAGGGTAATTTCATGAAATTCCAAACAAAAATTTATAAATACGAACGTTTTTAGGATTTGTGAAAAAAATAGAAGTTTCATCAACTTATGAACAAAAAACTGGAAAGGTGTACATTTTTTGAATTGTGAACAAATTTGAAAAGAACTGGATCTTTTTTGAATTTGTGAAGAAATTTTAAAAGACAAGGACAGTTCACAAATTTGTCGCAGAGAGCGGCGAGCTAGCGACTAGCGAACAAGGTGGACCGGCCCAATTACGAGATCACGGACGCGCTACTGTAGAGCAGATCGGTTCTACGCTACCATTAGGTCTCCCGTTCGAATCCTCGCATCACGCCACCCTTTCTTTTTGCTATCTTTTTTCGTCCCACAGTACAGCTCAATGTGCCGGCCCAGTCGCGCTGTCTCCTATGCGTGGCGCCGCTAGTTTGACGCAAAGAACATCAAATAGCCCCCCCCCCCCCCCCCCCCCCCCCCCCCCCCCGGCAACAAGCTTTTTTTATCTGCTTGATGACAATCTAAGGGTATAGGACTAAAGTGACTGAAACTTAAATAAATTTCAGGCACCTGTCATATAGGTGCTCCCGACTTTCATTCTCTAGGAAAATCTTGACACCCTCATGAAAATTCAGTTGTTTTGCTTCATACCCCCTTGGTAAACTAATATAAGACGTTTTAGATCACTAAAGTATTTGATAATTAACATCATACCACCCATACATGATTCTTACGCTGATTCGCTTCATTTGTGGTAAGATAATTTCTCTGTGGAGGTTTTCTAGGTAAGGGTTTCTTTGTTTTTGTACAGCTTTGATGTACATTTTTATTCTTGGATTCTCCATGCTACACTGTTCAAAGGGGATATGATTTTGATATTCTATTTCGTTTGGTTGAACCAAACAGGGACAGAGAACACCCAAAGGATACTCCTTTACATCCCTAGTGAGGCTCATCGACGTTTTCGTAGGTCTCACAAAGCCGCAGGCGAGGGTTGACATTTGTCGCGGATCCTCCACGTCTACCCAATTCAGCCGCTTCATAAAGATACAAGTGTTCTTTGAGCCAACACAGATGATCAAAACCCTCACTTCTACCATCTTCTTGATAAGCCTAGATATTTACCAAAGCCACCATACGCACCAATGGTCGATGGGCCGTTTTCTGCATGTCATTCTTTGTCACCGCCCAGGAGAAAATACGATCTGCTTATGGTTCCTCTAGTAACTGTACATGCGCTTGAGCACATTGAGTCGTTTCCGGACCATGCCTCAATCATTATCGACTCGAGGTTTACAAATAGTTTAGCTGCACGCCGTTGGTTTAAGTTCGAATTTGGATGGTTACAGCGGAATGACTTTGTGCACTTGGTTAAGACTATTCGAGAAAGGACCGTCTTTGATGAATGCTTGTCCATAAGATCCACGCAATACGACAATTCCTAAGTGGATGAGCCAAGTGCACTAGCGGGATATATAAAAAAGAAAGACACTATCTATCAACCATTATTGACGACCTCAATAAAATCACGTACACGTAGAGGACGGCGTAGCCAGGCCCCGGGCTAGCAGGGCAGTGGCTTGGGGCGTGAATGCAAAACTCTTCGTGTACTGCAGCTACAGTACCTAGTGTAGCAACACGGCTGGCCGGCGTAGCGATTTTCTGGCTACGACACTGGACGTGGATGTTATCTACACAAGGGATTGACCTTACAAGTCAGTCCAATGCGCTCAACATGGCAATGGGTACCTGCTACTACTTAGAGCATCTCCAACAGGCGCGCTTTGCTCGGTGTCGTGGGAACGAGCCTGACAGTAGAAGGTAGGGGTACGTAAGGAGAGGACAGAGTCCTAGCTACGGCGAGGGTGTACACACGGATGTATGAGTTCAGGCCCCTCTCGTGGAGGTAATAGCCCTACGTCTCAGGTGCTCGGGAGCTCTTTGTCGAGTGAATAGGAGTATTGTTACCGGGGGTCCGAACCCCTGTGCCAGAGGGGAGGGGCGGCTTATATAGAGTGCGCTGCCCCTCATAAGTGTCCGGCATCTAAGGGTCAGATCGTGGCTATAAAGACGTACGTTACTGGTAACGTACAACATAAATGCTATTAATGGTCTTGATGAACGCCTGCCCGTTAGCCTCCCTGGGGTGACTTCTGGGCTTCTGTGGTCGACTGTCTTCTGGTCCTTCCGAGTGAAAGGTAAGAGTCGAGTGAAAGGTACCTCCGAGTGTATATTGTCGAGTGACTTGTATGTCTTGACGATTTCAGTCGGAGACTTCCTTGTAGCTCTTGAGCTTTCTGGGGCAGTGTCCTTAGGTAGGGCATGTAGGTCAGGCCTATGACCCTACCCTAGGTACATATCCCCATCATTAGCCCCCGAATGGATCGGGGTTCGAGTGTAAAAAGTGTCAATGCAGGTTCTGACAAGACACAAAAATTCCGAGTGCATTTTGAGGCTTCTTAGAAATCTGCGTCGATTGGAACCTTTATCGTTCGCCCTGATCGATTCTGTCTTGAAGTATATCTGAGTGAAACTGAGCTCGAAATCATGTTCGAGTGGTCTGCAGAGTCTTCTGATGTGACGGTTCGCTCTGTCGGGCCCGGATTTTACGGGATTTGAACATTGGATAAACATGCGCCGAGCGGAGATGACGCAACCGCAAAGGCAAGTGGGCACCCGACGCCTCGATTACCGCGCCGCCAAAATCGCCACCCGGTGCGCCTCCTATGAATTCGGGATACTCAGAGATCTGGCGGGCCCGCAGGTCAGAGACCCACACGGGCGGATATAAGGGGCGACGACGCCGGTGCTGGTACAGTATTCTTCCCCCAAATCTGCTCTTCTCCACCTCCTCCTCTGCTCAACTCCGCTCCAACGACCGCCGCTGCCATGACGAAGGGCAAGACGGAGAAGCTCGAGCGCACCAAGAAGGGAGGAGCCAAGGCGAAGAAGCCGTCGGGCGCCCGGTCGACGGTGCCGCCGGGGTGGATCCAGGGGGATTTCCTCCAATCGACGGTCACGGCGGAGGATGTGCAAAATCTCGTCGACGACGGGTTGATTGCTGCGGAGTCCTGGAGATTGCCGAAGGGGGAGACCGAGCCAGAGCCACGCGACGGCGAGCGAGTTCTGCTTCTCAGCCACGTCGAACGAGGTTTCTCCATGCCACCCCACCCATTCATCCGTAGTTTCATGAACTATTTCGGGGCGCAGCTCCACCATTTTCCTCCGAACGCGATTGCCTATCTTTCCTGTTTCATAACTTTGTGCAAATGCTTCCTGGGCTGTCCTCCGCATTGGGGTTTGTTTAAACACATATTCTCTGTTAGATCCCAATCTGTCAAGAAAGCCAATCCCAGTGATAGCAAAACCCACGTAATCCAACTGTGTGGTGGCTTAGGGATCCAAGAGAAAGGTAGGAGTGCATTCCCATCTATGACCTTTCCTGACTCTGTCCGGGGTTGGCAGTCGACATGGTTCTATTGCAAGGACGTTGCATCACCAACTATGTCGACTGGACTTCCTCCTTTCACCTTGGATCGACCTACCACCCCCAAACCACTGTACGTGACAAAGGTAGAAAAAATCCAGGTAGGGATCCTAGTGAACGCTGTATCTGATCTCGTCCGCGGCGGAGTGACTGGCTTGGATCTCCTTGAAACGTTTCTCAGTCGACGGATCTAGCCTCTCCAAGCCCGGGATCACACCATGTGGCATTACTCGGGCCCTGAGGATACCACTCGGACTCATCCTGAAGAAGTTTCCGACGAGACCGTTTCTCAGTGGCTCAGGAGCATCACCGGAGCCTGCGATAATCCCGAGGGAGCCAAGCGAATTCCACCCTTTTCTGCTTTGAACCCACCAAAGAACCTGGTGAGTTAAACCTCTGTCGATTGTTTTAATATTTGTCGAGTAACTGGATCTTCAGTCGACTGACTTTGAAGCTTGTATCTTGCAGGAATTTACAAACATGTACTCGCCCGTGCCCAACGGAGAACAGCTTGACGAAGAAGAAGGGAGTGTAGACGGCAGCGCAGACGGCGATTGCGCCGACGACAGCGAGAGCAGCGATGACGAGCTGGAGGAAGGCGAGGTGGAAGCTCAGGTCCCTCTGCGCACCGGGCGTCGCACCAAGGAGCAGGAAGACCCAGAGGTTGCTCCGAGCAAAACTGTGGCGTCGGGTACAAGGAACCCAAAGCGTGACCGTGCTGCAACACCGGGGTCGACTGAAAAAGCTGCAAAACAACTCAAGCCGGACGCGCCAAAACCTCGGAAGGCCCTGCCTCGCATCAAGATTGCTGTGCCTGTTGCCTCAACGTGAGTGTTTATTTTCCCGCAATTGTGATTGTGGCACTTCATGTCTCTGCTGACCGAGTGGAGTTTATCCGCCAGAGCTGCTACCTCTGTGACGTCGCCCCAGCGAAATGATGGGGACCATATGGAAGTGGACACTCCTGATGCGGCCACCTCCCAACGAGGTATAACAAACCCACACTCTACTCTTCTTTTTGAAGAATAATCGTCGAGTGACTTCATTAAAATTGCCGATTGATAGCTGACGAAGTCATCGAACTGGAAGATGACGAGGAGCTGCAGCGAGAAACGCAAGATGAAGCTGTGCCTCTGGAGGCTCCACACGTACGCACTCGGAGAACATCGTCAGGACAGACGCCCCGTGGGTCGACTGCTGCGACACCTCCGGCCTTTGTGGTCCCGCTGTCGAGTGCTTCGCCAGCCACTTCAATTCTGGTGGCTTCAGCACCTATTGGACAATCTGAAGCACCTCCTTCTGCCTCAGTTACAACACCAACGCATTCGACGCCCGCATTCCCTTTGTATCACGTCCCGGAGGACCAAACTGGAGCTGCCAAGGAAGCCATGATTCAGGCTGGGCAGATGATGCTGCGGACGAAAGAGGCGTATGAAGCCAGCAAGTTAGCCTATGATGCCAGCTCAGCGCTTTAGGCCAACGTCCGAGTAAGTGCTATTGTAAGTTCATTTTCGATTGAATTCCTGTCCATCTTGATTTTACACCCACTGGATGTTTTCTTCGCAAGTAGATCAGGTAGTTTCTGGTCCAGTGGGGGCACGCTGAGTGCACCCACTGGGTGTAGTCCCCGAGACCGCTGTCGAATGACGAAGGCATCGGCAGGGGTCTTAGAGTTGATTTGAAAGTTGCTTGTTACTCGACGGGACAGGCCTGGTCGAGTGATAGTAGGCCCAGTGGGGGCACGCTGAGTGCACCCACTGGGTGTAGTCCCTGAGACCGCCGTCGAGTGCTTGCATCGGCGGGGGTCTGATAGAGACAATGTTCGCTTGCTTGCTCATACTCTGACAGGCCAGACCTGGTCGAGTGCTTTTGTATCCAGTGGGGGCACGCTGAGTGCACCCACTGGGTGTAGTCCCCGAGACTACTGTCGATCGTTGACGATGAGCGGTAGTCTTAAGAACCATTCTGCAGGTTTCATGGACATCATTTCCATCAACCATGATATGACGCTGTATAGGGTTGTGGGGTGGAGCGGCGGGCCGCCCTTCAGTCGACTGCACTTGTACTTTTCCACTCGGGAGTAGAGAAATATCCATGTCGAATGAACCCCTTCTTTGCTGATTTCAGAAAGCCTGTGGGCTCGGGACCAAGTACGTCGAGCTGGAGAAGGAGAAGAATCAACTTCTGCTGGATCTGGAGCTGACGAACAACAACCTGGACCATGCACAGACCGAATTGAAGACTTTGGGAGGTAATCTTTGTCGATCAATTGCATTATCACTTTCATCTTCCATCCTTTGAACCGAGTGAATCCACTCGAACAGACGTACGTGATGAGAACCGTCGTCTCCGAGCGCGACTCAACAATGTTATTTCCTTAGATACCATGAAGAAGGCGCTCGAGGACAAGGACAAATCACTTGCTGATGCTCAGAAGGAAGCGAAGGAGAAAACTGAAGCTGCTGAGAAGAAACTTGCTGCAGCCAGTAAACTGGAAGAAGAGAACGCCAAACTCAAGCAGGAACGATCCGACTGGATCAAAAAACTTGAAGTGCAGACCAAGGGAAAGAGTGCTCTGGAAAAACACTTAGGAGACTTTGCGAAGAAAATGTTCAGCATGCTTGAAGGTGACTTTCTTCTGTCGAATGAATTTCTTTGATTTCTTCAAAACGGCATAGTGATCACCTTTTCCCTTTCTCTTCATGCAGAATTCTGTCAAGACTTTGAGAAGGAAACTGAAGAGATCGAGCCCAATCTGGACCCCACGAAGTCACTCGTCGGAGACGCCGTGGCCATGGATATGTTTCGACTCGAAGCTCGTCTTAAGAGCATCCAAGGATATGTCACTCGGCTGAAGGCTGCGTTCGAGAAGGTCGACAAGGAGTTGTGGCCTGAAGATTCTCTCCAGACTGACCTCGAGTCTATGATGACTCGCCTCAACGAAATCCCCAGTCGAGTGCAGGCGTGGAAGAAATCCGCCGCTCGTTGTGGTGCAGATGTGGCACTTTCGCTCGTCAGGGTTCATTGCAAGGAGGCCAGGGAGGACAAACTGAAGGCCCTCCGAGTGATCAACACAAAGAAACTTCAGTTTGAAGATTTCATGGAGACTTTCATCGAAGCAGCCACTCGGATCGCCGACGGAACTGACCTGGACACCTTTGTCGAGCCCTCAAGCCCTACTGGAGCTTGAACAAGTACTTTGCTTTCAGTAAAAACTTTATTTGCCTCGGTATGCCGAGTGATGGTGTAACCGATTAAACCTTCGTTCAGGCCCTAAGCCTGAGAACTTCCCTTTGCGTGAACAAGTTTTTGCTGTGCTAGAGATTCTAGTCTTACTCGCATTCTGCTTTCTGACATTTTGCTTGGCTGAATTTATTTAATTCTCGAATGGAACGGGTGTTCTGCACTCGTAAGAATTTTAAACTTAGGCGAAGACTGGTTCGCGGCTAAGTTTCCGAGTGTATTGAATGTTATACACTCGGAAGGGTTTTTAACTTAGGCGAAGCGGGTTCGCAGCTAAGCCCCCGAGAGAGAGGATCGCTCTTCACTCGGAGAAGTTTTTGAACTTAGGCGAAGACTGGTTCGCGGCTAAGTCTCCGAGTATATTGAATGTTATACACTCGGAAGGGTTTTTAACTTAGGCGAAACGGGTTCGCAGCTAAGCCCCCGAGAGAGAGGATCGCTCTTCACTCGGAGAAGTTTTAGACTTAGGCGAAGACTGGTTCGCGGCTAAGTTTCCGAATGTATTGAATGTTATACACTCGGAAGGGTTTTTAACTTAGGCGAAACGGGTTCGCAGCTAAGCCCCCAAGAGAGAGGATCGCTCTTCACTCGGAGAAGTTTTAGACTTAGGCGAAGACTGGTTCGCGGCTAAGTCCCGAGTGTATTGAATGTTATACACTCGGAACGGTTTTTAACTTAGGCGAAACGGGTTCGCAGCTAAGCCCCCGAGCAAGAGGGTTGCTCTTTACTCGGAGAAGTTTTCTGAACTTAGGCGAAGACTGGTTCGCGGCTAAGTCTCCGAGTGTATTGAATGTTATACACTCGGAAGGGTTTTTAACTTAGGCGAAACGGATTCGCGGCTAAGCCCCCGAGCAAGAGGGTTGCTCTTTACTCGGAGAAGTTTTCTGAACTTAGGCGAAGACTGGTTCGCGGCTAAGTCTCCAAGTATATTGAATGTTATACACTCGGAAGGGTTTTTAACTTAGGCGAAACGGGTTCGCAGCTAAGCCCCCGAGAGAGAGGATCGCTCTTCACTCGGAGAAGTTTTAGACTTAGGCGAAGACTGGTTCGCGGCTAAGTCTCCGAGTGTATTGAATGTTATACACTCGGAAGGGTTTTTAACTTAGGCGAAACGGGTTCGCAGCTAAGCCCCCGAGAGAGAGGATCGCTCTTCACTCGGAGAAGTTTTAGACTTAGGCGAAGACTGGTTCGCGGCTAAGTCTCCGAGTGTATTGAATGTTATACACTCGGAAGGGTTTTTAACTTAGGTGATACGGGTTCGCAGCTAAGCCCCCGAGAGAGAGGATCGGTCTTCACTCGGAGAAGTTTTAGACTTAGGCGAAGACTGGTTCGCGGCTAAGTCCCGAGTGTATTGAATGTTATACACTCGGAAGGGTTTTTAACTTAGGCGAAACGGATTCGCGGCTAAGCCCCCCGAGCAAGAGGATCGCTCTTTCACTCGGAGAAGTCTTTGAATGCGAAATTGTGCGATCGGAATCGACAATAGACTGCGGAAGTCATAACTTAACAAACGACATCGTCTGGAGCACTCTTATTACATCAAAATAACTCAGTCATCAAGTATAAAAGCGTCGAAGCAAATCCGCGTTCCAGGCGCGTGGCTCATCAATATTCTTCTTCAAGTTGAAAAGATGGTACGCTCCGTTGTTCAGCACCTTGGTGACGACGAATGGGCCTTCCCACGCTGGGGCCAACTTGTGGGGCCGCTGCTGATCCACTCGGAGCACCAGATCACCTTCGTGGAATGAACGGCTCTTGACGTGTCTCGCATGGAAGCGGCGAAGGTCTTGTTGATATACAGTCGACCGGATCAGGGCCATCTCTCGTTCTTCCTCTAGGAGATCCACACCATCTTGTCTAGCTTGCTCAGCTTCGTCTTCAGAGTATAGATCCACTCGGGGGGAATTGTGAAGGACGTCACTTGGCAAAACGGCTTCAGCTCCATACACAAGGAAGAAAGGAGTGCGTCCAGTCGACCGGTTTGGAGTCGTCCTCAAGCCCCATAGAACAGACGGCAATTCAGTGACCCAAGCTCCAGCAGCATGATCAAGATCTCGCATGAGTCGAGGCTTCAGTCCTTGGAGGATAAGACCGTTCGCTCTCTCAGCTTGACCGTTAGACTGGGGGTGTGCAACGGACGCGTAGTCCACCCGAGTGCCTTGAGAGGAGCAAAAGTATCTGAACTCTTCCGAGTCAAAGTTAGAGCCATTGTCTGTAATGATACTGTGGGGGACTCCATATCTGAAGGTTATTTCTTTAATGAATTTGATAGCAGTGCGGGCGTTCAGCTTCTTGATGGGTTTAGCTTCGATCCACTTAGTGAACTTGTCGACTGCAACCAGTAAGTGAGTGAATCCACTCTGGCCTGTTCTAAGGGGTCCAACCATATCCAAGCCCCATACGACAAATGGCCAGACGAGTGGAATAGTCTTCAAGGTAGACGCAGGTTTGTGTGACAGGTTCGAATAAAACTGGCATCCTTCGCAGTGATCGACCATATCTTTAGCCATCTCATTGGCGCGTGGCCAAAAGAAACCCGCTCGGTAAGCTTTGGCAACAATTGTCCTAGAGGACACATGATGACCACAAGTTCCCGAGTGAATCTCCTCCAAAATCAGTCGACCTTCTTCAGGAGAAATACACCGCTGAATCACGCCAGTCACACTTTCTCTATAGAGTTGTCCATCCATAACAGTAAAGGCCTTGGATCTGCGGACTATCTGTCGAGCTTCATCTTCATCATTTGGGAGTTCTCGCCTCAGAATATACGCAATATAAGGAACAGTCCAGTCGGGGATGATCACTAAAATCTCCATAACCAGATCAATAACTGCTGGGACGTCGACTTCAGTCGGATCTGAGGCGCTCTTTGCTTGCGGGGGCTCTTCAGTGAAAGGATCTTCCTGCACCGAAGGAGAATGAAGGTGCTCGAGAAATACATTGCTGGGGACAGGTTTCCGAGTGGATCCAATCTTTGCCAGCTCATCAGCTGCTTGATTCTTCACTCGGGGAACATGATGGAGTTCCAAGCCTTCGAATTTCTTCTCAAGTTTCCTTACTGCATTGCAGTATCCTGTCATAGCGGGGTTCCTGACATCCCACTCTTTCATCACTTGATTGACCACCAAATCAGAGTCGCCATATACCATCAGGCGCCGGACGCCGAGTGAAATGGCCATACGCAACCCATACAAGAGTGCTTCATATTCAGCTTCATTGTTGGAGGAATCAAAGTGAATCTGCAAAACGTACTGAGTTTGTCGCCTTTTGGGGACACCAGTACTACGCCAGCACCAGACCCATTCAGCATCTTCGAGCCATCAAAGAACATGGTCCAGTGTGACGAGTAAACTTGGACCGGCTGCTGCTGTTCAGTCCACTCGGCCAGGAAATCGGCGAGGGCTTGAGACTTGATTGCTTTCTTTGCTTCAAACTTGATGTCAAAATAGAGGAGCTCAATAGCCCATTTGGCCACTCGACCAGACGCATCTCGATTGTGGAGAATTTCAGACAATGGAGCATCACTGATGACTGAAATTGAGTGATCTTGAAAATAATGTGCCACCTTCTTAGCTGACAGATATATACCGTACACGAGCTTCTGGTAATGTGGATATCTTTGCTTTGAAGGAGTCAACACTTCAGAGACGTAATAAACAGGACGCTGGACTTTGTAAGCTTTACCTTCCTCTTCCCTCTCGACAGTGAGAACTGTACTAACGACCTGATTAGTAGCCGCTATGTACAATAGCAATGGCTCCTTACTGTGCGGAGCAGCAAGCACCGGCTGGGTGGAAAGCAGAGTTTTGAGCTCGACAAACGCTGCTTCAGCTTCAGGAGTCCACTCGAATGTATCAGACTTCTTCATCAGTCGGTATAAAGGCAATGCCTTTTGACCGAGACGAGAAATGAATCGACTCAATGCTGCCAAGCAACCTGTGAGCTTCTGGACATCGTGCACACGCTTAGGGCTTTTCATTCAGGTGATGGCACCAATCTTTTCAGGATTAACGTCAATTCCCTTTTCGGAAACGAGAAAACCGAGTAATTTGCCGCCAGGAACACCGAAAGTGCACTTAGTCGGATTTAGCTTGATGTCATATCTCCTCAGATTGGCGAATGTTTCAGCTAAGTCAGACAACAGGTCGGAACCTTTGCGAGACTTGACGACAATGTCATCCATGTACGCTTCAACATTCCGAGGGATCTGAGAGAGTAAACATTTTTGAATCATGCGCATGAAAGTAGCGCCAGCGTTCTTCAAACCAAAAGGCATGGTGATATAACAGAAACACCCGAAAGGGGTGATGAATGCTGTCTTTATTTCATCCGGACCAAACAGACGGATCTGATGGTAACCAGAGTAAGCATCCAGAAAAGATAGACGCTCATACCCCGCAGTTGAGTCGACAATCTGATCAATGCGGGGGAGTGGAAAATGATCTTTCGGGCAGACCCGATTGATATGTTTGAAATCAATACACATGCGGAGTGACTTGTCCTTCTTAGGGACCATAACGACGTTCGATAACCACTCGGAGTGGTAAATCTCACGTATGAACTTAGCCGCCAAGAGACGAGCCACCTCCTCGCCGATTGCTTTTCGCTTCTCCGTTGCCGACCGACGCAAATGCTCCTTCACAGGCTTGGCCTTCGGGTCAACTCTCAACCGGTGCTCAGCCAGTTCCCTGGGTACCCCAGGCATGTTAGCAGGCTTCCATGCGAAGATGTCCCAGTTCTCACGGAGGAACTGGATGAGCTCGGCTTCCTATTTGCTGTCGAGTGTAGTCGAGATGTTGGTCGGGGCAGCTGTTGGATCTGTCGGGTGAATGTTCACTTTCTTCACTTCTCCTGCCGACTGAAAAGCTGACTCAGAAGCGGGCTTCTTAGCGCGCAACAGGTCGGAAGGATCAGTGTTTTTCTTGTATTCTTCCAATTCGACCATAGCCATCTGATGATCGGCGATCTTGGAGCCCTGCTGAAGGCATTCCTCAGCCCTCTGTCGATTGCCAGCGACTGTGATCACACCCTTGGGTCCGGGCATCTTCAGCTTGAGATACACGTAACATGGACGGGCCATGAAACGGGCATAAGCCGGACGACCAAGGATGGCGTGGTATGCACTCTGGAAGTCCACCACTTCAAATGTCAAATTTTCCTTGCGAAAATGCTTATTGTCACCAAACACAACATCCAACGCTATTTGACCGAGTGAACGGGCCTTTTTCCCAGGGATGACGCCATGGAACTGCATGTTGCTTTCACTGAGTCGGGACATCGGAATGCCCATCCCCTTGAGGGTATCTGCATATAGGATGTTCAGACCGCTTCCACTGTCCATCAAAACCTTGCGGAGTCGAGTGCCCCCCACAACTGGGTCCACCACCAGCGCTTGCCGCCCGGGGGTAGCAATATGCGTAGGATGATCTGACTGATCAAACGTGATAGCAGTCTGAGACCACTTGAGATATGTGGGGGTAGAGGGAACCGCCATGTTAACCTCCCTGTTGATAACTTTCAGTCGACTCTTGCTCTCAACATCAGCAAAAATCAACAGAGTGGCATTGATCTCAGGAAACTCTTCTTTATCTTCTTCATCTCCCTTTTCAGGGTCTTTTTCACTCGACTGGCTCTCTTTGAACTGTTCAATCAGCAAACGGCACTGTCGAGTGGTATGCTTTGGCAATATTAAATTGCCCTCTTCATCTTTCCTCGTGTGGATTGCACACGGTAAATCCATAACATCTGTACCCGACTGATTCTTTGACTTCTTGGGGGTGAACTTAGCTTTGGATTTTCCTTTATTTTTGGCCTGTGCCGCCAGAGCGGCCGCTTCTGCCGGAGTAGGGGGATCTGCCTTGCGCTTCTGCTTCCGATTGGAATTTCCGCCTGCATCATTGTCGACTGCTTTTCCTTTACCGCTTCGGAGGCGGTCCTCTTCCTCACCATTGGCGTACCGAGTGGCAATCTCCATCATCTTGCTCAGAGAAATATCACCAGAGCGGCCAAATTTCAGATAGAGCTCTCTGTATCTAACACCAGCCTTGAAAGCACAAACAGCCTGGTGTTCGGAAACATTCTCCACCGTGTGATGCAGGGTGGACCAGCACTGAATGTAGTCTCGCAAGGTCTCATTGGGCTTCTGAACACAATGCTGCAAATCAATTAAACCAGCCGGACGTTTACAGGTGCCTTCAAAGGTTCTGATAAACACTCGGGCCAAGTCCTCCCAGCAATAGATGCTAGAGGGAGCCAAACGATTCAACCAAGCTCTGGCCGAACCATCTAACATTAGGGACAAATGCTTCATGGCTATGTTGTCGTTTCCTCTACCAATCTGCACAGCCACTCGGTAATCATCTAACCATGTCTCGGACTTTGACTCGCCAGAAAACTTGCTAATTCCAGCCGCCAACCTGAAGTTAGGGGGAATTTCTGCAGAGCGAATGGCTCTGCTAAAACACTCGGGCCCAGAAACAACAACACTGCTTCCACTCGGATAGTCTCCGTTATAACCATCTCTGTGGGCTCTGCCTCTGTCGACCCGCCTTTGAGCAAGGACATCCCTTGCGTCAAATCCAGGATTCCGCTCATCACCGAACGGGTGCCTATCATCATTGTGCCGGGGCACATATGAACCACTCCGCGGAGGAGAAAACACTCGACGGTGGTCATCGCGGTGATAACGGGGAGCAAGCTGATCTCGCCTCTGATCTCTGTGCCGATCTTCACGGTAACCTCCGCCTCTGTGGCGCAGAGGTGACCCAGGGCTGTGGGCCGACTGAACTGTTTCCGCCCCGGGCAAATTGCTATGTAATCTGTTCTGTGACTGAGAAACAGCCGCATTCTGCTGCTGCGCTGCCTCGAGCAACGTTCTGATCTGTTGCAAACCTATACCCGCTTCCGATCGTGACGGCTGTATAGAATCTGCAATCCTAGCAGCAGCTGCAACATTCAACACTGGAGTACGGAATACCTCGACGTTATTCCGCGATCCACTCGCAAACAACTGTCGCTGATGTCGATTGGGACGCGGTGGACGCTGACGAGCGCGCTCGTTGAGTGCTTCCTGCATCTCTTTGAGTCGAAGGCGAGTAGCCTCCATGGCCTGGGCCTCAGCAGTCGTGCCGACGATGGGAGTATGGAGAACATCCTCATCCCGGCGCTGCTGATCATTCGACGTTCCACCAATCTCGCGCCTGGCGTGGTTGAAACCAGGTGGCGGACTCTGATGAGAGCCAGCCATAAGAACTTCAGCCGCAGGATCGCAGCTCTCGCACTCGGAGGGAACATCAGACCGATCTGACGCCGAGTCGAACACGCCAAGAAGTGACTCGGCGGCTCGATGGCCGCAATCTGCGGGGACGAAGCCTGGCGGGACGCCGCATGTCGCACCCAACGCTGTAGCCGCGAACGACCGGATCGCTTGCGGCGATGAACAGCATGGAGGGCCGACACGTACGGAGTCGACGGCTGAAGGAGAAGAACACCGCAGGAGCTTGCGCAAAAGTGCGTCGCCCCACGACTCGGGAGCACCTCAACGTCCAGAGGCGCCTCCCGGAGCCATGCCGAATCGTCGGCGATGAAGGTGAGTGCTCCTAGACGGATCTCGCGGCCCAGGAACAAATCACCGCCGGATGACATGACGAAGGAAAACAAATGCAACCTCGCCGGAAGTCGCTTAGACGCCTGCCCCACGGTGGGCGCCAACTATCGTGGGAACGAGCCTGACAGTAGAAGGTAGGGGTACGTAAGGAGAGGGCAGAGTCCTAGCTACGGCGAGGGTGTACACACGGATGTATGAGTTCAGGCCCCTCTCGTGGAGGTAATAGCCCTACGTCTCAGGTGCTCGGGAGCTCTTTGTCGAGTGAATAGGAGTATCGTTACCGGGGGTCCGAACCCCTGTGCCAGAGGGGAGGGGCGGCTTATATAGAGTGCGCTGCCCCTCATAAGTGTCCGGCATCTAAGGGTCAGATCGTGGCTATAAAGACGTACGTTACTGGTAACGTACAACATAAATGCTATTAATGGTCTTGATGAACGCCTGCCCGTTAGCCTCCCTGGGGTGACTTCTGGGCTTCTGTGGTCGACTGTCTTCTGGTCCTTCCGAGTGAAAGGTAAGAGTCGAGTGAAAGGTACCTCCGAGTGTATATTGTCGAGTGACTTGTATGTCTTGGCGATTTCAGTCGGAGACTTCCTTGTAGCTCTTGAGCTTTCTGGGGCAGTGTCCTTAGGTAGGGCATGTAGGTCAGGCCTATGACCCTACCCTAGGTACATATCCCCATCACTCGGTGCACTAAAAACTGTTTTGCAGCGCACGAGAAGCAATTTTTAACGCGCGGCCGAGCGCTGGCTTCAGCGGCCGCCGCATAATAGAGCGCGCGTGGCGCTCCAGCAGACGCGCAAAACTGCAGCGCGCGCGAGCAGCTGGCGCTTGCAATATGCATTATTTTTCAAGACAATTTGATCATATTTGATCAAAAATGAAACACAAAAACACATAGGAAGTTCAAAAGCATTTCACATAGGAAGTTCAAAAGCATTTCACATCATCTCATCATCCAACCAAGTTCAAAATCACAAACGAAGTTTAACATAAACAAGTTCACACAAACAAATGGCACATGATCAATCATGCCGCATCCTCATCTTCATCCTCCTCTTCCTCCGATTCATCATCCTCATCCGAAGTCTCATCTTCGTCCTCCTCTTCATTGTCTCTCGGAGATGCCGAAGGAGGCACACCGGAAGACATGCGTCCACACGCCGAAGGAGGCACACCGGAAGGTGCTCCCATGCCTCCCATGAGTGTAGCAAAACACATGCCTCCCATGCCTCCCATGCCACCCATGGTGCTCATGCCTCCCGGAGGTGCACCCATGGTGCTCATGCCTCCCGGAGGTGCACCCATGCTTCCCATGCCACCCATGGTAGCACCCATGTGTCCCATGCCTCCCATGGTAGCACACATGTGTCCCATGCCTCTCATGCCTCCCATGACCATGGCTCTTTTTTGGACCAAGACTTCTTCACGGGCAAGATTGATGTACTCCATTTGCTTCTCATCGAGGGTAGGTGTGTCCATGACGAACAAGTTCTTCTCCCATTCCAACAATCTAGTTCGCTCCTCCAATGCCACCTTCTTCTCTTCCAATGCCACCTTCCTCTCCTCGGCCGCCACCCTCCTCTCCTCGGCCGCCAACCTCCTCTCCTCGGCCGCCGCATCTTGATTCCTTGCCATCTTCCTATCCTCGTTCGCTTCCTTTCTTGCGTTCACAATAGCTTGCATAACATTTGATAGGTCATCATCTCCTCTCCTCTTCTTCTTTTCTTGTCTTTCTTTTTTGTCTCCCATTGGTCTTTTTGGTTTCGAGTAGGCAACCGAGTTTGATGTAGGGCTTCTCTTGCCGTCATCGGTTGATGCCTCATCATCATCCAAATCAATAGTTCGCTTGTGTTTGTTGGTCTCCTCATCGACACCTTCACGTGGCTTCCATTTCTCATCATCCTTCAACTCTTCATAGCAATGGGGCAAGGTAAATGGTCTCCCTTTCTTGAGGTTCCCTTTCTTGTTCTTCTTCTCCTCTCCTTGAAATAAGTTTTGTGCGATAGTGAGCTACACAAAAAGCATGGACATGGAAGAACAAGTTAGCACTTGAAACACCGAAGAAAGAGCATTGACACGAAAGAAACATGAACATGAAAGAATCATGAAAGAAATGACACTTACCCTATCATTATCATTAGTTCCACTTGGGTTTAGCGTGTCAACCGCCTTAAGTGCGGCCGACCATCTTTGACAATCTTTGTTGATTGTCGATCACCGGGAGCGAAGAGATCTTTCCGTGCGGTCCATTCCACTCGTGTTGTGCAAATCAAAGTGCTCCTTCATCCGGATCCAATAGGCGTCTCTACTTTGATCCCCTCCAACGATGGCATCCCTAGACACTTTCAACCATGTTTGGCATATCAATTTGTCTTCGTCCGTGGTGTAGTTGCCCGCTCTTCCTTTCGGTGCATCGAAGAGACCCTCACCATCCTCGTCCCCTTCAAACTCATCGGTTTGAGACCAATGAAAGTTGTTGGAGCCAACACCCATAGTTGACATATAGGTCTCATCATTGAAACTACAAAGTATATATAACAAACAAATAAGCTATCTATATGTATCCATTCATGTAAAAAAACAACAACGAAAAAAATTGACGAAGGCATACCTTGTTGGAATTTCATCATACACCTTGTGCGCATCCTCCGCCGGCGCAACAAACGAGCTCGCCGGCCCTTCGCTCGCCCGCGCGTCAGCCACGCGCCCTGCAAGCTTCTTCCTCGGCCGCCTAGAGGAGCCATCCGCCTTCTTCTTCTTCTTCCCGGTCACCTTCCCCGCCTTTACCGCCGCCGCATTTGAGAGCTTGGTGAGGGGGTCCCGTGGCTTCACGATGGGTGCCGGCGCGACGCCACCCGCCGAGGTCGTCCTTGGCGCCATGAATAGCCCGCGCGCGAGTCCGGTGCTTGGAGGAGCACCGAAGGAGGCGAAGCCAACGCTCCCCGCGCTAGGGTTGGCGCCGTCGGCGGAGGGGTCACGGACGTAGGAAGGGGTGAGGGGGATGTCGCCGCGGTCTTCCATCGGCCGATTGTGCCGGCGGCGGCGCGGGACGGCGGGAGAGGTGGAAAGGCACGAGCGCTCGAGTGGTTCCGCGCGCTGAAGTGGGCGCACGAAATAAGCCGTGCGCGATGCCGTTTCGCTCCGCGCGCGGTTCAGGCTGCGTTGTCCTAGGGATGCGTTGGTGCTTTCCCGGCTAGCGTCCATTTCCTTGTTTTGCTCATAGGTAGTGGCATGCATGACTCCATGGTTTGTTGTTGTTGTTGTGCGAGCCGTTAAACTCGTTCTCGTTTTGTACTTGGCCCACGAGGCCTGGTTGACTGGGTGTGTGAACTCGTGCATGGTGCCGTTTGGCTTTATTCATAAAGTAGGGCATAAGCCTTTCGTCTAAAAAAATTGTTTATCCTTATATTCACCATGCTCCACTATTCCTTGTTAATGCTTGTGACAATGCTAGTCTGGGTCCTGGCAGCTTTGGACCGGCCATTGTTCTCAAACTGGACTTGCACAAAATTTTGACTCGGTGTCAATGAAGGGTTCCCTTCGCATTGGTGCCAATGGATCGAAAACCTCAACTACCTGATCAGATCTTCCGTCCTCCTCAACGGCATACCTGACCTTTGGTTTCAATACAGGAGGGGTTTGCGCCAGGTAGAATGTGTGTGTGCCTCTTCTCAAGTCCTACTGCTGCATGACTTTTGAGGAGGACGGAAGATCTACCAAGTAGTTGTGCTATTGCATGGATTTTGTGGAAAATTGCCCTACGACCATCCTTATCCCGTCCTTCCAAAACATCTGGGAAGCGCCACCAATGCCGGACCTGCCCTCTACACTGACGTCTTACGTACTACTCACCGTACTTGGAAAATCTGGTATTCCAGAAATGCTGAAATTTTCACGTAACATCACGAAGTGTAAACGACGTCATGAGAAACATCATAGATGATCTGATACTGTAGTCCAGCTTATGAAAGCTGAACTGCGATGAGGTCTGTCTCTCAGCCTACCCATCCAACAGAGGCAACATGTGTTTCTCATTCCTCTCATTCCAGTGAACAAGACTCTAAACTTGAATCATCTTCAGCTTCCTTTATCTCTTGTATTTCTGCTTGCTATCTATTGTATTATATGTATGGGTATGAGAATTGACAGGAAGAAAGCAATGCTTGCTAGCCTCTTATATCATGACTTCATGAGCCTTTGGGTAAGTGCTGCATGTTGTAACTTGTAAAGAAAAATGTTCTGCAATGTTAATTCAATGCAAGATTCCTGCTGCTCTATCTACTAATGAAGATATATCATAAATTCTTGTTGGGAGATTTATTCATTTATTGAGATGTTGTTGGGAGAATTTACTAATCTTACAGACGCTGAGGCAATGAGATCTAGCTACACAAAATCTGATTTTAGGCTCTTCTCTCAGGTGACAACTTCCAGATGATAAAAGAACCGAAAATCCCATAAAGTACCAACAAAACACAGCTAAGCTGTACCACAAGCCTCGGTGTACATGCTGGTGCAACAAATACTAGGAAAAATGAGCTTGCATTTTTCCTCCGATAAACATATGTAAAGAAAGACACGATCTGAAAGATTGGTGCACGAACTAGAGAACGCGCTTGAAGGGGTCGCTTAGGCTGCGGACGTTCCAACACAACACGTGATCGACTGTATGGGTTTGTTTATACAGTCTACACGCACATGTTCAGTTACAAGTTACTAGGACGTGGATAATCAAGTTACTAGCACTGAGCTATAATTGCTAAGCGTCACAACTTACAACTGATGATGCTAGACAACACTAACTCGTACGTTTGACACATCTCAACCCCCGTTCTGCCAACACTAACTAGTAAACGGTAAATCTCTTTGCTTATTTTGAAGAACTATTTAACATCATCCTACCATCCTCGCAATCAGCTTCTTCAATTCAACGGATTATAAATTAATTACAATTGATAAGTTAATAACAAGTTACTCACCGAAACACTTTGTAGGCAAATTGGCAAAGGAGAAATGATCGCACAACAGCTCACTCTGCAATCTTCAGAACAAAGTGAACTGGACAATGTGCAGTTAGCAGTTTTATGCATTGCGAAGACCAAAGGCTTGCTTAGTAATATATGTCCACATGCATTTGTTGGTTTTATTTTCTGAAACTGTGCCCAGTCCTTTTGGCATTTAAAAAAATGTATGCAAACAGTAGATGTTGTCAGAAGAAAATAATTTACAGGACTGAAACTAATCGAAGCAGTGCCTTCACTAACTCTCTGATAGTGCCATTTTATTGGACTACTACTATATCACCGCATGTCAAAAGCATATGGTGCAGGGACAGATTAATCTCATGCTAGAGAAAGTTCATAGGGCAGCCTCAGGTACACCAAGTTGTCTGAACTGGACCAAGTGTTGATATTTAAAGTGCACAATGAAATCGCTAGAAACACCTTTCATCATCGGCTTCTCCTACAAAAGTAATACTCTAGAAAACATCAACGAATCATTCCTACAACATCCACATAGAACATTGTCACTAGTTTCTTCCAAATCAAACACAGAGCCTGTCATATCATGACGTAGCCACTTGGGATTGGGGGGAGCCAGCGGCGAGCTGGCATGTCAGCTAGCATCATAGAAAACAGCGGCAATTGATTTTTCAGGTTGCGGCATTGGCAGCCAGGGACATTGGAGGATGAGGACTTCATAGGTGACAGACCGGCTGAACTCTGATCCTTTAAACTCTGACTAATGGTGCAGACCGGCCGTCAAACAACGTCATCTGTTACTACTTGATCATCAGCAATCCGCAGCATATGTGTTTCTGATTACTCCCATTCCAATGGACTGTCCATAAACTTAAAACATCTTTAGCTTGCTCTCTCTCTCTCTCTCTCTCTCTCTCTCTCTCTCTCTCTCGTATTCTGCTTGCTAGCCACTGTATTATATGGACGGGTATGAGAAGTGACGGGAAGAAGTAATGCTACTCCCTCTTATATCATCACTTGCCTATGGGTTAGTGCTGCATGTTGTAACATGTAAAGATAAATGTTATGCAATGTTAATTCAATGCAATATTCCAGCTACTCTATCTACTACTGAAGATGTATCGTAAGTTCTTGTTGGGAGTTTTATTTATTTATTGAGACGTCGTTCGATAATTTACTAATCTTACCGCCGCTATGGCAATGACATTTAGTGGCACAAAATCTGATTTGAGGCTCTTCTACCAGCACAACACAGCTACCACAAGCCTCGGCGTCTGATGCAACACATACTAAAGAAAGTGATCTTGCAATATTTGCGCTACGAAATGAACAAAGTCTCAACCTAGCTATTCATCATAGAAACTTTCAACTTATCAACGCTTTTCAAGATGGATATATATAGGAGTACATGATCAGCGAGATGGCCATGGCTTGATTTCAGGGTACAAAACAACCCAAAGATTACCATGCACTAGTAGAAAAAGGGCCTTATGTGAGACACATTAGTCCCGGTTTGTAACTGAACCGGCACTAACGTGACCATTAGTGCCGGTTCCAACAGCTAGGCGGGCGGCGCTCATTAGTACCGGTTCGTGGCGAACCTATAGTACCGGTTCGTGCCACGAACCGGTACTAAAGAGGTGGTGGCAGGCTGTTGTCAGGCTGGGGCCCCACCAGCACCTTTAGTACCGGTTTATGCCACGAACCGGGACTAGAAATGCACCTTTAGTCCCGGTTCGTATAACCAACCGGTACTAAAGATCATCCTATATAAACCCTTCGTCCAGCCCTAGCCGAAGCGCTCTGTTTTTCCCCTCCTCTCTGTTTTCTTCCCCTCTTGCTCGAGCTCACCTCCATTTTTGCCAAAATTTGTCCAAGATTTGAAGGCACCCCATCCATCCAAGTGATCACAAAGGTTAGCAACTTTGTCCTTTCATCTCTCATTGCTAGATTAGCTCTTGCAATGCTCTATAAGTATAGTGATTTGTGGGTTTTATTTTGGGAGGAATTATATGTGGTAGTATTTGATTTATATGCAATTTGAGGTCAAAATAACTCTTAGTTTGCATATGTAGGTGTGGTTTACTTAGTGCCTTCCCGTCTCCGTCGTAAGCACCGTCGATCGCCCGCACCGTCCCGTCGCCGGCACCACCTTGTGGTGAGCCTCTTGTTCTTATCTTTTTTATATAAAAAAAATCATGTTTGTGTGATTTAGATATATAGTTACTTGTATAATTATCTTACCCGTACGTTGTTTGTTATACATAGTGCCATGGCTTTGATATCCGTCCCCGTCGGCCCTCGTCCGGGTTATGATTCGGATGTGGTATATTCTCTTTTATAATTATTTGTTGCATTTCGTGTTTATGACAAATTATGCCCATCAAGTTGACATAGATATTTTTATCTAGGAGGTATGTGAACCGGAAATTCCAACCGACCCTATTGTCGAGAGGTTAAATTTAGTTGAAAAAGAAAACGAGTATTTGAAAGAAAAATTGAAAAGAATTGAGGGGGAGAAGATGGAATTGGAGTTGCATGTTGCCGAAGTCGTCGATGATCACAAGATCAAGATGGAGAAAATGCGCTTGAAGATTAGAAAGATTAGAAAATATGCCATCGATAGTGAGGCTTGGTATCATTATGCTGTTGGATCAATTGTTACCTTAGTTGCGATCTTGATCGCATTTGTTGTTGCATTTAAATGCTTTAGCTAGAGAGTTATTTGTATGTTGTTTTATGATAATAAGTGTTGTATGAACTTTATGTATGAACTTGTATTAATTTGGTCTTTTCGGTGCTGTGTAATGAAGATGAGCCGGCAATGGATGTACGATGACCGATGCTCTGCCCAGTTCATTAATGGCGTGCAGACTTTTCTGCTTGCGGCTGAGGCGAACAAGCGGGCGGATGGTTTTATGCCTTGTCCATGTGCTGGATGTAAGAATGATCGGAATTACTCTAAGTCAAGAACCATTCACGTCCACCTGTTTGAGTCCGGTTTCATGCTCCACTATAATGTTTGGACCAAGCACGGAGAAAGAGGGGTTATGATGGAAGACAATGAAGAAGAAGAGGACGACGACAGCTATCCTGGCCATGGGTTCCATGAATACGATGGTACAACAATGGGGGAAGAAGCTGAGCCGGCAATGCGGGAAGAAGCTGAAGAACAGGCATCAGATGAGCCCGCTGATGATCTTGGTCGGGCCATTGCGGATGCAAAGAGAAAGTGTGCAAGTGAAAAGGAGAAGCTGAAGTTGCAGAGCATGTTAGAGGATCACAAGAAACCGTTGTACCCAAATTGCGAAGATGACAAGAAAAAGCTGGGTACCACACTGGAATTGCTGCAATGGAAGGCAGAGAATGGTGTACCTGACAAGGCATTTGAAAAGCTGCTGAAAATAATGAAGAAGAAGCTTCCAAAAGATAACGAATTGCCTGACAGTACGTACGAAGCAAAGAAGGCTGTCTGCCCTCTAGGATTAGAGGTGCAGAAGATACATGCATGCCCTAATGACTGCATCCTCTACCGCGGTGAGTACGAGGATTTGAATGCATGCCCAGTATGTTGTGCATTGCGCTATAAGATCTGCCACGATGACCCTGGTGATGTTGAGGGCGAGCGCCCCAGGAAGAAGATTCCTGCCAAGGTGATGTGGTATGCTCCTATAATACCACGGTTGAAACGTTTGTTCCAAAACAAAGAGCATGCCAAGTTGATGCGATGGCACAAAGAAGACCGTAAGAAAGACGGGAAGTTGAGAGTACCCGCTGACGGATCGCAGTGGAGAAAAATCGAGAGAAGGTGGAAGAACTTTGCAGCTGACGCAAGGAACGTATGGTTTGGTTTAAGTGCAGATGGCATTAATCCTTTTGGGGAGCAGAACAGCAATCATAGCACATGGCCTGTGACTCTATGTATCTATAACCTTCCTCCTTGGTTGTGCATGAAGCGAAAGTTCATTATGATGCCAGTGCTCATCCAAGGCCCCAAGCAACCCGGCAACGACATTGATGTGTACCTAAGGCCATTAGTTGAAGAACTTTTAGAGCTGTGGAGCATAGAAGGTGTACGTGTGTGGGATGAGCACAAACAGCAGGAATTTGACCTGCGAGCATTGCTGTTTGTAACCATCAATGATTGGCCTGCTCTCAGTAACCTTTCAGGACAGACAAACAAGGGATACCACGCATGCACGCACTGTTTAGATGATACCGACAGTATATATTTGGATAAATGTAAGAAGAATGTGTACCTGGGGCATCGTCGATTTCTTCAGAGCAGGCATCCCGTAAGAAAGAAAGGCAAGCATTTCAAAGGTGATCCAGATCACCGGCAGAAGCCTCCCCACCGTACTGGTGATGATATACTTGATATGGTCAAGGATTTAAAAGTAATCTTTGGAAAGGGTCCTGGCGGACAATCTGTTCCGAATGACGCTGACGGACGCGCACCAATGTGGAAGAAGAAATCTATATTTTGGGACCTACCCTATTGGAAAGACCTAGAGGTCCGCTCTGCAATCGACGTGATGCACGTGACTAAGAATCTTT
This sequence comes from Elymus sibiricus, assembly GCA_039707655.1. Classification (NCBI taxonomy): domain Eukaryota; kingdom Viridiplantae; phylum Streptophyta; class Magnoliopsida; order Poales; family Poaceae; genus Elymus; species Elymus sibiricus. Next base: position 62,679,539 of record CM077663.1, read on the forward strand.
GCGTGAACCTGCTAGGCTTCTTGGGCGTGTATGGCAAGACAAAAGATACACCGGAGGCACGGGAGGACCAGCAACGTATGCACGGAAAAGACGGCATGGATCCAAAGCAGTTCCAGGGTCATGCCAGCTACGCTCTTACCAAAGAAGAGAAGGAAATCTTCTTCGAATGCCTGCTCGGTATGAAGGTCCCGTCTGGCTTCTCGTCGAATATAAAGGGAATAATAAATATGGCAGAGAAAAAGTTTCAGAACCTAAAGTCTCATGACTGCCACGTGATTATGACACAACTGCTTCCGGTTGCATTGAGGGGCCTTCTACCGGAAAACGTTCGATTAGCCATTGTGAAGCTATGTGCATTCCTCAATGCAATCTCTCAGAAGGTAATCGATCCAGAAATCCTACCAAGGTTAGAGAGTGATTTGGTGCAATGCCTTGTCAGTTTCGAGTTGGTGTTCCCACCATCCTTCTTCAATATCATGACGCACGTTCTAGTTCACCTAGTCGAAGAGATTGCCATTCTGGGTCCTGTATTTCTACACAATATGTTCCCCTTTGAGAGGTTCATGGGAGTCTTAAAGAAATATGTTCATAATCGTGCTAGGCCAGAAGGAAGCATCTCCAAGGGCCATGAAAATGAGGAGGTCATTGAGTTTTGTATTGACTTTATTCCTGACCTTAAGCCGATTGGTGTTCCTGAATCGCGGCATAAGGGCAGATTGGGTGGAAATGGCACGCTAGGACCGGAACAAATAATATGTATGGACGGGCATTCTCTCACTCAAGCACACTACACAGTTCTACAAAATTCCGCCTTGGTGGCTCCGTATATGGAGGAACACAAGAATTTTCTATGCTCCAAACACCCGGAGCAGTCTGACGACTGGATTACACGTGAACAAACGGGGACTTTCGCCGGTTGGTTGCAGACACGTGCCATGCATGACGCCGCTGTTGAAGATGACCTGTACTTGCTGTCCCAGTTACCATCTTCGAATATAATGACTTTCAAAGGGTACGAGATAAATGGGAATACATTTTACACGATCGCCCAAGATAAGAAGAGCACCAACCAAAACAGTGGTGTCCGCTTTGATGCAGCAACCAAGAGTGGAAAGGACACATATTATGGTTGCATAGAGGACATATGGGAACTTGACTATGGACGTGGTTTGAAGGTCCCTTTGTTTCGGTGCAAATGGGTCAATATGACACGAGGCGGGGTAACGAAAGACCCGCAGTACGGAATGACAACAGTGGATCTCAACAATCTTGCGTACGCAGACGAACCATTCGTCCTAGCCAATGATGTGGCGCAGGTTTTCTATGTGAAGGACATGTCTACCAAGCCGAGAAAAAGAAAAGATAAGGAAGCGAATACATCATACGATGAGCCAAAGCGCCACATAGTTCTTTCAGGGAAAAGAAACATCGTGGGAGTGGATGACAAGACAGACATGTCAGAAGATTATGAAAAGTTTGATGAAATTGCTCCCTTCACAGTGAATATTGACCCGAACATCCAGTTAAATGATGAAGATTGTCCATGGTTACGGTGCAAAGGGACACACGCGAAGAAAAAGTTTCACACCCAAAGATCCCACTCTGGGATGTGACCGACTTCACTGTCATCACTTTCTTCTCTAGTGAGTTTCCGGACTAATATATCTGGAAAGTCCCACTTCGGACAAACCGGAGGGAATCTTTGTAATAGTTAATTAGGGTACTTATGTGTTTTGGCATTTGAAACGCGAAGAAATATTACGGCAAAAACTGGATGCACTTCGTGTACAAAATGGACAATCTCTTTCGAAGTATCAGGGTTTCGGACGAAAACTCGTCTGTTACAAAGGCATTTCATTTTTTTAAACTTATTACAACTCCAGACTTTTTGTGCGTTCAGTATGCACCATTCAAAGCCACGTCATCAACTTTCAACCCTTTCTGACTTCATTTGCTATTTTTCATGCATTTACTGATTTTTTTTGAGCTAAATGACCCTGAAATTGAAAAGCACTACAAATGAACTCTGAAAAGGTTGAAAGTTGGCATGGTATCATTATTTCACCCACATAGCATGTGCAAAAAAGTAGAAAGGGTTACGGCAAAAACTGGATGCACTTCGTGTACAAAATGGACAATCTCTTTCGAAGTATCAGGGTTTCGGACGAAAACTCGTCTGTTACAAAGGCATTTCATTTTTTAAATAACCTAAGTATTACCAAATTGAATATAATGATAAAACACACTAATATTAAACATAAGAAAAAAGAATCACTGAAAAATCTATTTTTAAAGTAAAGTTATTCACAAACTAGTGATTCACACAAATTTCAAATAATTCAAATTTAAACTATTAAAATTTGAAAACTACTGGCACTAACAGAAAGTTTGTAATTTTTTGTACCTAAAGCAAAAATATTCAGAAAGAAACTCTAAATACAGCAAAAAACAACTCAGAAATAAATACAAGAAAATAAATAAAGCAGAAAAGAAAAAAGAGAAAAAATATAAATAAAAAAAAGCCCGCCTACTGGGCCACAGCGGCCTGCATACGACTAGACACCCAACTTGTAGTTGGGCCAGGATGCAAGCCCGCAGGCCCAGTAGGCCCAACAAGGCATAGCAGCAGAGGTAGGCACAGAAGGCCTGCAATACAGAGGAGCTCGAGACAGCAGCCGCGGCGGGGCTTATAACCTGGTGCGGGCGCCCTTCGGCAAGCGAGGTGGGACTAAACTTGCCCGCACCGCACCTGCGGCAGCGCACCACCTTTAGTACCGGTTGGTAGAGCCAACCGGTACCAAAGGGATGTCTTTAGTACCGGTTGGAGCCACGACCCGGTACTAAAGGGGGTCGCTTCCCGCCGCTTGGCCTGGCCAAATTTGACCTTTAGTACCGGTTGGTGGCTCCAACCGGTACTAAAGGTCCATCCTATATAAACAACCCTTATGAAAATTTTCACTTCTTCTCTGTTCGCTCGTCTCCTCTGCTTCTTCGATCGACAGCGCCGCCGCCCCCCGTCGCCGCCCCCGTCGTGCGCCGTCCCCGTCGCCGCCCCCGTCGCGCGCCGTCGCCGTCGCCGTCGCCGTCCCTGTCGCCGTCGCCGTCCCCGTCCACGTCGCCGCCCCGGCCCGTCCCTGTCGCCGTCCCCGTCGCGCGTCGCCGTCTCGCCGCCGCCCCGTCGCCGCGCCCGTCGCCGCGCCCGTCGCCGCCCCCCGTCGCCGCCCCGGTCGCCCCGCTGTGAGCCCCCTGCGCCATGGCCGCGCCCTCGATCATCCGATCGAGCCCGCCCGCACACACACACACACACACAGAGTACACACACACACACACAGAGTACACACACACACACATTTTTCTTAATTATTTTCTGTTTTCTCTGTTTTGTAGTTATATAAATGTTAGATTAATGTTAAAGTTTTAGCTAGATGAATTAGATTAATGTCAATTTGTTATATGATCGAATTAGATATATTAATATCAAATGTTAGATGAATTACATAGAAATGTTAGATTAATGTCAAATGTTAGATGAATTAGATATATTAATGTCAAATGTTAGATGAATTAGATATATTAATGTCAAATGTTAGATGAATTAGATTAATGTCCGTTATGTTAAATTTGCATATAGAATTTGCATATAGAATTTGTATATAAGAAAAAATGTTACATTTGCATATAGAATTTGTTATCGACGTCAACGATGCCCGGCCCGCATCCTCGCCGTCGACCCGTTCGCGACGACGTCCTGCTTCAGAGGAGCCATGTCCGGGACTGGGCTCCGCCGGGCTGGCACTGGGAGGTGCTACCTTCAGGGGGGCGCCGCTTGGTGAGGAACCCGGCCCCGGGTCCCGTCGACGACCCGGAGCTCCTTTGGTGGCTCCGGGCGCCACTTTCGATAATATTCGAGACGATGTATTCGAGATTATATTCGATGATGCATATTATCTACTATGATTCAGTTTTATCTTTCGAGATGCATATATATTATCTACTATTATTCGAGATGCATATCAATTATCTACTATTATTTGAGATGCGTACTAAATTGTTTTATATTTCTTCTGGATTAGTTAAATAAAAGCTATGGCGGACAATACCGGCAGAGAAGGAGAAGAGGCCGTGTTCGAGATCATACGCTCCCCTCGCGGGCCACATGATCAGAATGAAGAAGATGACGGCTCCCAATATCTGAACAATACCGGGGAGGGTGATATGATATTCGATCAAGACGACCGAATTGATGAAGTCCAGAACTATGATGATCTTGAAATAGCAAATACCGGCGAGGTACATTATAGAAGCAGGCATCTGGTGATCATCACGTGTTTTAAATGATTTTGTATATATATATATATATATTAACGAATCGATCTTTCTTCTTTCAGCCCTCCGGATCGAGTAAATCGTCTGCAGGCAGCAGAAAGCGAGGCCCGGGCAAAAAGTTGAAGGATGGCGTAAAGTACAACATCGATGCCATCAAACCTAATGGCGAACCAAGCGAGCCTAAGAAGAATGCGGACAAGTGGATTCGTCAGTGCGGAGTTCTTGTGAAGGACCAAATCCCGATCTCCATTCAAGAATGGAAAAAGCCAGCAACGGAACGTCCAGATCTTACTTATGTTGACCAAAGAGCAAAAGATCGGCTTTGGGAATCTCTCATGTCACATTTCACCCTACCAGATCATTTCACACATGCAGATGTGCAGAAAGTCAAGGACGCTGCTCTTAGGAAGATGGCGCGTGCATTCAACAACCACAAGAAAAATATATGGGCCAAGTACGGAGGAAAGAAGACTCCAGAATTCACGGGAACACTGGAGAAGCAAAGAGATCACTGGCCCGCTTTCGTGAAATTCAAGGAATCGGAATTAGCTAAGGAACGGTCGAGAATAAACAAGCTCAATGCCGCGAAAAAGGAGCATTACCATAGGCTGGGGCCAGGTGGCTACGCGGTGGCCCGGCCTAAGTGGGATAAGGCTGAGCAAGAGATGATAGATGCAGAGGTCATTCCAGTTACATTGAGCTGGCCCCCCAGGTGCAGGACTTGGTTCTATGCGCATGGGGGGGCGTTGGACCCAAAGACAGGCCAGGTTTTGAAGAAGGCAAGTCTTAAAGGAGCCGACGTCAAACTACTTGTTGCAATAGAAGAGGCTCGAACGGGGGTGTTCACGCCCAACAGAGAGAACGACGAGCTTACACGCGCCCTGGGAAATCCTGAACACCCGGGAAGAACACGAGGCAAAGGCATTGTTCCGTGGTATCAGGGGTTTGCGGACTGGAACGCCGACTACAGAAGCCGTGCGAGAAAGAAGCTGGAGGAGGAGAAGAAGAGGAAGCTGGAGGAGGAGCAGAGGAAGCAGGAAGCAGAACGCGTTAGAGGCCTAGAATCAGCGCACGCGGAGTTGGCACTCCAATTAGAGCGGCAGCAGCAGCAGATCAACTCACTTAGCCAGGAAAGGGGGTCTCAGCAGCGGCAGCAGCTAGCGGATCCATCATTGGATAGCACCGAGCCATCCATGCCGAGAAGCAGCGTGGGTTCCGCCCTGGGCGATGAGTCACTACTGCTGGATAGATACCCTGTGGATGACATCATGGATAACACTAATTGTGAGCTACACTTTAAAATGAAGAACATATCCATGAAGGTGGCGGACGGCATTGCTTATACAAATCCCCCTGAAGCAACCTTCCATTGCAATCCGATTCCAGCTGACTATGCTCGTGTCACGGTTGATGAAGTTGTGGCACAATATTCGGGGCTACAGCTTGACATTCCTGGAGGTGACGACGAGCGCACACTGGGAGAGGCCATACATCGTATCATTCTATGGAGAAAGGATTGCATTGTCTTTCCAAGGCCACCGACACCGCGTCAGCCGACTCCTTCTCCAAGTCCGCCACCGCGTCAGGACACTCCTACTCCTCCAAGTCCGGCAACGCGTCAGGCCAGTCCTCCTCCTCCAAGTTCGGCACCGCGTCAGGCCACTCCTCCTCCTCCAAGTCCGGCACCGCGTCAGCCCAGTGCTCCTGCACCGCGTCAGTCGTCTCCGCCGCCTAGGCAACAGCGGAAGAGAGCCGCCGCAGCTATGGCGTCTAGCGGTACAAGTACAGGAGGCAAGAGACGAGGATACCAATTTGGTCCAAGCCTCGCGCCTCTTCCGAAGAGGCCTTACGACATGACGGATGAGGAAATCAAAGCCAAATGCAGGGCGGACTTGGACGCCCATTTTGCACCGAAACCGCCACCGCCGCCAAAGGAGAAAGTGCCTGAGGTTGTCGTTGAGCACTTTATTCGTATGGCTAAAGAACCAGCTCCCAAGCCTGTTGACTCAGACTATGAGCGCCAACTCAGGAAGGCACATCTAGCAAAAAAAAAGAAGGAGTCGAGCTCGAGCTCGAGCCAAGGCGCAGCTGCCAAAAAAAGCGGGAAAACTGTTCCCCAGCTGGGAGAACAGGCGGTGCAATCGATCCCCCCGCTCATTGTACCAACACATGTGAGTACCGACGCGGCCGATGAGCTGGTAATAACCGACGATCATAGAAGGATGGCTGCCGAGGCCGGTGTCACTGTTTATCAACTCCTAGGCATTGAGCCCATGGATAAGATTAGAGAGGAGGACGTAAAACGGAAATATGCCCGCGGCGAACCTCTGGTAAAGCCTGAGGAGGTCAAGAAGCTCCCAACGAGAATGTATGAATTGCATGAATGGTACATGAAAATTGCCAAGACTACCAATCGAGAGTCCCTCATGGTGAAAGTCAAGGCAGAGCATTACTACCATGAGAATGCTCTGTATGTTGAGTTTACAGAACTGTTTCAGTTATTCAATCAAGACGCACTCGACAAATCTATCGTCAGTTGCTATTGTCTGTAAGTGATTTCTTTCTGTAATTTAAGTCTCAAGCTAGCTGTAGTGCTTGTTGATCATTACCTGTAATTATCCTCACTATATTCTTTTCTGTGGTATTATGCAGGATGAAGATCTATGAAATGAATAAAAAGGGACGCTATGGCATTGGGTTCATTGACCCAAATACCATTAATCAAGAGATATGGACGGATGAATGTTATCGAGAAGACACAGAGAAAAGCATGCTAGAGTTCTTCAAGCGCCTAAACACCAATCGAGATATACTACTTCCTTACAACTTCAAGTGAGTCACACTGTCTTGTACTACAAATTCTGTTTTTGCTTACTAGCTAGATGTTAATAAGTGTATAGGGTTTAGGGTAGTTGATGAGTGTTATGCACATGCCCGCTTAATTTATACATGCAAACGTGTGCGCATGCAGATTCCACTGGATCTTGTTAGACATTCAAGTTGAAGAAGGAAAAGTTAAAGTACTGGACTCACTAATTAAACCAGTTGAGGAGTACGAAACCGTCAAGGGGATAGTCAACAGGTAATTTCAATCATTATTGAACTATATGTCGGCCTATTTAGTTCGTCATTTCCTGATATCAACTAATTAATAACTCCTTTATTCATTTTCTTTGCCGGCGGGCAGGGCTTGGGCAAAGTTCATCAAAACGGTTCCAGGCCAATGGAAACAAAAGCTGTATTGGTATCGACCCAGGGTAATTAATTAATTAGTACTAGCTAGCTACCATCTCTTTAATTCTAGTTTCAATACCATTAATTATCATGCTTGATTAATTATTATCTGATTGAATTCTATTCTCGTAAAGTGCATGAGGCAGAAGCCGGGGAATGATTTATGTGCATACTACGTTTGCGAGAACATTCGCATGATGACGATCGAAAGTAGCACATCTGCTAGACAGCAATGGGTACGTTTGCCAGAACACTATTCACAATTTTTACATCATTATCGATATCTAATCACACAACTAATACATGCATATTGATCTCCTTCTTAAAAGTTCGATATGGTGCGGGATCAGCTCCTACCAACGGATCGCGTACGAGCAATTCAAGAGGAAATAGCGGGATTTTTGCTCGACCAGGTCATAGATCCCAAAGGAGTATACCATTACCCGCTACCGCAGTAATGCCTCCATGTAGGAGAAATTGTATATACCAAATTGTATATATACATGTGTATGTGTGAATGGTGGTGCGAGACATTCGATGATATATATATATATGATCGGTTCTACGAGAAATTCTATTTATATATATGCATAACGTGTACAATATGTAGTATCGTAAAATACCAGCAAATGAAAAAGAATTAAATGGAAAACACAAAATTAAAGGAAAAAGAAATCATAAACCCAAAACCCCCTAAACCTTTTAGTACCGGTTGGTGTTACCAACCGGTACTAAAGGTCTTCCACCCCCCGGCGCTGGCTCGTGCCACGTGGTGGCCTTTAGTGGCGGTTCGTGTTGAACCGGTACTAAAGGGGGGGACCTTTAGTCCCCACCCTTTAGTGCCGGTTACACCCTTTAGTGCCGGTAACCGGCACTAAAGGGCCTTACGAACCGGTTCTATAGCCCGAATCTGCACTAGTGATGGTAGTACCAACGGAAAGAGCACGCAGGTGCTAGCCCCCATCATTCTGCTCTACTACAAAGTAGTGCTGCTCTCGTGAAAGTAATGATATGGGACAACCATGGTACATGTCCCGAAATCTCTCCCTTTCTCCTCTGTCCACTACAGACACTCAATCTTCTCCCCACGCCGTCGCCGGAGGACGTTGCCTGGCAAAGACCATGCGGCCGACGGTGGCGGCGAGGACTCATTTTTATGTCCAACATCGGCGGCAGCGGCGTTGTAGCGGTGGTTTTGGTTAGCTGCGTGTGCTCTACATGCAGCAATGGCGGTGAGATGCGGTCGTCGCTGATGTGCTGCGCGGCGTCACGATGGTGTGCAGTCGGGCGGCGCAATCGGCGGTGTGAGCTGCGTGACGGTCTATGATCTTGTCGGGGCCTTCTCTTCGGATCAAGTGGCCGTTTAGCACTCCACGTCGGAGCTTCTCTTGAGGTTCGTCCCCAGTGGCGACCGGACTAGGGACGTCCAGATCGTGGCTGAACGAGGCATGCTATGTGTCAAGTGGTCCAGATGTGTACATGACTGGATGGTTCGGCCTCGGTGCAGGACGCTCCTAGTCTCCAATCCTCCTCCGAGCTGCAGTGCGGGCTGCGGGTCTTGGCTTCCGTCGGCGGCCCAACCCATTACTGTATGGCGTCGCAGTTGAGAGCTGGCGTGGAGCAGATCTGCGTGGCCCTAGTGGTCTTCCACGGAGTCACCATTCTAGTTGTGATCGGTTTTCTTTGATCTGTCCATCGGCGGGTTCCGGACTTCTCCTTCAAAGGAAACCAATGACTGGCTATATAGCGCTCTTTCGACACCTTATTTGGAATGGGACCGGTCGTGTGCACCCGCAATATCAGCATAATTAGCTTTAACGGGGTATCGCGAAGCTTTGTTTTGTTAACACCTTGAGACATGTGTGCACCAAGATTTCCAAGGATCAACAAATGCGGAGAATGCCATGGCGTGATTAAAGGATCTACAAGCGACGATGTCGGGGTCTTAGAGGCGATGAAGACTTTGCTTCACAGGCTGTTGTTCGGACTTGGCTTGCGTGATATGTTCCCGCCCAGACCAGGCACGAGTTCCTGTGAGCCTGGTGATACGTGACTTGTAGTAGTAGCCTTCGTGAGTGGGGGCGGCAGCATTGGAGGACTTCTTTGTTGGTGGTGCTTCTTTCAGTACCGAGTCGTGATTTTCAGGGTGAAAACCTAAGGTCTGCCCTTTATTGCTTGTGCCCGGCAATGGCCTTGTTGAAGGCATTGTTTTTGGGAATGCGATCTTTTTCCAAGGTGAAAACCTACGATCTTTGATCTGGCAACGGCAATGTTTGTGCATTGTTTCCTTCATGGAGGCGTTGCTTTTGAAGAACCTTTTTTGTAGTCCGGGTGCTATCTTTAGTGGTGGTTAGAGTGCTACTACTACGGGTGATTGATCACTGTGACAGGGTCGGTTTTTTCTCTTTTTCTCTCTTTTTTTTGTTTTTTTGGTTGTGTCCATCTTAGATGTTTTTTAACATCTTGTTGGTGCAGAGGCTGGGTGTAATTGGTATCTACTTGATATTAATATATTTCCTTTTTCAAAGAAATGGTACATGTCCCGAGAACACAGACCATTGCCTGGGGCCTGGCTCTTCCCCTGTCTCCATATGCCATTCCTTCCCCACCAACTAGAGTTTCCTGGCTTGTATGAACCCTTTTAACACCCCCTCTTTTAACACCCCTACCATGATGAGTAGTTTCTGCACGGACTATATGACCATGAATATGGACCTTCCCCAACCCTTTGCCGGTACAAAGATGCAAATGTCACCTGCCTGCCCTTGGTTGTCGCATAGAAAGTCCAACCAGTTACCCGGAAGGATGCACATTTCTTTTTCTATTGAGAATCTTGGCCGCCACTTCTAGTTCTTGCCCAACATCTCAAAGTGTCGAGCTGAAGCTAATGCGGGTTCCTTCGAAATGATCTGGTTAAATATGCATAAGATGAGATATCATTACAAACCAAACGAGAAAAGGAGAAGTTATGGGGATCGAGAGGCTCTAGACACCAATTGTCATGAGCCCAACCTAATGGCAACTCATCAAATAGGATTCAGGAGCGATTACTATCAGATTCAAGACGATTTGGATTATCAGTGTTGAGAGAAGAGAGGAAGATATAGACAGGAAAGAGGAACAAGGCACAGGGTTCATCTCTGATTGCGTCCACCCCCATCTCTCCTCACATTACAAACGCCTCAGTCCCTCATCGGATGCAGCCAGCAGTTCAGTACAGTTCTCGGCCTTCACTTCGGTGGACGTTTGCTGGGCCATTGTCGATGTGGAGGTCTGGCCTCGAAGCTGCACACGCTGGAGGAGAGGACACGACCATCGGTTGGAGGGCTGCTGCCATAATCATGCTGTGAGAGAAGTTGCACCGAGTCAGGAGTCAGGACAAATAGGCATGTTACCCATCACCAGAGTAGTGTCCGGCAGTCCGGCAAAGGAGAATCAGTTGGTGTCTTCACACCAGCGTGGTCATACACGAGCAGTGGAGCGGCCAGCACAGAAGAAGCACTCCCTCCGGTGAGTGGTGCGCAAGTCGTACAGCGGCCTTCTCCCATGGAGTGTCTCAGCGGCGCTTTATCGACGGCTGCCACAGCGGTGCTCACATCGCTAGCTGCCCCTAGCAGGTAGCCGTTGCCGGCCATGTTGGATGCAACCTCCTGGTCTTCTCCTGCTGACCATATGGTGCCGACTGGGTCGTCGCCGTTGTTAGCGACGTCGCCTGCACGCGGTCGTGTACCCGCTTGTTTTTCTGATTCCTCTCATTCCAATGGACGACGCTCTAGACATGAATTATCTTCTCCGAGTTTCCTTTTCTCTCTCGCTCTTGTATTCTTGTTAGCTAGCTATATGGTATTCCATGTATGGTACGTATGAGAAGAGATAGAGAATACAAGCAATGCTACAACCTCTTATATCATGAGCGTTTGAGTAAGAGTAAGCGTTGCATGCTGTAACCTCTTATATCATGAGCGTTTGAGTAAGAGGAAGGCTTGTGTGTGTTTCTTCATCTTAGAGGAAAAAGAAAAATAAAACCTCACCGCCATCTCAAAATGAAAAATAAACTTTCTCACATCGGTCAATCAGCTTAAGAGGACATCTCGAAAATAAAATATAAAGGCTCCTGCTCTATCTACTATCATTGAAGGCATGTAATAAGTTCATTTGTCGAGGGAATTTACGAGTCCTGTATCAAACCGTGTGAATGAAACTGAACCCCAATAAAGCTCTGATGATGATGCCGCATGTATGTAGTTGGAGGTATTAATATATGTTACTGCCATTACTTGCTTGTTGCCATTACATGCTTGCTTGCTGCCCTTTTAAAGTATGCACAACCGTGCATAACAATGTTGTTGTCCTTTTTATAGGAAAATATTACCTCGTCGATTCGGGATATCCAAACCGTGAAGGATATCTTGCTCTCCTTACAAAGGCCAAATATACCATATAACTGAATTTTGTAATGGACGAAAAAGGTAGGCAAATATGAGGTGTATAATCATGCTCACTCTTCACTCAGAAATGTTGTTGAACGATTATTTGGAGTGCTCAAAACTAAATGGCGGATCTTGAAGGGTGTACCTAGTTTCAACCCTCGTAGACAAAAAAAAAAGATTATTATTGCTTGTATGTCGTTGCACAACCACATTCGTGAGACCAAGTTACCCAACGAGGAGTTTGAAAAATAGGATAAAGATGAGAATTATGTTCCTGATGAGGATTTGGAAGAACCGCGACTCCAAGGAGATAGTGTTCTGGTGAGACTTGACATCGTCAACATGAACAGAGTCCGTGACAGAATTGCTAACTCCTTGATGAGCTAGAATGTTCTTTCATCTGCTAATGGACAAACTACTATTTTATTTTGTGATATGTCACTACAAGGATCCGGGTCTATTGCAACAAAATCGTTCGTCACAATATATGCTGATTTGTGGCGACGAGTACCTATTGCCACGAAACGACGTTCATTCGCAGCCGTTCCTAGTAATCTAGTTATTGATTTATTTGCAGAATATATGTTGATTTTCAAGCAAGTTAGAGGTTATGGATACGACGGTGAGAGCAATATGCGAGGTGAGTTTAATGGCTTGCAATCCTTAATCATGAGAGAGAACACCACATCATGTTATGTTCCCTGTTTTGCACATCAGCTTCAGTTAGTTGTTGTGGTTTTTGTTCATAAGAACAAATGCGTTGATGATTTTTTTATACGATCTCGGTCTTGTTGAATGTGGTCTCTGGATCATCAAAGAGAAATGACATGATTCGAGACAAATATAAAGAACAATCGTGTGAAGCTTTAGGTTGTGGACTACTGGAAAGTGGGATAGGATTAAATCAAGAACTAGATCTTCAAAGACCTGGAGACACTCGGTGAAGTTCTCACTACAAGACTGTTAAGAGTTTGATTGATATGTCCCCTACAATTGTCAAAGTGCTAGAATATGTGGAATAAGAAGATAGGGATGATACAAACAGAAGGCAAGCATGTGGTTTTCTTGTTTATTTCCAGTCATTTGATTTTGTGTTCTACTTATGGCTTATGTCCACTATATTGATAATCACAAACACACTAGCATTGGCTCTACAACGGAAGAATCAAGACATTGTGAATGTCATTAATTGTGTGAATTCGACCAAAGCCTCCTTGAATGATCTAAGGAGAGATGGATGGGAATCTATCCTACATGAAGCATGTGTCTTTTGTGACAAGCATGACATTTCCAAGTTGTAAGTGGAAGACCAATATGTGAATCGAAAGAAGCCATGCAAAAAACAGGTATCACTAATAGGCATCATTATGAAGTGGAATGTTTTAGTGATGTTATTGATTGGCTTCTTCAAGAACTTGATAATCGCTTCGATGAGAAAAAATCAGAACTACTTGTTTGCTCGGTGGCATTGAGCCCAACTGAATCATTTCATGATTTCAACTTCGAGCATTTGGTGAGTCTAGCCAAACTTTATCCAAAAGATTTTGATGATGGAGAACTCAGGACCTTAGACATCACCTTCATCTTTACATTTTTGCCGTTCGAGCAGATGACCGCTTATCTGGTTTATGTAATATTTGTGAGCTCTCTTAAAAAATGGTGGAGACAAGGAAACATAGTGTATATGCCTTGGCTTATCGACTTTTGAAGCTAGCACTAGTATTACCTTTTGCCACTGCTATAGTTGAGAGATCTTTTTCAGCTATGAGAATTGAGAAAACATATTTTCGTAATCGTCTTGGTGACAAATCCTTGAGGTACAACCTTATTTGTTATGTGGAGAAAAGTGAATGAGGAAGGTTACTAATGATGCAGTAATTGACCGCTTTGAGGCCATGAAAGACCTTAGGAAACAAGTTTAAAAAGGTAATGGTTTTAACTTACTTATTACACAACTGTAATTAATATGTTGCTAAGTGGTTTTGTTTTTTGTTATTTGTAGGCAATTAGGATTTAGTGATGCACGTTCTCATCATCAGTTATACTTTATTCATAATTTGGACACTTCGATTCTCCTTTAGTGTCTAGTTTCCAGCAATCAACTAATATTTCGAGTGAACTCTTTATTTTGGACAGTTGGCAATCATATTCATGGTCATATATCGTATTCTAGGTACATTGTACTTTTAAGTGAATGAGGCGTTTTGGCTCCCGGGCTCAAATGAGCCCGGGTGTAAACAAAACAATCGTTAAAAATACCGAAAAGTTCAAAACAATCCAAACTTTGTGTGTAGAAGATGACCGAGTGTGTGATATCCGTGCCAAATTTTAGAACATTTGAGTAGCTCCCTGCAAAAAACACAAATCTAGTGTGTGTGAAAAAGTTTACTGTTTGTGCACTGTTTGGACTCATTTTTGATTTTTTTCGCTGAGAGCTACTCAGATGTCCAAATGCTTTGAAATTTTATACACACCTCAACGCACTAAAATATCTTCCACACAAAAAAGATTAGGATTTTTTTTAAAAAAAATTCTAGTATTTGTTTTGAATTTACTGTTCACCGGGTGTAGATAAGCGCTGGCTCAGAATTGGATATTTGCTTTTAGGTGTGCTACTTTTATCTATATTATGACTTGATATCCACATATATGCGATAGACATGGGACCCCTGGTCATTTTTGTCCTAGGTCCGCCCTTGGGTGGAGGCCTGCTGGCTGCTGCCATAATAATGCGGTGAGACAAGTTGCACTAAATCAGGTAGTACGTACGTAACAGGAATCAGGACAAAATAGGCACGTAACCATGCACAACGGTCTGTGGTTACCATCAGCAGAGTAGTGTCCGGCAGTCCGGCAAAGGAGAAACAATTTGTTTGTGTCTTCACAACAACGTGATCATGCACGATCAGTGGAGCGGTCGGCACAGGAGAAGCACCCCCTTCGGTGAGTGGCCCAAGTCGTACAATGGCCTGCTCCCATGAAGTATCTCGATCGCGCCTTATCAACGGTTTCCACGGCTGTGCGCGCATCGCTGGCTGCCCCTAGCAGGTAGTCGCTGTCGGCCATGTTGGACGTAACCTCCTGGCCCGCTGCTGCTGCTGGCCATACGGTGCCGACTTAGCGACTTGGCCTGCACGCGGTCGTGTACCTGCCCGTGTTTCTGATTCCTCTCGTTCCAGTGGATACAATTCTAGACATTAGTTATCTTGTCAAAGTTTGTTTCCTCTCTCTTGTATGTATGTTGGCTAGCTATGGTATACCATGGATGGTACGAGAAGAGATAGAGAAAACAAGCAATGCTACAACCTCTTATATATATCATGAGCGTTTGCGTAAGCGTTGCATGCTGTAACATGCAAAGGAAAATGTTCATTTAATGCAAGAATCATGCTCTATCTACTATCATTGAAGGCGTATCATAAGTTTATTTGTTGGTGGAATTTACGAGTCCTGTATCAAACCGCGTGAATGCCCAATGAAGCTCCGATGGCATTTTCGTTTGATGGCATTTTATTTTTTTTATTATATATATATATATAATATCTTTCCCTAATAATGACTCCGTGGGTTCACCGTCGCACCTTTTTTGAGAAAAAGCCCTTGTGTTTTTGGGTAAAGCACGGATTGACTCCGTGAGTTCACCGTCGCACCTTTTTTGCGAAAAAGCCCTTGTGTTTTTGGGTAATTGAACCCGCAGTCCATAAATAAGTAAAAAAACGTTTCGCACTACTAATTCGGGGCGAATCAGCGGCCCGCCGAGACCCAGATCGGGCCTGGGAAATCCATCAAGGCCCGAGCGGCGCCAGTAAGCCGCCGCTTCCCCGAGCTCCATCTCGAGCTCCCTCCTGCGCCCGACAGCGCCGGCCGGACCTCCTCCACCTCGCTTCGCCGCCGGCGACCGTAACCTCGCCGGACCAGCAGATGAGCAGCGCATCTGTCTCTCCCTTCCTTCTTCTTCTCTCTTCCTCACATCTCCCTCTCTTCAGGACGCCAGGAGCTCCACAGCCGCCGCCACGAGTCGTCCGTGCTCGGATCCGGCGAGATCCGGCCGCGGGCAACCCATCCCAGCCACTCCCGCGCTAGATCTGCACCGCCCCTCGCCGTTCCCGTCGGAGTTTGCCTCCAGCGCCGCCGCAAGCCACCTCCTGCCTCTGCCCTCGTTCCAGGAGAACGACGACCAAGCCTCCCCTGCTCGCTCGTGTGGGCCGCGTGACCCTCCAAGGCCCAGCACAGCGCTCGCGCCCAAGCCCAGCCTCCCTGGCCCAGCCGCGCAGCTACCTCACCAAGCTGAGGCCGACAGTCATGCATGGCTCTTAATTAAAGCTGATTGGATTCTCTAATAAAACGTGATTGTAGGCACGGCCTGGGATGGTGCTGCATTGGTGGCTGGTTTGAAAAAGTGCATGTGTACGCCCAATATTTGCCAGGAAAAATGCGTGTGTACATCCATAAAAGTAGGAACAAATGTTTCACCCCGTACCCTGGTGCTAGCAGGAGGAGTTGACGATGGCAGCGATAGCAGCAGTCGAGCTGGTGTTAGGCCATCGTCTCGTGAGGATGTGTAGAAGGTTGGTTTGGTGCCTGGGGTGACCTTACATCTTCATAGACGGCCATGTCGACCAGCCACCGCCAGTCATCGAAGGCCGTGGTGACCTTACATCTTCATCATTCCATTTAGCTATATTGTCACCTGGTTTATAGCAAGGGTGTTTGCTCCCTAAAGCATGAGTATGTGATTTTTCTCCCGTTGCAACGCACAGGCATTTTTTTTTTGCTAATAAAGCAAGGTGCGTTTCTCCGATTTTTTGATCCGTTCACTCATATTATATTATATTATTTTATTTATTATCCAAGGTGGTACTAATAAAGCATTATCACCCACGGCGAACATGACAGTAGCATGCAATGGGATCATCATATATGAGCGGCCAGTCTGATCTAGGAATATATAAAAACATGCGTACAAGTTTTTTTTTATGGAACATGCATACAAGTTGAGCTTAACGTGAGCACATACAAAATTAGATGCCTTTGCACTAGAAAAAAAAACTTAGATCGTGGTCGATCAAGATTTTGTGTTGTTCAAAAAAATAATGGGATGCACTAACGCGCGACTTACACAACATCACCCACGGAGGACTTGACAGTAGCAAGCAATCGGATCATCATCACATGGCGGCCGGTCTCACATATTAAATGGTGTGGCGCCCATCGCGCTTGAAGGGATGAGCAGACACATCGGTGCATTAGAATTCCCGATAATAATATTAGACATATTTTTATTAATTCGATGGATAAAAATACAACTTCATTTACATGTGAATTGCAAAATAATAAACAAGAAATAAAGTATTAAATATATTTCCGTTATTTAAAATTAAGTTATAGGGCTTAAACATAAAATTTAACCAGTAAAACAGAACATAAGATTAAAGTTAAAGTAAATTATAATGCGATTCCAATCTAAGTAGAATATAAGTCTGTGGAAGAACAATAAGATATTTGACAAGAAAAATTAAATACCATTTTTAAATGAATATACACCAAGAATTACTTCACCCCATATACAAGATATTTAGTAATTATGCCCCAAAAATATCATAGTTTTTTCTACATGCTCCGAGGCTTATTCAGTTATTGAACTGATGAATTTCTTCTTTGTGTCTAAATGATCTTGAACCGCTTTTTTGTAGCTAAATTGCGAGGTGTTGTGTTTAGGTGTACATGCCACGGGTGAACTACTTCTTTATATATGAATTGTTGACGTCAAAAACTAAAATACGATACTGTGATTCTAATATTTGACGTTTCAGAATTGTTTAACTCAATAGCAAAATATTGCGATAACACATGCAAAAAAAAAACTATATCTAAATCACAATAAAAAAATTCATTATTTGTTGGTCATATGCTATATTTTTCTAAGAACAAAACAAATCTTCACTCTTATTTTTCAGCTCGACCCACTAGCGCCCGTCACCAAAGTACATGGAGTTGGACTCGGAGTCCCTACTGTGCGACACAAACTCCGCACTTTTCTATGTTATATTAGCCAAAGATGGGGGATCTTTGGACAACGCTCCTAATATTTATTTTGTTTCTCGTGTGGCAGTGTGGAGGATTTCAAGGAGTTTGTTGATGACGTCATGTCTGGTGATGGGTCATGGGGGGGGGGAGGAGGTCTTGAGCCATTGGGTTAGTGAAGTGAGGTTTTTTTTTCTCCCGTTGCAACGCACGGGCATTTGTGCTAGTATATATATATATATATATTTTTATTTATTTATATATATATTATATATATATATATAGTGATATTCTTGGTTTCGTCCCGCTTATAGGAAGTTTATGTGCAAAAAAGGAAGCCGACGCCTCGGCCCGCTCGATGAATAAAATCAGAAACCAAACATTGCACGACGGAATAAACGGCAAGAAAAATCTGCTTCGGTATGCCACACGTTTTCTTCATAGACCACATCGTGCATGTTCTGGAGACTCCATCGCTCCAAGCTCTAAATATGGGAAGGCATCGATCGTGTTTGTGTTCTTCATGGACTCATACATCAAAGGTGCTATTTACCACTGATTACCATCGATCCGGAGGCATAGGCGACATTGCCCTCCCCCGCCCCAATAGTCGCTGCAAAATCGGCAACCACAGCACGGCCTCCCCGTTGACATGGTATGATCGGATCCATAGTCGTAGCATCATAATCCGGAACCGCCGTGCGCCGTCGGCGGCCTGTTAGACGATGCGCCCGACTGCCGCCCGTCGGTCGCGAGGTCTGTTTAGAGCCGCACCCGAGCCGCCATGACTCTTTGTATTTCACCACCGGGATTGGCTCTGTGTCCGGCAATGGTTGAGTGTCACGCGCACCACGGCTTCCCCGTCGATTCGCCCTAGGTCTAGGCGTGCCTTCCCGTGGAGCCGCTCCTGCACATTGGCTACGAGGTCACGGGATCCGCACGAGCCGCAGCGGCGCGTCGTTTTCCGTCGTCTGGACTAGCGCCGCGGACACATCAAGGGTGCAGGGTGGGAGATTGAGGTTCAGGCTTCAGACACCAATGAATAGTTTGCGGGCGATGCGTCGTTTTCCGTCGTCTGGACTAGCGCCGCGGACACATCAAGGGCGCAGGGTGGGAGATTGAGGTTCATGCTTCAGACACCAATGAATAGTTTGCGGGAGATGGAGACGATGGACTTGCCGAGGTCGTGGACGCCGGTGTGGGACTCCTCGAAGTCAAGTCAGGGTGGCACGGTCGGCATAGGTAGCTACTACCAGGAGCATGCCAACCCCCAGGCATACTAGCATTACCCGGTACCTCCGCTTCGACATGGCACCGGATTTGCAGATGTTCATTGACTATTCCCTACGCGAGAGTTCATCTGTGATTATTTGCTCCCCCGGGCTGGCCGGCAGAAAAACAATTCTGACTTAGTAGCAGACAGTGACGAGTGCTACTAGCTTAGCTCTAATTAAGCAGATCAGAGGCATCCATCCACGAATCGATTCGTGCATTGATAAAATTGTGCTTAACCCTTTCCCTCTCCTAATGTTGTTTGTCAAAGCTTGGACGAGAGGGCCGGAGACATGTGATTTGTGTGGTGGCTGGAAAGGAGTGGGTCATGGCAGGAGCAGCGGAAATCGGGGCGACATCTTCTCAGGAAGAGACGAGAACAACTAGGTAGTGGTGTTTTGTGCAATGTGTGGTGTTTGCCTGCCGTTTGTTGTGTCTAGCTTCTGCTAGGTGTTAGAGAGGGTTGGAGATTAACGGCAGAAATTATGATCAACTAGACACCATTATGATGAATTTGACCAATACATTTGTCGATTATGCCAGTTTGTTAGCACATAATAAACTATTAATTGCAGATAAATTTATAAAGGAGCTTATTAGGTATAGGACTCGCATAGTCACATTGTCCGGCCAAGGTGAGTCCCGTCTCTGGCTTTTGAGCGCCGCATGTGCGCGGTGGTGCTTGGCGCAACTGCCACCTTAGCCGTGTATGGTAAGAAGACCAATGTTCTTTCGCGGAGTGCCGGCAAGTGCCAAGCAGGCCACAATATGTTGTTTTCATAGCCGATGCCAAATGGTTGAAAATTTTCGTAGGATCGCCGGTCCCATCGTCTGGATCCTTGGGTGCGTGTGTCTCTTAGGCTACATCCATTATCTGGGATCTCACTGTCGTAGAATGGTGACACAGAAGGCTTGTCCTGACAAACATCTTTATGGGACGAAATCAATCAATCAATCACGAAAAAGGCCAACATTTTTGGGAAACAACCAATCACGTCGCCAATCGCCATAACTATTTGCCTTTACCTCTCAATTTTTTTCTTTCCCGATTCCCCATTCCCGTGTTATTGTTTATCTCGTTCTTTCTTTTTGTTCTCCAACTATGGTACAACGGGGGCTAAGCGCAACACTCCGTCTCCCTGTGAGTCCCCCGTTGCAACGCACGGGCATTGTCCTAGTATCATATAATGTCGATCAAGGACACTCCTCACCTTTTTAGACAATGTAAATAGGGAAGACTGGAAGTAAAATATTGCAGGCCACAATCTGATATGTTGTTGTAACAAATGAACCACAACTATCATTGAAATAAAAAATAAAAAATTACCATCATTGAAGACTCCTGCTCTATCTACTATCATTGAAGGCATGTCATAAGTTCATTTGTTGAGGGAATTTACGAGTCCTGTATCAAACCGTGTGAATGAAACTCAACCCCAATAAAGCTCTGATGGATGATGCCACATGTATGTAGTTGGAGGTATTAATATATGTTACTACCATTACTTGCTTGTTTGCTGCCCTTTTAAAGTATGCACAACCGGGCATAACAATGGGCTTATAGCTCCTGTGCGACGTATTTCGTGGGAATTGGAAGGAGGCCACAGCTTTCCTCTTCCAGGATGTCGTCCACCTCCTGGGCCGCGCCCTCGAGTGCCTTCACAAGCCTGGAGAAAGCTCGGCGTAGCTGGAGCCCTGAGGAACGACAGGGACATCGAAGCTCGACCTACAAATGGAGGACAGGGCCTTGCGGGCCCTGTGTTCGAGGGAGGAGAGCGCGGCGTGGTCTGAGACCGCCCTCGCGTCGGCAGCAGCCAGGATCTCCTTCTCCCGAGTGTCTAGCTCGGCGTTGGCCTCGGAGATCCGCTTGGCATGAGCCTCTTGGGCCTCAGTCGCCTCACACCGCAACGCCTCCAGACGTTCGCGTTCCGCGGCCTGTTCGGCCGCCAGCTTCGCGAACTCAGCGTCACAGCCCGCCAGCTCCGCCTCGCGGGCCTTGACGCCCTCTTCTAGCAGCTGGAGCTGCTGCGCTTGCACGGCTCGCTCTTGAAGCGTCTTCAGACCAGCTTCCACTTCTTCAAGGCGCTTGGCGAGCACTGTCTTTTCTGCGAGAGCCCTCTCACAAGCGACCTTCGCCTCGGCAACCTACTTCTTGCCCTCCGCGAGGGTGGCCCTGGTCCTGCTGTGAGCCTCCCTAGTGGAGGCATCTATACGCCACCCCATGGCGAGCTTCAGGCAAACGGCGGAGAGACGCGCCTCGGCATCTCGGAAGTCCGCCCCCAGCCGAACGAGCATGTCCTGGGTGTCGGTCAGAGCTCCCTGCCTGAGCAAGATGTTCGAGCCCATCAAGGCTAGAGTTGGCCCGGGGGCTGGCGCCCCGGTGCTCGACGCAGCTGGAGCAAGAAGCGCCTCAGCGCTCTGCAATTGAAACGCCGAGGACTCCGAGCTCTCCCCCGCGCTTGGCCCCTGCGGTTCGCTTAAGGAGACTGCCGCACTGGCACCAGGGGCCCCTGGAGCGATCACCTCCAGAGGACAACCTGAGTCGCGCCCCACGTTGAGGCCGATCGCAAGAGCCGGAGCGGCCGGCGAATGCTGAGGCACCCCTCCCCTTCCGCTGGCTGGGAGGCCACGGCCTCGGCGGGAAGCATCGAAGGCTGAGCTGCCATGGCCTTGGCAGGTGGTGCCGGGGGCTGAACCGTCGAAATCCCGGGGCACGCGCCCCCTCGACGCGCCGGAGAGGCGCTGGGCCCCGTGGTCGCGCCCACACGGCCAAGCACGGCGCTGGGCTGGCGCAGACCACCCCCACGCCCGCCAAGACTCCGGCCGAGGGTTGAGGCCACCTTCTTGGCGGGCGTAACCTTCGCCCCGGCATTCACCTTCTTCTTCTTCTCCTCGCCGCCGCCGGAACACCTGCGCCGGGGAGAGGATTAGCTGGAACAACCTGTCACGGGCACACGGTGTGCGAGTGGGTTAAGGCACTTACTCGTCCCCGGCGGCCCACCTCCTCTTCTTTGCGACGACAGACGGCATGCCCGCGACGCCCTCGCGCGTCGTCTCAACGCTACCTGGAGGGCGCTCGGCACGGCCCCTGGCAGGACCGGCCAAGTTCTCCCCTCCCTTAGCGGCCTGGGAGGCCTCCCGAGGAGGCGTAGCCACCGCTGGTGTGGGAGCTGCGTCTTCAATACAGGCCCCCGGCGTCGGCACAGGAGGGGCCCCGGGGCCAGACCCCGCTCCGTCTTCAACGCCTCCGGGCCTGGGGGGAGTCATCTGGCGCTGCTTGTCTATGGTGGCGTCGTCATCCCCGAGACCGCGCATGGATGTGTGAAGGCTGGGCGACGGCACCCGGCCGACGCTCCCATCTCCTTCGGTTGCATCCGAGTACTCGCCGCCATCACTCTCGCCGGAGGACGTCACCGCGATGGAAGGGATCCTGCACGACCCAGCAAGACCTCACTAATCGAAGACGGGCATCTCCCCGACCAGCTCCTCCATGTTGCCACAGGCGTACAGCGGCGGCGCCGCCTCCGGTGGACCCTCCAGAGTGTAGCCGAGCAGGGCCCGAAAGGCTCCATCCAGCTCGTCATGCGTCAGCCCATGGACGCGCAGCCTCATCGGGTCCCTCGAGCCGGTGAGCTTCCACAAGGGGAGCGAGCGCGCCTGGAGCGGCGCGATGCGCTGCCCCAGGAATTCCTTGATGACCATCGCCCCTGTCAGAGAGGCGTGTCCGTGCGCGGCAATGCGCTCCAGGACGGGCTCCGGCCTCGGGTCGGTGAGCTTCTCGTGCGCCCACCCCGGGGACTGCACGGGATGGTCCGTGGGGGCCATCAGGAGCGGACAGACTCGGCACGCGTCCATGAGTAACCAGCGCTACCGGTAGCCCTCCACCTTCTTCCTGGCCTTCAGGCGGATGCTCGCGCCCGTGACGTCTACGAAGGAGACGCACGTGGAACGATGCTCCGGGGCGGTGAACCGCTGGCTGAAAAAGTGGCGAAAGAGCGCCACCAAGGGCCTCACGCCCACGAATGTCTCGCAATAGAAGGCGAAGATGGACAGGAGGAGGATGGAGTTGGGCTGAAGGTGCATGGCGTGGATCTGATAATGGGAGAGGATGGCGTAAAAGAACCTGGAGAAGGGCGGGACTAGCCCGGCGTAGATGTTGTGGAGGAAGAAGGGATAGGCGGACTTCGATAAGCCGCTCGGCGCCAATGAGCCTGGCCAGAGCCCAGTCGCCTCCCCCCCGTTCTGCCCGTCGGCCACCAGCGGGAGCACGGGGCTCAGATCCTCTTCGTCGGAAATGAGGAGGGTAGGAGTGCCTGCCCAACGGCAGCGGGGCTCGCGGCGGAAGCCGCAGCCTTCCCCTTCTTGCTGACGAGCGCCATCTGAGCGCCGGGGTCGCAGGAAGGACAAGGAAAGCGCCTCGGGAGAGTTTGGATCTGGAGCGGTTACGCGCAGAGATAGAAGATGCAGGAAGACGAAGGCAACACGAGGAATGGCAACGGTGGCCCCCGGCCGCACCCGGGCTGTATGTCGGCTTGCGCGACCTTCAATGCCTCGAGGAAAGTGGGGCACCGCGTGTCCCAAGGCACTAGCGTGTCGTGCCCGGCCCACGGGCGGTTAGGGCCCACGTCACAGCATCCCCACCAACCGGCGGGATCATGCGCACCGCGGGCCAGTAGGCTACTGTCGGACCGGGGGTACCCAGGCCCGTCTGCCCGCGGCCCAGGCGTGGCGCTGGCTCTAAGCGACCGAGTGGCCCACCAATTGTCCTCACGAGGGGAGCCTTCGCGAGGGCCGATGCCTCGCGAGGCGCACGACGACCGGGACATCACGAGCCTCCCGGGACCCCCCCGGAGCCACTTCTGGTGCCCTCGCGGGGGCGGGCGGTCCTGCCCCTCCACGTGGTTGACGTGGCTCGCACCGAGCGGCCTCCGGGGCCGCACCAGCTGGCATGTAGGAGAGAGTTTCCTTTTTGGTGATAGAGGGGCAGCGCCTGCTCGCGTGTTCCCAAAGCACCCCCTAAAGGTTTCCTCTTCCGTGCAAGGAGACCAAGACCAAGGGCTCGGCGGGACGGATGTCACCCTCGAGCCCACGAGCACGTCATGATGAGGAACTTTAGCAGGCGAAGACCGCCTTTTGTCAGGATAAGCTGCAACCTTCACTACTAGGAGAAAGCCTAGTAGTAGCGCTGGAATTACCCATACCAGTAGCGCTGGTGGCAGCGCTACTGCTAAGGCGCTACAGCTAAGTTGTAGCCGTAGCGCTGGAGAACCAGGGCTACTGGTAAGTACGGCTAGCAGTAGCGCTGGCAAACAACAAGCGCTGCTGATAAACCAGCGCTGCCGCTAGACGCCTACCAACGCTACTGCTAATATTCCTTCTTTCACATATTAAATTCCCCTCTACGTATTTGTGCATGCTCTATATAGTAGTTTCATCATATCATAATAAACATACATTATTCTCATCATATCATACACACACAGTAGTCTCGTCATACCATCATCATCTTCATCATCATTATCCAACACAAACATCTCGAAAATAGCGCTACACAAGTCATGTCTCGAATAAATGCAACTGCATGGTCATGGCACATAGCTAAGTTTCATCATCTCTATCTAAACCATGATGTAGAAGAGAAGAGCGATCAGTATGAGCAAGAGCGCGACTATGTAGTACTTCTTGAGGCACCGGTTTTGCTCCCTCTCTTGCCGTAGCATCCACCTCAAGTAACTATTTTCCGCTTTGGCACTGCTGTCGAACCCTCTATGGCTAGCGCCCGGGTACTTGTCCACCTGGGCCTGAGCGTCTGGCCAGTGGTCATACACTCCTGGAAGCCTCCCAATGAATACGGCATAGCAGTCCTTCGCCATCTCCGATCTATGTACCTGCATCGTAAGTTGATGAATTCAACAATAATATGCAACATAATGTACTTGAGAAACACAAAGAGGCATAGTTAGCAAAATACAACCAACCTATAGTAAACATAAATAACGAAGTTCCTCATACCCAAACTAATTAACTAGAGCGATCTACGCTAGTTCATAGAAAGACAGTAGTACTAATTAAACATACAAATTGTCATCGTCAATCACTCCTCCATGTCGGCGCTCCAATCTTCATAGTCATGGAGGAAGCACCCGAGCTTCGTGAAAGGCTTCAGGTCCAGACGCTGAGCGCTGACCAGTGTTCGGACATTATCCCGACTCATTGGCCCATGGTAGAACATCCCTGATTGTTCGAGGACCTCCTTCATGATCACTTGGGCAAGTTCACACTGTACGTGATAAAACTCAGCTCGGATTCGATGATCCGGTGTCCTTCCTATGCTTGTGGCCCAGTTAACAATCTCGGCATCGCTGGAAGTAGCTGACATGCGAAGGCGTTGATTATCCCTTCTGTACTCGATCATGTGATGCATGAGGTAGAATCCATCAGCCTTACTATCGTTCGGTTGCTGGATGCAGCAGAAGTCGGTCTTATGGCCGAAAGCCAGCCCTTTATTCCTGTACTTTTTCACCTTGATATATCCACCAGTAAGGCTGAAGGTTACAATGGCACTATCGAGAACACTCTTTATGTGCGTGTAATCCCTCTTCTTGATGTTCTTCGCTGAGTCCAAGTACAGAGCATGGGAGTATTGTGGGTACAGACAGATGATGACGGCGCCCCCCCCCCCCCCCCCCCGCTGCGCAAAATAAGTACACCTCAAATTAGCCTCCATGCTTGCAAAGAAATGATTAAAACTTACGAAAGGATATCCGCGGATGACTTACGTGGGATGATAAGGTAGGAGAATCGTTTCCTTGTCCTTATTAGCGACCATGAACTCGCCGATGTACTTGCTCGCATAGTCACGGTGCTCTTTGCAGACTGCCAAGAAGCTCTCGTGCATATAGTACGGGTCCGCGATGCAGATATATTCTATGTTCTCGCGCCTGATGATGTAGTTGAGATACAACGCATACATGCGGATGAACTGAAAATCCAGCTTGGTCATGTGGAACATGTCGTAGATGTAGTCAAATCGCATGATGAACTTATCCGCGGGCCATCTATCGATGTATAACCTCCCACCCGGAACCTGAGCCGCGTAAAGCGGGTATCCTGGTTTTTCCGAGATGAGAAGGCTTTTCTCTCTGGCCAGCACATCATCATGAAGTCTCCTTAGATCACTGTTTAGTATGTCCTGTAGCGCTTTCTGAGGTAGGATCGGGTGGCCGGCGACATGGAAACGCTCCGCACCTACGACAGGTATTCTGTCTACCTCCCGGGGCTTCAGAGGCGGCTGGCTGCTTGAAGCAGCTCTGGCGCCTTTAGAGCCTTTCATGTCCGGTCTCCTCCTTTGCTTCTTGGCGGGTGGCGGTAGTGAGCCCACCATACCTTCCCTAACCACCACCCCCAGTGTCGTCAGGCTAAATAGTGGACGGCCCTCGCGTTGTTCTTGCTGGGTAGAGGCGGCATCTGGAGGCGTCTCCTGCGAGGATCGCATGAAGAGAGACTTTTCGCAATCAGCCTTAGGACGTTCCGGCTTCGGCAAATCAGGCAGCATCAACTCATCTCCATGCTCATAGCCTGAGTCATAGTCCCGAGCATCGTCATAGGCGGTATTGATATACTGGTTAGGGTCATCATCATCCTCCTCCATGACATCATCTGCATTTGCTTCTTTGACGGGGGCGACATCATCTGGCACTAATGGAGGCTCTCCCTCGCGTCGTCCGCTATCACCCACCACAACAGGTGCAGGTAATTGTGTAGGTGGGGTGGTGTTCATACCTTGTTGAGGAGTTGTCGTTGGTGCGCTACCGGGCGCCTCGACACGAAGAAGAGTCTTCGGCCAAGGCAAGAACCAGCTCTTGCATGAGCCAATCCGTTTAGGGGTCTCGTCGTCATCGACTGGTATCGGAGGAGGCAAATCCTCGAAGCACGCTTTGACACTGGCCACGCAAACTTTGAAGACGCTATGGGGCATCTGTCAGTTGTGTAACATGCGGTCCTTCGGCTTCACGATCGTTGCCTTTCCCACGTCGACCTTCTGGACATTGATGTCGTACAGTAGTGTGCACAGGGTTTCGTCGGCCTGCGAAGACATGTCTGCGACGTCAAACATCCAAAAGGCAACTGAAACGGAAGACTATAGATATGCTGGTCAAGAGGGTATGACGCGTAATTACCGTGAGGGCATCGAGCTTAGCCAAAGATGAAGCCCCGCCGAGCACGCCAGAGACGGAGGACGGGCTGCTATGAACAGGAGCGGGACCAGGTACGGGAGCATGTGCGGTAGCGTGAGCAGGTGCTGGTGGTGCGATGTTCACCGAATTGCTCCCGACATAGCTGGGAAGGGGAAAGTCCGCTGGCCCTTTATCTGGATTTTTCTTCGTCCATTCGAAAAATGCCGGAAGCAAGCTGGAAATGGAAGATGTGAAGTCAGCCGTGACGCCAGCTACCGCTGCACTGACCCTTGCATCGACTATCTTTTCCAACTCTTCTTTGGTCTCAGCTTTGGACTTATTGACCGCAAGCGCGACCTTCTGGTCGATGGTCTGTTGAGTATGCAACCGTCTCTGCCTTCTTTCCTCCGGCTTCTCGTGGTAGCACGTCTTCCACGAGGCGCCATCTCCGACGCCGTGCACACGTCCATACGACGGCGGTTTGTCCTCCGACACCTTTATCAGTATGTTCAGGGCCCGGTTGAAAGGGGTGTCCCACTTGGGCCTCGCCGACGACTGAGAAGACTTGTCACTTTCGGCTGCCTTTTGGTGCTGCTCTTTCTGCAAAACGAATGTGGATGGTTTACAAATGTGACAAAACTTGTCGTCGAATTGATTGGAAGCTAATATAAGGTTGTAATATAACAATTACTAGTAGTCTCATGAACTCCCTCTTGTTCGGGTCCGTGTAAAAGACTTTATTGACGGGGTCCCACTTGTACCGGGCTCTGATCCAGTCATGCTCCTGCTGGTCGGTGAACTCCGCCAAGGGGTCTGGGATTCCGTGATTTTCACGTTCGGCGTCCTCCTTGGCCATACGTGCCTCTTCCCCTCGTAACCATGGCTTCCGAGGCGGTGGGGAGGCGTGTTCCTGGCCTGGAGCGCCTTCATTTTCTCCAACTTTTTCTTGACTTCTTCTTTAGCACAAGTCTCCTTGAATTTTTCGAAGTCCTCTTCCGTTAGTGTCGGATTGTCAGCATGAATCTTGGACCATGGTTCATTCTTCGCAATCGCTTTTTTCACCCGTACTTTCCAGGTGGACAAGTCGTTGGTGAACATCGTCATCGCCTTGTTGTTTATCTTTATCATGGGTTCGTCCTTCCACGGACGTTCGCTTTCAGTCCGCCCGGGGAACAAGAACCTATTGTGCAACTTCATTAGGAGCATGTGCTCCATATGTGGTATCTTCTTTAACTTTTTGTCGTTGATGTTGGCGGTTTCCCTGAGGATGCATCCTAGTTGATTGCCATAGCACGCGCGCGCTTCCTCCGGCGCCATTGGCTCTAATTTCTTGGGGTGCATCGCCGCGACCACAATTTTTCCGATGCCGAGCTCGTTTGGTTTTTGTGTCCTCTTCGGCTTCGGTCCTTCACCGGTCTCGGGGGTGGTGTCGGTGCCGGCGGTGCCAGTGTCGGTGCTGGTGTTGGTGTCGGTGTCGGGGTTGGTGCCACTGCCACCCTGCACCCGCAACTGGTGTTCGTCTAGGTAATCGAAATAATTATTTGCTGCCTCGACGGGGTCTTCTTCGAGGCGACCAGAACCCCCGGCTTCCGCGTGATCAGACATGTTTCCTACGATTAATTAAGTATGCTAGTTTAATTCTAGGCCGAATAAAATGAATAATGAAGAGAAAAAAGGGCCTATATTTGGTCGGAATGTTGATTCATTCCCCTTCCCACAAATCCCGAGCACTCGATATGTCCTAGTTTCTAGCACAAGTCATGCCGAAAATCACGGAAATTTTCGGCATGACCTTTGCTAAAAAGTGGACATATGGAGCGCCTGAAATTTGCCGGAACGGAAATGAATCAACATTCCGGCAAAACATAGGCCACTCGGATATTCTTCGACATTCAACCAACATTGCAAAATCATATAACATCAATGACATATATCATATAACATCAATGACATATGAGCATCACAGGAGCACATATATAAAGGAAGTACACATAGTGAAATGACCTCACTAAACATTGCAAAATAGTGGTCTTTTCAAAAACCAAAAACATTTGCAAAATGACCTCACTAAACATTTGCTACTGTTTTTTATTTATAGCTAAAAAAGTCTAGGAAGGGAGCTACTGTTTTTTATTTATAGCTAATTTATATACCTACAAAATTTTTCACCTACAACATGGGAAAAGATGACCTTATAACATGCTTAGTGAAATCTCTTCACCTACAACATGGGCAAAGATGTCAACTCACTTCATCTAATACAACCTTATAACAAAACATTCAAAAGTGGCAAAGCTTGGAACACAACATATCACTAACAGTTAATAATTAAATTCAAGAACAACACGGGCAAAGATGACCTTATAACATGCTTAGTGAAATCTATTCACCTACAACATGGGCAAAGATGTCAACTCACTTCATCTAATACAACCTTATAACAAAACATTCAAAAGTGGCAAATCTTGGAACACAACATATCACTAACAATTAATAATTAAATTCAATAACAGCCCTGTGATTTTATAAGTTCCAAATAGACCTATGATTCTCTTCACCTACTGTTTAGTACCAATGATTCTCTTCACCTACTGTTTTTTTATAAGGTTGTATTTTTACAATACAAATAATAAGCCCTGTTTTTTTTATAAATTCCTAAATGCTAAAAAAAATCCTACTGTCCTAAAAAAATCTAGGGTTCATATGAACACCTAGGATTCATATGAACACCTAGGGTTCATATGAACCTCAGCACAGCAGCCCTCGGGCAGGGGAGAGGAGGGCAGGGTAGGGGAGAGGAGAGGGAGAGGGAGAGGGAGATGAGGGCAGGAGAGGGAGAGGGAGGTGGAGAGACAGAGGAGGGCAGGGCAGAGAGAGAGAGGAGGGCAGGGGAGAGGAGAGGGAGAGGCGGTCGAGGAAGGGCTCGGGCTCGGGAGGCGGCGGTCGAGGGCGGGCTCGGGCAGCGGCGGCGAGGTCGAGGGCGGGCAGGGGAGAGGGCGGCGGCGGCGACGGCGGGCAGGGCGGCGGCGGCGACAGAGGAGTGGGGGAGAGGGGGGAGAGGGGGAGTGGGGACTTGGGAAAATTTTGAGCCCGCGCGGGGGGGGGGGGGGGGGTAGCTCAAAATAGCAGTAGCGCTGGGTACGGCCCAGCGCTATAGCTAACTTACCTATAGCGCTGGTCCCTTACCAGCGCTACTGCTAACTTTGCTATAGCAGTAGCGCGTGGTTAGGAACCAGCGCTATAGCTAACTTAGCTATAGCGGTTGGTCCTAATACAGCGCTACTGCTAACTCTTTTCTTTTTATTATTTTCCTTTTCTAGTTTTTAGTTTTCTTTTCTTTTTATTATTTTCCTTTCCTTTCCTTTTCTTTTTCTTTTGTATTGCTTTCTCACTTTTGTTTTAGTTTTTTGTTTATGTCCTGACGGCCTGACACGCAGTCGACGAGAACATCGATCTCCCTCTCCCAACACTGCGCGAATATCACCGGAACCATGTATACATCATTTGACCGATAACGGTTACTTAAGTGCGTACACAAAATAGATACATATATATATAAATGATGGTTTCTCAGCTGCGCCGACGACGTTTCACATTGAGCTTCTTCCCTTTCTTGTTCGTTGTCGTATAATTGAGCACCTCGTTATGACTTTTCCGGCACCATGGAGTACGATCTTTCTTAGGTAATGTAGTCTTGATTCTTCTTTTCACGTATCCTTCATCGTCATCGTCATCTTCCCTCGTAGGGTTGCTGTATTGGTCGTAGTCTTCCTCGTTGGCGACTCCATCCATTCCGACGATGCTACTTTTGCCTCTCCTCATGACAACACAGCCAGGATTGGTCGGGTCGGTTATGAAGAAGCATTGTGTCACGTGCTTAGCGTGTACCCATGGCTCAGTTTTGGCGATGACATTAACGTTCACGGTAGCGCTATTCGCGTCGGGTATAGACATGGTAGTGAAATACTTGTTTTCTCTTACGACGGCCTTAGCCCATCTGGCACGGAACATCGTCGCATCGTGCAATTCAGCGTAGTCAAGCTCCCAGATCTCTTTAACCCTTCCGTAGAATCTTTCAGTTGTGCCGTTGGCGTCGGTCACGCATTCAATCGTCACCCCTGAGTTCTGGTAATCACTGTCCATGTCTTTGGCCTCCGTGTAGAACGTGTACCCATTGACATCGTATGCCTGATAGGACGCGAGTTTGGGCGCG
Source organism: Elymus sibiricus (assembly GCA_039707655.1). Lineage (NCBI taxonomy): Eukaryota > Viridiplantae > Streptophyta > Magnoliopsida > Poales > Poaceae > Elymus > Elymus sibiricus. The sequence continues at coordinate 62,711,215 of CM077663.1, forward strand.
GGGCCATGTGCTAAGGCGTGTATGAGGAATCCGTCTGAACTGCCCTCTTCAGGGGGATTAGCAAGAATTTGCTCTTTGAACCAACACAAGAAAGTGGCATTGTGCTCTACAGTAACTTCGTCGTCCGTCTTGCGCATCCCCTGATCATGGTACTTCTTTGCGATGGTTTCTTTGTGCAGTGTCACATAATAATCTACCACATCTAGGTGTTGTAGCACTACTAAGTTAGCCCTGTTAAAGTCGTCCCATCGATCCGAGTAGTCCACGTGCAATTCCCTCCGGCCGTTGTTGTGACCTTCTCCTCCGAGCCTCCCATGGTGCTTATTGACGGGCAAACCAACAACAGGGTCTCCGCCGCCTATATAATTCTCGCAAAAGGAGATGCACCCTTGGGTCAGATAACCCTGGACGATGCTCCCATTGGGACGGGACATGTTACGAACGAATCCTTTGATGACCCCATTCATCCTCTCGAACGGCATCATGCTGTGAAAGAATGTCGGCCCGAGGTCGATGTGGACACACAGATGCACCATGACGTTAAAGAACGCGGGCGGGAAGTACATCTCAAGCTCACATAGTATGACAACAATCTGTTCCTGTAGCCTTCGAAGCTGCTTCACACTGATGGACTTTCGAGAGATAACGTCGAAGAAGTTGCAGAGACCAGTAAGCGTGTCACGGACGTGCTTGTCCATTATCCCTCTAATGGCAACCGGGAGTATCTGTGTCATCATCACGTGACAGTCATGAGACTTCATCCCGCTGAACCTTTTCTTCTTGGTGTCTAGAAATCTGCTTATCTTCCCACAGTAATCGGAACTGACTTTGATTCCCGTAAGGCACTTGATGAATTGATCGATCTCCTTCGCACTTAAGTTGAAGCAAGAAGGGGGGCAATAATTCTCCTCCTTCTTGTTGACCTAGAAGGCACGCCCTCAGGACCCAGAAGGCACGCCGTCGACATCACCGCCCCATTGTATTATATGCCGGGGGCGCGCAGCCGGCCACCCACAACCACCAGCACCGCCCCGCCGCCAAGTGGAGGCACCACCACCACGAGCACCGCCGGCCACCTCCGCCAGGCAGCCGGACCACCACCGGCCTAGCCTCACCGCCGCCGCACGCCCACGACGGGATGACACACCGCAGCCGCAGGGGACCGAAGCCGGCCCCCAGCCGCCGCCCACGCCGCACGCAGCCCGCGCTGCCGGAATCGCCCGCGCGCACCTCCGTATCTGCCCACGCCCACCTCACCGGAGGCCGGCCAGCCAAGCTAGCCGGCGAGCCCCGCCCGCGCCGCCGCAGCCCGCGGCGCCCGTCGCCAGATCTGACGGGCCCGGCCTAGCCAGCCCCGCCATGGCGTCGCACAGGCCCGCCCCACCAGCTCCGCCACGCAGCTGCCGCAGCACCATCGCGCCGGCGCGCCCGAAGCCCGGCCGCACGAAGCGCCGCCGCGCCGCCCTGCACGAGCGCCGCGCTCCCCGCCCGCTCGTCGCGTCTCGCGCCGCAACCACCAGAGGAGGAGGGAAGAGGGGCCCCGCCGCCGCCGATGCCAGCCGGGCTTCGCCCGGCGGCGCCCTCCGGCGGTGGCGAGGGGAGGAGGAGGCGGGGAAGGGAGCGGGCGGCGGCGGCTAGGGTTACGCCCGGCCCGCCCGCGAGAGCGACCCGAGCGTCATCCCTTGCTTAGAATGGGGTGTCTCTCTCTCAGTGACGGGAAGCAGTAATGCTACTCCCTCTTATATCATCACTTCATTAGCCTTTGGGTAAGTGTTGCATGTTGTAACATGTGGAGAACAATGGTCTGCAATGTTAATTCAATGCAAGATTCCAGCTACTCTATCTACCATTGAAGATGTATCGTAAATTCTTGTTGGGAGTTTTATTTATCTATTGAGATGTCGTTGGGATAATTTACTAATCTTACCGACGCTATGGCAATGACATTTAGTGGCACAAAATTTGATTTGAGGCTCTTCTACCAGCACAACACAGCTACCACAAGCCTCGGCGTCTGATGCAACAAATACTAAAGAAAATGATCTTGCAATATTTGTGGTACGAAACGAACAGAGTCTCAACCTAGCTATTCATCATGTACTTAAAACTGCCACCAAACATAGAAACTTTTGACTTATCAACACCTTTCAAGATGGATATATATATAGAAGTACATGATCAGCGAGATGGACATGGCTTGATTTCAGGGTACAAAACAGCCCAAAGACAACCATGGTAGTACCAACGGAAAGAGCATGCAGGTGCTAGCTCCCATCATTCTGCTCTACTACAAACTAGTGCTGCTCTCTGGAAAGAAATAATATGGGACAACCACGGTACATGTCTCGAGAACACCGACCGTTGCCGTGGAGAAGCTTGATTCCAACCAATAACAAGTATCCGTCGCTTGCCATTCCTAAACTAACCTGGATTTGCCATTCCTTCCCCACTATCTACTAGAAAAAGGCTTATCCCCAATATCTCTACTAGTGGCGCACCATGATGGTGGTGCGCCACTGCTATATAGCAGTGGCGCACCAGAATCAGGTGCGCCATTGCTATTTTTTTACTAATGGCGCACCACATGAGCAGTGCGCCATTGCTATTTTTTTTGGGTCCATCCCCCCCCCCCCCCCAACCAGACATAGCAATGGCGCACCAGGTGTGGTGCGCCATTGCTATGTCTGGTGGGGGTGTGCCTGCGTGTGTGTGTGAGGTTAGTAATGGCGCACCCTCCCTGGTGCGCCATTGCTAGGGTTAGCAATGGCGCACCAGGGAGGGTGCGCCATTACTAACGTCTCACACACACAAACACACACACCCCACCCCCACCCCCACCCCCCCGGTGGATCGCCTTTTAGGTTTTTAAAAAAATAAAAGAAAATGATAAAAGATTCAAAAAAAATTCAAAAAAATAGATGTCCATGTGTTATGTGTTCTAGTTGTTAGGAAAATTAACAAACATGAATTTTGAATTTTTTTTGCAAAAGGCCGCCGTGTTTCGGTAAATTGGCCGTAACTTTTGCATACGACCTCCGATGAAAAAGTTTTTTATATGAAAAATCATCTACTCGAAAAGTTACATCCGAATTCAACGGGCTATGCCTGTTATCGATTTTCTAGAATCCTCAAAAACCTAACAGAAAAAAAGTTACGATGAGGCAAAAAAATTCGAAAAAAATGCAAAAAATAAATAAATTAGCAATGGCGCACTAGTGCATGGTGCGCCACTGCTATTTTCCCGCCTTCAAAATTCAAAAAAATACAAAAATAAAAAACAAGTTAGCAATGGCGCACCTTATGAATAATGCGCCACTACTATTTTCCCGCCTTCACAATTCAAAAAAAATCGAAAAAAAAAATTTAGCAATGGCGCATCAGTGAATAGTGCGCCGCTACTATTTTCCTGCCTTCACAATTCAAAAAAATAGCAATGGTGCACAGTGCATGGTGCGCCACTGCTAAGTTGGGACAGAAGTTTAAAAGGGCCGGCCAGCCACTTACCCCTTCATTCTTCTCCTCCTCTCCTCCACTCCATCTCCTCCTCTCCTCCTCTCCTCCTCTCCTCCACTCCATCTCCTCCTCTCCGGCGACCTCCTCCTCCTCACGGTGCTCCTCCTCCGGGGACCTCCTCCTCACGGTGCTCCTCCTCCGGTGACCTCCTCCTCCCTCCTCTCCTCCTCACGGTGCTCCTCCTCCGGCGACCTCCTCCTCCCTCCTCTCCTCCTCACGGTGCTCCTCCTTCCTCTCCTGCTCACGGTCCTCCTCCTCCTCCCTCCTCTCCTCCTCACGGTGCTCCTCCTCCGGCGACCTCCTCCTCCCTCCTCTCCTCCTCACGGTGCTCCTCCTTCCTCTCCTGCTCACGGTCCTCCTCCTCCTCTCCGGCGACCTCCTCCTCCCTCCTCTCCTGATCCTCACGGTCTCTCCTCCCTCCTCTCCTCCTCACGGTCTCTCCTCCCTCCTCCTCTACTTCCGGCCACATGTGGAGCTCCCCCGGCACAAAGAACGTACCAGATCCAGGTCGAGAACGAAATTTGAAAAAACTTCAAGCAAAAAAAACGAGCAAAAAAACAAGCCAAAAAAATGAGCCAGATCTAGATCCAGATCCAAATTCAAAATTCAAAAATAGCAATGGCGCACGGTGGGGGTTAGACGGTGCGCCACTACTATTTTCCCGCCTTCAAAATTCAAAAAAAATCAAAAAATTTCAAAAAAAAAAAGTTACCAGTGGCGCACCTGTAGCAATAGTAATGGCGCACTACAAGGTGCGCCACTGTTACCTGCAATACTAATGGCGCACCAGAGGTGCGCCATTAGTATTTGTTACTAGTGGCGTGGTAATAGTGACGCACCTATAGTGCGCCATTAATGGCAAAAATAGGTGCGCCACTAACAGTCCTTTTTCTAGTAGTGCTAACTGCAGAATCATGGGCTGAGCGAACCCTTTTAGTGACCCTACGATTAGTAGCTTCTACACTAACTATATGGACTGTGAATGTGGACCTTTCCCCGTCCTTTGCTGCTATAAAGATGCCGATGTCGCCCGCCTGCACTTGGTTGTGGGGCAGGTAGAACACGACTTGCGGCGGTGTCCCTTCCTATCGGGCTAGTCTTTTGGGGGGAGAGGGCTCAAGGACTCTCATTAGTCTGTGTTGCTCTCTCTTTAGGCCTGGTTGACGCATATGGGTCGAAAACGCTGGTGTTAGCGGACCCAGGATTATGTAACGGTTGTCGCAGACAAAGTCCAACCAATTACCTACAAACATGCACGTGCTTTTCTCTATGAAGAGTCTCAGGCGCCACTTCTCGTTCTTGCCCGACATATAAAGTACGACAGTCCCTTTTTCATGTGGAAAGTGTGCAGCTGCAGCTAACGTCTGTTCCTTCAAAACGATGTGGTTACATGTGGAAAAGATGAGATGCCATTACAAAACAAATGAGTAAAAGATAAGTTGGGATTTTGTTCAAAAAAAAAAAAGATAAGTCGGGATGAATCGAAAAGGCACGGTTTCAATTGTAAAGCATGGAATAAACATTTTTCCAATTGTGCAGAAGGTTCATGGTAACCTGAAGAAGACAAGATTTTCTCAATGAAAACAGGAATGTACGTCATATACTGCAACAAACCGTTCATATTAATAGCAGTGAGCTGGCGAATTCAACATAAAAGAACAAAAATTTACCAGAAGAGGACTAGATAGTTCAACATCGCACTTCCTCGTGGTAGCCTCCAATTGTTTCAGGTTTAATTTTCTGGATAATCTTTTTTTACTTTGTTTTCCATTTGTGCTCCAGATAGATAACTCAGAATATTACCCCATAATCAGCTTCTGGTGATGCTAGATGATCATCTGACTCAGAAGATTCATATTCTCGAGCACTGTCTTCTTTTGTATAGAATTTCACAGGTAATTCAAGTTTTAAGGCATATACAATATGCATGAAAGTTGATAATATAGCATCATTTCTTACATGAAGAGGGTGTAACAGCCACCTTTCCGGTATTCCTACAATGGCTAGAACTTCCCCTTTCAATAGCATCTGGTTTACTTATAAATATATGGAACTTGATTAAATTACGGCCGTTTGTTTAATTATCAGTTTAAAATGTGGGAGGATTTTTTTGGTGCCCGATTTGATGGACGGGGACATTACTTCATGGTCTACAAGGCATTTGTATTGTCGAGAGGAAATAAATGATCTACGATGTAAAATTTGTACATTGGGCTAAATATCAATTACTAAGCATCAACACTATTTATTTATTGTAATCCTACAAAATCCTCCTACAGACGAGTGGCTGCCAATCTATGGCATGTGTCCAGATGCTAACTGCCACATTACCGAAAAAGGCTTCCGCCCCGCTTTATATATAAAGCAAAGATCAACATCACCCCGACAAACGCACGCCACCAACACACACAAAAACCCAAGGCAGGATAAATAGGCGCTAAGCGCGGCAACACCGTCCCTAGCACTACCACCACGCAGAGATGAAGCCACATACGACGAACCGTGGACTCCAAGGCGGCGCCTTCAGGAAGGATACGACACCGGAGCGTCGCCACCGCCCGATCCGAGGACCAGACTTTCCCCTGGAGCCGCACGACGGGCAGTGAGAGCCGCGACGACGCCTTCAAGAAGGGAACGAGCTTCGCCGCCGCCGGTCCATCCAAGGATAGAACAGGTTTTCACCCCGACCAACACTCACCGCCACCGAACGCCACACCTGGGTACCACGCCGCCCACACGGCCGTGGCCACCGGGAAGCACCAAGCCACGGCCTCCGCCCACGAGCACCGCGCTACCGCCACCAGAGCCGCAGCCCCGGCATCCAAGACCTTGACACCACCTCACCCGAGACCTGCTGCTACCCCAACCAAAGAGACGGGCGAAAAGGTCCCACCTTTCGCACATCTGCAGGGAGACCCCCATCGTCGAGACCCGATAGGCCGGTCAACACTGGCATCCATCGACCCGTCCTGCAGCCCCTAGCGCGAGATGAGCTCAGTCCCGCAGCACCGTGAGGGAAACGAGGTCAGTCCTGCTGCCCGTGCGCAAGACGAGCTCGGTCCTCCAGCACTGTGCGCGAGACGAGCTCAATCTTGCTGCACGGGGCGCGAGACGAGCGATGGACCGCGGCTGGGAGAGGGCCAGCCCTTTGATGGAAGTAGCGGCCGGGCGACGCGGAGATAGGACGAAGGTTGAAACGGTCCGAACGCAGACGAGCTGACGCCGGAGAAGCCGGCCGTCGCCGCAGGCAGATCCGCCGAGCCACCGTGAAGCCGCCACGACACCGGGAGGCACCACCAAGCCTCCCCACGCCGCCGCCCACGGCCGGAGCAACGACCACGCCCGGCCGCTGCCCTACCCGCGTCGCCCGGCGAGCTCCAAGCGCCGGAGCCGCCGGGCACGCACCATCGATGCCACGCCGCCACCACCACACACGCGCCTCCGCGCCCCTGGCCAGAGCCGCCCAGCACCCCTCCACCCCACATCGGGGCAGCCGAGCCACCGGCCGCCACGCCACCACCCAAGCCTGGCCGCCGGCCACCCCAAAGGCATCCGCCGCCGCCACCCCCCGGATCTGGGCAAGGGCACCCAGATCCGCCGCCAGCACGGCCCCCGCACCCCACCCCGGAGCCCCACGAGCAGGGAGGGGGGTGGCACCGCCGGCACGCCAGGACGCAGGAGGGGAAGGAGCCGAGCCCGAGGAAGGCTGACGACCGCCGCCGACGACGCGGAGGGCCGCGCCCCGCGACGCACGCCTCCGGTGTGCGGGAAGAAGGCGCCCCAACGTCGCGCGGCCTTTGGCCGGCGACGCACCGGCGGCGGCGAGGTGCGGGAGGCCCGGCGAGAAGTAGAGGGGGGCGGCACTAGGGTTGGGCCCCCGGAGTCGCCCGCGGGAGCGACTCGGGGAGCGAGAGCCCGATCGATATTCGCCGTTGTCAACTGCCACATTCAGACCCTAGCATCCTACCGCTAGAGCGTATATTCATTCTCGATTCTTGTCATTCATATCAGCTGTTTGTACACTTTATCAATTTTGTACTCACTTGAGTTGTTTCTATAAAAGTGCACGAGATGTGTTACAATCTAGTTAAAAGAAGGGCCACATTAGCGTATGCATCCTCCCGTTAAAGGATCTATTCATTCTCAGATTCCTCTCATTCCCATGAGCAAGTTCTACACTTGAGGTGTTTCTATGAAAGTGTGTGAGAAACGACAGGGTAAAATAAACACCACCTTTTCTCGAATGCACATAGAGCAATGGCCACATGATATCCTCTTATATCATCTGACCTGGTTGGCTGGTTCCGAGTACGTACTATTGTTTGGTTGGCATCATACATGTTAGTTCAATATATATCAAGTTTGTTTTTGTGTGTGTGCTCTACCCTTTTGTACAGTTACGCAGTCCCGGGTCCACTAACATGTGTTCCGACCCACTTGTGTCAACGAGGCCCAACAAGAGCAACACCGACTTATGAGAGGCCTTGGGGCCTCTCTCCAAAAGACTAGCCTATTAGAAGGGGATACCCTCACCCTTAACTCGTGTTATGGGACTAAACCCAACAATCTCTACCTCACACATCAGTCACCATGGACTCGCTAACACCAGTGTTTCCAGTCCATCCCATGACCAACCACCCGTGAGTCTACTGATATTTATTCTAGGCACCTGGGCTCTTATACCAATTGTTACACAATCCCGGCTCTATGAACCTGCATTCCGGCCCACTTGCACGCGATCGTGTACCTGCTTGTGTTTCTGTTTTCCTCTCATTCCAATGGATAAGACTCTAGGCATGTTTTTTCTCTCTTGTATTTACTTTAGCTAGCTATGGTATTCCATGGATGCTATGAGAAGAGATGGAGAAAACAAACAATTCTACAACATCTTATATCATGAGCGTTTGATTAAGCATTGTATGTTGTAACAGGCAAAGGCAAATGTTCTATGGCATTAATTCAATGCAACATTCCTACTCTATGTACTATCATTGAAGGCATATCATAAGTTCATTTGTTGATGGAATTTTTTAGTCCTGTGTCAAACCGTGTGAATGGGACTAATCCCCAATGAAGCTCCGATGGTATTTTCATTTGATGCCGCATATATGTACTTGGAGGTAACTAATATCATAAAATGTCGATAAAAGACACTCCTCACCGTTTTGGAAAGTATAAATAGAGAAGCAAAACATTGCATGCCACAATCCCATATGTTGTTGTAAGAAAAGAACCACAACCTTTCAAGTGAACCTCACTATCATTGAGGTTGGGGCCGCCATTGCGGGCCGCTTGAGAGGAAGGTTTGCGCGTGTTTCTCCATCTTAAAGAAAAAAAATAAGAAAAAACCTCACCTTCATTTCAAAATAAAAATAAACTTTCTCACATCAGCCAATCAGCTTAAGAGGATCTCAAAAACAAAAAGGAAAGGCCTCACTTCCATCTACCAAGAAAAAAGAAAAGAAATCTAAAAAAACTTATTCACCGCAGCCAGCCAACATGTGCAACATTGCATAGCTGGCTGCTCGCTTCATCCTTAATGGGTTTAATTGTAACATAGACTCAGACCTGGGAGGCAGTAAAGCATGCAAACGAGAATCTAGCTTTTGCTAACGCTCCTAAAAGAAGCACAACCCAAGCACCTGCTGGTCTCAGCATGGTTAGTGTAGTACTATTGTGCCTAAAGATTTTCTAAACCACATGGTGTTGGCGGAGCACCGGTGCTTGTAAGGTTTTCCCCTATGGTATTTTATTTCTATCTTGCCTCCATGGTTAATTACTCTCACATACTTTCGGGACACTTACGGATGATGTCTTCCTCTTTTTGTTAGGAAACCGTAGCCCGTAAGGTTTTCCCCTATGGTATTTTATTTCTATCTTGCATCCATCTCTCCATGGTTACTCCCACATACTTTTGGGACATTTATGGATGAAGTCTCCCTCTTTTTGTCCAGGAAACCGTAGGGCTTTTGCCCATGGTACTTTATTTCTATCTTGCCTCCATGGTTGCTCCCACATACTTTCGGGACACTTATGGATGATGTCTTCTTTTTGTCCAGGAAATAGTAGGGTTTTCCTCTATTGTTTTTTTTTTCTATCTTGCCTCCATGGTTACCCCCACATACTTTCGAGACACTTATGTATGATGTCTCCCTCTTTTTGTCCAGGAAGCCCGTAGGGTTTCGCCTATGGTATTTTATTTCTATCTTGCTTGCTATCCTGAAAGACTAGTTGTACTCTTCCTTTGAACTCTCACGTCGCGGACCAGCTGTCAAACATCGTGATATGTTACCACTTCGTGTATAGTTGTAGGCTTGTAGCATTGCCCAAAATCTACATGGTAGTGTCGTGCATTGAAGATGGGTCGCGCCGAGTTCTGTCACTCACAGGCAGCAAGTGTTTCTGATTCCTCTCATTCCAATGGACAAGACTCTAGACTTGAATCATCTTCAGCTTGCTTTCCCTCTCATATTTCTGCTTCCTAGCTTTTGTATTATATGGATGGGTGTGAGAAGTGACAGGAAGAGAGCAGTGCCACTGCCTCTTATATCATGACTTCATGAGTTTTTGAGTAAATGGACAGTGATGTTAATTCAATGCAAGATTCCTGCTCTATCTACTGTTGAAGATATATCATGAGTTCCTGTTGGGAGTCTTATTTGTTTTTGAGATGTTGTTGGGAGAATTTACTAGGCCTGCTCCGGCAACAGTCTCCAGATGACAAAAGAACCAAGCTCCCATAAAAGCACCAGCATAGCACAGCTAGAAAAAAAGACCTTGCAATATTCATCCTGCGAAACGAGCAAAGTCTCAACCTAGCTATTCGCCACATACACAAGGCTGTCACCAAACTTAGAAAATTTCAACTTAGCAGCGCCATTCAGGATGGATATATATAGGAGCACATGATCAGAGAGATGTACATGGCTTGATTTCAGAGTACAAAACACCCCAAAGGCAACCATGGTGGTACCATCAGGGAGAGCACGCAGGTGCTAGCAGACATCGTTCTGCTCTATTACAAACCAGAGCTAATCTCTGGAAATGATATGGGACAACCATGGTACATGTCCCCAGAACACAGACCGTTGCCGTGGACAAACTTGCTTCCAACCATTTACGAGTGCATCCGTCGCTTGCCATTCCTAAACGACATCTGGATTTGCCATTCCTTCCCCACTAACGGGAGAATCATGGGTTGAGCGAACCCTTTTAACACCCCTATGATGAGTAGCTTCTGTGCGGACTATATGGACCGTGAATGTGTACCTTTCCCCACCCTTTGCCGGTACAAAGATGCAGATGTCACCAGCCTGCACTTGGTTGTCGCATACAAAGTCCAACCAGTTGCCCGCAAGCATGCACGTGTCTTTTTCTATGAAGAATCTCGGACGCCACTTCTCGGTCTTGCCCGGCATCTCAAGTGTGACAGCCCCGTTTTCATGTGGAAAGTGTGCAGCTGCAGCTAACGCCGGTTCCTTCAAAATGATCTGGTTACATGTGGACAAGATGAGATGTCATTACGGAGCAAACGAGAAAAGAAAAGTCGGGCTGAATGGAAAAGGCACGGTTTCAATTGTAAAGCAAGGAAAAGAAAAGAAATTTACCAGAAGAGGACTAGGTAGTTGAACATCACACTTCCTCATGGTAGCCGCAAATACAGTAGTTTCAGGTTTAATGTCTTGGATAAGCGTGTTTACTCTGTCCATTTGTGCTCCAGATAGACAACTCCTGAATATAACCACATAATCAACTTCTGGGGGTGTCGGGGACTCAGAAGATTCGTATTCGCGAGCAATGTCTTCTTCTGTATAAAATTTCACACGTAAAAAAAAACTGCAATTAATTCAATGTTTAACGCATATGTATGCATGTAAGTTGACAATATAACCTGATTTCTCAGATGAAGAGGGTGTCACAGCCACCTTTGCAGTAGTCCTACAATGGCTAGAACTGCCCCTTTCACACCTAGCAGATTTTTTAGTTCCTGATAATCGTGTAGGTATCATGATGGAGCTCCTTGAAATGTGAAAATAATCTATACTTGTTTCTTCAGCTTTACCTTGATTTGAGCCAATATCAGTTCCTCCAGAAGGGGAATGATCGACGCTCGCTTCCGCAAACCCAAGGATTTCAGGTTGAGCTTCTTTTACAACTTCATCTATTTTTTCCTCGTGAACTTCAATAAGTTCCCATTGCCCTGATAAGGCTTGATCCTTTGAGAGAATATGAAGACCATCTTCTGGTACCTCTGTCTCAGTTACTGGATTATCAGTGTATGGTGTTCTATCACGGAACTGTGTAATACCCACAATAATAAGGATGGAAAAAGATCAAACACTATTAAAACGTTGTATGCTGCGAACAAAACTACAGAGTGAAAAAGGTGGAGAAAACGACATACAGGAAGTATCCCAAATGTGGCAAACTTGAAATGTTGACGATGCAGGTCAGCAATCGCGGCAAATTGGAAATCGTCCTTAGAAACATGGCAGATCCTAGGCACCGAGTAGTTAATTTCACGGTCTACCATTCGCCCTCTAGGGAGATCCAGGTGATCCATGTAAGCAATCTACAAAAGAAACAGAGATAGGAAGAAGATCCGTACATATAAAATTATAAACATTGTTCGAAAATTCAAAAAAAAAAACATTGTTCGGGGAAAAAAGGTGACATTGAAAAGGATGGCATGAATAATTCGATAAACTGCGTATTTAAACAAGGGCACTAGCCAAAGAAAGTACGTATACAGTCTGCAGTATGAACTGAACATAACAGCAGCATCCCCTGTATAATAAATGTGGCATCAACAAAGAAATGCCAAGTTGCCAACAATAAAATCAGATTGCAATATTAACTGCTTATAAGTTTAATTGCAGCAGACATCAACAGAATCAAACAAACTGCAATATGAAGCACTTATAAGTTATAACTGCAAAGAAATGCCACTACAAAATGGCAACATCAGAAAAAGAAATGCCAGCAGCAACATCAAAGACATGTTATCAGTGCACTATATGCAACAGGAGGAGAAATAGGAGAGCCGGAGGAGCCATACCGTGAGCAAAGGCAAGCACCCGCCAACCCAGAAGTCTCTCATCTTTTCCTCCCTAGCCTTGTACTGAAATTTCTGAACCTCATCCATCAGATGCTCCGTGATATGGCCAGCCCAATCCAGGTCCTGTACCTTTGACATATCTTCAAAGGCCCACAGGTAGTCAAGGTCTATTGTATTCCCAGTGGTGGGGGTGAGCACTGCCGCAAGTGCAATAAGCAGGAATGTCCTCATGAAGGACTCCTCGTCCTCGTTATTCTTAAGCAAACTGACACAGTGGGGGATGGTTGCCCTTAGTCCGTTATTTAAGTACAGATCTCGTAGTTCTTTGATTTTGTCCGACTTCTGCCCATGCAGTACAAAGGGTCTCCCCCCTGTAGGTACACCTAAAATTTTCTGAACAAGGGGCTTGGTGAAAACTATTGTCTTGTCCGCATTAATTCTGAACTCAGAGAACGGAGGGTTAATTTTTCCCATGATCCACTCGGTCAGCGGCTCATGGACAGAGAATGCCCCAATACGATTGAAATGCTCGAATCCATACTTTGCAACATACCCCTGCTGTCGGGGTGTCAGACCACGCATGATCTCCCGAATCCTCCCAGCACTGAAACGACTCCTGATGCCCACTTCACCATGTAATACTTCATCCAGGGATCCAACTCCTCCCCTGATAATCAAAAGAAACAAGCAAATTTAACCTTATATAAAGCAACAAGAGCAAAAGGCAGAGCAAAAAACAGAGATAACTCAGCCGCAACACATGTACGATAACAAACTGCAACATGGTATTCAATGTCGCATGAAAAAAAAACAGTTGAACAAAATTATGGAACAAAAAATGACAGCACTACAAGCACTACTGCTTTAACATATTATATTATCAACTGCAACATTGGATGCAATAACGCATATAAATTAAACAGAAACAACACATTCGGCAAATATCCCATGATATCCTATTTCCATTTTGCTGGACAATTGGACAACTCATATGGTAATACAGGGGATTGACTAGGGGTAACCTCATGGCCGACCGGCGATTCCTAGGAGGAAGCCCGCCAGAGTCCACCGTGCCGGCGTCGCTGCCAAGGAAGCCCCATTTCCGCTTCGCCTTACGCTTTATCCGTGCCCCTCTCCCGAAATATTTCCGATCTTGGTTGTCAGTTTCTGCTTCCCAGCACACACGAATTAGTTCTTGCTGCTTCCCGACGCATGCTCAACTCAAGAGTAAAAATCTAGGCCGGCTCACGTGATCTAAAAAAAGGTGTTTTTCCTCGTGATTTCAGTTGGCTCATTTCAGATCTTGCGATGGACTCCAGCGAAAGATGCAGGAGCCTGACTCACATTTCGGTAGTGCGGGGAATAGAAATGAACTCTTTTTTTTGCGGGGAAGAAGAAAGAAGCTTCGGGGCGCCCACCTGGCAGTGCTGGAGGAGGTAGGTGGAGGGAGGCCAGCGCCGCCGCCGCTTGCATCGAGCTCGCCGCGGCCGCCTCGTCCACCATCCGGATGAGCTTCCGCCCGCCGCCTGCAGCTCGCCGCCGCCCTGATCCCTTGGAGGCCCGCATGCCTCGGTCGGTCGTCCCCGGCGGTGCCGCACGAAGAGGCCCCTCCGCAGCTCGTCGCCGCGCCGTCCACGCCGCCGACGCGGCGTTGTTGCGAGGTCGGCCGCGGGGAGAAGCGGATAGTGGGAGGAGGGGAAAAGAGACGGGAATGTTGTAGTGGGAGGACCGAAGGGCTTGAGATGTTCTATTTTTGTTTCTTCTTTTTATTAGAAGAGAAAAAATCCAGAAAAAAAATTGTTTTCGAGGATTGGATCAATCAAAAGTATTAAATTAAATTGAATCGTATATTTATTTGGACCAAGTGCCCGGTGTTAAAATTTCGGAAAGACTAAAAATCTCACATCGGATTTTAAGCATGACAAATCTAACGTTTATAATAACGCGGTGATGGCAAAATTAGGTTGCAACCATGGCAATTTTCTGAAAAAAATAAACTGAGCCGAATTTGCCATGCTCCGCTACTAAACTTGCCATACTCGAAGAATATAACTTGCCATGAAAAAGATTCGATTTCTCACGCCTAAAAATCTGACGTCAATTTGTAGTGGAGTCCTAAAACTTCGAGACAAGTTAAGGGTCACTTTTTTTAAGAAACTTTTGAACTATTCATCAACTATCATATGGTAGTATAAACAACAAAAAAGCACCAAAAATGTGCTATGATCATCTTTTACTTCTCTTAATGAGTGATAACACACATGTAAGATGTTTCAATCATTCAGAGTTTAGAATATTCAGATTTGCATTAGGTGTCTATTTCAATGCTCCAGTGTTAAAAAAAATACTGGACACCAATTGATAATAATGTAATGAATTTATATTTAAGATTTTTCGTGCACCCAAATTTTATTTTTTATGGCTCATGTTCTATAGAGATATTGTCTCTAATTTTCACAGCAATGTGCAGGGTATCGTCCAGTTAATGTAAACGAGCGATCAAGTGTGCAGTGTTGAAACTTTTGGCCAAGTTAAGGGTCACTTTCGTCTTTCTTTCAGAAACTTCCGAATTATTCATCAATTATCATGCCAGTACAAATAACACTAGAAGTAACAAAAAATCACATCTAATCAGTAGATCAACTTTTTAAAACTTATAATGTTTTGATGTCTAATTTTTTCTATACATGTCGTACATTTTTTGTATACATCAGAAATATTTTATATACATTGTTTCTGATGTATAAAAAATATACAATGTTTATGGAACATGTAGACATAAAAGAAATATGCTTTTAAAAAATGTTTAACATGTACGTAAAAAATGTTCTGATGTAAAAAATGCACAATGTGTATGGAAAAAATTACACATCAAACTTAAGTTTAAAGAAATGTTCATCATGTGTAATTAGCATCAGAAACATTTTCCATATAAGTTAAATAGTTTGGAAAAACATGATTAATATTTTCAAAACATATATTTATTTTATATCTACTTCTCCATACACATTGTATTTTCTTTCTTATATCAGAAACATTTTTGTATACATGTCTAATATTTTCCAAGTACATGATTAACATTTTTGAAAACCTATATTATTTTATAGCTATACTTTATTTCATACACATTGTACATTTCCGCATACATAAAAAAAAAGACACATTTAACAGTTTTTATATGGATGATTAACATTTTTCAAAAATGTATATAAAGTGTTTTTGCGACATATATATTTAGAATATTTGGATGTATAAACAAAAGTAAAAAAAGAAAGCAAAAAACGGAAATCAAAACAAAAAATGTGGAAATATAGTGAAAAAAGAGGGCTAGGATACAATCTGAAACACATGCTCATTAGTCAATGCGCAAGCTAGTGGACAACGGATGATGGAAAAGGAGGTAGTAGAACAAAAATTAGTTGAACAAGCTAATGTCAACAATCGACTTTCAGTTAACGCGTCGGGGAGCACTAGTGCAGAAAAGCCTAACTATGGCGTGGCAAAAAGGGACCTACTGGCGTGGACACACGACGCCACCAATATGTCGCCACTATTAGAATTTAGCGGTGGCGTTGGAGACGACACCAGTAGTATTTTGAATACCCGTTGGCGTTGGACAGAGTTGCACGCGGCACTGTCATATTTAGATAATAAAAAAATACCAACTTCACAAAAGATACTAAACATTTCAGTAATTCGCAAAAGATACTGAACTTTTCAGTAATTCAGAAAAGATACTAAACATTTCAGTTATTCACAAAAGATACCAAATTCACAAAAGGAAAGTACCAATTACTTCTCACAATGTATATATCGATCTTCCCCTGTCTCGATCGACACTACCTATTTTTTTCCTAAGGACTATTTTAAGATCACGAATCTTATTCATATTCGTCTGCCCCTCCTTAATGTAATGCGCTTTCTTTGTCTTCAGTTGAGTCCTCTGGGCCTTCAGGACTTGTATCCCCTTATTGATCTCAGTTATCTCGAGATTCAGCGCCGCGATCTGAGCTTCGAGATTGAAAATCTTATCGTGGACAATAGCATTGTCATCGATAATTTTGTCCTTCTCCTTCGTCAGGGAGTCATTCAACTCCTGCAGGGCCTTGATGGTACTCTGACGTGACGCGATCAGCTCGTGACTGAGCACGTCCGCGTCACCTGAAGACTGCACAATGACAACGGGCGAAGACGGGCCTCCTATGTATGCCTGGCAAGGGTTTCATATATATATATATATATATATAGGACTACTTTTCTGTACTCCTGGGTGTATGTACTCCCATATTCAATATACCTCATATACACATTGATTATACCTCTTTACCATTTTCAATATACTTCATTAAATATTCTAAGATACCCCAATACGAGTTTTGTGGAAAAAATATCATTTGCGACGTAATTTTTGTAATATACCTTTTTCATGTACGAACAAATCAGTATATACGTAAACCTTTAAAAATATGTAGACTCACATGATTTTTTCCGTGAAACTCATTTTGGGGTATCTACTAATTATTAATGAAGTATATTAAAAATAATAAAGAGGTATAAAATATTCATCTATGTGGTATATGAGCGATGAGAGTACGTACTCCCAGGAGTACATAGCCATTTTCCTATATATATATATATATATATATATATATATATATATATATATGGATGGATGTTTGCAATGCTAATGCATGTTTTTGTAACCTTAATTACCTGGTTGGTGCTCACGTCGCACTTATCTTCGGCATACCCCGACCAGTGACCAGAGGAGCCTACCCAGATGCTAGAGTCGGCCATGCTATTTGGCTAAAGAATGAAAAGAATGTTTAATCCATAAAGAATGAAATGAAAGTAATAAATGGAAAAATTGAAACAGCTTGCATACATATTTGTCATGGAAAAATTGAAATAATACAACAAGGTTACGAGTGAAGGCTCCAACTTGGTAACCATCGGAACAGAGATACAACAAAATGAGAGGAGCCTATCTTCCAATGTAATGAATGTGTAGCAAAAAAAAATTTATGAACACCTTAAAGATAGAAAGCTGCAGGGGTGAGGAACAGGAGTACGGGGTCTGATGCATTATGTACACAACATCAAATTAAGAATCACATCAAATAGTTTCTATTTTTATAAATCATTTTGTCAGATGCTTCAAATGATTGACCTAGTAGCAAAACAAGCTACTTAATTAGAACTACCTAGTAGCAAAACAAGCTACTTAATTAGAACTACCTTAGGTTCGGGCTATAATATGAAAAAAAATTGGCAATATGATGTGATATGTAAAAACATGTTAAGGTTTGAAAGAAGTGGTGATGTTTTTGCATACCGGTCAAGGATACGAGGTGCTCGGCGGCGAGGAGGGTCTGCGTGAGGCGACGGGCGGCGGCGGGCGTCAAGCGGAGACGACGTCGGGACGGGCGGCGGCGGGCGGGGCGGCTGGCGGGGCAGGGACAGGCAGCGACGGACGGCGTCAGGCGGGGCGACATTTCGGGCGGGGCGGTGATGGGGATCGAGAGGAGGACGAGGAAGTTGGGGCTCGAGAGAGTGGGGAGTAGGGCGCGGGGCGGGGTTTAGACAGATTAGTGCTGGCGTGGGCCTAATGGGCCTAATGTGCAACGCCAGCACTAATCTAATAGCTATGGCGTTCAAATTTAGCCAACGTTAGCACTATTTGAAAATATTAGTGCTGGCGTTGGTGAGAAATGGCGCGCCATGAACAAGAGTTGTGGCTAGCCATTTCTCCACTAGTGGACACTACTAGGAGAAACCTTATAGGCAGGACACTATTAGTAGCGCTGGAAAGTAACAGGCGCTGCTGGTAATTACCAGTAGCGCTGGATTTCGGCAGCGCTACAAGTAAAGACTTAGCAGTAGCGCTGGAAACATAAAGAGCTCTATTGCTAAGCGGGACCCGACGAGCCCACCAACACTATTGGTAGTAGCAGCGCTGCCCACAATAAAGCGCTACTGCTAAGCCTCATAGCAGTAGCGGTTGCTCTGAGGAAACCGCTACTGCTATGGGGCCCCACTTAGTAGTAGCGCTGCTCCTAGAAAGCGCTACTACTAAGCCTCATAGTAGTAGCGCGCTGTGGAAAGCAGCGCTACTACTAATCGTGGCAGAGCCACCTTTTCACCCACCCCCCTCTCTCCCCCTTCTTCCTCCCCCCTTTGCCCTCTCCCCTCCTTTCCCCTCTCCCCTCTCTAAGTTTCTTCTCCACCATTATTTCCCTTCTTCTCTCTTCCTTCTACCTCTCTTCTCTCCCCATTAATGCCCCCCTCCACCATAATTCTCCTCCATATAAATGGCCTCTTCTAGCTCTATCTTCCACATTTATTTGGCTCTCCCTCCTTCCATACATATAGATCTAGCTAGATCATCTCTCTCCCTCTCCATTAGTTAGCTAGAGTCATCTCTCCTCCCAACAACTAGATCTAGCTAGCTATTTAGCCATCCACTCTCGATCCCTATAGGTCGCGAAGGCCTAATGATCTAACCGTGCACAATCTCTCTCGGGATATAGGTGAGTAAAAAGTTGTGCATTTCAAGAATGGGAATATGCGATATGAAGGGATATTGTGTGAGTGACATGCCCCGTGAGTTGCTTATGTTTTGCCGAAATGTCGATTTATTTCCGTTTCTGCGAATTTCGAGCAAACTCGATATATATGTCCTATGTTTAGGCAAGATCATGCCAAATTTTTATATGACTTTTGCTTGTTATACCGTGCAGTCATGAGGGTGAGTGGAAGGAAGGTGGCGCGATACTTGCAATGCGCGGTGATGGACATGTATGCAAATAATCGGATTGGGATTAGATGTCCGTGTACAAAATGCAAAGAAGGAGTCATTTTGGACCCTTTTGATCGTGGCAGTTTGAAGGCGCACGTGCTGATGAATGGTTTCATGGATGGCTATACTCGGTGGATAAGTGAAGATGATGATGAGGACGTCCACATGGCAGGGAATAACGACATGGGGCTAGACGAAGAGATGACCGATCGACACGAAGACGATGGCGGCAGGGAAGAGTCCGGACATGGCGGCGGGGAAGATTCCAGACACGGCGAAGAAGAGTCCGGACATGGCCGAGAAGAGGCGACGAACACGCCGCAGTCTTTGACGCTACTAAGTTCAGTCGTGCAGGACCCTCATGTTCGAGACCTCCTTCGCAAGAGTACGACTAGCGACAGAGCTGCTTCTAGAGAGGAGGCCAAGCTGGCGCAACTTGAAGTAGACTCGAAGACTCCATTGTATGACGGTTGCGATCCCGAGGTGACCCGCTTGAGTTTCACGCTCGAACATCTAAAGACGAAGGCCAAAAACAAACGGACAGACAAAAGCCTCGACGAGCATTTGAAGTATCTACATAATAAAGGTCTTCCCATGGGAAACCTGTGTCCTACTAGTGTCGAGGAGGCCAAGAAAATCATTTGCCCTCTTGATCTGCCGCACATTAGATACCACGCATGCATCAACGATTGCATCATTTATCGGGGGGAGCACGCGGAAAAAACCAGCTGTCCAGTGTGCAATGCTTCTCGATACAAGAAGGCATGAAATAAAGCTCCTCAGAAAGTTGTATGGTACTTTCCGATCACTCCGCGTCTGCAGCGGTATTTCGTAGATCCTAAGGAAGCAAAGCTCATGCGCTGGCACGTGGAGAGGAAGAAACCCGACGATGGAGATGATCCGAAGCTGAGACACCTCGCAGATGCTAGCCAGTGGAGAGCATTCAACACCGAATATCGATTTTTCGAAGAAGATGCAAGGAACATCATGCTTGGTGCGAGTACCGATGGCATGAATCCGTTTGGAAACAAGAGCACCAACCACAGCACATGGCCCGTCTTTGTATGGATGTACAACCTCCCCCCATGGTTGTGCATGAAGACAAAGTACATACACATGAGCATGCTGATTCAAGGGCCGAAACAACCGGGAAATAATATTAACCTGTATATGGGGCTTCTGAAAGAGGAGTTAGACACGTTATGGAAATCGCCGGTCAAGACATGGGACGCCAGCACAGGAGATTATTTCTATATGAGAGCCGCGCTGATGACGACGGTGCACGACTATCTCGGTTACGGGTACACTTCAGGACAGGTGTGCCACGGATACTGTGGATGCATGAGGTGCATGGATGATACAACGTCTCAGCAGCTTACGTCAACGAAAGATGGCGGGTCTGGGAAAATCGTGTACATGGGGCATCGTAGATGGCTCGAGAAGGATGACCCGTGGAGAAAACATGGAGATCTATTCAATGGTTTGGCTGAGCATCGTGGACCTCCACGTAAGAGGAGCGGCGCCGAAATCAATGAGCTGTTGAATAACTAGGAACAGTGCCCGGCACCGGGAAAGATGGAAAAGGAACCGGAGCCGCTGCTGAAGGTATGGAAGACGAGGTCTGTTTTTTTGGGACTTGGAGTACTGGCACAATCACGACACGCCTCATTGCCTTGATCAAATGCATATCACGAAGAATATCCTCGAGAGCTTGCTTGGCACACTGATGAACATGCCGGACAAGACCAAGGATGGGCCGAAGGCAAGGAAAGAGTTGGAAGATTTGGAGATTAGGAGAGATCTCCACATGCCCCGTAAAAAGTCGACGGAGGAGACGGAGATGGAGGCGGAGGCGGGGCCAAGGGGCAGAAAAGTCAAGAAGAAGGAGGAGAATTATTGCCCCCCTTCTTGCTTCACCTTAAGTCAGAAGGAGATCGATCAATTCATCAAGTGCCTTACGGGAATCAAAGTCAGTTTCGGTTACTGTGGGAAGATAAACAGATTTCTAGACACCAAGAAGAAAAGGTTCAGCGGGATGAAGTCTCATGACTGTCACGTGATGATGACGCAAATACTCCCGGTTGCCATTAGAGGGATAATGGAGAAGCACGTCCGTGACACGCTTACTGGCCTCTGCAACTTCTTTGACGTTATCTCTCGAAAGTCCATCAGTGTGAAGCAGCTCCGAAGGCTATAGGAAGAGATCATTGTCATACTATGTGAGCTTGAGATGTACTTCCCGCCCGCGTTCTTTGACATCATGGTGCATCTGTGTGTCCACATCGTGGACGACATCATCGACCTCGGGCCAACATTCCTTCACAGCATGATGCCGTTCGAGAGGATGAATGGGGTCATCAAAGGATTCGTTCGTAACATGTCCCGTCCCGATGGGAGCATCGTCCAGGGTTATCTGACCCAAGAGTGCATCTCCTTTTGCGAGAATTATATAGGCGGAGGAGACCCTGTTGTTGGTTTGCCCGTCAATAAGCACCATGGGAGGCTCGGAGGAGAAGGTCACAACAACGGCCGGAGGGAATTGCACGTGGACTACTCGGATCGACGAGGCGACTTTGACAGGGCTAACTTAGTAGTGCTACAACACCTAGATGTGGTAGATGATTATGTGACACTGCACAAAGAAACCATCTCAAAGAAGTATCGTGATCAGGGGATGCGCAAGACGGACGACAAAGTTATGATACGTCCATTTTGCATCATGCTTTTATATTGATATTTATTGCATTATGGGCTGTTATTACATATTATGGTACAATACTTATGCCTTTTCTCTCTTATTTTACAAGGTTTACATGAAGAGGGAGAATGCCGGCAGCTGGAATTATGGACTGGAAAATGAGCAAATATGAGAGACCTATTCTGCACAACTCCAAAAGTCCTGAAAAGTTACGGAGAATTATTTTGGAATATATAAAAAATATTGGGCGAAAGAAATACCAGAGGGGACCCACCAGGAGGTCACAAGCCAGGGGGGCGCGCCCTACCCCCCTGGGCGGCCCCTGTGGCTTGTGGGCCCCCTGGCAGCCCTCCGGTGCCCATCTTCTGCTATATGGAGGGTTTTGACCTGGAAAAAATCATAAGAGAGCTTTCGGGACGAAGCGTCGCCGTCTCGAGGCGGAACTTGGGCAGAACCAATCTAGGGCTCCGGCGGAGCTGTTCTGTCGGGGAAACTTCCCTCCCGGAGGGGGAAATCGAAGCCATCGTCATCACCAACGATCCTCTCATAGAGAGGGGGTCAATCTCCATCAACATCTTCACCAGCACCATCTCCTCTCCAAACCCTAGTTCATCTCTTGTATCCGATCTCTGTCTCAAAACCTCAGATTGGTACCTGTGGGTTGCTAGTAGTGTTGATTACTCCTTGTAGTCGATGCTAGTTGGTTTACTTGGTGGAAGATCATATGTTCAGATCCTTAACGATAATTAATACTCCTCTGATTATGAACATGAATATGCTTTGTGAGTAGTTACGTTTGTTCCTGAGGACATGGGATAAGTCTTGTTATAAGTAATCATGTGAATTTGGTATTCGTTCGATATTTTGATGAGATGTATGTTGTCTCTCCTCTAGTGGTGTTATGTGAACGTCGACTACATGACACTTCACCATTATTTGGGCCTAGGGGAAGGCATTGGGAAGTAATAAGTAGATGATGGGTTGCTAGAGTGACAGAAGCTTAAACCCTAGTTTATGCGTTGCTTCGTAAGGGGCTGATTTGGATCCATATGTTTCATGCTATGGTTAGATTTATCTTAATTCTTCTTTCGTAGTTGCGGGTTAATCATAAGTGGGAGGTTTGTCAATGTAAGGGCAGCACCCAAGCACCGGTCCACCCACATATCAAACTATCAAAGTAACGAACGCGAATCATATGAGCATGATGAAAACTAGCTTGACAGAAATTCCCATGTGTCCTCGGGAGCGCTTTGCTTTATATAAGAGTTTGTCCAGGCTTGTCCTTTGCTACAAAAAGGATTGGGCCACCTTGCTGCACCTTTGCTACATTTGTTACTTGCTATCCGTTACGAATTATCTTATCACAAAACTATCTGTTACCGATAATTTCAGTGCTTGCATAGAATACCTTACTGGAAACCGCTTGTTATTTCCTTCTGCTCCTCGTTGGGTTCGACACTCTTACTTATCGAAAGGACTACGATAGATCCCCTATACTTGTGGGTAATCAAGTTACTGTAGAGCACAATGCCACTTTCTTGCGTTGGTTCAAAGAGCAAATTCTTGCTAATCCCCTTGAAGAGGGCAGTTCGGACGGATTGCTCATACACGCCTTAGCACATGGCCCTGCGCCCAAACTCACATCCTATCAGGCATACGATATCAACGGGTACACGTTCTACACGGAGGCCAAAGACATGGACAGTGAGTACCAGAACTCAGGGGTGACGATTGAATGCGTGACCGACGCCAACGGCACAACTGAAAGATTCTACGGAAGGGTCGAAGAGATCTGGGAGCTTGACTACGCTGAATTGCACGCTGCTACGATGTTTCGTGTCAGATGGGCTAAGGCCGTCGTAAGAGAAAACAAGTATTTCACTACCATGTGTATACCCGATGCGAATAGCGCTACCGTGAACGTTAACGTCATCGCCAAAACTGAGCCATAGGTACACGCTAAGCACGTGACACAATGCTTCTTCATAACCGACCAGACCAATCCTGGCCATGTTGTCGTGAGGAGAGGCAAAAGGAGCATCACCGGAATGGATGGAGTCGCCAACGAGGAAGACTACGACCAATACGACAACCCTATGAGGGAAGATGACGATGACGATGAAGCATACGTGAAAAGAAGAATCAAGACTACATTATGTAAGAAAGATCGTACTCCATGGTGCCGGAAAAGTCATAAAGAGGGGCTCAATTATACGTCAACGAACAAGAAAGGGAAGAAGCTCAATGTGAAACGTCGTCGACGCAGCTGAGAAACCATCATCTATATATATGTATCTATTTTGTGTACGCACTTAAGTAACCGTTATCGGTCAAATGATGTATACATCGTATCCCCTTCAATTACCACCACATGGTTCCGGTGATATTCGCGCAGTGTGGGAGAAAGCGAAACAAAAGAAAAGGGAGAAAGCAATACAAAAGAAAAAGAAAAGTAAACAGAAAAGGAAAGGAAAATAATAAAAAGAAAACAGAACTAAAAACTAGAAAAGGAAAATAATAAAAAGAAAAGAAAAATAGCAGTAGCGCTGGATTAGGATCAAGCGCTATAGCTAACTTAGCTATAGCGCTTGATCCTAATCCAGCGCTACTGCTATGTGTATTTTAGAATTAAAAAAACTAAAAATTGGAATAGTTAGTAGTAGCGCTAGATCTGGACCCAGCGCTATAGCGCTTGATCCTAATCCAGCGCTACTGCTATTTTTAGTTAACAGCCGCCGCGCGGGCTCAAAATTTTGCAAACTCTTTTTCCCCCCTCTCCACCTCTCCCCGTGTCGCCGGCCGTCGCCCTCGACTTCGTCGCCGCCCCTGCCCGCCGTCGCCCTTGCCCGCCGTCCTCTCCCCCGACCTCGCCGCCGCCCCTGCCCGCCGTCGCCCCTGCCCGCCGCCGTCTCCCCCGACCTCGCCGCCGCCCCTGCCCGCCCTCTCCCCCGCCCTTGACCTAGCCGCCGCCGCCCTCTCCCCCGCCATCGACCTTGCCGCCGCCCCGTAAGCCTTTCCCTCTCCTCTCCCCTGCTCTCTCTCTCTCTGCTCTCTGCTCTCCCTGCTCTCCCTGCCCTCCTCTCCCCCGCCGCCGCCTCCTCTCCCCTGCCCTGCCCTCCTCTCCCCTGCCCTGCCCTCCTCTCCCTCTCCCTCTCTTCTCCCCTGCCCTCCTCTCCTCTCCCTCTCCCTCTCTTCTCCCCTGCCCCCCTCTCCTCTCCCTGTCCCTCTCTTCTCCCCTGCCCCCCTCTCCTCTCCCTGTCCCTCTCTTCTCCCCTTCATATGAACCCTAGCTAGGTGTGTTTAGGAATGTAGGATTTTTTTTAGCATTTATGATTTTTTTTAGGAAAGTAGCTAGGGCAATTTTTGTAGGAGAAGAGGAAAAAGGAAAAGAAGAAGAAAAAGAAGAAGAAGAAGAAGAAGAAGAAGAAGAAGAAGAAGAAGAAGAAGAAGAAGAAGAAGAAGAAGAAGAAGAAGAAGAAGAAGAGGAGGAGGAGGAGGAGGAGAAGAAGAAGAAGAAGAAGAAGAAGAAAGTGGAGAGGATGAGAAGGAGAAGAGGAAAAAGGAAAATAAGAAGAAAAAGAAGAGAAGAAGAAGAGAAGAAGAAGAAGAAGAAAGAGGAGAGGAAGGAAAAGAGGGGAGGAGAAGGAGAAGAGGAAAAAGGAAAAGAAGAAGAAAAAGAAGAAGAAGAAGAAGAGAAGAAGAAGAAGAAGAAAGAGGAGAGGAGGAGAAGGAGAAGAGGAAAAAGGAAATTAGCTAGGGCAAAAAAAATTGGAAATTAGCTAGGGCAATTTTTGTAGGTATATAAAATAGCTATAAATAAAAAACAGTAGCTCCCTTCCTAGAATTTTTAGCTATAAATAAAAAACAGTAGCAAATGTTTAGTGAGGTCATTTTGCAATATGAACCCTATGTGTACTTGCTTTATATTTTGCAAATGTTTAGTGAGGTCATTTTGCAATATGAACCCTTTATGTGTACTTGTTTTATATTTTGCAAATGTTTAGTGAGGTCATTTTGCAATATGAACCCTATGTCATTGATGTCATATGCTCCGAGTGGCCTATGTTTTGCCGGAATGTTGATTCATTTCCGTTTCGGCAAATTTCAGGCGCTCCATATGTCCACTTTTTAGCAAAGGTCATGCCGAAAATTTCCGTGATTTTCGGCATGAGTTGTGCTAGAAACTAGCTAGGACATATGGAGTGCCCGGGATTTGCCGGAAGGGGAATGAATCAACATTCCGACCAAATATAGGCCCCTTTTTTCTTTTCATTATTCATTTCATTCCGACCAAATAATTGAACGAGCATTCTTAAATAATCGTAGGAAACATGTCTGACCACGCGGAAGCCGGGGGTTCTGGTCGCCTCGAAGAAGACCCCGTCGAGGCAGCAAACAATTATTTCAGTTACCTGGACGAACACCAGTTGCGGGTGCAGGGTGATAGTGGCAACAACAACCCCGACACTGACACCAACACCGGCACCGACACTGGCACCACCGGCACCGACACCGCCCCCAAGACCGGTGAAGGACCGAAGCCGAAGAGGGCACGAAAACCAAACGAGCTCGGCATCGGAAAAATTGTGGTCACGGCGATGCACCCCAAGAAATTAGAGCCAATGGCGCCGGAGGAAGCGTGCACGTGCTACGGCAATCAACTAGGATGCATCCTCAGGGAAACCGCCAACATCAACGACGAAAAGTTGAAGAAGATACCACATATGGAGCACATGCTCCTAATGAAGTTGCACAATAGGTTCTTGTTCCCCGGGCGGACTGAAAGCGAACTTCCGTGGAAGGACGAATCCATGACAAAGATAAACAGCAAGGCGATGACGATGTTCACCAATGACTTGTCTGCCTGGAAAGTACGGGTGAAAAAAGCGATTGCGAAGAATGAACCGTGGTCCAAGATTCATGCTGACAATCCGACAATAACGGAAGAGGACTTCAAAAAATTCAAGGAGACTTGCGCTAAAGAAGAAGTGCAGAAAAATTTGGAGAAAATGAAGGCGCTCCAAGCCAGGAACATGCCTCCCCACCGCCTCGGAAGCCGTGGTTACGAGGGGAAGAGGCACGTATGGGCCAAGGAGGACGCCGAACGTGAAAGTCACGGAATCCCAGACCCCTTGGCGGAGTTCACCGACCCGCAGGAGCATGACTGGATCAGGGCCCGGTAAAAATGGGACCCCATCAATAAAGTCTTTTACACATACCCGAACACGAGAGAGTTCATGAGACTACTGGTAATTGTTATATTACCACCTTATATTAGCTTCCAATCAATTAGACAAC
Organism: Elymus sibiricus; assembly: GCA_039707655.1. Lineage (NCBI taxonomy): Eukaryota > Viridiplantae > Streptophyta > Magnoliopsida > Poales > Poaceae > Elymus > Elymus sibiricus. Next base: position 62,738,581 of record CM077663.1, read on the forward strand.
AAGTTTTGTCACATTTGTAAACCATCCACGTTCCTTTTGCAGAAAGAGCAGCACCAAAAGGCAGCCGAAAGCGACGAGTCTTCTCAGTCGTCGGCGAAGCCCAAGTGAGACACCCCTTTCAACCGGGCCCTGAACGTACTGAAAAAGGTGTCGGAGGACAAACCGCCGTCGTATGGACATGTGAGCGGCGTCGGAGATGGCGCCTCGTGGAATACGTGCTACCACGAAAAGCCGGAGGAAAGAAGGCAGAGACGGTTTCTTACTCAACAGACCATCGACCAGAAGGTCGCACTTGCGGTCAATAAGTCCAAAGCTGAGACCAAAGCAGAGTTGGAACAGATAGTCGATGCAAGGGTCAGTGCAGCGGTAGCTGGCGTCACGGCTGACTTCACATCTTCCATTTCCAGCTTGCTTCCGGCATTTTTCGAATGGACGAAGAAAAATGCAGATAAAGGGCCAGCGGACTTTCCCCTTCCCAGCTACGTCAGGAGCAATTCGGTGAACATCGCACCACCAGCACCTGCTCACGCCACCGCACATGCTCCTGTACTGGTCCCGCTCCTGTTCATAGCAGCCCGTCCTCCGTCTCTGGCCTGCTCGGCGGGGCTTCGTCTTTGGCTGAGCTCGACGCCCTCACGGTAATTACGCGTCATACCCTCTTGACCAGCATATCTATAGTCTTCTGTTTCAGTTGCCTTTCGGATGTTTGACGTTGCAGACATGTTTTCGCAGGCCGACGAAACCCCGTGCACCCTACTCTACGACATCAAAGGCCAGAAGGTGGACGTGGGAAAGGCAACGATCGTGAAGCCGAAGGAACGCATGTTACACAACCGATAGATACCCCATAGCGTCTTCAAAGTTTGCGTGGCCAGTGTCAAAGCGTGCTTCGAGGATTTGCCTCCTCCGGTACAAGTCGATGACGATGAGACCCCTAAACGGATTGGCGCATGCAAGAGCTGGTTCTTGCCTTGGCCGAAGACTCTTATTCGTGTCGAGGCGCCCGGTAGCACACCAACGACAACTCCTCAACAAGGTATGAACACCATCCCACCTACCCAATTACCTGCACCTGTCGTGGCGGGTGATAGCGGACGACGCGAGGGAGAGCCTCCATTAGTGCCAGATGACGTCGCCCCCGTCGAAGAAGCAAATGCTGATGATGTCATGGAGGAGGATGATGATGACCCTAACCAGTATATCAATACCGCCTATGACGATGCTCGGTACTCTGACTTAGGCTATGAGCGTGAAGATGATGATTTGATGTTGCCTGATTTGCCGGAGCCGGAACGTCCTAAGGCTGATTGCAAAAAGTCTCTCTTCATGCGATCCTCGCAGGAGACGCCTCCAGATGCCGCCTCTACCCATCAAGAACAACGCGAGGGCCGTCCACTGTTTAGCCCGACGACACTCGGGGTGGTGGTTAGGGAAGGTATGGTGGGCCCACTACCGCCACCCGCCAAGAAGCAAAGGAGGAGACCGGGGAGCAAAGGCTCTAAAGGCGCCAGAGCTGCTTCAAGCAGCCAGCCGCCTCTGAAGCCCCGGGAGGTAGACAGAATACATGTCGTTGGTGCGGAGCGTTTCCATGTCGCCGGCCACCCGATCCTACCCGAGAAAGCGCTAGAGGACATACTGAACAATGATCTAAGGAGACTTCATGATGATGTGCTGGCCAGAGAGAAAAGCCTTCTCATCTCGGAAAAACCAGGATACCCGCTTTACGTGGCTCAGGTTCCGGGTGGGAGGTTATACGTCGATAGATGGCCCGCGGATAAGTTCATCCTGCGATTTGACTACATCTACGACCTGTTCCACATGACCAAGCTGGATTTTCAGTTCATCCGCATGTATGCGATGTATCTCAACTACATCATCAGGCGCGAGAACATAAAATATATCTGCGTCGCGGACCCGTACTATATGCACGAGAGCTTCTTGGCAGTCTGCAAAGAGCACCGTGACTATGCGAGCAAGTACATCGGCGAGTTCATGGTTGCTAATAAGGACAAGGAAACGATTCTCCTGCCTTATCATCCCACGTAAGTCATCCACGGATATCGTTTCGTAAGTTTTAATCATTCCTTTGCAAGCATGGAGGCTAATTTGAGGTGTATTTATTTTGCGCAGCGCGGGGGGGGGGGGGGCGTCCTCATCTGTCTGTACCCACAATACTCCCATGCTCTGTACTTGGACTCGGCGAAGAACATCAAGAAGAGGGATTATACGCACATAAAGAGTGTTCTCGATAGTGCAATTTTAACCTTCAGCCTTAGTGGTGGATATATCCAGGTGAAAAAGTACAGGAATAGAGAGCCGGCTTTCGGCCATAAGACCGACTTCTACTGCATCCAGCAACCGAACGATAGTAAGGCTGATGGATTCTACCTCATGCATCACATGATCGAGTACAGAAGGGATAATCAACGCCTTCGCATGTCAGCTAATTCCAACGATGCCGAGATTGTCAACTGGGCCAGAAGCATAGGAAGGACACCGGATCATCGAATCCGAGCTGAGTTTTATCACGTACAGTGTGAACTTGCCCAAGTGATCATGAAGGAGGTCCTCGAAAAATCAGGGATGTTCTACCATGGGCCAATGAGTCGGGAGGATGTCCGAACACTGCTCAGCGCTCAGCGTCTGGACCTGAAGCCTTTCACGAAGCTCGGGTGCTTCCTCCCTGACTATGAAGATTGGAGCGCCAACATGGAAGAGTGATTGACGATGACAATGTGTATGTTCAATTAGTACTACTGTCTTTCTATGAACTAGCGTAGATCGCTCTAGTTAATTAGTTTGGGTATGAGGAACTTCCTTATTTATGTTTACTATAGGTTGCTTGTATTTTGCTAACTATGCCTCTTTGTGTTTCTCAAGTACATTATGTTGCATATTATCGTTGAATTCATCAACTTACGATGCAGGTACATAGATCGGAGATGGCGAAGGACTGCTACGCCGTATTCATTGGGAGGGTTCCAGGAGTGTACGACCACTGGCCAGACGCTCAGGCCCAGGTGGACAGGTACCCGGGCGCTAGCCACAGAGGGTTCGACAGCAGAGCCGAAGCGGAAAATAGTTACTTGAGGTGGACGCTCCGGCAAGAGAGGGAGCGAAACCGGTGCCTCAAGAAGTACTACTTAGTCGCGCTCTTGCTCATACTGATCGCTCTTCTCTTCTACATCATGGTTTAGATAGAGATGATGAAACTTGTGTGTGCCATGACTATGCAGTTGCATTTATTCGAGACATGACATGACTTGTGTATCGCTATTTTCGAGATGTGATGATATTTGTGTTGGATGATGATGGTGGTGGTATGACGAGTCTCATGTATGTTTATGATATGATGAGAATAATGTATGTTTATTATGATATGATGAAACTACCGTATAGAGCATGCACAAATACGTAGAGGGGAATTAAATCTTAGCAGTGCTGGTTTAGCAGTAGCGCTGGTAAGTTGTAGCAGTAGCGCTGGTTTAGCAGCAGCGCTTGTTGTAAACCAGCGCTACTGCTAACAGTACTTACCAGTAGCGCTGGTTTTTCAGCGCTACTGCTAAACACTTAGCTGTAGCGCCTTAGCAGTAGCGCTGCCACCAGCGCTACTACTAAGAGGAAAACAAGCGCTACTACTAGGTTTTCTCCTAGTAGTGGGAGAGAGCATTAGAGAGCGGATTAACTTGCGTCTTGCTAACACGAATACTAAAGATGAGGCTAGCAAAGTGACACGAAAAGTTTGCATCTAAATGCCATTCCCACTGCATTGCAACATCTGATTCACCTTCACGGATGACACAGCTCATGGTGCACGTGGCCAATGACAACAATAGGACGATAAACAATGTCTATACGGTTGGCAACATGTCGATGAATTGATGGGTGCGAGTAATTTTCAAAAATTTCTCACTGACAGCAAAGTAGGCTTTCGACAGTTGGCGTAGATTAAATGGCGAAATTCGTCATCCACGATATACTATTCGAGCTATTTTTGGTTTGAATGGATTCTTCTTGTCCATGCGCTCTCGATGACGCGAGGGTTCGGCCAACAAATCTCTTATGCGTAGGGGATGATGATGGCATCCGGTGGCAATGTATGGTGGCGGTTTAGGGCAGGGGTAAATGTGTGAAGTGAACCAATAAAGAGGCCTAACGTGGGCCAACAAAGCCTAGGGTGAACAGACGACAGTCATGTCCAACATGGCCACACGTACGAAATGGACCAAAGGACAAAAAAAATGAAGAAACAATCCTCCTATTATGGTATAGAAGAAAAGTAGCCCAAAAAATATAAAACATGCGGCTCAAACAGATATATGAAGCCCCACAAACAAAAAGAACCCAGTCACGAAAACGGGGAACACGCAACCACGATGACTATGTCTCACTTCACACGCGTGCTAGTTCCATCTCGCTGAAATGAATGCGTTCGTGCAGTAGCGCACATTTAAAAGGAAGGGAGAAGAAAAGTGGAGCGCCACCAGTATTCAATCCTGCGTCTCCTGAATGCGGGGCAACGCTGCTAGCCACACACACAACATCAGTTTCGTGAAAAATACTAAGGCACGACCTAATTGAGGGTACAAGAGTCGAGTTTCCATATGTTTTTCCAGGGTTTTTTTTTTGTGTTTTTTCCACCGGGTTTTCTTCGTTTTCACTTTTCTTTCCTTTTTTCGTTTTACAACCATTTAGTTTGTTTCTTTCTCATTTTTCATTTTTTTTTGGTTTTCTCCTCAGGTTTCATTAGTTTTTTGTACAAATTCTCGTATATATCTGATATAATTTTTAATACATGTTTAACATTTTTCAAATGATTGTCTAATATTTTTGAAATACCATATTAACACTTTTAAAATACATGGTCAACATTTTTCCTATGCACATTTAACATTTTTTCGAATGCTTGACTAAATTTTTTCGCTTAACAGATTTCGGATGCATGTTCAACATTTTTTCTATACACATTTAAGATTTTTTGAATAAAAGATTAATATTTTGTAATACACAATCAATATTTTTTGTATATATATTTATACAAGATTAGCATTTTTTAATACATGGTCAACATTTTCTCTATACATATTTCACATTTTATTAAATGCTTGATTAAGATTTTTTTATTACAAGATTAACATTCTTTAATAAATGCTCAATATTTATTCTCTACATATTTCACATTCGTTAGAGCAAGATTAATATTTCTTAATACATGGTCAACCTTTTTACTATACATATTTAATATTTTCAAAAGCTTGATTAAAAAATTTCAAATAATTTTTTAGCATGTTTTTCAAATTCTTCATTAACATTTTTCAAAATGCTTGATTAATATTTTTTAAATACATGATTAACTTTTTTCACGCACATTGTATATTTTTTGTATACATGGTAAACATTTTATGTACACATTCAACATCTTTCAAATGCATGATTAAGATTTTTCAAAAATTATATAAAAAATATATATGTTTAGAAATTTTGGAAGTGCAAACAAAATAGAAAAGGAAATGAGAAAAGAAAAGAAAAAAAGAAAAAAAACAAGGTTTTGACCTCCAACGCAACTGGGCCAGCCCATCTAGCGCTTACTTTACACGAGGCCTCCCCACACACAACCATGTCAGCTGCAAAAAACAAAACTAATCGCAAGAACCCTAACTTGTGATCCAATGGTAAAATACTTAGATGTGACTTGGCTAATTCTGGTCTAGACAAAAATTAGCAGATTCAAAAATATATTCAGAAAGATGAATTTATTCGGCATAACGTGGTACAACATGTTTAACTGGTATGCATCGGGCATCCCACCGAAATTCTGCAAGAACAACACTGGAAAACACATGTACTTATATGAACCGAAGAATATAACATCTAACTGAGGGTACAAGAGCCAGGTTTCCACTAGTTTTCCGGGTATTTTCTTTTTTGCCTTTTTTTCACTGGTTTTTATTCATTTTACTTCGGGTTTTGTTTTCTCTTTTTTTTTTAATTGTCGGGTTTCACTGGTTTTCTGTACAAACTTTGGTATATATCTAATAATTTTTTAATACATATTTAAGATTTTTGAAATGCTTGATTAATTTTTTTGAAATATCATATTAAGAATTTTTAAATACATGGTCAACATTTTTGCTATACACATTTAACATTTTTCCAAATGCTCGACTAACATTTTTTGTTTAACGTTTTCAAATATACACTCAACATTTTTTCTGTACACATTTCTCATTTTTCAAATAAAAGTTTACATTTTTTAATACACGGTCAATATTTTGTGTATACACATTTTACTTTTTCAAATACTAAATTAACAAAAGATTTCAGTTCATCGGAAAAATGTTAATCTAGATGAGAATTAGCAAATCCGAAAAAGATATCCTGAAAGATGAATTTATTCAGCATAATGCGGTAGCACATGTTTAACTGGAATGCATCCAGGATTCTAAAAAAAATCTGCAACAACGTGAATGCACAACCCATCTCCTATATATATAGTTGTATATGAACCGGAGAAATGTTGAGATTACAGTTTTTTCTTATTTACGTCCAAAATGAAGAAAAGGCATTCCTAGTTTCCTATTCTAGACTACTCCAGGGATTCTTCTCATCGATGCGGTTCCGGTGACGTGAGGGTTCAACCAACAAATCTCTTTTGCGTAGGGGATGGTGATGGCGTCCGATGGCCATGTAAGATGGTAGTTCAGGGCAGGGATCTGTGCATCAAATGAACCTAGGAAGAGGCACAACGTGGGCCAACAAAGCCCAGATTTAACGGACGATGGTCATACCCAGCTTGGCCACCAGTGGGGGAGCGTGAACCAAACTGAAGGAGGGGCCAAAAAGGGAAGGAGATTAACAGGGAGAAACCAGAAGATTAACATGGAGTTTAGCATTAGTGCGAGCTTATCTTTGCAATATTTTTCATGCAGGGGGGGGGGGGGGATAGGACCCTCCTTTGTCCCGTCGACGCTCCGCCAATGCTGGCCATGACGTACAAAACGGACTAAAGAACAAAAAAAGTGGAGAAACAATCCTCCTTTTAAGGTATAGAGAAAAGCAGCCCGAAAAACGTAAAACCATGCGGCTCAAACAGATAGATGAAGCCCAACAAACAAAAAGAACCCACTCACGAAAACGGGGCACACACAACCACTACGACTATATCTCACTTCACGCGAGTGCTAGTTTCGTCTCGATGAATCAAATGCGTTTGCGTTGTAGGTCCTCAGTCGGGCCGTCAACGGTAGTTTAAAAGGAAGGGAGAAGAAAAAGTGGAGCGCCACCAGGGTTTGATTCCAGGTCTCCTGGGTGAGGGGCAACGGTGCTAGCGACTGAGCCAACATATTTTTCGTTTCATGACAAAATCTAGGGCGCGGCCTAATTGAGGGCACAAGGGCATGTTTTCCATTGTTTTTTTGGATTCTGTTGTCTTTTTTTTCACCGATTTTTCTTTGTTTCTCTTTTTTTTTCTTTTCTCGGTTTTAGTTCGGTTTTGTTTGTTTCTTTCTCATTTTTATTGGTTTTCTTTGTTTTCTCTTGGGTTTCACTGGTTTTCTATACAATTTTTGGTAAATATCTAGTATATTTTTCATATATGTTTAACATTTTTCAAATGCTTGATTAACATTTTTATAATGCATGGCCAACATTTTTTCTAAACACATTTAAGATTTTTCCAAATGCTTGACTAACATTTTTCATTTAACAAATTTTAATACATGGTCAACATATTTTCTAGACACATTTAACAATTTTCAAATACGAGTTTAACATTTATCTAATACACGGTGAAAATGTTTGGTATACAAATTTAACTTTTTTCAAATACAACATTATTTCCTCTAATACGTGTTCAACATTTTTTCTATACACATTTAACATTTAACATTTGTTAAACGCAAGATAAATATTTTTAATACATGGTCAACATTTTTAGTATTCACATTTAAAATTTTCAAATGCTTGATTAACATTGTTCAAGTACTCGTTAAACATTTTTTCAAATGTTTTATTAAAAAAATATTCAAATGTTTTATTAACATTTTTTAAATACATGATAAACTTTTTTCAAACACATCATATATTTTTTATAAACATTTTTCTTATACATGATCAACATTTGTATATACACATTTAACATCTTTCAAAACATTAGGTAATGTATATTTTTTCTAATATATATGTTTAGAAATTTTGGAAGTCTAAATAAAAATCAAAAAACGAGGTTGTGACCTCCATCGCAGCCTTACGCGAGGCTTCCCCATACGCAACTATGTTAGCTGCAAAAAAAAAAAAAACTAATAGCACGGATCTTAGAACTTCTGATCTAACGGCAAAAGACTTAGATGTGACATGGCTAATAGAGATCCTGAAAGATGAATTTATCTTCTATATCTAAATAGCTAGCCCCCACTATGCTATTTCTCTCAACATGCAAGCATGACACCTCATCAAGCAACATGCATTAGAAAAGGTCCACCTCAACATTCAATGAGTGATAGAAAAAGGTCCATCTCAACATGCAAACATGCATGATATATTTAATATATTTTTTACACAAATACAATAATCAAACACAACAAACCATAAGTTTTTTCAGTTTTAGGTCTCACATTATTTCTCTGAATATTCTTATTTCCATAAAATCAATATCTCTAAAATATATTGCAAATATTCCCGCAACAACGTGGGCATCATCTAGTTCAGCATAATGCGGAGGAACATGTTTAACTGGAATTAATGCATCCGGCGTTCCACAGAAATTCTGCAACAACGTGAATGCACACCCCATCTCCTTATATATAGCCATATAGGTGTATATGAACAGAAGAAAATTTCGGGACTACAGTTTTCCTTATCTAGGCCCAAAACAAAACGATAAAGAAAAGAAGAGAAGGCATTCCTAATTTCCTATTCTATACTTCTGGGCTACATGCTGTAAGTTTAGACATGAAGGAAAAATTACTACTCTACTAAGAAGATGAAGATTCCTCTGAAGAAGAAGGCATCCACCCTGAAAAGCTTGCGCGTTCCCGAGAAGAATGTCCCGTCCTTCTCCTCCTCTCAGAGTGAAAATTGCTGCGAGCTCCGTGGCCTGATGGCAAGCAATCATGGGCACGTACGCCAGGTGCACGCACGCGCCACGGGTAGGCTAGCTCGCTTTCGGCCGGCCGGCCGGGCTCGCCTCTGGTTCAGCGAAATCCCGCCGGCACGCGTGCGCCGCCCCGGCCGGCCACCTTTTGAGGCTGCTGCTGCCGTTGCTGTCCTTGTCTGTCGATATGCACATGCACGACGTGTCAGAATCTCGAGGACTGGAGGCACCGGCAGCCCCGCGGCGGCACGACCAGCATCTCCTCGGCCTCGATCACCGCGCTGCCGCCGCGTGCCAGCGCCGAGGCGGCGCCCGTGGGCGGTGGCCTGCGCTGCCGGCAGCACGCCTTATCAGCGGCGGCCTGCAGGCTGCTGCCGTCGTCGTCGGCGCGGCGGTGCAGGCGGATGGAGAAGAGGGAGTTGACGGGGCGGTGGTCGGAGAAGCGGGACTCGCCGCGCTCGTACCACGCCTGCTCCATCCCCTCGCCGCGCCACAGGATGCGGTCGCACCTGCAACACCACCCAATAAATTAATCATCAGCGACATGGTCCAAGGAATTAGCAGACTATCAGTACTCTAGATTAATTAGCCATGGATCGATCATGGCGGGGAGTGGCCATTGGAGTATAATTAACTACGTGCAGTGCATGCATAAAGCTTGCATCTGCCACACTGCTAGCGCTAGGTAGGTAGATTCCCTATGCTCGTGGCCATGGAGACTAGCTTGGTGCGACCGACAAGGACTGGTCACCATGGAGTCTACGCTACTCTAGCTAGGCTCACTAATTAATCAACCCTGAGCTAATCGCAGATGTAGTGCGCAGTAAGTGCTCCGCCATGATCTTCTCTCATGTCATGTCACGCCATGCATGTGAGACCTCTGAATCTCTGATTGATTGGTTCCTAATCGAACTGAACTCACATGATCCTTGTGTCAGATGCAAATATCAGTGGTGTATACGATATGTTTAATTGGCAATTACCATGCGGGTGTGCGCTTCTTCTTCTCCCGCGACGGCCGGCCGGCGGCGGAGGAGGAGGTCAGGGCGGCCATGGCGTAGGTGTCGGACTCGGCCAGGTACTTGTACGTGGGCGGGAACCGGATCTCCCCTTCCTCCCACCCGCCGCCGAACACGCGCCCGGCCCTCTGCTCCGCGCGCAGCTGGTCCCTCTCCAGCAGCGCCCGCCACTCGTTCCGCTCCAGCAGCCCCCGCGTCTCGCCGTCGCCCCCGCCGCCACCGCCCGTCGACGACAGCCGGTAGTTCAGGTCGCCGAGCCAGATGACCTTGCTGCCGTTCCACAACGAACGACACAGTCAGAGGCAGAGTCCACCGAGTTCAAAATATCAGAGGAAGGTATATGGCTTCGGTGTCGTACGTACTCGTGCTCCAAGATGGTCTCCGGCGACGACGGCAGCCTGGAGAACCGGTGGGGCCGCGGGAACCTCGTCCGCTTGAGGATCTCGGCGACGTCGCTGTTCCGGCGCACCTCGTCGCCGTCCTTCTCGCCGGACGCCAGGTGCGTGCACACGAAGCACAGGCTCGTCGGCGCCGCGCCGCTCCCTTGCAGCGTCAGGCTGATCGAGATGGACCCCTGCCACACATTCACAAACATTTCAGCAACATTTCATTTACATAAAGTGCAACAGATTAAACGTGCTACTGTGGTAATTTTTTCTTTTATGATCCTACAAGCAGCAAGGAGTCTGCAACAGTTATTTGAGATAAATTTACCTTGTTTCCCATGTAGCCCATGATGCCCCTGCCAACACACGAGACCCTGAGGCCGGTGACATGTGGCATGACATCTGCCCGGACCCACACGCAGAGGAAGATGCCCACCATCTGCTTGCTGGCAGCCAGACGGTACCCGTGCCTCGCCCTCTCTTGCAACATCCTCGCAAACTCGCTCGTCTCCTCCTCGCTGCTCGATTCCGTGTTCGACGTGGAAGGCTCGCTGTCCTCCTCTTCCTCAGGATCTGATACTATATCGTTCGTCACCGGTATGTCCGAGAAGCTGACCTCGGCCTTCTGGATGTCCTCTGGGTTCCCATCTTCTTCGGTGGTGTGTTGGTAATTTTGACGAGCACCATGGCTTCTTTCCGAGGAGGAAGAGTTTAGGGCTTGGCCAATGAGGTCGAGCCACTTGGAAGCCGGCCCCTTGTCCTCGGCCCCGAGAACATTCCCGGCGTTCAGCGGCACAATTTCCTGGAAGCTGTGACACGACAAATTAACTTTGTTAAACTTCAGAATCACTCCTATGTACTCCATCATTGTGTCACCGTTTCACTCGACATCATGACTTTGTTTAAGGTGATCGAGGCGGTAAATTAAACTGTTGATTTCCCCTTCTCTTATTGGAGCTACATCAATTATGGTTTTTGTGGGAGTGATGGAATGGCTAATCTTGATTAGGTGCCGAAGTCCAACACTGAAACCCATGACAAATATGTATAGGTAAACTACTCAATCCTATGCAAGTAAGGTAAGGTACACGACGTCCTGTCATAATTCTGGCCGGCATATGGGTTTGCACCCTGCGCTGAAATCCATACAAAGTTCACTATTCCTATGGGTGAGTGAAGCACACAGATGAGTGTATTCAATGAACATTCCCATTTTCAGCTAACTTTCCAGGTAGTAATCCAGTGTGTACATATCACTATACTCGTTTGACAAACCATAATTTTATCAATACATCCTATGTTGCACATATCACTACACTTTCTACATATTTTTATCAATCATATTTTACGATAAAATTCATGCACAAAAGCAAAACTAGAGAAAAAACAAACAAACCAGAAAACAGTAGATCGACACAGCGTAGCATATATATGTACATACCCGAGGACATAGATGTGAGGAGGCAAGGAAGATGCGTGTTGGTCCAGGAGCCAGTCCGAGAGGTCGAGCCCTTGGTGCGGCGATCTCCCGCCCACGTTCCACGTCCCCACCAGCACCCTGTATTATACACATGCATAAATAAAGTTAATTAATGAACTTTGCTGTGGTGCACCCCTCCTAGAAAACTTTATAGATTTCGATGTGGATTAACAATGACGATTAGAAGTTACACTTTTTAATCAAAAAAGGTCATATAGTCGTTTGCATTCGAATCAATCTATTCAATACGTTTGGTCTGCATGCTAATATGGCGATAGTCTTTTTAAGTAATTTCAAGATTTGTGTAAATCTTAATGAATAGCCGCATGGTATAAACTACGCAAAAATGAATCCAAATGTTTTAACCAATCATCTACTAAGCGCAACTCCATCGCCTCAACTCAACCCCATCTGCCTGCCTAGCTGCTCTCTGACTTTCTGCAATATGCTAGTAGTATATATATATATATATATTTTTCTTGCCAATTATAGAAGGAAAAACGCTCCGATTCTCCGAAAAACAGCCTGTATTTTTTTGTCCGTTTGTTTCACTAGGTACATAGCTTGTTCCATTCGAGCATGATGCACGCAAAATAACAAGCGTTGACATATTAAGAAGGGGAAAAAGGAGAGACTTTTTTTTGGCGGAATAAAATGCAGAGACTTGGAGACGCATGCATGAGGATCGGGGTGTGTGTGTGTGAGTGAGTCACTCACCTGAGCTCCTTGGGAGGCTGCCACGACGAGCTCCGCCCATACCGCGGGTGGGGAGGCATCAGATTCTCGCGGCCCTCCTCCACCAACCACCCTCCTCCTGCACCTACGCGCACACAAACAAAAATTCAGACCAACAAGATATTCAGAGCATGTTCGTTCATTCGGCTCGGTGACAAAACTGTTCCATCTCGTGTGATGAAACAGTTGCTGCTATGTGTGTGTGTGTGTGTCTCATCTGATGGTTTTATCTGGGGACAGGGGTGTACAGAGCTGTTTGTTGCTGCTGTTCTTGTTGCAGGTAACAGCACCAGCAGTTGCTGCTGCAGTAAAAAGTTTGTTAAGTGGTGCGTACCTGACAGATCCCGGCGGCTGCCGTCTCTGTCCCTGTCGGAGCAGCTCTTGCGCCTCCCCTGCTCCTGCCCTCTGCCGATGCCAAACCTGTCACCTGATCGATCAAACCACATGCTTGCAGGATGAGTTCGTGTCGTGCTGGAGATTTCTCAGCTGGAAGAATGATAAGTTGGCATTTTTTCTGTTTCTTGATCGGTCATGGTGACTAGCTTACCGGTGCAGTCCGAATGGAAGGACGGCTCGGTGTTGCTCTTGAGGCTCAGCCATCTCCGCACCGCCGTCCTCGTCCTCTTCGGCCACGACGAAGACTGCGCAAACAAAGGTTAGCCTGAAATTTGAAAGGGAAGAGATGATCCTGATTCCGGACTGATTGGAACCAAACTAACCTTTGGGATTCTTGCATTGTCTGTCGTCATGATTTGATCTGTCGACCGTGCTTTTTTGCTGCTCTCTCTTTCTCAATCTACCAATAAAAAGATGATTTGTGAATATATGACGAGGGACTAGTAGTCCAGGTCGGAATCGAATGAAACAGCTCTGATTGTTGGGTCTTTCGGTGTAAAGATGAATCTCGCGAAAGTGTTAAATCTCAAACAGTAGTACTGATTACTGATCTATTAAATGTAGCCATGTAGGGGAGTGAGGGAGGGAGGTGCTAATAAACTAGTGCTGCTCCTTATCAGGAATAAACTACTACGTACTGCTAAACTAAACTAAACTAGTACAGATTAACAGTTGCTCTGCTGGGAGCTGGAAGAGTAGAGTAAATGAGACTCAAGCTGCAGAGCAGAGCAGACCGGGGAAGAGGAAAGAATAAAGCAAACCAACCAAGTGGAGGGACGGTGCCAATCTGGTTCTAACTAATTTAATTACATGGGTCGACCTATTCAGAGTCCCACATGAATCATCAAGCAAGCGAGCAAGCTAACGAAACACATGCATCTGCGACATGGATCATCATGCCACCGGTACGCATTGATCCCCGAAATCCAAACGGCAGAAGCAGAGACGCGAGAACCGAAAACCAAACCCGTCTTCTCCGCCTTCATCTCTGCTCCCCCACAGCGCACGCGATCCTAAACTCGTGAGAGCATCTCATGGCCGTGGCAGTGAAGAAATCACAGAAAATAATATGCGCCCTGTGGCGCGGGGAGGAAGAAAACCGCAAGTCGTTCGTGAAGGCAGAGCAATTGCTAGACAGGAATCGATGGAGGATCGAAGCGGGGGCTCGGGGGTGTTCGGGAGCGCTTACCTTGGCTTGATCGAGCAATCTGCCGCGGGAGGGGAGGGGAAGGAAGGGAATGGAGTTGACGTGCCGCTGGCGAGAGGGAGGGAGGAGAGGAGAGGTGGGCGGTTTGCCGGGATATATTATAACCGAGCGGCCGGGAGGGAGGAGGAGGAAGAAGGGTGGGAGGTGGGGGAAGAAGCATGGGAGTGGGGCTTGTGGTGGTGGTGCGCGCTGCCATGTGGGCCACCGGGTTGAAAATCGTTGGTCGTCTCCCCCTTCGTCACCCCTGCGTCTCTGCTTGTGGGACACACCCAAGCTGCCAGGCTCTGTAGCCTGTGTTGGTTGCGTTGCATTTTTCCAAAATCGACTCATATATTTTTGACATCTCAGGCCTTTCTTTGTGAAATAAACATTTCTTTTTAAAAAAAATCTAACACGACAATGATTTCCTTACACGGTTACACTAATGATTTCCAGAAGAAATAGGATCTCTGAAATATTCATTTTGTTTTTACCTACTTGACCGTATCTACTTTACATGGTCAATATCATCGTAGTCAAAAAAACTCTTCTTTTTTTTGGAAAAAATTGCCCTCATGCATCCACCAGCGGCGTGCCGTGGAGCATAGCTCGACGTCGTCTTGGCAGAGCAGATTCTTTTTTAACGTAGGAGGTTCGGGAAGTAGCGGCCAGAAATTTGTCAATGTAGACGAGGAGACGCCGAAGGCCATGATTTGCGAAGCAAATCGCCACCCTAAATAAGAAAACGTCGCTAAGGACTTGTAGAAACTTCGAAAACCATTATTTACAGTGATGCATTTACTTATGATAACTGGGGAAGGAAAGCCATGTTTGAAATGATCCTTTTGTTCGTACCTTCTTTTTTTTTGCAGGGAAAACTTTCGATCTACTCACTATCAATCATCAGTACAACGAACTTCTGAATAATAAAAATTACATCCATATCAGTAGATCAGTAGCCATCTAGCGATGACTACAAACACTGACGTGAGCCAAAGGCACGCAAGCGTCATCATCCCTTTCTCATCAGAGTCGGGCAAAACTTGTTGTAGTAGACAGTCAAAAAGTCGTTGTGCTAAGGCCCCATAGGACCAGCGCATAGAGCAACAACCGCCACCGATGAAGAGGAGCATAGATCAGAAAAACTCAACCAGAAGACACATTCACATAGACGAATGAGGACTAAATCCGAGTGGATCCACCAACCATAACCACCAATCGAATAATGTGAGATCCGCCTAAGACACACCTCCACACGCCCTCCACGATGCTAACACACCACCGGGACTGGGACTATGCGGAGAGAACCTTATTCCATCTTCAAGGAGCCGGCACCGTCTCGTCTTCTTAAACATGACACAAACCCTAACAAAATTCGAAGAAACATATACAACCACTGGAAGAAAGAAAAACGCTTAATGCATCTCCAACACCGTCCCACAAACCGCTCACATACATCCGGACCGCACAGTCCAGATGTGTTTTGCCATCCAACATAGTCTTGTATCAGTCCGCCGACCGGTATGGACGCAATTTCTCCCACAAATTGCCAACAAAGTGTGTGTGTGTGTGTGTGGGCGGGGGGGGGGGGGGGGGGTTGCGAAAGTCCGGACAACAGACACGTAGGCCTTTGAACACGCAGCCAACCAAAAAAAAACCTCCCGGTCCCATTTTCTTACAATTTGTTCCTTCTCTCCAATGCTTCCTTCTTCTCCCCAATGTCAAACATCTGCAGATAGCACCGACGTGCCCGCTCGCCTTTTACGATGGTGTCGTCCACCCAGGACACATTCGTAGCCAGGTACACTTTGCCCCTA
Organism: Elymus sibiricus; assembly: GCA_039707655.1. NCBI lineage: Eukaryota > Viridiplantae > Streptophyta > Magnoliopsida > Poales > Poaceae > Elymus > Elymus sibiricus. The sequence goes on from CM077663.1 coordinate 62,754,691, forward strand.
TCGACAACATCCATGGCCGACACCACGCCCAGTAAGCGTTTGGTCAAATGCTATTTAGCTTATTTTCGAACGACATGTCATTTTTTTAGACTACAAAGAATGGCATGGTACTCAACCATGGAGGATAAATTGTTTGTGCAATGCGTGGTTGGTTGTGTCCGTGGAGTTCGTAGGCCGGAGCAGAAGGGGAATCTTCTGGCAGCATGTGCATGATTTGTGGCACGCGCAAAAGCATGTTGCACCCTACGACAGGCACATTATCCAACAATGTAATGTGAAGTCGTTATCGTATCGATGATACGCCATCTAGATCACCGTCACCAAGTTTTGTGACGCGGTTGCTCGGCTAGAGGCAAGGTTGGTCACTGCGCGCAGCAATGGAGGAGATTGTAAGTTTTGCTTCTTATTCCTCAACTTGTTGATTGAATCATTCATTCACTCAATGTTGCTCTATATTGTGTAGCACGTACGCGCTGTCGTGATGTACCAAAGAATAGAGGGAAGGTCATTTATGTACAAACACTGTTGGATGAAGCTGAAGGGAGCAATATGTGTGGGACGACTGAGGGATCACTAGAAGAGTGTCTAGAGGGGCGAGGGGGGGGGTGAATAGACTACTAGCAGGAATTTAAAACCTAACATTTTCCCAAGTTAATTGGTTGGCATATTTTAACAATTATAGAAAGTCTAGCACACCCTACACATGCATGTCAACAAGTATGGCAGCGGAAAGTAAAGACATTGCACATGAAGTAAAGAGTTGAGATAGGGAGATCAAACGCATGAGGGACACGAAGATTTTTCCCGTGGTTCCGATAGGTGGTGCTATCGTACGTCCACGTTTATGGAATCTTCAACCCACGGAGGGTAAGGGTCGCGAGAGTCCACGGAGGGCTCCACCCATAAGGGTCCACGAAGTAGCAACCTTGACTATTCCATAACGGCTTCCGTCCATGAAGGACTAGCCTCACCATGGGTAGATCTTCATGAAGTAGGCGATCTCCTTGCCCGTACAAACTTCTTGGTTCAACTCCATAACACGAAGTAGGAGGCTCCCAAGCGACACCTAACCAATCTAGGAGGCACCACCCTCCAAAAGGTAATAGGCTCGGTAATGTCGATGAACTCCTTGCTCTTGTGCTTCAAGATGATAGACTCCTCAACACACAATCACTTTCTCACAAATTTGGCTTGGTAAAAGAGATTGATTTGGTGGAAAGCAACTTGGGGAGGCTAGAGATCAAGATTCATATGGATGGAGTGGAATGGCTTGATCTCAACACAAGGGTAGGTGGCTCTCTCTCAGAAAATTGGATAGGGCAAGTATGAAATAGTTCTGAGTGCTTCTCTTTCGAGTGGGTGGTGGTGAAGGGGTATATATAGGCATCCCCAAAAATCCAACCGTTACACCTAAAGTGACCAACTCGGTGACACCGATGTGTTAATCTCGGTGGTACCGAAGTGACCAAAAGGTGGCAACTTTTGAATCTCGATGAGACCGATATATAATTCTCGGTGGTACCGATTAGGTGACCAACGGTCAGATTGCGCAACTCGGTGACGCCGATCCAACAAACTCGGTGGTACCGATTTTATGAATCGAGGTAACAGAAAGTTGGCAACCCAAACTCGGTGGCACCGAAGTGGAATCGGTTGCACCGATGTGCTAGGGTTTGGCATGGGTCTGTCTGAGTTTGGGAATCGGTGGCACCGAGTGGAAAGTGTTGGTTGCACCGATTTTGGATATTTGACTTTGGACAGACTTTTGTGGAAGAGTTTGTGGGATTTTTTGGTGACTATCTCTTGTGTACGTGGAGCATCTTGTTCACCAACAGTACCTTACCCCCTTTTAATAGTATTGGCTTTCCTACGGACTCAAAGTGATTTCTCACAAAGTAAAATGTAGAGTCCTCTTGCTTGAAGCTTTGCCAATCCATTTCCTTGCATCTTGGGGTCTCTCCACAATCCTTTTGCCAACCCATCTTCCTCTATGGACTTTCACCTGAAATACACTAGGTAGAGATATTAGTCCAAGAGACAATGTATGTTGTCATGAATTATCAAAACCACCAAGGGAGCACATTGTGCTTTCAATCTCCCCCTTTTTGGTAATTGATGACAACATACAATCAAAGCTTCAAATAAAGATATGCATGGATATAATGAAGACTTTGAGAGACACATGACTTAGATTTGCTCCCCCTAAATGTGTGCAATCCCTTTAAAGGATAGTTGCTTTGGAATGCATGGACACACATATAGTAGAAGGGATATAATGAGTCATGTGTATCTTGGCTATATGCATCAAATATATAAAAATGAAGTGTATCCTTGTTCAAGACTTCACTCTTGCAAACAATATGTGCAAGAAGCAAGAGATCATCTTGATCAAGGATATGATGCATATACTTACCTTGTGTTCTTCAGCATTCTAGTAGTAGAAACACACTTGAGAAAACAATGTTAGGAAACACAAGAGTATTCTACTAATCAAAGGCAATAGAGCTCAATAGTACCAAGATATGGAGAACATATAGAAGATAGTATTCCTTAAGATTGATATGTCTCCAAGATCATTTAGAGCTTTCTCCCCTTAGATATGAAAATAGTAGATCATCCTCTCTCCTTGAATCTTAGCATGTAGATATTGGGATTGGATAGGGTGAGAAAAGTCTAACATGAGTGGTCAAATGAAATAACATCTTTTCTTCCAAACATAGTTTTCTCCAAACATATTTTTCTCCCCCTACTTTGGTATTCTCACCTTGTCTATATAAGTATAAGCTTTGATATCTCCTCTCCCCCTTGATTATATCTCCCCCTTTGCATAAGCATGTATCTCCCCCTTTAGCATTGAAGCTTTGGTATTTCTCCCCCTTTGGCATTAATTTCCAAAAAGGTCATACACAGGGTTAGATACATGGATCATTGATGAAGAAGGGATCCTTGAGAACAAGGGTCATTGAATGTAGGGTTCATACACTAGTACAAAACAGGACATCGGTCCACCCCTGAGAAGCCCATTAGTCCCGGTTCACTCACGAACCGGGACCCATGGGGGCATCGGTCCCGGTTCGTGAGGCCAGGGCGCCGGCCGGGCCTCGTGGGCCATTGGTCCCGGTTCGTCTGACCCCTTTTGTCCCGGTTCTAGACACGAACCGGGACCAATGCGCCTCACTCCTGGCCCACAACCATTGGTCCCGGTTTGTGGCTGGAACCGGGACTAAAGGTGACCCCTTTTGTCCCGGTTCCAGCCACGAACCGGGACCAATGCGCCTCGCTCCTGGCCCACAACCATTGGTCCCGGTTTGTGGCTGGAACCGGGACCAATGGTTGGCCTATATATAGCCCCCGCCCGCGAGCAGAGCAATGCATTGCTCTGTTTTTTTGCCCGGCCGTGGGAGAGCTTTTGTGGTGCTCTAGCTCACCTCCTATGCACATGAGGTGTTCGATGAAATGCCCGAGCCACACTTAAGCTTTCTCCTCTCGAAGCTCCTTGTCCAAGCTCCATTTTCCTCAAGATTTGTCTAGGTTTGGCGGTCCGTCCTGTCCCGTCCCCGTCCTCACCGCCGTCGATCGCCCGCGCCCATCTCGGCGCCGGCAACACCGTGGTTAGCCTCTTCTTCTTATCTTCTTTCTAAAAGAAAAAAGTTCTTACTTGTGTGTTTTAATTAGATGCTCTAGAGAGTTATATGTTGTTCAATAATAAGAACTATATAACGCACGCAGATGAACTGGCAATGGATGTACGGTGACCGACGCACCTCCGAGTATATTAAGGGCCTGCATAATTTTCTCGAAGCGGCTGAGGCAAACAAGCAGAATGGTTTTATGCATTGTCCATGTACTGTCTGTGAGAATATGAAGGCTTTCTCCAACTCTAAAACCCTTCACTTCCACCTGCTTGAGAAGGGTTTTATGCCACACTATAATGTTTGGACCAAGCACGGAGAAAGAGGGGTTATGATGGAAGACAACGAAGAAGAAGAGGATGATGGAAACTACCCGCCCCCTGAATACGGTGATGCTGCAATGGGGGAAGCTGAAGATCAAGAGGAACCAGACGATGTGCCCGATGATGATCTTCGCCGGGTCATTGTTGATGCACAGAGAGAATGCGAAAGTGAAAGGAAGAAGTTGAAGTTCGATCGCATGTTAGAGGATCACAAAAAAGGGTTGTACCCAAATTGCGAAGATGACAACAGAAAGCTCGGTACCACACTGGAATTGCAGCAATGGAAGGCAGACAATGGTGTATCTGACAAGGGATTTAGTTCGCTGCTGAAAATAATGAAGAAGAAGCTTCCAAAGGATAACGAATTGCCCGGCAGTACGTACGAAGCAAAGAAGGTTCTATGCCCTCTAGGATTGGAGGTGCAGAAGATACATGCATGCCCTAATGACTGCATCCTCTACCGCGGTGAGTACGAGGATTTGAACGCATGCCCGGTATGCGGTGCATTGCGGTATAAGATTAGACGAGATGACCCTGGTGATGTTGAGGGCGAGCGCCCCAGGAAGAGGGTTCCTACCAAGGTGATGTGGTATGCTCCTATAATACCATGGCTGAAACGTCTGTTCAGAAACAAAGAGCATGCCAAGTTGATGCGATGGCACAAAGAAGACCGTAAGAAAGACGGGAAGTTGAGAGCACCCGCTGACGGGTCGCAGTGGAGAAAAATCGAGAGAAGGTGGGGGGACTTTGCAGGTGACGCAAGGAACGTATGGTTTGGTTTAAGTGCAGATGGCATTAATCCTTTTGGGGAGCAGAGCAGCAATCATAGCACCTGGCCCGTGACTCTATGTATCTATAACCTTCCTCCTTGGTTGTGCATGAAGCGGAAGTTCATTATGATGCCAGTGCTCATCCAAGGCCCTAAGCAACCCGGCAATGACATTGATGTGTACCTAAGGCCATTAGTTGAAGAACTTTTACAGCTGTGGAATGGAGAAGGTGTACGTGTGTGGGATGAGCACAAACAGGAGGAATTTGACCTACATGCGTTGCTGTTTGTAACCATCAACGATTGGCCTGCTCTCAGTAACCTTTCAGGACAGACAAACAAGGGATACCACGCATGCACACACTGTTTAGATGACACCGACAGTATATATTTGGACAAATGCAGGAAGAATGTGTACCTGGGGCATCGTCGATTTCTTCCGACCAACCATCAATGTCGAAAGAAAGGAAAGCATTTCAAAGGTGAGGCAGATCACCGGAAGAAGCCCGCCCTCCGTACTGGTGATCACATACTTGATATGGTCAATGATTTACAAGTAATCTTTGGAAAGGGTCCTGGCGGACTATCTGTTCCGACTGACGATGCGGGACGCGCACCCATGTGGAAGAAGTATGAAGGTCCTGCCAGCTACGCTCTTACCAAAGAAGAGAAGGAAATCTTCTTTGAATGCCTGCTCAGTATGAAGGTCCCGTCTAGCTTCTCGTCGAATATAAAGGGAATAATAAATATGGCAGAGAAAAAGTTCCAGAACCTAAAGTCTCATGACTGCCACGTGATTATGACGCAACTGCTTCCGGTTGCATTGAGGGGGCTTCTACCGGAAAACGTTCGATTAGCCATTGTGAAGCTATGTGCATTCCTCAATGCAATCTCTCAGAAGGTGATCGATCCAGAAATCCTGTCAAGGTTAAGGAGTGATTTGGTGCAATGTCTTGTTAGTTTCGAGCTGGTGTTCCCACCATCTTTCTTCAATATCATGACGCACGTCCTAGTTCATCTAGTCGACAAGATTGTCGTTCTGGGCCCTGTATTTCTACACAATATGTTCCCCTTTGAGAGGTTCATGGGAGTCTTAAAGAAATATGTTCGTAACCGCGCTAGGCCAGAAGCAAGCATCTCCATGGGCCATCAAACAGAGGATGTCATTGGGTTTTGTGTTGACTTCATTCCTGACCTTAAGAAGATTGGTCTCCCTCAATCGCGGTATGAGGGGAGACTGACTGGAAAAGGCACGCTAGGAGCGGACTCAATAATATGTAGGGACGGGCATTCTTGGTCTCAAGCACACTACACAGTTCTACAGAATTCTACCTTGGTGACCCCATATGTCGATGAACACAAGAATATTCTGCGCTCCAAACACCCGGAGCAGTGTGACAACTGGATTACATATGAACACATCAGGACTTTTGGCAGTTGGTTGCAAACACGTCTCATGGGTGACAACACTGTTTCTGATGAGCTGTACTCGTTGGCCAGGGGACCATCTTCGACTGTATTGACTTACAAAGGGTACGAGATAAATGAGAATACATTTTACACGATCGCCCAAGATCAAAAGAGCACCAACCAAAACAGCGGTGTCCGCTTTGATGCAGCAACCAAGAGGGGAAAGGACACATATTATGGTTACATAGTGGACATATGGGAACTTGACTATGGACATGATTTCAAGGTCCCTTTGTTTCAGTGCAAATGGGTCAATCTGTCAGGAGGCGGGGTACAGGTAGACCCACAGTACGGAATGACAACAGTGGATCTCAACAATCTTGGGTACACAGACGAACCATTCGTCCTAGCCAATGATGTGGCGCATGTTTTCTATGTGAAGGACATGTCTACCAAACCGAGAAAAAGAAAAGATAATGAAGCGAATACATCATACGATGAGCCAAAGCGCCACATAGTTCTTTCAGGAAAAAGAGACATCGTGGGATTGGAGAGCAAGACAGACATGTCTGAAGATTATGAAAAGTTTCATGAAATTCCTCCCTTCAAAGTCAAGGCTGACCCAAGCACCCTGTTAAACGATGAAGATTATCCATGGTTACGGCGCAATAAGCAAAGGACACAAGCGAAGAAAAAGTGAAGACTTTCTCTCCACAACTATATCATTGCACTTACATGTGAAGAAATTAAATGAAATCCCTTTGTAACAGATGAGTTTTCGTCCGAAACCCTGATACTTCGAAAGAGATTGTCCATTTTGTACACGAAGTGCATCCAGTTTTTGCCGTAACCCTCTCAACTTTTTAGCACATGCTATGTGGGTGAAATGATGATACCATGCCAACTTTCAACCTTTTCAGAGTTCATTTGAAGTGCTTTTCAATTTCAGGGTCATTTAGCTCAAAGAATGAACTAATAGCAAAAAGAATGAACTAGAAAACCTTTATGAAACTCTAATAGCGAAAATAATGAACTAAAAATAATCAATTAAAAAATTCTGTTATGATCAACTAAAATAAAACTATAATATTCTTCAATACCAAAAAGAATCAACTAAAAAGCTTTTATAAAACTCTAATAGCAAAAGGAATCAACTAAAAATATTTTATAAACCTCTAGTATTTATGAAACTAAAAATATATAAAATTTATGCAACTAAAGTTATCCAAGTATTTTTTGTTCAAAACATTAATAGCAAAAAGAATCACTCAAAAACTCTAAGTATTTAGTTGTAAGTAGAAACAAAAGAAAATAAATAAAGCAAAAAAAAACAAAAAAATAAATAAAGCAAAAAAAAATAAAGCAAAAAAAAATAAAGCAAAAAAAAAACAAAAGAAAAAAATAAAGCAAAAAAAACAAAAGAAAATAAATAAAGCAAAAAAAAATAAAAGAAAATAAATAAAGCAAAAAAAAATGCCGGCTACTGGGCCACCACGGCCTGCATACGACTAGAAACCCGCTAGTTGGGCCAGGATGCAGGCCCGCAGAAGGCCCAGTAGGCCCACGGCAGAGAGCGTTCGTTTAGGCCCGTAGGCCTGCTTTAGAGAGGAGCTCGAAACGGTGGCCGCAGCCGCGCTTATAAACCAGTGCGGGCGCTAGTCAACTAGCGAGGTGGGACTAAACTTCCACGCCCCGACGCCTAGAGCCCTTTGGTCCCGGTTCGTGGCACCAACCGGGACCAATGCCCACCTTTGGTCCTGGTTGGTGGCACCAACCGGGACCAAAGGTCTCCCTATATAAGCGGGAGTTGGGAAAATTTGCCAAAGACATCTGCAGTTTCCCCCGACGACGCCGAGCACATCGACGCCGCCAGGCTGCCCGAGCTCGCCGTCGACGCCCTCGCCGCCCTCTGCCCCGTCGACGCCGTCAGGCTGCTCCTCGTCGCCATCGCCGCCGATCCCCCGCTGCCCCGACGCCCTCGACGCCCTCTGCCCCGACGCCGGCGCCGCTCCCCGCGCCCCTGCTGCCCCGACGCCGCCCGCCGTGCCCCCTGCCCCTGCCCCGACGCCGCCCCCAGTGAGCCCCCCTTCCCCCGCGCCGCCGCCACTGCTCTGCTTGCCGCGCCGTGCCCCTGCTCTGCTTGCCTCGCCGCCGCCGCCACCGCCGCCCCGGCCGGATCTGCCTTTTTTTTTGTATGTATATGCAGTATGTATGTATGTATGGATGCTGTATGTATGTATGTATATGCAGTATGTATGTATGGATGGATGATCCATAGAAAGTTTTATATATGCATTGATACAATTTTATTTTTGTTCATAGATTTTTTTTGTTCATAGATGTATGTTTTTTTTTGTTTATAGAAAGTTTTTATATATGAGCAATGATGATCCATAGAAAGTTTTTATATATGCATTGATATATGAGCAATGATGATCCATAGAAAGTTTTTATATATGTATTGATACAATTTTATTTTTGTTCATAGAATTTTTTTTGTTCATAGATGTATGCTTTTTTTTGTTTATAGAAAGTTTTTGTCATGAGGGGGGACGTCGGACATGCATGAGAGAGAGGCGGTCCGCTCGTCGGACATGTCATGTGGATTTTTTTTGTTCATATAGAAAACTCCGGTAACTTCGACATGAGGAGGGGAGACGTCGATCAACCCCCTCCCGCCCCTACCCGTAAAAGTTAAAATGTTCATATATTCAAAATGAGTTAAAATGAGTTAAAAGTTACTTACTCCCGGTCCGCTCGCCCGACCAACTCTCGAGGCCACCTGTACCCCCTCCCCGATAACTTCGACATGAGGGGGGACGTCGGACATGAGGGGTGAGCGTCGTTGTCGTCTACCCCCTCCGGTAACATAGATAACTCCGGTAACATAGATTTATCAAGAATGCCCCCATTATGGATGTGCACAAGTTGATCCAATTTTTTTCTGATCTCATGTATATATATATTCTTCTATATTTGCAGAAACTATGGATCAAAGAGACTTGGAACAAGAACAGTTGTTGGGGGAGATAATCCTCGCCGGAGGTGATGCTGTCTTGTCGTTTCTCAACGACACCGATGGAACAATGGAGGAGGAAGGACATGATCATGATGGCTCCGGTGACATGATCATGATGGCTCCGGAGGTGCTGACTAGCTAATTGATGCATTAATTGTTTTGGTATGTACATATATTAACTCTTCTTTCTTCTTTTATAGCCCTCCGGATCGAGCCAAACTTCGGTAACGAGACGAGGCCCGAAGAAGAGGTTGCGCAAGGATGAAAGGTTCACGATCACAGCACTCGCGGACGATGGCCTACCGATTGAACCCAAGCGGACCAAGGACGCATTTTATGCTCAGTGCGGAGCTATTGTTAGGGACAACATCCCGATCAACATCAAGCAATGGAATAAGCCTAAGGACGACGCCGCTGAAGGTGATTATGTCACCGATAGACAGAAAGATGATCTTTGGACCTTGCTGAAGGCAAATTTCACCCTACCGCCAGAGGAGGATCCGAATAAGCCCGTTATAGAGGCACTGGTCAAGGCGTGTGCTCTTAAGAAGATGGCAGATCTATTCAGGAGGTGGAAGAAGGAGTTGAAATCAAAGTTTGTCGACAAAGGTGAGACTCCAGAATTCATCGTCCGATTTGAGAAGATAAGAGATCACTGGCCCGCATTTGTGGCCTACAAGACATCAGACAAGAGTAAGAAAATGTCAGAGACAAACAAGAACAACGCTGCAAAGAAGCAGTATCACCATCACACGGGGTCAGGTGGCTACCTCAAAGCCCGGCCGTTGTGGGACAAAGCTGAGAATGACCTGATTGCTAAAGGGGTCGAACCAGAGACATTGAACTGGCCAGACCGTTCAAGGACTTGGTTCTTCGGGGTTGGAGGAACTTTGGACCCTGAAACAGGGAAGTGCCGTTGGACAGACGAGCAACTTGCAATACCCGTCATGAAGCTTCAGAAGTATATCACCGCAGCGCAGGAAGGGACGTTCATTCCCGACAGAGAGAAGGACGAGCTGACTGAGGCCCTAGGGAATGCTGAGCACCCTGGACGAACACGAGGCACACCAGGCTCCGTTCCGTGGAAGTTTGGGTTTCCCGACGCAGGCGGTTACAGAAGCCGGGAGAGAAAGAGGAAAGCAGAGCTGAGCGACATGCAGAAGATGAGTGCAAGACTACAAAAGCTAGAGGAAGCTGAGAGCCAGCGAGCTGCCGGCCAACTATCTCAGCGGCACGAAGCTACCCCAGAAGCTACCCTGCCATCTCAGCGGAGAAGCAGCGTGGCTTCCACGGAGCCCGTTCAGACTGACTTCACGGAGCCTATCTAGCCCGTGGATACTATCACGGAGGCTCAAAATTGCGAGCTTATGACGAAATGCCATAACCTCACTTTCAAGGCGGCTCTCGGCTCTGTTGCACCTCCTCAACCCAACGGAACTTTTCACTGCCTTCCGATTCCACATGGCTATGCTGTTGTGATGGTGGATGAAGTAATGGAGGGATTTGAGGAGCTCGAGCTTTACCACTCTACAGGTGAAGGGGAGAATCAGCTGGTTCGTGCTCTGAGGAGTACATGTCTATGGCAGAAGGAGTACATCAAGCTTCCAAACTGGACGCCTCCGCCTCCTCCTCCTCCTCCGGCGAGTCAGGGCACTCCGCCTCCTCCTCCTCCTCCTCCTCCGGCGAGTGATCAGGGCACTCCGCCTCCTTCTCCGGCTCCTCCGACGTGTGAGGGCACTCCGCCTCCTCCTTCGCCTACTCCGGCGCGTCGGAGCACTCCGCCTCCTTCTCCGCCTCGTCAGTAACGACGGAAGAGAGACGCCGCCGCTCCGGCGGCTAGCAGTACAAGCAGAGGCGGGAGGCAATTCAGATACGGTCCATCTCTCAAGCCTCTGGAAAAGTTACCATATGAGAGGACCGAGCAGGAAAACGAGGACATATGTCGTGCCCAAGTGAGGGACCATTTTGCAAAGAAAACTCCACCTCCGAAGGAGAAGCTAGATCCGGTGAAAGTGAAGCGCACTATCGATGCCCTGAAGCGACCACCACCGCCTCCGCCGGATTCCAACTATGTCCGCATTCTTAAAAAGACATATGAAGAAGCGCGGCGGTCGGGAAGTACTTCCAGTGATGCAAGGTTAGCAGAACGAAGAAGTGGGAAAACAATTCCCCAGCTCGGCGAACAGGAGAAGAAATCGTGCCCCCCGCTCAAGGTGTCTAGCGATATCGTCGCTAATCATCCGGGGATGGTGCTTGGTACCAATCCTGGTGATTACTTGGGGGATGATGTAATTTTTCGAATGGCTGAGGTAACAAAAGAAGAATATAAATACGTGCACGGGAAGCCTCTCGTCAAACCTGATCATCCTCCTCTAACAACGATGATGTACAAATTGCATGAGTGGTACATGAAAACCTGCAGGGAGTCTGGGAGAGACACTATGTATATGGCAGTGAAACCAGAGCACGAATTCATTGGACTTCCCATGATGCCTATTGAATTTGTGGAGTTATTTCAGTTATACAATCAACTGGCCCTCGACAAACAACTCATGACTTCCTACTGTCCGTAAGTATTACTTCTATAGTTAAGTCTCTAGCTCAGCTCGTTCATTGCATGTATATATAATTATCCTCACTATATTATGCAGATTGAAGATCTTCGAATGCAAAAAATTAGGAATCTTCGACGTTGGGTTCATTAGCCCAGATGCCGTAAATGAATGGACGGTACAAAACTCAATCAAAGAGACCAAGGAGAACTTGCTACAGTCGTTCCTTATACATCAAAACAAAAGGGAAATACTCTTTCCTTACAACTTCAAGTGAGTATTGCTGTCTTCTCTGTATACTCAGTTTCGCTTACTCGAGGTTAAGTAGTGTAATTGATGAGTTATATATGCGTGCGCAGTTTCCACTTTATTCTGCTATCCATTAAGCTTGACGGGGCATTAGTAACTGTCTTAGACTCGGGACGTAAAGATCCCGAGAATTATGCGGACATGACTGCAATGCTCAAGAAGTAAGTTCAGTCAATACCGGGACCATATCGGCATGCAACTTTCGTTAATTTCCTGATATCAAGTAATCATTTTCTTTGCCTGGCAGGGTTTGGAAGAAGTTCACCCGAAAGGTTCCCGGTCTAAACAAAGAGTTGCGATTTACGCACCCCAAAGTAAGTAGTACTAGCTAGTTCCGCGCATCTCTAATTGATTCAAATTTTCATTAATATATCATTACCATGCTTGCTTATCAGTTTGATTGAACTCTATTCTCGTAAAGTGCTTGTACCAGAAAGAAGGGACTGTTTTATGTGCATACTACGTATGCGAGTTCATTCGCCACTCGACCTCTGAGCGGGGCTTCTCTGACAAACAATTTGAAGTACGTAAATAATATTCACAATTTTATTTTATATATTACCATCAATTGTGTTGAGTTTTATTCATATATATGCATGTATTGACCCCCTTCTTTAAATTAGATCTGGCAGATGCGGGATGAACTCCTACCACATGATCGCATACGAGCAATTCAAGAGGAATTGGCGGGATTCTTTCTTGACCACGTCATACCTAATGACGGGGAATACCATGCGGATTTGTGATTGGATCTTAGGTAGATGATGTTAGGGATTGTAAAAGATGTTATATTGTATATATGTAGTACCGTCGGATAGATATACGAAAACTTGTTGTTCGACCAAGCACGGAGAAAGAGATGTCACTTCTCTCTATATATGTTCAGCATGACGATCTTGTGTAATTAATGGTTTCCTTCATTTTCTTATTAGCTAGCATCGAGTTATCTCTATATGTATAGTAGCTACCGTCGACCGAGCACGGAGAAAGAGAGGACACTTCTCCCTATTAGCTAGCTAACACAATATGAAACCCCTAAATTAACCCTCCAAAACCCCCCAACCCCCCCCCCCCTTCAAAAAAAAAACAAAAACCCCAGCTGCTGCCAGATGCTCACGCGTGGATGACCTTTGGTCCCGGTTGGTGTGACCAACCGGGACTAAAGGTCCTCCTGCCTGGGCTCCCCGCAGCGGCCACGTGGATGCCTTTTGGTCCCGGTTGGTGTTACCAACCGGGACGAAAGGTCCTCCTGCCTGGGCTTCCCGCAGCGGCCACGTGGAGCCCCTTTGGTCCCGGTTCGTAAGCGAACCGGGAGTAAAGGTTTTGGGCTTTAGTCCCGACCCTTTAGTCCCGGTTCCAGAACCGGGACTAAAGGCCCTCTGGAACCGGGACTAAAGGCCCTTTTTCTACTAGTGATAGAAATCAATTTCTCTCCCTTTGGATGATCTGAGAGCTTGTAAGACTTCTCCTCCTTTGAGTTAGGGATCCTTGAATAAAATTTCTCCCCCAATATATTTTTTTGGAAAGGGATTATCGAATAAATGAAAATATCACAATAGGATCACTAAGGAAACAAAGATTTGCTAATATGAACACAAATCAGAGAAGAAATCAATCGGTGGCTCCGAGACAGACAAGTCGGTGGTACCGAGATGTTGTTTTGCAGCTCATATGTTAATTCGGTAGAACCGAGTTATTTGTATCGGCGGCTCCGAGGCTAAAACAGAAACTTGGCAATGTTTGAGAAACTTGCAAATAAATTTAGAGAACTTGTAACAAAGTGTCAAAAGAAACTTTCAAAGGAAATGCAAAAGTTTTTACAAAAAGATATCAACTAGAGAAGATTTGAGTGGTTCCAAGAAATCTTGCAAATAGAGAATGAACCAATCAAGATATCTAACTAGATGATGGGCGGTGACTAGGTCACCTATATTAGAGTATATTGACTTAGGAGCCAAGCAAGAATGCTTGATCATAGATCATACTCATCATTAAGCTCAAAATGGGGTTACCATTTTTCGATTAAGTATTTTAATGTTTTCATATCACTTGAGTTGCTTTATCTCATGACTTGGAGTAAAGCCTTTTCAAGGATATGAGTACATACCTTTGAGTGATGTGGATGACGTAGCTTGTAGGTGAACTTGTTGAGGATGCTCGAGGTTGATGAAGTTCATCTTGAGTTGGGAGCAATCCTTCTCGTTTTAGTACAGTTGTCACCTACATAGGTTAGTCAAGCAAGGAAGAACATGATATGACACGATACCAATTGTGAAGTACAAATTTGTGTCAAGGATATGTTTTTGTTGTCTTCTTCCTTCCATCATCGAGAGAGCTTGTGGATACTTGGTCATGACAAGATTGCTTATGATTTGAGTTGATGGCAATCTTGTGGAATGAAAATCTTCCAAGTACCTACAAAAGGTTAGATGCAATACAAGGGAGCATAGAATTCCATGGTATAAGATAACATGTCAAGTGAATCATGGAAGTATCATGTAAGCTCATGCCCTTGCATGCATCCGAGTGAGTCTAGCTCAAGTTTGAAGCATCAATGATGTTCAACTCACTCCTCAAATAACAAAACGCTTTCTCATCAAGTGGCTTAGTAAAGATATCGGCCAATTGCTTGTTGGTACGAACATGCTTAAGATTGATATCTCCTTTGGCAACATGATCACGAATGAAATGATGTCGAACTTGAATATGCTTAGTTCGAGAATGTTGCACGGGATTATGACCAATCTTAATGGCACTTTCATTGTCAAAAAGTAATGGAAGATTTTTCACATGGATTCCATAATCCTTAAGCGTTTGTGTCAACCATAGTAATTGTGCGCAACATGATCCGGCAGCAATATACTTAGCTTCGGCAGTAGATAGAGATACTGAGTTTTGTTTCTTGGAGGACCAAGACACAAGGGATCTACCAAGAAATTGACATGTACCCGAGGTGGATTTTCTATCAACCTTGTCACCGGCGTAGTCCGAATTGGAGTAGCCAACAAGGTTAAAAGAAGATCTCTTGGGATACCAAATGTCAAAGTTTGGTGTTTGTATCAAGTATCTCACAATACGTTTCACGGCCAAAAGATGACACTCTTTAGGTGCAGCTTGATATCTAGCACACATGCAAACACTAAGCATAATATCGGGACGGGGGGCACATAGATATAGCAATGAACCAATCATAGATCGATAAACTTTTTGATCAACCGGTTCGTCCTCCTTGGTAAGATCAACATGTCCACTAGTAGGCATAGGAGTTTTCATACCTTTACACTCTTGCATGTTGAACTTCTTGATCAAGTCCTTGGTATACTTGTTTGAGAGATGAAAGTTCCTTCTCTCGTTTGCTTGATTTGCAAACCAAGAAAGAATTTCAGCTCACACATCATGGACATCTCATACTTCTCGGACATCAACCTTCCAAATCTTTCACTAAATTATGAGTTAGTAGATCCAAAGATAATATCATCCACATAGATTTGGCACACAAATAATTCACCATTAACTCTCTTAGTGAATAAGGTTGCATCAATTTTACCAATTTCAAAACCCTTTTCAATGAGAAACTTCGTTAAGCATTTATACCAAGCACGTGGGGCTTGCTTAAGACCATAAAGAGATTTACGAAGCTTGTAAACATGATTAGGTTTCTTAGGATTCACAAAACCAGGGGGTTGTTTGACATAGACCTCTTCTTCAATCTCACCATTTAAAAAGACACTTTTAATGTCCATTTGATAAAGCGTGATATCATGGTGATTAGCATAAGCAAGAAGAATGCGAATAGCTTCAAGTCTAGCGACGGGGGCATAGGTCTCACCGTAGTCCATACCTTCGACTTGCGTATATCCTTGGGCTACGAGACGTGCCTTGTTGCGTACGACTTGACCGTCTTCATCTTGCTTGTTCCAAAACACCCATTTGGTTCCGATGATGTTGTGCTCTTCCTTGGGCTTCTCCACGAGTGTCCATACTTCGTTCCTCTCGAAGTTGTGAAGCTCTTCATGCATGGCGTTCACCCAATCCGGGTCTTCAAGAGCTTGTTCTACCTTCAAGGGTTCAATGCTAGAGATGAAAGAATAATGCTCACAAAAATTAGCTAAGCAATTTTTAGAGCGAGTGATTCTCCCGGTTTGTATGTCACCAAAGATTTGGTTTAGAGAATGGTTCTTGGTCACTCTTGCTCGAACTCGGGGTAACTTCGGCTTGTTGGATGGTGGAGCTTCTTCATCATCATCATCTCCTTCATCTTCGTTGTTATTGAAGGTGTCGTTTCCTTGAGGAGGTGGTGAAGGAGGTTGTGGTGGATCTTCATGATGTACTTCCTCCTCTTCATCTTGGCGTGTACCGCTTGTAGATGCCTCCATGTCGTGTTGAGGTTCGTCTTGACGTGAAGTAGGGGCTTCCACTTGAGTTGACGAAGTACTTTCCTTCACCTCCATGGGACGAATCTTGCCGATGGACAAGTCTTGGATAGCCTCCGAAGGATCCTTATCTCCTACATCATTTGGCAATTGTTCGACTTGCGAACCATTAGATTCATCAAACTTCACATCTACCGTCTCTTCAACTTTTCGAGTGAAGTTGTTGTAGACACGGTAAGTGTGAGAGTTCGATCCATAACCGAGTAGGAAACCTTCATGGGATTTAGGAGCAAATTTAGTACGACGATGCTTATCAAGAATGTAGCACTTTGAGCCGAATACCCGAAAGTATCCAACTTGGGGTTTGTTACCGGTGAGTAGCTCGTATGCCGTTTTACCGAGAAGCTTGTGCAAGTAGAGTCGGTTTGTGGCATGACATGCTGTTTCCACGGCTTCTGCCCAAAAGTGTCTTGGCGTCTTGTATTCGTCAAACATCGTTCTTGCCATCTCAATAAGAGTTCGGTTCTTCCTCTCAACAACTCCATTTTGTTGAGGCGTGTACGTAGCCGAGAACTCATGTGAAACACCTTCTTCGTCAAGAAAGGTATCCACATGGGTGTTCTTGAACTCTGATCCGTTATCGCTCCGAACCTTCTTGATCTTCACTTCAAACTGATTTTGCGCTTTGCGAACAAAGTTCTTGAAGATCTTTTGTACCTGCGACTTATCATCAAAAAGAATACCCACGTAAATCTGGAAAAATCATCAACTATAACTAGACCATAGGAATTTCCACTGAGGCTCTTGTAAGCATTGGAACCAAAAACATCCATGCGAAGTAACTCGAGTGGTCTCCTAGTAGTCATGATATTTTTTACTTGATGACTTCCACCTACTTGCTTTCCAGCTTGACAAACACTACAAAGTCTATCTTTGTCAAAGATAACATCTTTAACACCAAGTATATGATCACCTTTGATAAGCTTGTCTAGATTACGCATGCCAACATGTCCTAGTCTTCTATGCCAAAGACAACCTTTAGAAGATTTTGCAATAAGACAAGTACGAGGTTTGGATCTCTTAGTGAAATCGACAATATATAGATCACCTCTACAGAAACCGGTAAAGACCATTTTATGATTATCTTGACCAAACACTTGGCAATCTACTTTCGTGAATAGCACATTAAAACCAAAGTCGGCAAGTCTAGATACGGAAAGAAGATTGTAACCAAGGGATTCAACAAGCATGACGTTTTGAATAGAGCTATCATGGGATATGGCCACCTTACCAAGACCAAGTACCTTACCCTTGGAGTTGTCTCCAAAAGTTACATACCTTCGCGGTCCATGGTTTGGTGTGATCTCTTCCAACATTTCTCAATCTCCGTTCATATGATCGGTGCATCCGCTATCGAGAATCCACTCTTTTCCTCCGAACATGTAATCCTTGAAGTTTGCCATAAGACTTAGATTCTTCATGATCTTCTCATACTCGATGTCGAATAGCTCATCTTTATCATAGTAGTCATGTTCCACATTGTCATCATCAAGTGGGAAATCCTCATCACAAGGAACAAGAAATTCGTTAGGGTTGTGATCATGACAATGTTCAAGCTTGTGAATTCGAATGGCTTCTACAATGATGTTGTTGATAGTTATGACATCTCCTTTAGCACGCATGAGGTCTCTAAGGCGTCATTTTGTGAAAGGCAATAGTTTTATGAAGAATTTCATCAAGATTACTCAATGAATAACTTGGATATCGTTTCTCCAAGTCATTCCACAAAGTATAAGCACATTCAAAATTCTTCATTTGATTAAGTACATTTCTAGGAAATCCTCTAACGATAAGATTAACAGTTCTAAGATTGCATAGCATATCAATTTCCTCTTCGTGTGTGGGATGTAAAGGATCAATGGGAGGTACATAGGGGTTCTTAACATACTTGCTTAATTGAAATTCATTAAATAGCTCAAGCATCATATGTTTCCATTGACTATAGTACTCCCCTGAAGAATAGGCACTCTACAACTCAAACTTCCTATACTAGACACATCCATCTTCCTCCATGGTGATGAAACCGAAGCAATGGAGACCAATGCTCTGATATCAATTGAGGGATCACTAGAAGAGTGTCTAGAGGGGGGGGTGAATAGACTACTAGCAGGAATTTAAAACCTAACATTTTCCCAAGTTAATTGGTTGGCAGATTTTAACAATTATAGCAAGTCTAGCACACCCTACACATGCATGTCAACAAGTATGGCAGCGGAAAGTAAAGACATTGCACATGAAGTAAAGAGTTGAGATAGGGAGATCAAACGCATGAGGGACACGAAGATTTTTCCCGTGGTTCCGATAGGTGGTGCTATCGTACGTCCACGTTTATGGAGTCTTCAACCCACGGAGGGTAACGGTCGCGAGAGTCCACGGAGGGCTCCAACCATAAGGGTCCACGAAGTAGCAACCTTGACTATTCCATAACGGCTTCCGTTCACGAAGGACTAGCCTCACTATGGGTAGATCTTCACGAATTAGGCGATTTCCTTGCCCGTACAAACTTCTTGGTTCAACTCCACAACACGAAGTAGGAGGCTCCCAAGCGACACCTAACCAATCTAGGAGGCACCACCCTCCAAAAGGTAATAGGCTCAGTAATGTCGATGAACTCCTTGCTCTTGTGCTTCAAGATGATAGACTCCTCAACACACAATCATTCTCTCACAGATTTGGCTTGGTAGAAGAAATTGATTTGGTGGAAAGCAACTTGGGGAGGCTAGAGATCAAGATTCATATGGATGGAGTGGAATGGCTTGATCTCAACACAAGGGTAGGTGGCTCTCTCTCAGAAAATTGGATAGGGCAAGTATGAAATAGTTCTGAGTGCTTCTCTTTCGAGTGGGTGGTGGTGAAGGGGTATATATAGGCATCCCAAAAATCCAACCGTTACACCTAAAGTGACCAACTCGGTGACACCGATGTGTTAATCTCGGTGGTACCGAAATGACCAAAAGGTGGCAACTTTTGAATCTCGGTGAGACCGATATATAATTCTTGGTGGTACCGATTAGGTGACCAATGGTCAGATTGCGCAACTCGGTGACGCCGATCCAACAAACTCGGTGGTACCGATTTTGTGAATCGAGGTAACAGAAAGTTGGCAACCCAAACTCGGTGGCACCGAAGTGGAATCGGTTGCATCGATGTGCTAGGGTTTGGCATGGGTCTGTCTGAGTTTGGGAATCGGTGGCACCGAGTGGAAAGTGTTGGTTGCACCGATTTTGGATATTTGACTTTGGACAAACTTTTGTGGAAGAGTTTGTGGGTGTTTTAGGTGACTATCTCTTGTGCACGTGGAGCATCTTGTTCACCAACAGTACCTTACCCCCTTTTAATAGTATTGGCTTTCCTATGGACTCAAAGTGATTTCTCACAAAGTAAAATGTAGAGTCCTCTTGCTTGAAGCTTTGCCAATCCATTTCCTTGCATCTTGGGGTCTCTCCACAATCCTTTTGCCAACCCATCCTCCTCTATGGACTTTCACCTGAAATACACTAGGTAGAGATATTAGTCCAAGAGACAATGTATGTTGTCATGGATTATCAAAACCACCAAGGGAGCACATTGTGCTTTCAATGACATGAACCGTCCATGAAACACTTGTTGAACATCTGATTAATCTCGTTGAATTTGTGCTATATTTATTGGGTTGTTTTCTATCCAAATTTTGATGAATTCTATCAAGTTTAGTGAAATTTGTCCGGTTTGTTGAAACGCGGTTCGAAATATATGCAGATATCAAGTTGCAATTTTTTTATTTTTTTTGCGGATCGGTATTGAAGACAGCCCTTATCAGAACCACTGAGCTCTTGACACGGAACCAAACCAAAAGACTTGTACTGCTTAGGCCTCCTTTGGTTCATAGGCCCAAGGTTGGCCCTTGAAAAGGATACAAAAATCTGAGATAGAGTGGAATTCTTTTCGCTATTGCATTCCCTGTAGATCGGTTCAGCCCATTTCTTGTAGCATACATTCGAAGATAAACCATTTATCCAATCTGCAGCTGTACGCTGAGAAGGAAGGGGCAGCAGACCCGAACGGAACCAAACCAAAAGACTTGTACTGCTTAGGCCTCCTTTGGTTCATAGGATAGGATTATCATAGGAATAGGAAACTTGTAGGAAATGAGATGACATGCATCTCAAATCCTATGAGTAGGATTAGGAAAAGAGATGTCATTTGGTTCACATCATAGGAATTTTTCCATTGAGTCTAGGCTTTTTTTTATTTTCCTTTGAAATGTGGAGGATAGGAACCAATCCTATATAGGAATAAGAATGCATTCCTATAAACCAAAGGGCTCTAAAGGAAAAATTCCTACAAGAATCCTATCCTATAGAATTCTTGTGAAATTCCTCCAAACCAAAGCAGGCCTTAGTTTTTTAGAGGTGTTGTGAAGGTCGGACGGTGCCTTGGCTTGTTATGGACTCAACGCTTTTGAGTTTCTTTTCTGCCACCAGCGCTGAGGGCCCTACGCGTACGTACGTGCAGCGGTTGCTCCGCTAGGGAACCATACGCATTCACTCCCGGCCGTGTCACATGCACACGTGGGCCGGCATGCAGCGTTGACTGGTCGGCAGTACAGAAAAGGACAACAGGAAAGGAAAGGACGTGGCGTGCTGAATTGCTGACTCGACTTTTAGTGCATCCATCGTGGCATACATACATACAAAGATCGGTATTTGGGAGTTGAGCTAAACTCTGAGTAAGCATATGTCACTCGGTGAGAGCTGCTTCCTAGCAATCGCTTGGCGACAGCTAATCGCCTGGCTGCATAAGTATATGTCACTTATACTTATGGTTCGATACCTGGAAGAAAACTGCCTGGCCTGAAGCCTCACTGAGACTAGCATGAAGGTTGTTTGGTTGGCATCCTGGGAAAGGAAACAGCAGCCGGGCCTGAAATATCTTGCATGGTCAATAGCCTGGTTGACGCAACAGCCAAGTTTGTTAGCCTGCCACAGGCGCAAGTATTCGGACACCTGACTCGTGCCTGGACGTTAATTATACTTCTACATATGGTACTGTTCACTGGGTCAGGAGTGAACATTTATTTATAGGGTGTTAATAGCTGGCCAGGCTGTGGACACACACCAAACACGATACCGAGCAATTTCTCTTAAATTTTCAGGCGCACGCCAGGCTCTACTTTGACCCATGCATGGAGCCCAGGTAAAGAACCAAACTAGCCCTTGGGGCGCCATGCCCTGGCTACTGTAGTCAAAACAGGGTTAATTAGAGGACACTAGCTAGGCACACCGGTACAAGTTGCTAGTTTTCTTTCGAGAAAAAAACACCGGTACAAGTCGCAAGTAAAACACAAAAAAATGATCTATTAAGCAATATTGTTATCCTTTGGAAATTCACTGTTTTGACCCCTTTTTTTTCAACTTTAGCATGATCTGATCCTATGTGTATTTTTTTGGATCCAACACTTTTCCTATCGTCATTTTATTTGGCGGTAGGGTAGCACATCCTGCCGTCGAGGCCTTTAACGATAGGACTTACATGCATCGTCACGCCCGTTCGGTGTGAAAAAGACCTTACCGTCATGGTATTTGACGGTAGGAATGTGCATGCAATTATAATAGGGGCATGTATGCAATAAACAAAGATGAAGACCCTACCACCATAGACCATGTCAGTAATGTAACACGTCCTATCGCTAAAGACTGTCGGTAGGGTCTTTTTCGCAGCGAACGGACGTGACTGCGCAGTTAAGTCCTACCGCCAAAGACAATGACGGTAGAAAAGGGTCAGATCCGAAACTTTTTTACATGTAGGGTTAGATCGTGCTAAACTAACGAAAAAAAGGTCAAACCTTGAATTTGGCCCTCTTGGGCAACCAAGTGAACTTGGATATGGATGGATTTCAAATCACAACATATCATCCTTAAAAAAAAAATCAGAACACACTCACATTGTCATGGTCATTCACACATGTGATGTTTGTCGTTTGAAGTTTACATGCAAAAAACACACGAGGCTATAACCTTTTACATGAAGTATTACCTACGACTACGAGAGTGTTGTGTTTGCTGCTACTTTGCCAGTAGGATATTTGTGACGAGCATGCGTGACCGGAGTTGACAACTTAGAACCGCTGAGAGAAAGGAAAAGAAAAACGCTTACGACCACTGAGCTTTTGACACGGAAAAGACTC
Organism: Elymus sibiricus; assembly: GCA_039707655.1. Classification (NCBI taxonomy): domain Eukaryota; kingdom Viridiplantae; phylum Streptophyta; class Magnoliopsida; order Poales; family Poaceae; genus Elymus; species Elymus sibiricus. The sequence goes on from CM077663.1 coordinate 62,777,304, forward strand.
AAGTTGCTTAGTTTTTTGGAGGTGCGGTGAAGGTCGGCGATGCGTGCGTGCGTAGCTGCTTGATTTGACTCCCTTTGCCGACGCTTTTGAGTTTGTTTACTGGCACCAGCACTGCCGGCGGAGGGGCCCTACGCATACGTACGTAGTACTGCCGTTGCTGAGTTGCTCCGCTTGTGAAATTTCTCGCATGCACGCATGCACACGTAGGCATGCAGGGTTGACTGGTCAGCAGCGACTCTCCGCGCGTTACTACAGAAACATGAGTTGGCATGCATGCTGACTCGCCACCGTGGAATACACGCACGGGGACGCAAATTTGGTGCTCTCGGGTGCATCAAATATGATAAATAATTTAGTAATTTTAAAAAAGGTAAAAAAGTTCGAATCTTTTTTGGAACCAAATATGATAAAGTATTGTACTTGTATAAAAGGTGTGGCCAAGAAATGATTTCCAATGACTTTATGGCAAAATAGACAAATTTATGATGACAATAAAACATGCACTTGTATATTGCATTTTTTGCGATTTTTTGACCCAAGATGATGGTAAAGAAATGACTTACAAATTTATGATGACTATGCATTTTTTGCAATTTTTTGCGATTTTTTGACCCAAGATGATGGTAAAGAAATGACTTGCAAATTTATGATGACTATGCATTTTTTGCGATTTTTTGACCCAAGATGTAATGAAAGTCATTCCCAGGCGAATCTTCCTATGCGAATACAATACTTGATTAAAAAAGTTTAGAATATTTAAATATATTTTTAAAACTTAAAATTATTTTTGCATATAGGGTGCGGTGGGACCCGAGAGCACCAGCGTACTTCTCATACGAACTAGTACTACTTGCGAGTTGAGCTAAACTGACTATAACTTGGGAGTAGTAGTAGTTTTTTTTTTTTTTACGGGGTGAAAGACCATCTATTAATCAGTCTGGATCAGGGTGATCCAAGGAGCATAAGTTTACAACCTCCTCAGGTACAGATCGCAGCCAAACGGCTGTTTTAACACATGCACGTCCTATTCTAGCTAGCTCGTTACTAACTTGATTACTCTCCGTCCTAATGACTCTAACCTTCACTTCTCTCCTACCATAAATACTAGCTTTAATCTCATGAACGAGGCCTGCATTTGGTGACCGATCTGTATACTTGTTCATGATCATAGCAGCAGCCTCTGAGCAGTCTGTCTCGAGGATGAATGGCGCTGAGCTCCACTCCATAGCAAGGGCAACGCCTTCTCTGCATGCTTCAAGTTCAGCTGCTAGTGCATTATTATTTGGGAGTAGTAGTTTTTTAACGTGGGCGCAATGGTTTGGCGACAGCTAAACGCATGAATGCAATATGTAAATATCACATATTGCCGCCCCATAATACAACAGCAATACTAGGTCTCATCTACTACTAATAAACTGGGAATACTACAATATAAAAATCTTTCGGTAATGCGGCGGGCGGAGGCGGATGATACTGATACATGGATCGATCAAGAGGGACGTACACAGGGGTGCAAGTTGCAAGTATATACTATGACAAAAAAAAAGGTGTGTGTTATCCTATGGTGATCATCTGAGTTGCTAGTAGGATATTGTTTCTCACAAGCATGGCCCGGGGTTGACAACTTAGAAACACTGAAAATAAAGAAAAACTTGGAGCCATTGAGGTCTTGACACCGAACCAAATCCAAAGGACTCCTTGCTTAATTTTTAGGAGGTGCGGTGAAGGTCGGCGGTGCCTTAGTTTGTTGTTGACTCCCTTTTCCGACGCTTTTGAGTTTCCTTTCTGGCACCAGCACCGACAGCTGGGCCCTACGCGTACGCACAGCGGTTGCTCCGGTAGTGAACTACTCCATACGCATGCACACGTAGGCATGCAGCGTGGACCGGTCAGCAATTCTCAGCGCGTTACAGAAACATGAGTTGGCATGCATGCTGACTCGTCTTCCAGCACGTCCAGCGTGGCATACATGCAAAGAGCAAAAAGAGCATGACTTGAGTCGCTACGCTGCCTAATCTAGCTTGCTTGCCGGAAATAAATAAATACCTTAATTAGCTTGCTGCTAGCAACGGTTTGGCCACAACTAATCGGGTCGTTGCGATAAATAAATTAGAGAATACCCGGAGGGTTGCTACGAGAATTGGTTGCAATATATTTCAGTGATTTTTTTTTTGGCGCAACTAAGGGAGTTTTATTCATGGATCATAGGGTTACAATCGAGTGGCAATATATCCTCACAACATGGAGGACATCTGCTCATCCATACCGCAGTACACGACTCAGTACGGCTATAATTTGCCATACAATCTGCTACCCTATTTTGAGCTCTACTGATTTTCTGAGGAATAAACTCCCTGCCAATCATCGTCGCCTTGATTTCAGCTACCAAATGTCCATAAGCTGAACGAGACCAATTATCACCTACGAGTATTGAGAGAACCTCTGAGGAATCAGCTTGGACCATCACTGGACGATCCGTATGTTGTGCAGCCAGGGCCAAACCTTGCATAAGCGCATGTATCTCCGCCTCAAGTGCCTCGTTGCAGTGAAAAATAACTCGGTATGCAGAAAATATAACCGAGCCATCCTCCTGACGTAGGATCATACCAACTCCTGCGCTACCATCCTGCCTGGAGAAGGAACCATCGACGGACAAAGCTGTCCATCCTGACGGCGGTGGTGGCCAGGGGGCAGGCGGCACCACATGATGCACCACCTGACGTGGTGTCTCCTCTTGTAGTAGCATTTTACCCTTTATAATCTCATCCATACTATATTTCCTCGTGAGACCAAGAGATTTATAATAGCTATCCAGAAACTCCTTGGTAATCTCAATCGATGGTACATCCTTGCCATGCACCACATCATTTCTTAATTGCCATATCCTCCAGATGAGAAGAATTACCAAGTCCCGTGATTGATCATTGCACTCTGCTAGAACATGTAGAAGCCATTCTTTCCCACTATCCACTAGTACCTCGTCAGCAGGCAGAGGCCATAACGAACGCATGGCCTGCCACACACTTCTCGCCTGAGGGCATGTAATAAGCGCATGATACGTATCCTCGGTGTCACGGCCGCATACCCGACAACGACCAAAAGATGAGAGGTGACGGTATACCTTATTTTGTCCAGTCGCTAGTGCACCAGAGGCTGCTTTCCATGCGGTAATACGCATCTTCAACGGAACCTTTGCACGCCACACCATGTTCCAGAGAGAACGCTCACCCTCTGGGTTTGTACTTGATGCTCCTCCCGCGAATTGTTCATCATGTTCCTTCGTCGCCAATTTATAGGCGCTCTTCACAGTAAAACGACCAGATTTCTCCGGGAACCATGCAAGAAAGTCCACACGATTCCGCGGTGACGTACGTATCTTCAGAATCTGTTGCACGTCCACGTCCCAAAAGTGCTCTTGCAACCGCTCAAAATTCCATCCACCATGAACATGCAAGAAGTCTGCAACTCGGTTAAACCGACAGTTCCTTTTAGGAGTAATCGGCCTTTGGTCATATCCTCTAGGAATCCAAGGATAGTTCTTTTTTAGCACTGTATAGACGCATATGCTCTTACACGAGATTGACGAAGTCGTTACATACGCCTTCATAGTCGACATAATCGTATTTCCCCACTGAATGCACATTATCGGTAGGTCTGGAATAAATCATGAAAATTGCAAACACCAAAGTCAAGTCATGGACTTCAACTTTCATGGGCTGGGATACTACTATCCTAACTATGCAACCACGCCCCTCCCCCCTCTCCCTCTCGCGTCGCCCCGCGCGCGACTGAGAGGGAAACCTAGCCGCCGCCGCCGGGCCTCCCTCCCTCCCTGCTCTCCTCCTCCCTCGCCGCTGCCCGAGGGCGCGGCCGAGCGAAGCCCGTTCGTCGCTGGCGGCGGCGGGGCTCTTTCGTCTCCCCGTGCGGTGGCTTCGGCGCGGGTTGCGGCTGCCGGCGGGGACGCGACGCTTGGCGTCGGGCGCGGCGGTGCGACGGGCATCGAAGCTAAGGTGCGGCGGCGGTGTGGGCTGGCGCGTGACAGGCGGCGAGCTGGTGGTGCGCGCGTGCCGGCAGGGGGAGGCGTGGCGGCGGCGCTCAAATCCGGTCGGCATGCGGCGCTGGGCGTGGGCGCCCTTGGCTGCGGCGGCTGCCTCCTGCCGGGGCTCTGCGGGTGGGGGTGGCGGCGCTGCAGCCTTGGTGCTGCAGGCCAGCGGGTGGCGACGGCGCGGCACGCCCGGATCCGCCCCTGGCACTGCGGGCTGCGGGCGGCCTGGGCCGCGGGCGGCCCTCTCGCCATGGCGTGGTGGTGAGGGGGTGGTGCGGCAGCGGTGGAGGTGGGCGGCCCTCGTCTAGTCGGGCCCTTGCGGCTGGACGGCGGCGCTCGGCGCGGGAAGACCTCCCTGGTGAGCTACTTCGGTTGCGACTGCAGGCCGATCTGGTCTCCCTTGTCGACGGGCGCACGTTTGGGGATGGCCTCGCGGAGAGCTGCGCTGCTACCATGGTGGGGCGACACGAGGGTACTCCTCCCCCCCTTTTCCCTCGTGTTCGGCGGGGAGTTCGGCTGGAGGGATGGGTGGCGTCGACGCGGTCGCGCCACCTGTCGCCGGCACGGTGCCGGTCCGGATTCGTCCGCTCCCCTTTCTCCCCCGTTCCTCGGCCACGGGCGGGTTGGCGCAGCTCTTCCAGCGGAGCGTTTGCGGGTGGCTCTGTCGGTCGAGGGCCGTCGGTTGGTCCAAAGCCGCGGCCTTTGTGTAGGTCTCGCGGATGTCTGGCTGTAGGGCAGCGGCCCTAGCAGTGGGAGGCGCGGCGTTTGTGGGCGGAGCGTGCGTCTCAGGTGCGGGCGGACAACCATGGCCTCGCGGGTGGCGTGGTTGCGGGTGGTTGACGGAGTTAGGGTGCGATGGTGGGTTGCGAGTGCCGGGGTACACCACTTGATCAGTCCCTTGACTGGCCGACGGTGGCGGCGACCGTGGTCGCCGTACCCTTCTTGAAGGCTTCGTCGCGGCGCTCCCCCCTCTTGTCATCTTGCTCCGGGTGAAAACCTGATCTTCGCGGATTGGGCGGTGGCGGCTATCTTGGTCGTACCCTTCCTGAAGGCACCGCTTTGGAGGCCTGGCTTCGTTATTGTCTGACGCACCTCTCTATTGTTGTTGGTGGGGTGGTGTGTCGGTGCCTGGCACCTTTGTATCTTGCCTTGGGTGTGTGTGTTGTGTGCGGTGTTTGGTCTCTCGATTGTATTCGGTGATGGTTGCTTTATAATATAAAGCGGGGGGAAACCCTTTTTCGGTAATTTATGCAACCACAGGTTGGTTTACATTAAACATGGATAGTTGAATTAATAATATACGAACTAAAATTTGAATTAAATATTATATATTACATTTAATTATTGTATATTCGAAATATTTTGAATAAGTGGCATAATATAATGAAATTCTTTTCCGCATGCATATTGATTGGACCTTTGATGAGGTGACATGTGTGATGAGGTGGGATATGTGCATGAGATCAACTAATAATGAAAAACATTTTCTCATGCATTTTATGGCGGACCTTTGATGAGGTGGCATCTATGCACGTTAAGATAATAGAGATAGTGAAGATGAAATATCTAGGTATATACTTCCTCTGTACCTAAATACTTATAGTTGGGGAGAACCAGTCTAGCTCTCTCCCCAACTACAAATATTTAGATACAGAGGGAGTATATAGGATATCACGTGTGCGTGTGAGGTCACTTGGTGCGGCATGCACTAGCGAGCAGCGATGTGCTCCTCCGTGATATATGTTAACCGTACGTAGTAGTCACATATTGCCGTCCCATAATACAATACCCCGTATATATCAATACATTCTCATGGAATACAAATTAATAAACTGGGAGTAAGCACTGTAATATAATAATATCAGATAAGTATATGCACCTGCTGCCTCTTTCGGTGTCATGTGTGCCTGCCATTACTATAGTCAAACCAGGGTTAGATCAAACTAGCTAGACACACACTGGTGCAAGTTGCAAGTATATATACTTACATAAGACCAAAAAAGGTGTGTGTTGTCCTATCTCCTATGGTAATCATCTGAGACGCTTTCGTCCATCACTCGGACCACTTTTAACGTGCCTACATACGCGTTCGTGCGTGTGGGGCCAGCTTGAGCCGTTGGCCGCATTCTTCTGAGTCCCTTCCGGCCTGATCGTCTCTCTGTGGGTGGGGCTCATCGGCCACTCTCCGGTTGACCTTGATATGAATGGATTTCAAATCGTCAAACGTTTTGGTATTTGGCCGGGCATATGCATGCATGCACCGTTGACCGTTGACCGATCTAATTAAATCTCACAGTTCCGGTCCAGCGTTCATGGCTTGCTTCTCACGCATTCCGTTTTGCTTCCCTCTCCGGTCGTTGCACCTGAATTAACTACTCTCTCCGTTCCTAAATATAAGTCTTTTTAGACATTCTAAAGGGGACTACATACAGAGCAAAATGAGTGAATCTACACTCTAAAATATGTCTATATACATCCGTATGTAGTTCAATAGTGGAATCTCTAAATAGACTTATACTCCCTCCGTTCCTAAATATTTCTTTTTAGAGATTCAACTATGGACTACATACGAAGCAAAATGCATGAATCTACACTCTAAATTATGTCTATATAAATCTCTAAAAAGACAAATAATTAGGAACGGAGGGAGTATTTAGAAACGGAGGGAGTAGTATTGAATACGATTAGCGTTGATCTACGTACGCAATGAGGTTAATTAGTGGGTACATTCAATGGGCTTTCGACAACTAATCGCCTCCGTCACAACATAAGTAAATAATGGTGTATATATTCGCTCAAGCGGTGAGGTCACTTTTCTTGTACTCGTGTGCGGGTGGTACTAGCAGCGCCGGTGCCTCTCTTCAGTTTGCACTCGTGTGCCGCCAAAGCTTCTGGAATGGCCAGGACGACATTTCTTTGCTCAACGCGAATCCGAGATCTATCAGTATACGGCACGACGCTTCTTACGATTATTCTTTTTGGTGCCCTTGCTCTATCCGTACCTTAGAAACAGTAAAATCGTCTAATGTTATATATATTATTAAGAAGGATATTGCCATATTGTTGTAATGAAAGTTATCTTACCTATACGACGTAACATGTTTCTATCGTTGTCTTATGCATGCTATGTACTTATCACTTGTTTTCTAGATTCACTAGATCATGAGAGGACGTCAAACGAGACCGACCTCGACGATTTTTATGTTACCCGCACCTCTCAGATATGGCAAGTTCCAGATGATACCATAGTAGTACCACACTAATATAAGCGTCTAATCCAACAAAGAAATGTACACTTCATAATCTATACGGATCTGCTACTTTCAGTATTGCGGCGCATGATATCATTAAAAGGTGATGGGGTCATCATGGTTGGTTACTAATTAACCAGAGTAAGGACCCAAGTAAAAATAATTATCTTTTGCTCACCATTTGACGCTTTCCTTATCTCCTTTCGCAGCACTTTCACATTAGTTTTTTCTACGGGACCACCCTTTTACATTACTTTATACATGGGCGAGCGTCAACAATGTAGTAGCGATATTTACCAAAAAGGTAAAACACCACTTACGTATGTAAGGCATTCTTGTATCTAAGCGTAGCAGTACTGCGCGTGCTCCATTAACGATCGTGCTGAGAAGTGTGTTCATGATATCCACGAATGTATTATTTTCTTTTGTGGTGGTTGGTAGGAGAGTCGTGGGTCCATGGCACATGTACATGCATGCCTTAAGTTGTGCTTTTTGGTCCAGTTGTAACTTGTATTTTTTTCACTCCGTTGCACTTTTGTTTGTAGGTAAGTACAAGTTACATTTTTCGCTGAACTGAAGTTGCACCTTCCTAAATAAATTGACACTTCCAAAAACTCACTCGATTCACACTAAACATATTCATTAGGCTAACTTTTTATCTAAGTGCTACAAGAATGTTTTCATACTCTAGTTATGTATATGCATTCTTGTGTGGCTATACAGTTTGGACCACTGTTTATTGAACGAAGCATCACACAAACATTGCTACACACCAGAACTCTTGCTTTACATGTGCGCTATCTTCACAGAAGGCGGACCAGAGTATCTTTTTTTGTACAATCTCTGTTGTTCTCTAAACTTCCTAGAATGACCAGAGTATCTTTGTTTGTACTATCTCTGTTTTTCTCTAAACTTCCTAGAATGACCCCTCGTGAGAGGCACTAAAGAACGTGCGGGCCCAACATGTCAGCCAGTGAGAGGAATGTGTTTATCGTATGAGCCCATGTTCCGCAGCAACACATGGCAATGGACCCCTCCAGCACCCTAATTGTGGAGCAGGACATGTCATAGAGCTTGTCAGCGGTCAATACCATGCTTTGTTTTGGGTTCAATACCATGTATTCTACAATACCCTACCCTTTATAATATTGCACAACGTAAGGAAGACTACGTGGCCACAGTATTACAATCGGTACCGCTTAATATGCAATTCAGGCGAGCTTTAGTGGAAGAACGCTGGAATTCGTGGTTACATCTGGTCAAGCAAGTGATGCATCTTCAGCTCTCTGACCACCCAGATAGTGTTCGTTGGAATTTAGCTACGAATGGTATCTTTTCAGTAAAGTCCATGTACACGGATCTGATCAACTTTGGACCGCTCTCAAGATCACTACATATTTGGAGAATCAAAGTGCCACTTAGAATTAAAATTTTCATGTGGTTTGTACACAAGGGTGTGGTACTAACCAAAGATAACTTGACAAAACGAAGATGGGTTGGCAGACCTAATTGTTGCTATTGTGATCAAAATGAAACAATAAGACACCTCTTTCTCGATTGTCCTCTTGCAAAACTATTATGGCGAACTGTTCATATAGCCTTTAACGTTAACCCACCAACATGCATTAGTTCGCTATTTGGAACGTGGCTCGATGGAGTAGACGTTAATATAGCGAATCTTATCCGGATTGGTATATGTGCTTTATTTTGGGCTATATGGAATACTAGGAATGATATGATTTTTAATGGCAAGAACTTCAATAACTTTTTGCAGGTTATCTACAGAGCAACGTCTTGGATCCGTACGTGGTCGTTACTCAACCATGCGGACTCCAGGGAGCTTATGGCTATTGGGTGCAACCGGTGGGAGATGGTCGCACGGGCTATTTTCAATCGATTTGGATGGCGAGCTAATAATAGGCTAGGTGTATAGGCATCGTAGTCTACTTTTAGTTTTGCTGGATGTGGCAGTTTTTATTTCACCTTTCTTCGTACTTTTTGTTCTGCGCATGAGCGTTTTGTGGATCTAAGACCTCGTTTTGAACTTGTTTAATAATATGGCTGCATGCATCGATTGATGCAGAGGCCGGGGGCTCCGTTCCTCCTTTTCAAAAAAAAAATGTATTCTACATGTAAAGATGGTACTAGTGCAGCTGAACCCCCCCCCCCCCCCCCCCCCCCCCCCCCCCCCCCCCCCCCCGCTCCCATCCATACCCAACCTCCACCACCTGGGCATATTTAGAAAAATGGAGAACAGAAGGCGGATGGCGGGAAACCAAAAAAGATGGTCGTCATAGGAAAACTTTGGAAAAAGCAGCCCATCGTAAACTAGAAAACGAATAATGTAAACAAGAAGGGGGAAAATACGGATAAATAGACTCCGCTTAGAAAAGTGATGCAGCAAGACGAGCAACCACTTCTGTTTATCCCGAAGAAAAAGGAAAATATTCTACATCCGTCAATGAGAGCAATTGTGTGTCGTCAGCAACGACATGTGTCTACGGTGGATAGGCGTAAATGGACAGACATAACAAAAAACAGAAAAAGAAGACACAGTCCAACGTGGCATACAATTATGAAAGTGCATGGGAGCTGAGCTAATATAAACAAACTAACAATCCAACGCGGGATATACATAGGTGAAAGTACATGGATTTTTTTCTACGGAAAAAGTACTTGGAATTGAGCTAAACTAACTAACTGGAGTTAGCTTGATGCAATGGTTTGGCGACAGCTAATCGTCTGGTTGTATAAGTAAATATCACGAGTGAGGTCACTGATTGTGGTGCCAGTAGCAACGACCTGTGCATGCTTTATATTTTCGCTGCTAATGCAGTGACTAGTAATTAATTGGAGGAAAGACGATCGACCTCGAGGATTTATATGTTTACTGTAACACTCAGATGGCCGGCTTGATACAATACCGTCAGTTATTGTTATACGATACCTGCTGCCTCTTTCGGTGATACGGTGCTGGATATCACTCGATAAGTCTAAAGTGACGGGTGATATACAATGTCTGTGTTATTTAATATATAATGAAAGCAGGGGTTATACGACACTCACTACCAGAAACTGAACTTTTCCCCACGGTGGCCCATTTTACTGTGAGGCCCGGAGCAACTCACAGGAGTATGTATTTTGCTGGCGGGCTTTCCCTGGCTGCGAGGAAAATAGCTCATTTTACTGTAGGGTAGGATGCAACTCACAGGAAAATGCCTTGTCCCGTGAGTTGGCCCACACGAAAATAGTCGGACCAGCCCGTTCGCGCCAAAACAATTGCTGCGCGCGCGAATTTTTTTCATCTCCCGCGCCGAAAGACGAGAAGGTTCACGGGCCAAAAGACGGGAAGCTTCGCGCGGGTTCCATTTTCCTGTGTGGAAAGGCCCACGGGAGAAGAAAAGTAATAACGAGGCCCTCCCGAAAATCCCCATTCATCCCTCCCAGATCGAGGCTTCTTCTAAAAAAAAAAACTCACATCGCCCCTAGCCACACCTCCACGCCCTGTGACCACCGCCGCCGCCGCCGGCCCCAACCCGCCTGCACCGCCGCCCCGCCCCACCCCACCCCGCCGCCGCCGCCGCCCCTAACCCACCTGCACAGCCGCTGTCCCACCACCGCCGCCCCACCTCACCTCCATCGCCGCCTCCTCCCACCACCACCGCCGGTCTCCACCGCGGCCCTCCCACCACCACCGCTGGTCTCCACCGCGGGCCCTCCCGCCACCACCGCCGGTCTCCACCGCGGTCTCCCGCCCCCATCACCGCACCCACCCCCCACCGGTCTCTCTTCTCCCATCCCCATCGCCTCACCTCGTCAAGGCAAGTCTGCTCCCCCCTCTGCTATGCCTATTTCCATTAATTTCTTCTCTTTGGTCATCCCAGGCTGGGTACTTGTAGAAATCTTGCTTACCTGCTGCTGCTCTGTTCACCTCATTTCGCAGGATCCATTGGCCATCGTGGGTTTGTTTTTCATCCGGGAACTGCATCCTTGCTCCTTTTGTCCAGACCTACTACTCCCTTTGTTGTGGCAAGTCTCAACCTTGGTAGTCAAAAGTAAAGAATACATGATTTTATTGCTTGATTCACTTGCTTATATAATTTATTTAGAATCTAGTTCTGAGAACAGCAGGCTAATTCCTTTTTTTCTTGGCTCATTGGTGAAAAGATTAGTCTTATGCATGAGAATGCCTTTTTTGTTTACCTTTGAAGTGTATTGATTTTTCAATTTTGATGTTGCAAAAAAGGGCATTGCTCTCTGTTTGCTAGCTCAAAGTTTGGGTGGCACTGTTATGCGTGATGTTAGCAATCCCATTGGCAAGTCATTGAAAAACTGGAAAGGTTAATGTCCATGTAATTTTTTACCCTTTCTAGCTATGTGCCTTCTGGATATGCAGTATATGTATGAGAAGATGAGACCTATTATTTTCTCAGTGGTAGTTATGCACATTTGATCATGACTTTATGAGTGAATTGCAGTATAATGTCTTGAAACTCGATATCTCAAATGTTGACTCGTTTTCCATGCTTGATGTGTTGTAGCTTGAAGCTGTCGTATCATCCAGCCGTGGTTGAAGTTGTAGCCCACTGATAGAAGCCTCCTTTGACAAATCATTTTTGCGGTAAGCATTCAGTTTAAGAAGCAAGTCGCTCATCTTCTATTTTGAAGATGTAAGTAATGATTTTCTTAATGGTGCCAGCCTATTGTAGCTATTGCTTCACACCTTGAGAAATCTTTGTGGCAGAAGGAAGGAAGTCATATATCATAGCTGCAGTTAAATGCAAGGCAAAACCTATATCAGGTAGCTCTTACACCTCAGCAATCTACATGCTTCTCTTGATGTGGTAATTAGCGCACAAATAATATGATGTGTTGGCTGTTATCTAATTATTAGCCGTTGTCATTTCTCAGTTGATGAACTGCTTGTTGTATGTTACATAAGCAAGTTATATTGTGTGTTGTGTCCCATTGTTGTGACATAATTTGTAACTGATGTATTTATATCTACGAACACAGAGCTATTTATGGCAGACCGTACATGGATGTATAGTGGCTGGCAACGTGGTAAAGCCCCCTCTAATGAATGGATTGAAAATAGTAAACAATTCTTAGATCATGCCTTCTCTACTGTCGGTGTAGCTGAAGGTAACACCATCAAGTGTCCATGCCCATGCATGAAGTGTCGGAACCACTTTAGTCATGAAAGGGACACAATAGAGTTGCACTTGTGTTACAATGGGTTTAAGGAAAACTATGAAATATGGACTGCACATGGTGAGAGCCGTGATGTTAGGGGTGAAGAGTCTGGGGCTTCGTTAGATCATGAGGATATCTTAATTGACCGGATGGACAGAATGTTAATTGACCTGGCTGGTCCGCACCCCCCCCACCTATTGAGGATGAGCCATCTGCGTCTGTCCAAGCCTTCTATAGGATGGTTGCTAGTGCCGACGAACCAGTCCATGAGAACACAACACACTCACATTTGTAGTTATTGGTGCTCAAAAGAGTTCAAGGAAGCAAGGGGCAGAGGACAAAAATCCTGCTTGCAATCTGAAGATGTTGCTCAAAATCGCGGAGGTTCACGACCATTCACGGAGTATAGGCAATTTTTGGTAAGACATGAACTGAATATACATTTCACTACAATTTATCTTTAGTGGCTGTAGCATGCTTTCACTTAACTATCCGCTTGCACTTGTAGGAACATAAGTTTGGACCTGAGAAGGCCACCATAATGAACACATATGCTGTGATGAAATCTGGTATGAAAAACCTCGACGAAAATGGCAATAGTGGTGCAATCAGCAGCCAGAAAGCACAAAAACGCCTTGTATGTTTTGTCTCCTATCCCTTTTTTGTGTTAGCTTGTCATTTATGTGCAACATGAGTTTATTGTTGTTGTTCTAGGATGATTATTCTACTGGTATGAAGGAAGCATATCCAGAGAATTGGCAGGACATAGATTTGGATGAAAGGGTCTTGTACAACACATCGGGTGGCATGCCTCATGGCCGTGTAGCGATTGCATCTGGTGCTGTGAAGAAAGCTGCTGTTCTTTCCGCTGCTAGGGCAACAAATCTGAAGCCATCTATTTCCATTGCTTACCGGAATGCTATCCAAGAGAATGAACAATTACGTCGTGCAAATGAGAGTCTAAAAAGGAAAACAGAAATGCACGACCAAATGTTCATGGTAATGTAAATATCCTTTACTAGAATCCTTGTTTAAGTTTGAATAAATATGTTTTACCATAATCCATGGTATACTTTATTCTTGGCAGATGCTTTTTGCGAAGATGGGAGAAGAGCTACCGGAGTGGTTCCTTCGGGGTCGATCTAATGCTCAGACACAGGTCAGTACATCCTACTGCTTGTTGACTCTCTGTTTGCTAGTGAAACTTACTACTTGTTGATTGCCTACTGCCAGTGAAACCTATCATTTATTGCTAGTAAAGAAACTTACTACTTGTTGATTGCCTACTGCCAGTGAAACCTATCATTTATTGCTAGTAAAGAAACTTACTACTTGTTGATTGCCTACTGCCAGTGAAACCTATCATTTATTGCTAGTAAAACCTCTTGCTTGCTGATTGCCTATAAAATTGGAACCTCGCATCGGTCCACACAATCTTCTACAGTAACCTGTTGCTGGTCTCTTTGGTAGTTAGCCAAGTTAGCTGTGACTGTCATTTATAGCATCTTTTTTTAAGTTCTGATTAGCTGGAGCTTTTCTTGTTGGTTCAAGCTAGGAGTATTTCTAGATGTTTCTTTTGTATGAATGTGTACCAGCGTGCTAAGTAAGTTGTAGATCGGTTTTTCCTTTTCATATCATGGTTAGGAATTTTTAATTCTTTGGCTGTAAGTTATCCGTTTAATTAAGTGATTATTCAACAGGCTTAGCCATGTTCTTTTCTGCAGGTAGTAAACCTTGTATATTTTACTATGTTTGTTGGTGTATGCGATTATGAGATCTTACGGATTTTAGATAAAAGATTTAAGAAGCGTGAAGCACAAGAGAAGGCAGAGATGTAAACAGAACTAAGTGCAGCTTGCTTCTATTGAAATTAATCGTAATATTGTAAATCTGGTTACTTTGAAAGCAAGACCTGCCATGTTATAAAATGGTTGGAGATTACTGAAATATCTTCAAATCATGTGTTCTTATGTGCGTGTTCTCATTAAGCTGTGTATGACTTCGTAGGGAAACACCGATTCATCTCATGTTAGTTCAGAGGATGGCCCTATGGACCATGACGTCGGGCATGGCAACATTGAAGGCGACAACGATGGTGAGAACATTGGTGGCGACGATAACAATTGTGGCTTCAATCTTGACGGTGCCTCTGGAGGAGGATCTCACTAGTCTACTTGCATGTCAACTAATGGTCTTTCTGGTATTTTGGATGTGTGTAGTAGTACCATATGCTACTGGTGAAACTTAGTTGCTTACCTTTTGTTGCATTCACTTGTGTGAAGTGATATGTATGCAAGTGATGTCCCTGATCATGAACCTAGAATGTTTTCTATCCATGTATTTTGCTATCAGTGCGTTGCCTTGTGCACTGTGATGCCACATAGTGGCATCCAAAAACATACTGCTACGGGCCAAACTACCATCCATGTATTTTACTATCAGTGTCCCTGATAATTAGTGGTATGTAGTGTGTTGGTGGCTTGTAGGTGTGTAACATAGTTGTATGTTACTCTTGTTCAAATGTATATATGGAACTTTTATGTGACGTGTACAAATCGTTTTTGGATGCTTGGCTGTCATTGATATATCATGTGGACAGTTTTCCTTATTATGTAGTATTTAGCAGATGAATTTGTATTGATTGAACGCATGGTTAGTCACCTTCAGTTCAATTTCCTGTGAGCTATGATATTTTCCTGTCGGCCGTCCATATATGTGATGCAACGCCATTTTCCTGGCGGCTACTAACACGAAATATAGTTTCCCTGACGGGTTTTTTCTTGACGGATGCCGTCACATTAAGTTGATGTCTAAACCCGACGGAGCAACATTTTCCTGTGAGTGACCGTCAGGAAAAACCGTCAGGAAACTATTTCCTGTCGGTTCACCTTCAGGCATTTACACATTTCCCTGTCGCTTTATTCCTGACGGATTTTTCCTGTCGGTCAGCTGACAGGAAATATTTTCCTGACGGTAATATGCCTTTTCCTGTGGGTTTTTGGCCGCGGGAAAAAGTGTAGTTTCTAGTAGTGACTAGACGTTAATACATTTTGGAAGTTAAAAATGATGCTTATCTGTTGGTAATGGTTTGAGCCGCCGTGTCACTTTACTTGTCCAAGTCACTTTACGACACTTTTACATCACTTAACACATGTACACAGTCATCATCCATGCATGAGAGCTAGCATCAGTATTACTATCCTGCAAGTCAACGGTAACACCGTCAACACTAATATAGCCACATTCTGGAGAATGGGAGAAGCATCATCCACCAGCATGGGAGGTATATTCTGATCATCCACCATTCAGTTAATTACTATTGCGGTAATCAGTCAAGGGTTTAATTTTTCTTGAGAAATAAGTAAGAGTAGAGCACTATATATATAAATTCTGCATGTATGAAGAATATGAATAATTAAGAAATCAAATAATAGAGGACGAGTCAACATGCAAGATATAGAGGATAAAGAAAGGGAGGTGTTCGGAACCGTACTTGCGCACCAGTGATGGCGCTGCCTAATGGCTTTATATAGTTGCATTGTATGACCATGAATAATGTTTCGACGATCTTACGATCCAGACCCAGAGATGGGTGGTGTCCAAAGATATCTCGTTACCGATGAACGTGACAAAGTGATTTTACCCAAGTTCAGGGCTTCAGGTCTCTGGATGTGTGGTAGCCCTAGATCGAAAATTAAATGGACTTTTCCTTTCAACTGAGCTAGGTTTACGAGTATGTGCTTGTGCCTCTTGTCAGTTTAGTTGCTATATTCATGGATACAATACGATCAGGTGACTGAACAATTAAGTGGAGCATATCTTCCATAAGTGTTGAATCCATGAAAGAGAGTTCATGTCCTTGTGGCTCACGAGTACATACTCTGGCACAATGGAGTGGAGGACTCGGAGGTCCCTAGGCACTCGGACCTGTGATATTGTGCATGCTTGTATGTCCGTATGACACCATATACTCTCAATAGGTAATGTTACTCACCAACATTATAAAAAAGCCAATTTGGACATGGGGTAGATTTCTAACTCGGCACACACTTTAGCTATCATCGAGCGAACAGGAAAGAACTTGTCCACGTTGTTAAGAATTAATTAGCACATGTCTATTGTTAATTAACACATGCTAATTAACGAACAGTCATTAGCAAAGGATGTGTCCAACCCCGAACAGTCATGTCTTCTTTTCTCTCTCTCTAATGCCAACAGGCACCTGTGCTGGAGGGATGCCTCCAAACAGACACCTCTTCTTCTCATCTCTTCCATATGTATATATACTTGAGAATCAATAGAAACAAGACTAATCGTCCATTCACTTACATTCAATCTCGTTTTACTTTAACACGTTATCAGCACGCTCGTAACCGAGAGCATCTCAAGATGGAAAATTTGGATTCGACCAAATTTAGCTTAAGTTTACAACTTGAGCATTCTATCAAGAATACGTATCAGTCTACATATATCCAAACATATACGAGAAGGTCAGTGTGGATATATTATCACAATAAAAACATGTATGGTCATACTACCTTTGATAAGGTACAAATCCATTCATACCTAGGGGTGATGATGAAGTGATACTAGGACCTGAAGTTCTATATCCCATTAATGTCAAAGCACTCATATAATTGCAAAATACGTCAGGCCTAACACTATATTTGCTATCTTTATTCAGAGTGCAACCCCCAACAAAGGTTATATGGTTGATATAAGGAATATCATCTTATACCTGAAGCTTCCAATAAATCTTGGATATTTCCATCAGGAAATACAAGATATGACCATGATATGATGTAATGATATTGGCTCTTTATTTGATCCCAACGACGCCATATCAATGACTGAATTTGCTGGAATAGCCTTCATATGGAAGTCATCTAAATGAACTTTAATGGTTGTTTCCACTTATCATTCTGACACAATTGTTTTATCTAAAAGCATTGCAAAATATACATGGCTTAGCAGAATGATTAAACATACTCAAAATCATGTAGTTGAGATTCATCAGAAACACATAACTTGATTTATCAAGATGCTTCCACTTGTGTTACTCCGTACCTACAGGTTGTATGAAGAGCAATATCATAAAGCACATTGCTCGAAAATTACTTATCCTCATGGATTATAGAGAAGTGAGGAAATAATTTGCAAACAAAATATGGTGAAAATCCAATAGATTATTCACAATGTCATGTTCATGTCAATGGAATTGGTATGAGACATCCTCTATATTTGCAAAGTTCAGGGGGAGTAATCTCCGAAATTATAACCTGTAACAATCATCAGATTGCATATATTGTACTCTTTTTCCCTTCATGAGTTTTCCCCTAATGGTTTCTCATAAAAGGTTTTTAACGAGACAATATAAACACAAGTTTCCATATATGCCATATCATTTTCTCCTTATATTTTTCCCACTGGTTTTTTAAAGGAGTTTTCAATGGCATATCAGATCGCACTCTTTTCCATATATATGAGTTTTCTCTGAAATTTTCTCATAATGGTTTAATGAGTTAGTATCTTCTCAAAGATCATATGTCATACTTTCTATTTTCCCCACCGGGGTTTTTAAGGGAGTACTCAAGACATACTTTTTGTTTCTAAACTCAACAATGAGTTTACTCCTTCTTCAAAGGTTTTCTCATTTGAGTTATCAAGGATACAATAATCATTATATGTTGCACCTTTTCTCCTTATTCTTTTTTCCATTGGGTTTAAACGAGTTTTAGCAACATATTTACTCTATTCTCCTCATATTTTTCCCACAGGTTTTTTGGGGGAGACTCTCAAGATTATATGAAAGATTTCTCAAGATGGAAGATCTATATACAAGAAGCTTTCAACGATGAAACATTCAAGGAGCGGTGTTGTACAGGGGGTGTTAGAAATTAATTAGCACATGTCTATTGTTAATTAGCACATGCTAATTAACGAACAGTCATTAGCAAAGGGTGTGTCCAACCCCGAACAGTCATGTCTTCTTTTCTCTCTCTCTCTAATGCCAACAGGCACCTGTTCTGGAGGGATGCATCCAAACAGACACCTCTTCTTCCCATCTCTTGCATATGTATATATACTTGAGAATCAATAGAAACAAGACTAATCGTCCATTCACTTACATTCAATCTCGTTGTACTTTAACACACCCATCGATCTTGACTCGCCTCGGTTAGTTGTGCAGTGAACTAGGACCGGCTGCTAGTTCTCCAAAAGAACTTGAACAAGATGGGTACATATAGCTTGATACCCACGCTCAGTCGCAGACGTATACACATTCGTCTCAACGTCGTGTGTGTGTGTGTTAGTTATAATGGAGTGTATTTTTCCTTCTGTCTTGAACCTACCAAGCTCGGTAGACACCGTTACATACTCTATGTGTCCGGGTTTATTGGTTCCCGTCGTATGTTGGTTCAAATTTTAACTATCTATATGACCACAACTTTTAACTACAGAAAATATATTATTGAATTTGTATTTGAACTAGGTTTTTCACATTATAATTTTTCTGACATATACTTTACATTTTATTAATTAAATATACAGTTAAATTTTGACCAAAAAATAAACAAGGACCTAATAAACCTGCACGGAGTAAGTAAGCAGCATGCATGCATGCAGCGACCGGTCATCCGCAACCAGGGTGACCCGATACACGAAGAAAGGGAGCTCGCAGGACCTGCCTGGTCAACTTCCAGTTACACTCTAGTGTTCCTCCTAAAAAGGGAAATGCTCACGCGGGAGAGGATTTATGTTATAGAGGGGCGGGGGCAACGAGCCCCCTACCCCTCTATTCTTTTGGCTTTCGATTTTCACTTTTTCATATCTCTTGAGCGAAAAATAAAAATTAAGTTCTAGTTTCATATTCGTGTTTCCGATGACGAGGGCTTTCAAATAAGATCCATTTGAAAATGTTTTGATGAGTTTTCTTAAATTCTGTTAAGTTTTAACTTTTGAAACTTACCACGACCGAGCGATACAATCACAACTTTTGGACCTGCGACCGACAAAAAAAAATTGCTTAAAGTTTCAACTCAGAAACTTGATACAAGCGACGACGAAAATTATGAGGTTCACATGCAAAATTTTAAGTTTCAAATATTAGAACTTTAAATTGTGACCTCATGCGAGATCCAAGTACTTTATGGATCGCAAGGCAATCAGGCGCCCGAAAGGGCTGGGCAGGTGCGTGCTCGGTGCTCCTGCAGCTGCGTGCCCCAGCGCATATTCGGTGTTCAGGCCTTTTACTTCTCACATTTCAGCTTAGTTAATGAACATAATTAATATGTGTGCATGGATCTAGGTACACTGTTGTTAATTACACTTCCTCGATACATAGGATGTGTGCATGGTGCATGCTTTTAAATCGACAATTGAACTGCTCAAATATGTAACGAAAACTATTTAATATAATTTTGATGACATATTATACATACTAGAAGGACCGGACGCGCTGTGCTGCGCTGTTATTAAGAAAACCTAATCACTCTGTTTCAAATTACAATGTGCATTACTTTTAAAAAATGTCAAACCTTTTAAATTTGATTAAATTTGTAGATAAATATATCAAAATCCATAATATCAAATTGTTGTGATTAGATTCATTGTTAAATGAAATTTCATATTTTCTATTTAATATTGTGGATGTCGATATTTTTGCTCTCAACTTGGTCAAAGTTGAAGAATTTGACTTTCGAAAAAACTAATACTCCTTATATTTTAAAACTAATGGAATATTTCGTTTGATGTGTGGGGGAGATGACATAGTGTGTTTTATTTTTATTTATAATTCGGTAATTTGATGAGTCTTTCGTGGTATGATTCTATATTATATGCTAACCAACCTTATATATGTGGGAAAATTTCTACGTCGACGGCTGCATGGACGTGATTGTTATGTTTTTAGAGGCCGGTTGCTGTTGATTCAAAAAACTGTTGGCTCGGTCAAAATCGTAAACCAAACCCATTAGGAAGCATAGTGTATATTTGTCTAAAGAATTGAACGAGTGAGTTTTGAGAAATTGTTGACCCGGTCAAAATCGGGTGACCCAATTTTAATTGGAGTCTTGGAGACCTCAATTAAGTGTAGACTCTTTAAAACTAAGGAGTATAGTGTTATAAAGGTATAAATAAAATAATTAAATGAGAGAACTTTGAGAAATTGTTGACCGGGTCAAAATCGGGTGTCACAATGTCAATTGGAGACCTCAATTGAGTGTGGGCTCTCCAATTCTAGGGAGGTTAGTGTTATAGTATATTTGTTTAGGCAAGTTGATAACCTAGCTATAAGCATGCACATGCTTACACACCTGCACTTAAGACTAACCATAGTGAGAGTAATTTCAACAGTAACATAGAGTCCAACTCAACAAAAAAAATTATGTAGCAATGAGTTAACGAGGAGAGAGATAATTTAAGTAACTTAGCTAGTTACGGTAACATCGCATATCCCAATACAATATGATTCTATAACCTAATAAATAAAACTTTGCATGACACCACACTTATATTACTACCCACTATGAAAGTTGTAACATAGCCTAGGGTCATGTGTATGTTACTAGTGTAATTTACTCTCCACTTACTTGCAGATATCCATTACCAAAACACCTACTCCCTCCATTCATATATATATATGGTCTGATGCATTTTTTGACACTACCTTTGACTATTGATAAGATTAATAGTATATTCGATGTATAATGTGAAAATTATATCACCGAAAGTTCATTTCACATACAAATTTGACGGTATGCTTTGTGTAACTTGCATGTCACATGTTATTGCTCTAATATGTTGTCAAAGTTAGCCTTGAAAAACGCATTAGGCCTTGACAATTAATTGGTCTTCTCGATCACGTGGTAAATATGTAAATTAGTACTACCAACAAGGTAGCAACGATTCATTTATACTAGTACAAGCATTCACAAGAGTAAATTAGCACTGACTACTTAATCTACCAGCTAAATACCCATTCATTGCAACGCGGGCGGTTTTATTATAGTGATTTAATATAGGAAAATTTTGATAGGGTTTGAGATTGAGATATGTTGTGAGAAGGGAATTCATTGGCAAAGGTAAGGAATGTTATAAAGTAATTGAGATTGTGTAAGTAGATTCCGGTGGTGTGTCTAGCATTGTCAAAGGGCATGTGCAGGTGTGTCACCGACAGATCTTAGATGATTCGGTGAGTGGTTGTCTTTGGTGGATCCTTTCGGATCCGTTCTTTGTTCGCCTATGTCACTGTGTCTTCATGTTGGAGCCATCTGATCTATGCATCTCTTCGTCGACGACGGTTGTTGTTCTAGTGCGCTGGTCAAATGGGGCCTTAACTCGACGAGTTCCTGACTATCTATTGCAACAAGTTCGGCCTGGCTCCGGTGAGGGAGGGGTGATGACGGCAGTGCACCTTCGGATCGCTTCAATGCTTGTAGTCGCCGTAGGTAGTATTCATCCTTGATGTAATTTTTAATATTTTTGCAGTTTGTTGTATTTCCATGATCGATGATGAATAGATTGGATGATTTCCCAAATAAAATTACATGAGTTGATTTTGTTGTTTGCTTGCAATGGTGTTCTCGCTATTGGCGGTTTATTTGGTTTCCGTTGGTTGCTTCGCAAGAATTTTATTTCCACAAAACCAGGTGGTGGGGGTTTAGTTCGAAAAAACTGGGGGGACCGGTGGAAGCAATGAAAGCGAAACTAATAAAGTCTTTAACAACAGATATTACATCTAGTATATATCTCTACTAGTTAAATAGAAAGTTAGATTCCCAGTTCATCCTCTTCTTCTTCTAACCTCTCTATCCACCATTCCCTTCTCATGTTCGATTTTTTCTCCCAAGTAATAATATTATTTGGTAAGTCAATAAATTCTTACCAAATAAGTGTTTAACAGTAAGATGGCATCACGCTCCCATCTTTGATCTTTTTCCTAAATAATGTTTTTTTGGGTAAGTCAATAAATTCTTGCAAAATAAGTGTTTAACACTAAGATGGCAGGTAAATCATGGCCATTGTCACAACAACTTGCTAAGATTTTAGCGCACCAATGTAAAAATAGATGTGCAATTACGGGCTAATCTACTATAATGTTTATACCCCTGTTGAAACGCACGGGCAATGATCTCTACTACTTAAAAAGAACGTAAGTCCCTGTTTCATCCTCTTCTTCGTCCAACCTCTATATCCCCCTTCCCTTCTTATGTATGATATTTTCTCCCAAATAATATGTGTAAGTCAACATATTCTTACCAAATAAGTGTTTAACAATAAGATGATATTTTGCTCCCATCTCTGATCTTTCTTCTAAATAATATTTTCTTGGTTAAGTCAATAGATTCTTACCAAATAAGTGCTTAACACTATTAGAAAACAGGGCTTTGGTCCTGGTCAGATCAGAACATTAGTCCCGGTCGTGTTACGAACCAGTACTACTGGCAGCATCAGTCCCAGTTTGAGAGGCTAGGATGCCGGCCGGGCCTTGGCAGGCATCAGTCCCGGTTCGGCTGGGACCTTTAGTCCCGGTTCCAGCCACCAACCGGGACTAAAGGGGTTGCTGCCCTTTAGTCCCGGTTTGTATCTAAAACCGGGACTAAAGGGTAGGCCGTTAGTCCCGGTTTTAGATACAAACCGGGACTAATGTTTTGCCTATATATATCCACGCCCCCCATCTCCTCTGTTTTTTGGCCGTGAAAGGGTGGGAGGTGTGTGCTACTCTGTTCTCACCTCCTATGCACATGAGGTGTTTGATGAAATGCCCGAGCCACACTTAAGCTTTCTCCTCTCCAAGCTCGACCTCCAAGCTACATTTTCCCCAAGATTTGTCTAGGTTTGGCGGTGCACCAACTACACAAGTGTTCTAAAAGGTTAGCAACTTCATCCTTTCATCTCTCACTGCTAGTTTAGCTCAATTCAAATGCTCTAGAAGTAGTGTGGTTTGTGGGTTTTAGTGGAGGAGTGTATGTGTGAGTTTATTTGATTTAGATGCACAATTCGAGCTCAAATTAACTTCTTACTTGTATTATTGTTTATTATTATATAGTGCCATGGTTTTGGTAGACGCCCCCGTCGGCTCTCGTCCGGTCAATGATTTGGATGTGGTATATTATCTTTTATTACTATTTGTTTCATTCAATGTTTATGACAATTATGCCGACCAACTTGACATAGATGTCTTTATCTAGGATGTATGTGAACCGGAAATTCCAACCGACCCTATTGTCGAGAGGTTAAATTTAGTTGAAAAAGAAAACAATTATTTGAAATAAAAATTGAAAAGAGTTGAAGAAGAGAAGATGAAATTGGAGTTGCATGTTGCCGATGTCGTCGATGTACACAAGATCCAGATGGATGCAATGCGCTTGAAGATTAGAAAGATTAAAAAATATGCCATTGATAATGAGGCTTGGTATCATTATGCCGTTGGATCAATTGTTACCTTAGTTGCGATTTTGATCGCATTTGTTGTTGCATTTACATAGTTGTATGTTAGTTTCAATGTATGTTTTAATTAGATGCTCTAGAGAGCTGTATGTTGTTCTATGAGAACTATATGTATGAACTTTATGTATTTATGCCAAGTTTCAACATTTTCATAGTTCATTTGCAGTGCTTTTCAAATTCAGGGTCATTTAGCTCAAAATAAATCATTAAATGCATAAAAAATAGCAAATGAAGTCGGAAAAGGGTTGAAAATTGATGATGTGGCTTTGCGTGGTGCAGATTGAACGCACAAAAAGTCTGGAGTTAAAATATGTTAAAAAAATGAAATCCCTTAGTAATAGATGAGGTTTCGTCTGAAACCCTCATACTGCGAAAGAGATTGTCCAGTTTTATACACAAAGTGCATCCAGTTTTTTCCGTAACCCTCTAAACCTTTTAGCACATGCTATGTGGGTGAAATTATGATACCATGCCAAGTTTCAACCTTTTCAGTGTTCATTTGCACTGCTTTTCAAATTCAGGGTCATTTAGCTCAAAATAAATCATTAAATGCATGAAAAATAGCAAATGAAGTCGGAAAAGGGTTGAATATTGATGATGCGGTTTTGCATGGTGCATATTGAACGCACAAAAAGTCTGGAGTTAAAATATGTTAAAAAAATGAAATCCCTTTGTAATAGATGAGTTTTCGTCCGAAACCCTGATACTTCGAAAGAGATTGTCCAGTTTTGTACACGAAGTGCATCCAGTTTTTGCCGTAACCCTCTAAACCTTTGAGCACATGCTATGTGGGTGAAATTATGATACAATGCCAAGTTTCAACGTTTTCAGAGTTCATTTGCAATGCTTTTCAAATCCAGGGTCATTTAGCTCAAAATAAATCATTAAATGCATAAAAAATAGCAAATGAAGTCGGAAATGGGTTGAAAATTGATGATGTGGCTTTGCATGGTGCATATTGAACGCACAAAAACTCTGGAGTTAAAATATGTTAAAAAATGAAATCCTTTTGTAATAGATGAGTTTTCATACGAAACCCTGATACTTCGAAAGAGATTTTTCAGTTTTGTACACGAAGTGCATCCAGTTTTTGCCGTAACCCTCTAAGCCTTTTAGCACATGCTATGTGGGTGAAATTATGATACCATGCCAAGTTTCAACGTTTTCAGAGTTCATTTGCAGTGCTTTTCAAATTCAGGGTCATTTAGCTCAAAATAAATCATTAAATGCATGAAAAATAGCAAATGAAGTCGGAAATGGGTTGAAAATTGATGATGTGGCTTTGCATGGTGCATATTGAACGCACAAAAAGTATGGAGTTAAAATATGTTAAAAAATAAATTCCTTTGTAATAGATGAATTTTCGTCCGAAACCGTGATACTTCGAAAGAGATTGTCCAGTTTTGTACACGAACTGCATCCAGTTTTTGCCGTAACCCTCTAAACCATTTAGCACATGCTATGTGGGTGAAATTATGATACCATGCCAAGTTTCAAGCTTTTCAGAGTTCATTTGCAGTGCTTTTCAAATTCAGGGTCATTTAGCTCAAAATAAATCATTAAATGCATGAAATAAAGAAAATACTAATTACTTAATGGAAAAGAAAATATAACATTATTAGGTTAAAAAAGTATTTTATAGTATTCTTCATTTGTAGTGCTTTTTAATTTCGTGGTCATTTAGCTCAAAAAAATCTCTAGTTATGATCAAAATAATATTAACTTAAAATGATATTAAATTTATGCAACTAAAATTATCAAAGTATTTTTTGTTAAAAACTTTAATAGCAAAAAGAATTTTCATAAAGTATTTTTTGTTAAAAACTTTAATAGCAAACTAAAAGGCGAAAGTGTTCTTCTGATCACGAGCTCATGCGAGCTCGTTTGAACAGTAAAATCGAAAAAAATAGTAAAACATTTCAAAAAAATCTGAATTTTTTTTTGTGAGAAACATTGATGTTTTTCCCACAAGCGTGCAAATTTTCATCACCATACGACTTTCGTGGAAAATGCAGCAAAAAAACAAAATCGTTGCTCCAAAATGCTACAAAAAACAGACTTTTTGGAACATCGTTTTTGTTTTTTTTGCCACATTTTCCACGAATGTCATCTAGTGATGAAATTTTGCAAGCATGTGTGAAAAACATCAATGTTCCTCAGAAAAAAAATTCAGATTTTTTTGAAATGTTTTACTATTTTTTTCGATTTTACTGTTCAAACGAGCTCACATGAGCTCGTGATCAGGACAGCTGTGTCCACTAAAAGGCTTTTATAAAACTCTAACTGCAAAAGGAATCAACTAAAAAGAATCAATTATAATATTTTGTTATGATCAACTAAAACAAAACTATAATATTCTTCAATAGCAAAAAGAATCAACTAAAAAGCTTTTATAAACCTCTAGTTATGATCAAAATATAATTTTGCAAAAAATAACATAAAAAATAAAAAAATGCCCGCCTACTAGGCCACCACGGCCTGCATACGACTAGAAACCCAACTATACATGGGCCAGGATGAAGGCCCACGGTGCAAGTAGGCCCAACAGGACAGATAGAGTGTTAGGCATGTACTGCCTGCAATAGAGAGGAGCTCGAGAGGGAAGCCGCAACATGGCTTATAAACCACTGCGAGCGTGCTTCGCTTGGCGAGGTGGGACTAAACTTCCACCACCCCTCGGTCGTGCCAGGAACAGGCCTTTAGTCCCGGTTGGTGGTTCCAACCGGGACTAAAGGGTTGGCCCCCTTTAGTCCCGGTTGGAGCCACCAACCGGGACTAAAGGCCTGGGCTTCCCGCCCTTTCGCCTGGTGAAATTCACCTTTAGTCCCGGTTGGTGGCTCCAACCGGGACTAAAGGGTGGGGTATATAAGCGCACTTAGCAAAATTTCCAAATCCAACTGCTTTCTTCGATCTCCTCCTCTCCCCCGACGGTGCCGACGACCACCTCGACGCCGCTAGGCCACCGGACCTCGCCGTCGCCTCCCCGAGCCCACTCCTCGTTGCCACCCCCGATGCCGTCCCCGTGCCCTGCCCCGACGCCGCCCCCGTGCCTGCCCCAATGCCGTCCCCGAGCCCGCCCTCGTCGCTGGCCGGACCTCCCCGAGCCCGCTCCTCGTCGCCGCCCCTAACGCCGTCCCCGTGCCCTGCCCCGACGCCGTCCCTGTGCCTGCCCCGACACCGTCCCCAAGCCCACCCTCGTTGCCGGCCGGACCTCCCCGAGCCCGCTCCTCGTCGCCGCCCCTGACGTCGTCCCCGTGCCCTGCCCCGACGCCGCCCGCTAGCTCCTCATCGCCGGCCGGACCTCCTCGAGCATCGCCGCACCCCCGAGAGCCCGTCCTCGTCGTCGGCCGGACCTCCTCACCGGCCCTCCTCCCCGAGCCCTCGCCGCTCCCGCTATGAGCCGCCGCCGCCCTGGCCCGATGCATCTAGACAGAAAATAAAATCAAGAAAAACAGAAAAAATTACATATACATACATCTTTTGTGATTGCTTAGTATATGAATTTGGGGTAGAAAAATAGTTAATTTGTTATGTGAAGTTTGTTATGTGACACTTAGTTAATTTGTAACATGCATGAAGTTTGTTATGTGTGACACTTAGTTTGTAACATGAAGTTTGTAACAATATCTTTTGTGTGACACTTAGTTTGTAACATGTATGGATAAAACATAACCCCGATAACTTCGACATGAGGGGGGGGGGGTCGTTAAAACATAACCCCGATAACTTTGACATGAGGGGGGGGGGGTCGTTAAAACATAACCCTGATAACTTTGACATGAGGGGGGGGGGGGGGGGGTCGTTAAAACATAACCTCGATAATTTCGACATGAGGGGGGGTCGTTAAAACATAACCCCGATAACTTCGACATGAGGGGGGGGGGGTCGTTAAAACATAACCCCGATAACTTTGACATGAGGAGGGGGGCGGGTCGTTAAAACATAACCCCGATAATTTCGACATGTGGGGGAGGGATCGTTAAAACATAACCCCGATAACTTCGACATGAGGGGGGGGGTCGTTAAAACATAACCCCGATAACTTTGATTTCGAGGCATATGAAAACATGATTTGCACGTCAGACGATAGGCAAAAGATCAAGATAGGCAAAAGATCGCCCGCTTAGTATCCATATGATTACTAGTTGTGATTAGGTCTATGTTTGCCACTAATCCATCTCTCATGGTTGTATATTGCCATGTTGTGATATTTGCAGAAACTATGGACAGAGACTTAGAAAAAGAAGAGTTGTTGGGGGATATAATCCGTGACGGAGGTGATGATGATATCACCTTGTCGTTTCTCAACGACACCGATGGTGATGGAAGAGAGGATGACGACCCCGATGATCGAATGGAGGAGGGAGGAGATGACGGCTCCGGTGATCGAATGGAGGAGGAAGGAGATGACGGCTCCGCCGATGTTGGAGCCTTAACTGTTGCAAAATCCGGCGAGGTATATATATATTAATTAAGCCTCTACTGACTAGATGCATTAATTGTTTTGTATGTACATATATTAACGCTTCGTTTTTCTTTTAGTCCTCCGGATCGAGACAAACTTATGTAACGAGACGAGGCCCGAAGAAAAGGTTGGATAAGGATGAAAGGTTCACGATCGAAGAAGTCGCTCCAGATGGCCAACCGATTGCTCCCATCTAATAACTCCGCACTGATGTATAAATTTGTCTTTGGTCCGCTTGGGAGCAATCGGTTGGCCATCTGGAGCGACTTCTTCGATCGTGAACCTTTCATCCTTATCCAACCTTTTCTTCGGGCCTCGTCTCGTTACATAAGTTTGTCTCGATCCGGAGGACTAAAAGAAAAACGAAGCGTTAATATATGTACATACAAAACAATTAATGCATCTAGTCAGTAGAGGCTTAATTAATATATATATACCTCGCCGGATTTTGCAACAGTTAAGGCTCCAACATCGGCGGAGCCGTCATCTCCTTCCTCCTCCATTCGATCACCGGAGCCGTCATCTCCTCCCTCCTCCATTCGATCATCGGGGTCGTCATCCTCTCTTCCATCACCATCGGTGTCGTTGAGAAACGACAAGGTGATATCATCATCACCTCCGTCACGGATTATATCCCCCAACAACTCTTCTTTTTCTAAGTCTCTGTCCATAGTTTCTGCAAATATCACAACATGGCAATATACAACCATGAGAGATGGATTAGTGGCAAACATAGACCTAATCACAACTAGTAATCATATATATATATACCCCCATCTTTAAATTAGATCTGGCGGAAGCGGGACGAACTCCTACCAACCGATCGCATACGAGCAATTCAAGAGGAATTGGCGGGATTCTTTGTTGAGCATGTCATACCTAAAGACGGAGAATACCATCAGGATTTCCGATGCGATTTCGGTAATTAGATATTAAGGATCGTAAGAGATGTTATATTGTATATATGCATGATCGTGTACTATATGTAGTAGCGTCGAATAGATATACGAAAACTTGTTGTTAGACCAAGCACGGAGAAAGAGATGTTACACTTCTCTCTATATATGTTCATGACGATGTTGTGTAATTAATGGTTCCTTCATTGCTATATGTAGTAGCTAGCGTCGAGTTGAATGGAAAACATAAAATAAAAATGAAACCCTAAATGTAAAATAATTGAAGAGTAAACACAAAAAGAAAAGGGGAAACACAATATGAAACCCCTATAAACCCTCCAAAACCCATAACCCCTCCTTCCAAAAAAAACAAAAACTCCAGCGCCTGGCAGGTGCTGACGCGTGGCTACCTTTTTGTCCCGGTTCGTGTCACGAACCGGGACTAAAGGTCCTCCTGCCTCGGCGCCCCGCAGCGGCCACGTGGAGCACCTTTAGGCTCGGTTCGTAACACGACCGGGACTAAAAGTGGAGGGCATTAGTCCCGGTTGCGGAACCGGGACTAAAGGGCCTCTGGAACCGGGACCGATGACCCGTTTTCTACTAGTGTAACAATAAGATGGCAAGTAAATCATGGCCATTGCCATAAAAACTTGCTGAGATTCTAACACATCAATGTAATAATAGACATGCAATCATGGCCAAATGAACCGTATTGTTTATACCCCCGTTCCAACGCACGGGCAATTATCTAGTCACTATAAAAAGACTCAAATGGGCAGATCTATTAATCTTGACATTCAAACCATGTAAATCCAACGACCTACATTGCTCCAATGATCAGTGCTCAACCTGTTTAGTGTGTAATTAATATTATGCCAAATATCAACTCTTGTGGTAATCACATAATTAACATGTAACTTATATCATACCTAATATCAACATTCCATTAATTTTCTCCCTAGTATCAACGTGTATTGCACGTACGTATTTACTAGTTAGCTCAGGTGACGTTGACACCAACGATATTTATGCTAACCATACACTCACATGTCTGTCCCTAAATTCTAAATCCTAAACCCCAAAAATCATTTGACTTTTTTTGAGTAGCTTTGATATTTCTTTTCTTTTCTTTCCCAGGACACAACTTGCATTAGTTTTCTATTGCCTGGTCACTTCTACATTAGTTAATGTAGGGGAGGTCATCATGCATAGGACATGGGAGCGTCAATGATGATAACATAACCTCATCATTAACGTATTGACACTAGTACTATAAAGAGGCATTTTGCATGCATATGGTATATTCTTCGTTCCTTACTTCATGCATAGCACTGCCCTAATTAATAACCTAACCAAGGTCTCCTTCTTCTAGCTTCTTCTAGCCACATGCATGATAATTATGCTTAAGTTGTGCTCTCCTCTCGAAAGATGTAGCATCACACAAGTCTAATTATTAGGCTGGCATCCACAATGTTTATGTATTTCCCAATAAAGGGCAATATATTAATATTAATATGATATTAGTTACACCCGGCCTCCACAATGATGCATTGTTATATCGTTCGAGCTAGAAAAGCTCTACTATATTAACTCGCACATTAACACTTTGGACTCCACACAATGCTTAACAAAGTAATCTGATGGCAGTATAACATATTCATCCGGGCGTCACGCTATCAGTGGGCCGAACACGAGTAGACCGATCTTACCACCTTAGTATTCAACTCACATGATCACCGAAAAGCGGAGAAATAAACAACCAAGCAGATAAAATCAGCACATGAACACAAACGTCAGGCTAATCAAATAGACAATCAACCCATGATGACCAATCACCTTTAATCCCCTTGACGATTCGTTGTAGATTAAGAAATAGATTTGTCCGTGACACGCGTCAAACACCGTGCTTACCGGACGGATTAGGTGACTAATGAATTAACTAGTGATCTTCTAACCAAATCACTAGCTAGCTAGCTAGCAGCTAATTAAGCTATCTTCTGGTGAGGGGTCACTCAATGTAGGCACACATGCATGCTAATTACTTCCAAATTTCAATCAGCAAGTTCTTTTTAGTGTGCTAACTACTATATTACTTTGTTCAAAATGATAACTATTTATATCATTAATTGTACCATAGCTAGCTAATGATAGGATTAATGTGCACAAGGCGTATGTGCACCTGTCAGTCTAAGACACAAATCTGCAGAGACAAGGATGCTTTGAGGCAGACATGGTGACATGCAACTTGCTGTGTTTGCACATGAGTGATTAGTTGTCAACTGATGGCACAGAAAGCCAGCTAGTGATGAATCAAAACCCACCTAGAATCATGTATTTTTCTTGTGTGGTGTTGATGGATGGCTTCCTTCTTACAGTGATCATCTCAAGTGACATGTTGAGTGGAGAAAGAGAGCTTTACAAGGAAAGCGAGCTAATAAACAAACAAAAGTACATGGCCATGCGTAAATGTTTGGAACATAAGAACCTCAACGCACACGGGCATGCATAAATGGTGCACAAATCAAGTGAAAAACATACATATAGCCACCACCAGTATGACACAACAATGAAATATCAAAATATTTGAATAGTTGTGCTTGACCTTCAGTGCTTTGTCAGCTTCCAGCACATGGAAAACTTCATGAAAATCATGAGCCCTGCTAGCTAGACCACTTTGACCAGTAACAAGAAAATGTATGGTTTTTGACATGGAACATGACCGATGACAATCGTATCACGGTATCAGCTAATCACGCAAAGGGCTCTTATCACAGGATATGTTCCCGAGCAAGCATTCCATGCTAGTGTTTCCAAGATTAAACTGACACTACAAGGAACAAAACCATGAGCTTTTTTGGATGCTTCCGGTATTCCCCTAATTCACAAATAGAAAATAGTTAACGTGTAAATACTCTTCGAAATAAGATTCTCACGTTCTTGAAAAAAAGGAAATAAGTTTCACAAGTCGCAGTAATTTGGATTGACCTCCCTTTAATTCATTTGATTGATAAATAATATTAAGAGAATCTCAACTTTTTGGGAGGTGTATGCCTGGTGGTGGTTGGCCTCCAAGAAACCAGCAACAGTTGATGAACTGCCCATTGATCGTTATGCAATGCCTTTAGTTCACATGTTGATCAACTTTTGTGATGGCGATGTCCCGCAGCGATCAGTGCTTTTGAGTAAGTAAACATGGCACAAAGGAAAGAAACAAACATAGCTTGCTTGCTCAAGGCATACACACATGACGACGATTGTCTTACCGATTGTCATTGGCTCGACGGCCATATGTAGTACCTTAGCTGGTTTGTTAATTACTCAGTGCGCGTGGACGGTGCTATTTGTAAAAACCATCTCCGTTGCCCTTGTTTCTTAGTGCCGGTCCGTGCAAACCTTTCTCTAATTATTTCTTCTGATATGAGACACTGACTCGGCAAACAAAGGAATCTTGTTGAATGTTCAGTTTCCTCGAAACAGGGCCGAATATGTGTAGATTTATTTTTTGTAGGAAAACATGTGAGCACTAGACAGATCCATTCCACACAAGCACTGCAGATTGTAATGAAATTATATGTCACGTGAGTGATTGAGGGGGTCTAGCTGGTGCAGCCAGCAGCGCATGGCTGGAGAAATCAACCTGCATCTTTTTAATCTGGCAGGATCTTATCTCCAGAGATGTTGTTTCCCAGTTCATTAGGATTCAAGGCATGTCTCATAGTCTCAGATCGTGCAAGCAATAAAGAAACAATCATCCCGCGGCAACGGCTGCAACACGATGCACACAGGATACGGCTCAAGTGTTCCTTCCGATATAGCACCACATAATGCGCTGGAGGACCAAAAGCGATGTGTTGACAGGGTGTTGTGTGGATAACAAAAGTGCATGGCAAAATATCAGGCTGCATGGCGAAATATCAATCTGAAGGTTCAACCTACCAACTGTGTATTATTCAATGATATGCTGGTTTGTTCTCTCTCTGTGTGGTCGTTTGTGGTATGAAAGATGAGCACGTGAATTTAGCGAAAATGTCCGCCTGGTCTTTTGGAGTCACTATACTCCCATGTGCCATAGGAATCCTCGATTAGAACTTGAAAATAATGTGCTTTAGTGGTCATCTGGTATGAAAGTAAAAAAGCTTATATAATGCCTGATGACATAAGTCGTGCATGAAGTAAACCATAAACCTATCTTTGAATTTCACGTTAAAAATCCACTCTGAAATCAACATAAAAATTATACAATTCCACCTGAAAGTTGCAACTCAATAGTGTAACGCTCCCTTCTAAAGGGAGGGCAGGCCTCCTCCATTTTCTTTTGGCTTTCGGTTTCAATCTTTCATATCTTTTGAACCAAAAGTTCAAATTAAGTTTTATTCCATATTCGTTTTTCTGGTGGCGAGGCCTTTCAAATTTTATCCATTTTGAATATGTTTTGATGAGCTTCTAAAACTTTGTTAAGTTTTAACATCAAAAACAAGATCATAAGTTTTAAGTTTCAAATCTGAAATTTGGTACAAGCGACCGGTAAAATCATAAGTTTCAGAAGTTGCGACCGACAAAATCGTAAGTTTCAGAAACTAAAACATAAAACTTGTTCTGCCATCGTGCAGGATCCAGCTACTTTGCAGATCGTGAGGCAGTCGGGTAGCTGACACAGCTGGGCAGGTGCATGCCCCTGCGATTTCCATCTTCTAAAGTTGCTAGAGTCACTTATATTATTGACTTAGGGAATGCTAGTATTTGGACATGGTGTTGGGAGAGTCGACATGTTGTTTCTTTGCATTCTGTTAGACACGTAACTTATGTGTCCAGCCAAGAACCAACATCAACTTTCAATCTATCGAATAAAATGTTTAAGAGAAAGTCTATTAGAATCGCCATATCCGCAGCCTCCAAAAATAGCATATGAAGGGCGCTCCGTAATATTTTGAAGGCTGTAGAGGAAACTCTAAACTCAAAATCGGCAAAAGCAGATCCTCCAAAATTTCCATGCACGTGGGACCCATATCTCATAGACTACAACTGTTTGTTCCATTATTCTCCACCCACGCAGCATGCATACACACATATGCGACTCTCGATGCATTAGAGAAAAATGAGTTGGCATGCATGCTGACTCAGCTGGCTTCCGGTACGTCCACCGTGGCATACATACTTAGAGCATCTCCAACAGGCGCCCAAAAATCGCCCCGCGCTGTAAAATTCGCTCTTTTAGCGCGCGCAGCGGAACCGGATGCTCCAGCGGCCGCGCAAAAACCGCGCGCGCGGCATAAATGCTTCCACGCGCGGAGCGAAACGGCATCGCACGCCGCTTATTTGGTGCGCCCGCTCCCGCGCGCGGAAGCACTCGAGCGCTCGCGCCTCCTCTCCCACCTCCCTCCACCTCGAGCGCCCGCGCCGCCGCCGCGCCACCCCCTTTGCTCCGGCGACCAGACGGCGCTTCCCCGACCTATCCCCGCGCCGCTGTAGCTCCCCCCTCCCTCTAGTCACCGCCGCCCCTTGCGCGCGCCATTCCTCTGGCGAACAGCGCTCGGCCGCCCTCTGCCGCTCAGCGCCCACAAGGTGTTCGGCAGAAGGCCCACAAGGTATGTATTGCTTTTTAACTTCACATTTTTTACTTTAACTCGATGCATGTTTTTCGTAGTTTTATAGACTAGTTTAAATTCAATATTGTTGATGAGTTCATCATATGATTCTTCCGAAGAAGAATTTGATATGGAAGAGGAAGAGGACCTTGCAATCATCCTAGCTATGCACATCAATAGAAAACCGAAGCACGGTGGTTCGGTTATGAGTCGGCAGAAAATTTGGAGGGACAAGATCGATGCCGACAATAAATTGATGAGGCACTATTTTGTGGAGAATCCCACATACCCCGAGTCGTATTTCCGGCGCCGTTTTAGGATGAGTACTGAATTGTTCAGGCGCATTGCAGAGAAACTAGCGAGGCATGATCGTTTATTGTTGATTTATTTCTTTATGTGTTTGATCTTTTGGTTTTGTTTTTGGAGTGCATATGTTGTTTCTGATGGGCGCGCGTGCCGGGTTTCTTCAGCGCCTGCTAGAGCGCCGTGCGCGCGCTATATTTTGCGGCGGCCGCTGGAACCAGCGCTCGCTGGCGCGCTAAAAAGTGCTATTTACGGGCGCTAAAACCGTTTTTTGGGCGCCGCGCGTTGCGCGCCCGTTGGAGATGCTCTTACGAAGTGAGAAAGGGGTTGGTACTACTTGGGAGTTGAGCTAAACTGACTAACTTAACTAGCTTGCTCGCAGGATATAAAAATAGCTTAAATAATAACGCCCACACGTGTGGCACTTATCAACATGGCCCATGCGCAGTCGATGCCGTTCGATTCATTTGCATGAATATTGCAGTAGTTGTCATCTGGGTCGAGAGCCACGTAAGCACCCGGCGTCGTGTGGGCGTTATCATTTAGTGCCACACATGTGGGCGCCCCTCGCTCGCGTCGCCATGCGGTGAAACTGCTTTTCGCCCGCACGACGCTTGCACGGTGATAGATGACAACTACAGTTGTGCATATGTGGCAACTAGTTAATCACACATCACAACTATGGTTGACCATACATGGCAACTACAATTGTTTATATGTGGCAACTAGTTAATCACACATGACAACTATGATTGACTATATATGGCAATTATGGTTTGACCATACGTGGCAACTCCAATTAGTTTCACATGACAACTATATTTAATGATACATAGCAACTAAAGTTATTCACACATGACAACTACAGTTAATTAGACATGGCAACTATAGTTAATTACACATGACAACTATAGTTAATTACACACGTGTTCACGCTCACGGGGTAGGGTGAGTAGTTGTGGATTCGGCGTGCGGGCCATCGTAGCTGCGCCCGAACGTGTGAGTAGTTTTATTGTTCGCCTACACAGGATCGTGTGGGCTGGCGATTTGGCGACAGCTAATCGCGTGGGTGCAATAAGTAAATATCACGGGCGAGGTCACTTGGTGCAACATGCACTAGCTACATATATGTCAACCGTACCATTGACATGGCCGGCCGTCCCATGCATAATGTAGTACCAATATGCTCCCATCTTATTAACTTTCTAGGAGTAGTAATATAACAAAATATTTTTTAAAGGTCCAAGAGCATAATTAAGTATCACAAGTCTCTACAAATACACCTTTACAGACAAATAAAATTACATCTGGTTCTTCAGATGTGCCGAAATCTTTTTCTTTCTGCATTCATCGGCGACGCGCCATGAGCAAAACTCGATGCCGCCTTCAGCCCTCCGCCTCAGTACAGCAAACTTGTTTAAGTCCAGAATCTTGTACAAGCAGCATCCAGAAAGTCTTCAATGCAGACCAGAAGACACCAGCGGACACTATTTGCGTAACAAATCGCCCCCTATTGGATAAGTATAAGTGCATGCCCCCACTTTCTTCGGTAATACGGTTGGATGAACAGGAATCGATCCATATATAATTAATGTGCATGTTAATTGGGGCAAACCAGTGTTAGACGAAACTAGGCGCACCAGTACAAGTTGTTGCAAGTAAAACAAAAGAGTGTGTGTTATCCTTTCATAATCATTGGTGATGGTTTCGTCCATGTTACTAGATTTTACCTTTGTTAACGTACATCGGCGAGGCCACTTGGTGTGGTAACTACTAACAGAGACATGCCTCTGCGCTCGTCGCCACCAGAGCTTCTGCAGTGGCCAGGGTGCCATTTTCTTGCTGGACATGACTACAACTTGAGTCTTGAACGAATCCGGGCATTATCCGTATATGGCAGGACACTTCCCACGATTGTTCTTTCACGCGCCCATGCTCTACTTGTATCTCAGAAGTTGTAAAACAGTCTAATCTTAGTAGTAATATTTAAGAAGCATGTTGCTGTAATTAAAGTTATCTTAACTACACTATAACATATATCTATCATCGTCCCATTGGGTGGCGTGGTCTTGTGCATGCTATCATCATTCACTGGATCGTGAAACGATGTCAAACAAGATCGACCTGAACGATCTGTATGCTACCCGCACCGCTCAGATACGACCATCCCCGGACAAGATATACAATAGTAATACTACACCAATATATGTCTAGTTCCTACAAAGAAATGTACGCTTGATAATCTATACATATCAATTACTTTCGATATTGCGGCATGTATCATCCAAAGGTGACGGGCCATCATTGTGGGCTACTAGCCAAAGTAAGAGAATGAGAGATACTACAAGTTGATACCTCCCTAATAAAATTCATTATCTTTTGCTCATCATTTGATGCTTTCCATGTCACCTTTCGTAGCACTCTCAAAGTAGTATTTCTATGGATCACAATTTTACATTAGTTAATATGTGCAAGTCGTAACTAGCATTATTAACAAAAATAGAACAGCACTTATGCATATGAGTGTATTCTTGTACCTAAATGTGTCTGCTCCATTAACAATGCTCTCGTCGTTTGTGCAAAGAAGTGTGTGTTTTCATGATATCTATGATGTATTATTTTCTTTGTTTGTTTGGTAAGAGAGTCCTAGGCTCATTGTACATATGTACATGCATGCAGTAAGTTGTGTAGTTTGGGGGGGTTTAGACCGGTTGTAAGTGGTTATTTTTTACTTAGTTGCATTTTCATAGGTAAGTACAAGTTAAATTCTTCGGTGAACTGAAGTTGCACTTTTCTGAATGGGTTGACACTTTCAAAAGCTGAGTCGATTCAGACTTAACATGATGTATGTTGGACTAGTTTTTATTATCTAAATGCTAGAGGAATGTCTTCATATCCGAGTGTATGTATGTGCATTGACATTGTGTTTTTATGCATATTAGGCTAAACCCTACGTTTAGAACGAAGAAATAACCAAAACATTGCTACACACACCATAACTTTGGCTTCACGTGTGTACTATCCACGCAGAAGTCGAAGGAGTATCCTTTTGTATTATCTTTGCATTCTATAAACTCCCTAGAAAGGGAGTCCCCTCGTTGTTTTAGGGTGTTAGGCACGTGTGGGACCAGCCTATCAGCCAGTGAGACAAATGTAATGTGCTTACTATCTGGGTCCACATTCCACAAGACAGTTATGTGACGTATACATACGTAGAGACCTATATGAAATTACCTGGGTTTCGCGACTTCAAATTGTCCTGGTTGCATACGTAAATACCATGTGTGAGGTCACTGGGTGCGGCACCATTAGCAGCGACTCATGCATGCTTTATATTTCCGCTGCTAATGCGGTTATTAATTAATTAGATAAGTGCGCTCAACCTTGAGGATTGTTTGTGTGGAAGAGGATTTTTATGTTTACGTACCACTCAGATGGCCGTCCCTG
The DNA here is from genome assembly GCA_039707655.1 of Elymus sibiricus. NCBI lineage: Eukaryota > Viridiplantae > Streptophyta > Magnoliopsida > Poales > Poaceae > Elymus > Elymus sibiricus. The sequence continues at coordinate 62,815,943 of CM077663.1, forward strand.
ATACAATACTACCGTTTTTTGTTGTACAATACATGTTGCCCCTTCGGTGATATGGCGCAGGAGATTGCTCGATCAATCTAAAGTGACAGATCATATACAATACATGTGTTGCTTAATAAGTGAGGCAGGGGTTGTACGACACTAAACACTGATGCATCTTGAAAGTTAAAAAAGATGTTTATCTGTTGGTAATGATTCGAGACGCTTTCATCCGAGTCACTTTACAACTTTTTACATTACTTAATGCCCGTACACACTCATAATTCATGCATGCGAGCTACGTACTAGCTTTCTAATACTATTATCCGGCAAATCAATGGTAACACCATCAACATTAATATTGACACATTCTGGATAGCGGGAGAAGCATCATACACCATGTATGGGAGGTATATTCTTATCAAGTACGTGCTCCATCAATTAATTAGTATTCTGGTAATCAATTTAGGGTTTACTTTTTTGAAGAAATAAGTGGAGCATTATATAAAATTTTGCAAGCATGAAGACTATGACTAATCTAGAAATCACACAATAGAGAGAGTCAACGTGCAAGATAGAGGAGGAGGAAAGGGAGGTGATCGAAATTGTACTTGCTCACCACTTGTGGCGCTACCTACTAGCTTTATATAGTTGTATTGTATGTTGATGAATAATGTTTAACAAATCTTACGGGCCAGATGTAATCGTGAAAAAATGTAGATACAGGAATAGTGTCCGAAGGGTTCTTGTTAGCGATGAAGGTGACATCGTGATTTTATATAGGTCCACATTGTGCGTTCGGGGGTGGGGTAGAGGAATACGAATAATCAAGCAATCACATAATAAAGGAAGGAGTCAACGTGGGGCTTAGAGGAGGAAGAAAGGGAGGTGATCGAAACCGTAATTGCGCATCAGTGGTGATGATGCCAACTAGTTTTCATATAGCTATAATGTATGTCGATGAATAATGCTTCATCGATCTTACAATTGGATGTACTCATTGAAAATTGTTGAGAGAGGGCTGGCATCCGAAGTGATCTCATCGATGATGAATGTGACACGACTGTTTTACCTAGGTTCAAGCCTCCATATAAGTAATAGCTCTACATCCTAGGTTCAAGCCTCCATATAAGTAATAGCTCTACATCATGCCTACCTATTTTAAATAATCAATGAGAGACTTACAATGGGGTTTTCCAATAATATGGGTTAGGTTACACGTATGTGCTCCCGCCTTTTATGTTTCTGGCAAGGCTCCGCACGGCCCTTAAAAGGTAGAAGAAGGCTAGTAGTATAGTAGTTGTCTTGGGTGGATACAATATGATCATATGACTCCACAATTAAGAGGAACATATCTCCCATAAATTTTGAATCCCCGAAAGAGAGCTCCCATCCTTATCCCTTACAAATGTTTACTCCGACGTAATTGGGTGCATGGCTCGATGACTCAAGCTAGTGATATGGTCCATGTGTGCCCGTATGTCACCCTCCTTCGAGTGTTACCTTTACCTAGTGACAAGCCTCCAACCAATACTCGAAATGGGGTTATTCACTTTCTGCCCTTGTCGGAGTACAATGAAAGTTTCATCCAATTTTCCTATGGCTCTAGCCTTCTCTTAGCTAAATGAGTCATGTGCATCGCCCATCTTAACCGTCCTACGCTAGCGCCAAGAATAGTTGTTGGGATAGAGAGGCGAGGTGAAGTTATATATTGCTACAAGTGTCAGGTGACAAAGTGGGAGTCGACCTGCCTGGCTGACACTAGTTTTGGGTACTGGCGTAAGTTGCCGGATAAAAACTGGACCTAAGGCGGTTCGGGTGGATCTTGCTTATCACGGGTTGGGATGAGTGCTCCCATCATCATCCCTTATGAATGTCTACTCGGGCATAGAAACCCCCAAACAACTCAGTATGTTGATGTATGATCCGGGTTAGTCCGTATGGCACCCTACATTGAATAGGTACCCTTACAAACTAACACGGTACAGAATCGAATTTCTAAGTGGGCAAACATTTTGGCTATCATCATGCAATACACACACTTGGTCGGCCGGGGAGAATATCTAGTGATACAACACCATCTTCCCATGCTCCCAGTTTAGAGAATGTCAAATTTAGATGTCCCAAACGAATCTAATTATTTTGTGGATGTTCACAAGACATACAGCTCTGAAGAAATTCAAATCAAGATGAGTTTTCGATTTGAATTTTTATGGGTTATAGACATCTGTCTTGGGAACATTCACAAACAAGACAAATGCGGATTTTTTTCACACTATTTTTTTTTTAAAGTGGGAGCATGTGAGCATCTTAGTGTTAGTATCGCTCATGCTTTCCCGGATTGACCGATGGATCTCGACACGCTCCGGCCGGTCAACTGTGCAGCGAAGTCGGGCTAGCTAGCTGCAGCTACTGTGGTCGATGAACATGCATGCATGTCTATCGGATGGGTACGTAGAGAAACATGCGAGTTTTAATATGTTTGTGAAGGCGGCCGGGGACGCCTGCTCCACTGGTTAATTTGACAATATATACTTCATTATTTTTCTGTTCTTGTCGAACTCCACAGCTCACTTAAATGAGTAAACATTTGACGTTCCTCCTGTCCACTGAAAACTCCACAGTCCACTTAAACGAGTTAACATATCACGCTATTGTATCAAGCTGGCCGGCACCAGCACTGGCAGGGGATAGAGTTCCAGCGGAGAGAAAAAAATGACAAGGACGAAGAGACCAGCAGGTTGACACTCGCACGCATTTAGATTGATTTCATTGTTTATTTCTGAATATGCCTGAAATAAAATTATTTGCGAAATCATTATGAAATATTTTAAAATTGATTGAAACATGACTTAATAGTTAAAAAATTAAGCTTATTATAAAATAAACTCTATATATATATATATATATATATGTGTGTGTGTGTGTGTGTGATTGAAATGATTTACTTAGAAATATCACTAAAATAACTGAACAAATTGGAATAAAAAAATGTCACATACTAAAAAAATCGGGTTTCTACATGTTATATTTGAAATTTGAGTTGAAATATGATTAAAACTAGTTAAAATATCTCCATGAATGGTCTTGTACTGAAGGTCTTGTGGCAGAAATTGGCCTTGATGACGGCTTACCTCTCATAATTTCAGTAGGCTACAAAACAAATTTTGTTGCAAGGACGATCCCTGTGCCAATTAAATAAAACATCACTTAGATACAATACTTGAAAGACATATATAGACAATGCATTATGGCAGTTGTCCCTTAGACAATGATAACGTGTTAAAGAGGCAATACATGGGGAGTTTCCTAAGAGGAGAGGTACATCGTCCCCGTTAGAACAGCTCAACAGAGTGAGCTGAGGGCTTACCTCTCATATTTCAGCTTAATTAATTACGATTAGTCCTGTACGTATGCACGTAGACAATGTGCAGATACTATATATATCCATCACCAAAACACCAACTAACCGGCTAAAAGCTTGCAATCCTTTGTCGACAGCTAATCGCGCGCTACACAAGTAAATTGGTAGTAGCGCTACTTATTGAGGTCACTTGGTGCGGCAGCAAGGAGCAACGACGTAGTAGCACAAGCACTTCTGCAAGAGTAAAATAACACTAGCTAGTGTATTTAACTACTGATGATTACACTAGCTTAAGTGACATCGACGTCAACGATCGATATATGTTTATGTTAGCCTCCCTTAATACAATAACATACAATATTATACGTGCTCTTATCATTTGTTCATGGACTAATCTACATGTGCGCCTGCCTCTTTCGGTATCACGGCATATGATATCAATCAAAAAGCGGCGGATCATAATGGATGTCTTATTAATCAAAGCAAGGCGGACACTAAACTTTGATATCTCGAGAGTAAAATTTGATGTCTCTCTTGATCATCATCTGACGCTTTCCAGGTCGCTTACTCGCTTTAACGTTATGTTATTCTTTTCTTTCCAAGAACACACTTGCATTATACTATTTCTTTCGGAGTGAATCTCAGTTTTTACCCTTCATTTCAAAAAAAAAACATTGTGCTAATCACCCTATTTAGCAACTTTTCATCCGAACTACCCCATTTAATATATTTTTTGCTAATTTCACCCGTATGTATTTTCGGGGGAGATATAGCAAGTGTGTCCTGGCCATCGGTAGACATAGCATGCCATATCGTGTTTTTCCTCCTAACTTTTTTTCCCCGAGTACAAACCGGTCAAATGGCTTCGTCGAACGCTAACCGGTTCAGGTGTGGGAAAAATTGCAAGGAAAATCGTGGCATGGCACGCTAGTGTACCTAATGGTCGAGATAATGGATCATTCTAAAAATTTAAATGTGGTGAAATCCCGTAAAACTTTTGCTAAATGAGGTAAAAACTGACAATACATTCACTAAATTGGCTAACCCAGATGAAATGCCGTAAAACGGGGTAATTAGCGTCAGAAATGTGAAAGTGGCAAGTAAAAACTACTCCCTCCGTAAATAAATATAAGACGTTTTAGATCACTAAAATAGTGACCTAAAACATCTTATATTTGTTTACAGAGAAATAGAATTCACTCTTACTTTCACGTGGTCACTTTTACATTAGTTAACGTAGGGGAGGTCATCATGCATGGGACATGGGAGCGTCAACGATAATAACATATTGCCACTAGTACTATGGAAAGGCATTATGCATGCATGTGCTATATTTCGTTGGTTAGTTCGTGCACAGAAATGCGCCTACTTTTTTTGCAGCGACTCACCTTGGAAGATGATTAATTATTATTATTTTGTCTCAAAAATTTATTTATTATTTTGACGGAAAAGGATGATTAGTTATTTGATTTCACATTGAGTGGAAAGTGAGGTTGCTTTCCGGTAGTTAAGTGTTAAAGAAGTAAATTTTGTTTTCTTGTTTGAACGGCGCCCTCGGTTTCAAAACTCAAAAGGTTAGAGGATATAAGACAATACTAGCTAATCACAGAGATCATGTATCCATGTGACTAAGTGAGAGATATGACATCAATTGGACAATGATTTGGCAGGAAACAGTTGAGTCCCCCACTTAAATTTCTCTTGCGAAAAAAAAATAGATTGTTCAAAGCTAGCAAAACCTCTGCTAAATAACTTCCACATTAATTAACACATTGGGCTCCACATTGCTTAACAAACTAAACTGATGGCAGTACAACATAATCTTCCTGGGGTGTCGCTGTCAATTGGCCGACCACGCATCGACCGATCGCACCACCTTCATTTTCAACTCACATGACCACCGAAAAAATGAGAGATAAAATAACAAAGTAGATCAAATAGCACACGAATGTAAACATCAGTCCTAGCACATAGACAATCAACCCATGATTGACCAATCCCCTTTAGTCCGCTCGATGATTATCTGCAGATTAAGAAATCGATTTGGCCGTGACACGCGTCAAATATCGCGCTTACCGGACAGATTAGGTGACTAAGGAACAAATTAGTGAGTGTCTAACCGAATCACTAGCTAGCCAGCTAGGAGCTAAGCTATCTGCTGGTGAGTGGTCACACACTGTAGACACACATGCTAATTACTTCCAAATTCTAATTAACAAGTTCTTGTTAGCTTGCTTGTTAGCTTGCTAACTACTATACTACTTTGATCGTAATGATAACTATTTATATATGTACCATAGCTAATGATAGGATAATGTGTGCAAGGGGTATGTGCACCTGTCAGTCTAATTGTGACACAAATCTGCAGAGAAAAGGATGTTTGAGGCAAACATGATGCAACGTAACTTGTTGTCTTCGCACATGAGTGACTAGTTGTCAACTCAAGACACAGAAAGGCAACCAGTGATGCATCAAAAACCACTATGAATCATGTCTTTTTTTGTGTGTGGTGTTGACGGATGGCTTTCTTCTTCCAATGATCATCTTAAAGTGACATGTTGAGTGGAGAGGAGAGAACTTTACAGGGAAAGCTAATCAAGCTGATAAACAAACCATAGTACTTGCAATAACACTAGTTGTTTAGTTATAAATGTGTGGAACTAAGAGCCTCAATGCACGCACGCATGCGCAAATGGTGCGGCAATAAGTGGAAAACGTACATCGCTGCCACCACTATGACAAATTGACACTCCACCATTGTAAGGACAAACTGATGTGAAATATGAAAATATTGGAATAGAGGTGGTTGACCTTCAGTGCTATGTGCTTTGTCAGCTTCTAGCACTTGGAAAAGTTCATGAAAATCATAGCACTATGATGGGACCGGTAACAAGAAAATGTGTGGTTTACGACAATGGAAATGCAACTTCCAGACATGGAACATAACATCCTGGCAATCGTATCACCGCATCACCTAGATCACCCAAAGTAATGTATCGCCAGATATGTTCCTGAGCAAGCATTTCATGCTAGTGTTTCTCAAATGAAACCGACATCACAAGATTCTCAAATCGCCGTAAACTCATTTAATGAATCACACAGCAGAAATACTAAGGAAGTCCCAAGCTTTCGGGAGATGCATGGGTGGTGGTGGTTGGCTTCCAAGAAACCAGCAACAGTTAATGAACTGATCATTGATTGTGATGAAATGCCTTTAGTTAATAATAAGTGGATTCACATGTTGAGATCAACTTTTGTGATGGCTACGTCCTTGAGCGATCGGTGCTTTTGTGATGACGATGACTAGTGCTAGCTTTAAGCAAGTAAATGCGGCTAAAAGGAAAGAAACAAACTGAGCTTGCTTGTTCAAGGCATGCATGACGATGAATGGCCGGTGGTCATTGGTTCGACGGCCATATGTAGTACGTTAGTTGGTTTCTTAATTACTCAGTGCGCGTGGGCGGTGCTCGTAATAAAACCATGTCTGTTGCTCTTGTTTCTTAGTGTCGATACCTGCAAAACATTCGCTAATTATGTCTTCTGGCAGTTATAAACATCTGGTAATCATTCAGTTTTTTCAAACTAAGAGTCTTACTGTATATCTTATTGTGTACTGACAGCTTTTTTTTGGTACACTCCTTAATGACAGGTTAAGAATTACCTGGAATGACAGGACAATATAAGATGAGTGTCACGTGAGTGAAGGGTCTAGCTGGTGCAGCCAGCAAAGGAATAACTAGGCAAATCGATCTGTAAGTATCGTTTCAATCTGATAGGATCTTATCCTCCAGACTTTTGTTAGGTTTCAAGCCCTGTGCAGGCTTTATACATATACTCCTAGTCTCAGATCCGGCAAGCAAATAAAGAAGCAACTTTGTACCCTGGCAAAGAATGCAACACGATGCACACAAACGATAAAGCTCATGTATTTCTTTCTTCTGGTATACGTCGGAATTTTTTTAAGATAGCTTACCACATCTACCATGTGGTCGCTTCTGATATACGTACACTTAGCACCACACAATGCGCTGGAAGATGTCTCTTAAGCCCTCCCAGACACCTGATGGTAGCCTTCTACTGATTTTGACAGGGTGTTATGTGGACAACAAAGTGCATGGAGAAATATCAGATTTGAAGGTTCGAGCTACCAACAATGAACATAAGTATATATGCTGATATTGGCTGAAAATACGTACCCATGTATTAAGGCTGTGAAAGCATATATGACCTTGAGTGCCACTCTACGCCACTTTTTCTTCTACACTCTTTCGCTGATGAGCCGGCAAAGGCAGCATGGCAGTAATGGCCACAATTTATCATGTACCCCTCCCTCAGGAAAAAGAACTAGGCAGCATCCGCACATCCATTCTTCGAGATACGGCATACAATATCATACGCACATGTTAATAAAAAACACATTCAGGAGCTCACCCGGCTGCATCTATCGTCTTGATCTAAGGCGGCATTCAGCATCCAGTAAGGCCTTCAGATTGCATAGTATAGAAAACCAAAAGTAGGCAAATCTTGTTCCAAGCTGTACTAGTGTGGTAACAGCCTAACAGGAGGAGTCTGTTTTGCTTGGTGACACATCTGTTCCCATTAGAATTCTTCTAGCTGCAAACCCTGGCTGTGGCAATGTCTGTAGCAGCTAACATCACAAGCAGTTGAGACATCAATGGGTCGACAGTCATCTGGGTCCTCCTCTTGAACACGCAGGCCACAGTCCCACTCTGGTGCATCGGAGCGAGTACTTCATCTGAGTTGAACGAGCCCTTTTTTTAAAACAATCAGGCCCATCAAAGCTAAAGTAACCAGGTTTGCTGGGGTTAATTGCCAGGTTACAAGACAAAGGTCAACACAGACTTGCTGGCAGCCAGCAAGCAACACTCCTCCTGAAACCCACTCTGACTGTCACGCAGGGCAACAAAACAACTAAAACAGAGAGTCGAACGGGCCATTTGATTGTGTTGGAGTTAACCACGCTGTCATAGTCCGGGTCGGACATGAACAAGTCACCGAGTCGTATAGGTCTAGGTTAGCTTAGATTCTATATGTACTTGTACCCTGTAATGTTTTGAAGGCAGATCAATAAAGAAGAAAGAATCGGGAGCGACACGCTCCCGCAGCCATCATCTCGACGTGTCCGCATATTCTTGTGTGTTTCGGTGACTGATACGGCGGCGACTTGGCACGTACGTGTATACGTGCTTGTACAGCCGGCGGATCCTAGCTTTGTCTAGCTAGCTTCACGTCAACGAATCCATCCAGCTGCTTGCCTACTTGCTTAGTGCTACAACTAAGTGTGTATCTGATCTACTTGTACGTGCGTGTGGTTGACGGCCGAAAGCACTGGTCGCCGGAATCGCGTCGTACAAAGTACCCCGGAAAGTACTCGGGTATACGGGTCCGTGCCAACAGATTGTTTCATCTGCTACTCCTGTGCCTTTCCCCTCATTCCATAGGCTCCATGCCTGCAGGATAGAAATGTGACCAGGTTATCTTTCAGTTGAACTGAGAAATACAACTTTTATGTGTTGGATTATTATCATGATAGTCCAAGCTTTTGAGAGGTGCGTGCGTGGGTGGGTGGTTTCTACGAAACCAGCAACAAGTAATGCATGATCATTGATTGTGATGCAATGCCTTGAGCTAATTAACGGGCGGCCAGGTTCACATGTTGATATCAACTTTTGCGATGGCAATGTCCTGCAGCAATCGGTGCTTTGACAAAGTAAATAAATACGGGCAGAAAGGAAAGAAACAAATTCAGCTTGCTTGCTTGCTCAAGGCAAACATGCATATTGGTTCGACGGCCATATGTAGTACTGTACATTAGTTGGTTTCTTAATTTCTCTGTGTGTGGGCGGTGCTAATTGATAAAACTATCTATGTTCCTCTCATTTCTTAGTGACGATACGTGCAAGCATCTGCTAATTATTTTATTCTGACAAGAGATGCTAGCATACCAATGCGGCAGTTCTGAAATGTTAGTTCACAAGAAAGACAGCAGAGTGGCTATTAACAATCACATCTGAAACACTGGCAGATATATAATTCAACATATAACTATCCAACGATTCATAATGGGCAAAAATAAGACCCTTCGGCAAATCCTAGCAATCGGACATACTGAAACTACTATCCTGCAAAACACAACTTAAAAATGGTCATAGTGAGGCATAAAGAAATGAATGCGCAAAACAGTGTTATTTTTCCCTTCATGATTACCCAAACGGTTCAGAGGACAGTATAAATCGGAAGTAGAAAAATATGATCAGGATGCAAAGACTAATAACCTGAAAAAGAACAAAGAATATATATCTCTCAGAAACATGGAAAACAGGACTAACTACAATAGAGATTTACATTAAACACATACGACTTGCAATCACAAGTGAAATACTCCACATGAATAAAGTTGAATCAAGTTTGTTGCTCACTGTGCCTCGTGAGATGATGCCCATTTCTTAGTATTGGTACCATTTGTCAAGTTCCAAAGCACAGAAGTTGCCAAAGCAACACAAACATCAAGCTTTCATACGAAAATTTAGAGACATGCAGAATATCAGCGTGGATATGGTGAAACACATAACTAACTGACTGAAAGAAAGTTCTATGCCATTGTTGAATGAACCACTAGAAGGTTCAAGTTGAACCTAACTCTATTCATAATTAACCACAGTACAAAAAAAAACTCAGCAAGAAAGCATGATTTCAGTATTGTATGATACAAAAAAAAAGGATCTCAATGCAAGTTCTGGCAGAAACTTGGACAAACCTTGTGCTAGCACATAAGCAGTGGAAACAACTAAATTCATGAATCGGCAATGTCCTGCAAAACTGCACTACCAACTAGTCTACTTGTTGCTTGGGTGAGGAGAAGGCACGTGCATGCATGATAAATGCAGCAGGATCTCTGTAGAACAGTTCGATAGGACTCAGTTAAGCATTGTATATGTCTTATGATGGATGGCATAGAAAGGGAACAGAAACAAAACTGACCAGCTGAATGCATGTATAAGAGATAGTTAAACTGCAACTGTGCTACCTAATTGTGGCACCACATCAAATTTGTCCTGAAAATTTTAGACAGATAAATCAGGATTAGAACGGTAAAGTAAATTTGTATAGTCAGAACTAAAAACCCGCAAAATACAAATGTGTTAAAATGAATGCAAAAGCGGAAGCACCTGAGCATATGTGAGTTCTAGTTCCCCCCTGAATCTTGACCTTGTGGTAACTTCACAAGCCATCTTGGTATCAACTACTAGATTTGAAATTGTGTGAGCCCTCAGAAGCTTACAACCATAGTGAAAATTACTTCACTGAGAAAAAATAGACTAGAAACGAACCTGTACAAAGTGGTTTCATCACAGGTAACTAAGCACTTTTGAGCAGGTATGCAGGATGAAACCAATAGTCCTTAAAGCTGCGCTGATGCAGTGATGCTACAATTGCAGCAAATAAGCACTGGATGGACCAGAAGATGACATCAGAGCCTTTTAGCAGAGCATTTTAGTTCAAAGGGTTTTTAGTCCTCAAGCAAATATTTCAGCTGAAATAAGCATATCATACTCCTCAATGTCCTCATCTTTCTTCATCATTCCAGTAAGATCATCAAGCTTTTCATAGATGCTAAGAGAGTCAGGGTGTTTCTTGTCTTGTACAAGAAATAAGCTTGTCTTGTTCCCTACTGTGACCCAACTACATCCCGGGAATTTTGTTACTCCATTTTCTCGCATTGCTTCTCTGGCTATCTTAGCTTCACCCCAGTTACCAGCTGCAGCATGTAAGCTTGAAAGCAATACATATGTAGACGAGTTTTCTGGTTCCAAATCAGCAAGTTTTTTGGCTGCAACTTTTTCCCGTTCTTCTTCCTTGTGCATTCTGCATGCTGCAAGGTATGTAGCCCAGATCACACCATCAGGTCTGAAGGGCAACTGGTTAATAACTTCTTCAGCCTCCTGAAGATGACCACCTCGTCCAAGGAGATCAATAGAACACGCGTAATGATCTACTCTAGGCATTAATCCACAGACTTTGTTCATATAATCAAAGTAATGCCGACCCAGAGAAATTAATCCAGCATGAGCACAAGCGATTACGACACCAAGGAATGTAACTTCATCAGGCTTTATTTGTGACTCCTGCATTCTATGAAAAAGCAGAAGTGCCTCGTCAGCATAACCATTCTTTGCAAATCCAACAATCATGGAGTTCCATAACGTGATAGCTTGCTTGTTTTCCAATTGTTTGAAGGCTTCAAAGGATGAAGTGATATCCCCGCACTTGGAGTACATGTCTATGAGGGCACTAGTTGAAGTTTCATAAGAATTAAATCCAGATTTAATGATGAGTCCATGTATCTCTTTCCCGTCGTTAAGAGCTGTCATCTCAGAACAAGCTTTGAGAATACTAGCGAATGTCGCCTCATCCGAGTGAACATCATAACTGTGCATTCTCCAAAATGTTAGCAATGATTCAGAACTGTAACCATTTTGAGCATACCCTGAAATGATCGCTGTCCACTCAAGCAGGTTCTTGTGATCTGGCATCTCTATCAAGAGTTTGTTGGCATCCTCAACCATTTTGCACTTCAGATATATCCGGATCAGTGAAACACCAAGGGAATAATCACCATTCACAAGACCAGACTTCAGTGTGTAACAATGAGCTTGTTTGCCGACAATTAAACCGGGAAGTCCAGTACAACCTGATAGAATGCTGAAAAATGTAAAGCTGGAGGGCTTTAAGCCATCTCCAAGAACCTGCTGAAACAACTGTATGGCTTCATCTTCTCTGTTGTTCTGCACAAGACCTGCAAGCAGAGCATTTACTGGGACTATGCTACTTGCATCTGCCTGTGCCAAAACCTCCTACACGATTCCACATCTCCATGCTTCGAATATAAATCAATCAGAGAGCTACCAACAGCATGATTTGAGCAGATATTACACTTCATTGCTAGGCAATGGATTTGCTTTCCAGTCTCAGTAGCTCGAATACTGGAACATGCATTAACCACAGTAGCAAAAGACACCTCATCTGGTGTTATACCATCCGCATTCATCAACCTGAGCATACTGATTGCTTCTTCTTCTTCTCCATTATGTGCAAGTCCAACTGTAAGCGTATTCCAGGATACACTATCCTTGTAAGGAATCAGGTTGAATAGTGTTTTCGCATCATCTATAGCTCCAAATTTGGAGTGCATATCTAATGTTGCATTAGCAACAATCAAGCTTGCAGCCATGCAATTCTTGATTATCACGCACTGCACCTGTCTTCCCAAGCAATGTGAATCCAAGTGGGCACAGGCACCAAGAGCACCGACAAACGTGAACTCATCAACCTCAAGACCAAGCCTCATCATATACCAGAACATTTGGATGGCCTCTTCTTGTAGCTCATTTCGAACAAGCCCATTGAGCATCGCATTCCACATGACAATGTTCTTCTCACGGGAGAAATCAAACACATCCCTTGCCTCACCAATGCAGACGCATTTCGCATAAAGGTTGATCAGAGAGCTACCCACGAAAACATTTGCATCCAAGCCATGCCTTACCGCAGAAGCATGAAACTGTCGGCCTTCAACAAGCACCGCCCTATTAGCTGCTGCGCTTAGCATGCTCGCGAAAGTCGATCTACTGGGCCATAATCCCTGCCTCTTCATATCCTTATACAATCCAAAGACCTCATGCTCGATCCCACTCTGCTGCGCATAACTGGAGATGACAGCATTCCAGGCAACCGTGCTCGGCGCCGGCATCCTCTAAAGCAAGGTCCTCGCATCATACAGCCTACCCAAGCTCGGAAGAGTGGAAATGACGGTGACACAGGTCACTTGGTCCGGAGATGATCGATCCCATCTTCACCATGCTCGAGAACAGAGACAGTGCTTCCTGGTATCTTCCAGCTCGATGATACCCAGAGATCATGCTCGTCCAGCACACGGTGTCTGGGCATGCGATTCTGTCAAACACCTTGCGGGCGTCCCCTACGCGGCCGCACCTGGCATACATGTTCACCAGCGCCGCCGCGCAGAAGGCACCCGAGGAGAACCCGCTCTTCACCGCGTCGCAGTGCCCCTGCGTGCCGCAGGCGAGGATGCCCAGCCTCGCGCACGCTGACAGGACCGCCGCGAGGTCGAACTGGTCCGGACGGCTACCGGCCGAGCGCTTGATGCGCTTGAATGAATCGAGAACTGCCGTCGCCGGATTCGTTCGGACCATCGTCATCGAGCCTCCCGAACGAGCCGCCCGCCCTTCCTTCCGGGATTTCGTCGTTGGGCTGCCAGGCCTTGTTCGTTTTTTTTTTTTTTTGAAAAGAGAGGGGTCTCCCCCCAGCCCCAACTTTTATTAAAGCCAAGGCAAGACATCCAGGTTCGACAGTTCATAGGACGCGGCGGACAACTACTAAGCAGCCACAGCACAAACCAGGGCCAAGTACAAACCAGGCCTTGTTCCTTCGTCGCCCGCGCTTCTTGTTTTTTTTTCTTGTTTGATTAGCTACGAATTCCGGCAACGAACGAACACGTCTCTCACTTCCGGGATTTTGCACCTGTTTTTTCTTCTAGATTGATTAGCTACGAATTTCGAACCTCGAATGTTGACACTCACAAACTTGCTGCTTTATCTCTGGGATTTCGTCGTCATGTTTGGTAAGGTCAATCCAAAAATCTGAATTTCGTCCCTGTAAATCTTGTGACTGGGGAATAAAGCTTTATGGGTTTGTCTAAAAAAAACATCCATGCCCCATTCCCTAAAAAAAAAGTCCACGCCCCTCCGACCCGTGGGACGGGGAAAGACGACGGGCAGAGGCGCGGTGAGGCCGTTGGTGATGTCGGACTGCTCCGGTAATTTGCTCACGCCCACTTCATCTTCTAGGGTCCTTAATCTCTACTATTAAAGGGGAACCTGCAGTCGTCGTCGTCGTGATGGTTCCACCGCCTCCCCACCTCATACGAAACCCATCTCGTTCGATCCCCACCTCCCTCTCGTTCGACCTCTTCTCACGTTCGAGAGCAGCATACCCTCGGACGCACGTCCCACCCGATCCCACTCCCACGCCCCCAAATCACCAACCACGTCGATGTCCAGCCCGTGTCTCTCCCCAGAGAAATCGCAGCAATTGCCAGTCGTCCTCCTCCATCTTCGCTCGACTCGGCCGCGGTTCTCTCCTCCCCCTCATTCGTCCTAGGGCCACCTCCAAAACCGCGCGTCCAAGTCACCGCCGCCCCTTCCTCCTAAATCCAGAAACCCAGGGTTGGTAGGGAAGGAGTGAGGGCATGCTTAGACCGGCGGGGATCTACCAGGACGAGCCTCGCGCGTGGCGGCCTATGCTCGCCGAGATGGGGCGAGCGTGCTGGCCCTACTACGTATTGGCCGGAAAGAGTCCACCGTGCACACGAGAAGTGGCGGAGCTACATCCACATCTTTGGCCGGGCCAACTTAAAAAATAGTACAGTATACATCTAAAGCTTTGCTCTTAGGACCCAAATTAAGCACCAGACTTCACTAAATTTCCATTGAGCTGGGCGGGCCATGGCCTGGTTTTGCCCAGCCGTAGCTCCGCCACTACACACGAGCATGGTAGGTGGGATGGCCGAGATCTTCGCCTCCGTCGGCGGATTAGAATGGGTCTTGGCGGCAGTGGCGGGCACCAGCGGATCGGAGGGCGTGGGCTGAACCCGTGGTTCTTCGGCCAGGACAAGGATGTGGACATCTTGGCGCTATTGTTGATGGAGGGCGACTCAGATTGGCGAGCCTCGTGGCGCTGGTAAAATTCCTCACTCCTTTTCCTCTTTTCGTGTCTTCTTCTTTCCATGAGAATATGAATATTTGCTGCATCCCTCAATCTGGGAGAGAGAGATAGCTAGACCTTGATGAAGTGAATTATAAAGAGTAAATTGCTACATGAGGGGAGCTATGGGTGCCTTGGTCTTAACCCACGGAATTATCTAGAGTCCCATTCAAATTTTCAGGCATGTAACTGAATGATTCTATTAGGTGATCTTCGGCTAGCTGCATGTTGAATAGTCCCTTCTTCGGCTAGGTGATCAACTAATGTGCTCCAGGCTTTAGAGTTTTATTTTGATGGACCAATGTGCATCTTCTCCGAGACAGAAAATTAGACCGAGTGATGGCTCTTGGATAGTGCCATTATGATAGAATAAAAAATCAAACTCTCAGTTAATGGCTTATTGCACTGGTCTTAATAGTAGAATTTCAGCATTGTAAGAACACCTATCAAGATGAAGAGAACGACAGAATGTATCATGTTTCTAAAGTGTAAATGTGGACAAATGTGAAAGTCTTATGTATTATGTCTTTGTTGGAATATAAGGACACCAACAAATAATGTGCATGTGGTCATCAATGGCAGGAGAGCATGAAGCCGAGACCTCTGATGTTGGCAGAGGATGACAAAGCAGCGGAGGCGGTTATCATATGCACATCCATGTACAGCTGCATATATCTGTTGCTTGTGGTAGCCTCACCGCTTTCATGTACTAATCTTTGCAAAGTACTAATTAACGGACTGCTCGCTGATTTTGTCTTTTCTTCAATGGACGAATCAGGTTGTACTTATGTTTGCACCAATTCAAGATAATGGTGGTGGCATGCAGCAATCAAGAAAACAAGGTCGAGCCAGGCTTAGACTTGATGACAAACATAATTAGATTAAGATGGTTCCTTGCATCCTCCTCTCAAAATTAAACCTGATGATATATTTTGCCCGAGTCTTCATGCTTCTGCAGATTTTAAGAATTTGATTCTTTGTTATAGCTTTTTTAATGTGTGCATTTGGAGTTCACGGGTATCTAAGTTTTTATGATGTGTCTTCCAAGAATTTGACACTTTTTGCACCGGAATTTTTTGGCCAAACACATCATCTAAATCATAAGTAGAACATGGACAATCGTGAGACAGAGCTCATTTATACACCGTCTAATACATGGACCTTTAGAAAATATAGATATGAATGGTTTTCTATAGTAATATACTGACCTACATACCTTTAAGTTCTTTACAACCATGTTTCCTATTTCTTGGTGAATATGGATTTCAATGGACATCTCAGCCATAACTGTTCGACTTCATCATGTTGTGCATCTCATCATATTCCCTATTTATTTTATTTTTGTGAATATATTCATGCTTTTAATTTTTGACAGGTTTATTCAAGTGATCTGATCAAGTGAAAATTATTAGGAATGAGAATGCCATGGGCAAGGAATAAATGAGAATGACCAACCATACTGACCTTAGATCTAAGGCAGCATATGGAATAAGGTGAAATGAGTCAGCAGGTGAAAAATATCACAGAAAAAAGGGGAACCTGCAGTCGTCGTCGTCGTGATGGTTCCACCGCCTCCCCACATCATACGAAACCCATCTCGTTCGATCCCCACCTCCCTCTCGTTCGATCCCCACCTCCCTCTCGTTCGACCTCATCTCACGTTCGAGAGCAGCATACCCTCGGACGCACATCCCACCCGATCCCACTCCCACGCCCCCAAATCACCAACCACGTCGATGTCCAGCCCGTGTCTCTCCCCAGAGAAATCGCAGCAATTGCCAGTCGTCCTCCTCCATCTTCGCTCGACTCGGCCGCGGTTCTCTCCTCCCCCTCGTTCGTCCTAGGGCCACCTCCAAAACCGCGCGTCCAAGTCACCGCCGCCCCTTCCTCCTAAATCCAGAAACCCAGGGTTGGTAGGGAAGGAGTGAGGGCATGCTTAGACCGGCGGGTATCTACCAGGACGAGCCTCGCGCGTGGCGGCCTATGCTCGCCGAGATGGGGCGCGCGTGCTGGCCCTACTACGTATTGGCCGGAATGAGTCCACCGTGCACACGAGCGTGGTAGGTGGGATGGCCGAGATCTTCGCCTCCGTCGGCGGATTAGTATGGGTCTTGGCGGCAGTGGCGGGCACCGGCGGATCGGAGGGCGTGGGCTGAACCCGTGGTTCTTCGGCCAGGACAAGGATGTGGACATCTTGGCGCCGTTGTTGATGGAGGGCGACGCAGATTGGCGAGCCTCGTGGCGCTGGTAAAATTCCTCACTCCTTTTCCTCTTTTTGTGTCTTCTTCTTTCCATGAGAATATGAATATTTGCTGCATCCCTCAATCTGGGAGAGAGAGATAGCTAGAACTTGATGAAGTGAATTATAAAGAGTAAATTGCTACATGAGGGGAGCTATGGGCGCCTTGGTCTTAACCCACGGAATTATCTAGAGTCCCATTCAAATTTTCAGGCATGTAACCGAATGATTCTATTAGGTGATCTTCGGCTAGCTGCATGTTGAATAGTCCCTTCATCGGCTAGGTGATCAACTAATGTGCTCCAGGCTTTAGAGTTTTATTTTGATGGACCAATGTGCATCTTCTCCGAGACAGAAAATTAGAGGGAGTGATGGCTCTTGGATAGTGCCATTATGATAGAATAAAAAATCAAACTCTCAGTTAATGGCTTATTGCACTGGTCTTAATAGTAGAATTTCAGCATTGTAAGAACACCTATCAAGATGAAGAGAACGACAGAATGTATCATGTTTCTAAAGTGTAAATGTGGACAAATGTGAAAGTCTTATGTATTATGTCTTTGTTGGAATATAAGGACACCAAGAAATAATGTGCATGTGGTCATCAATGGCAGGAGAGCATGAAGCCGAGACCTCTGATGTTGGCCGAGGATGACAAAGCAGCGGAGGCGGTTATCATATGCACATCCATGTACAGCTGCATATCTCTGTTGCTTGTGGTAGCCTCACCGCTTTCATGTACTAATCTTTGCAAAGTACTAATTAACGGACTGCTCGCTGATTTTGTCTTTTCTTCAATGGACGAATCAGGTTGTACTTATGTTTGCACCAATTCAAGATAATGGTGGTGGCATGCAGCAATCAAGAAAACAAGGTCGAGCCAGGCATAGACTTGATGACAAACATAATTAGATTAACATGGTTCCTTGCATCCTCCTCTCAAAATTAAACCTGATGATATATTTTGCATGAGTCTTCATGCTTCTGCAGATTCCAAGAATTTGATTCTTTGTTATAGCTTTTTTAATGAGTGCATTTGGAGTTCACGGGTATCTAAGTTTTTATGATGAGTCTTCCAAGAATTTGACATTTTTTGCACCGGAATTTTTTGGCCAAACACATCATCTAAATCATAAGTAGATCATGGACAATCGTGAGACAGAGCTCATTTATACACCGTCTAATACATGGACCTTTAGAAAATATAGATATGAATGGTTTTCTATAGTAATATACTGACCTACATACCTTTAAGTTCTTTACAACCATGTTTCCTATTTCTTGGTGAATATGGATTTCAATGGACATCTCAGCCATAACTGTTCGACTTCATCATGTTGTGCATCTCATCATATTCCCTATTTATTTTATTTTTGTGAATATATTCATGCTTTTAATTTTTGACAGGTTTATTCAAGTGATCTGATCAAGTGAAAATTATTAGGAATGAGAATGCCATGGGCAAGGAATAAATGAGAATGACCAACCATACTGACCTTAGATCTAAGGCAGCATATGGAATAAGGTGAAATGAGTCAGCAGGTGAAAAAGATCACAGAAAAAAGGGGAACCTGCAGTCGTTGTCGTCGTGATGGTTCCACAGCCTCCCCACCTCATACGAAACCCATCTCGTTCGATCCCCACCTCCCTCTGGTTCGATCCCCACCTCCCTCTCGTTCGACCTCATCTCACGTTCGAGAGCAGCATACCCTCGGACGCACGTCCCACCCGATCCCACTCCCACGCCCCCAAATCACCAACCACGTCGATGTCCAGCCCGTGTCTCTCCCCAGAGAAATCGCAGCAATTGCCAGTCGTCCTCCTCCATCTTCGCTCGACTCGGTCGCGGTTCTCTCCTCCCCCTCGTTCGTCCTAGGGCCACCTCCAAAACCGCGCCCCCAAGTCACCGCCGCCCCTTCCTCCTTAATCCAGAAACCCAGGGTTGGTAGGGAAGGAGTGAGGGCATGCTTAGACCGGCGGGGATCTACCAGGACGAGCCTCGCGCGTGGCGGCCTATGCTCGCCGAGATGGGGCGCGCGTGCTGGCCCTACTACGTATTGGCCGGAATGAGTCCACCGTGCACACGAGCGTGGTAGGTGGGATGGCCGAGATCTTCGCCTCCGTCGGCGGATTAGTATGGGTCTTGGCGGCAGTGGCGGGCACCGGCGGATCGGAGGGCGTGGGCTGAACCCGTGGTTCTTCGGCCAGGACAAGGACGTGGACATCTTGGCGCCGTTGTTGATGGAGGGCGACGCTGATTGGCGAGCCTCGTGGCGCTGGTAAAATTCCTCACTCCTTTTCCTCTTTTTGTGTCTTCTTCTTTCCATGAGAATATGAATATTTGCTGCATCCCTCAATCTGGGAGAGAGAGATAGCTAGAACTTGATGAAGTGAATTATAAAGAGTAAATTGCTACATGAGGGGAGCTATGGGCGCCTTGGTCTTAACCCACGGAATAATGTAGAGTCCCATTCAAATTTTCTGGCATGTAACCGAATGATTCTATTAGGTGATCTTCGGCTAGCTGCATGTTGAATAGTCCCTTCATCGGCTAGGTGATCAACTAATGTGCTCCAGGCTTTAGAGTTTTATTTTGATGGACCAATGTGCATCTTCTCCGAGACAGAAAATTAGAGGGAGTGATGGCTCTTGGATAGTGCCATTATGATAGAATAAAAAAATCAAACTCTCAGTTAATGGCTTATTGCACTGGTCTTAATAGTAGAATTTCAGCATTGTAAGAACACCTATCAAGATGAAGAGAACGACAGAATGTATCATGTTTCTAAAGTGTAAATGTGGACAAATGTGAAAGTCTTATGTATTATGTCTTTGTTGGAATATAAGGACACCAACAAATAATGTGCATGTGATCATCAATGGCAGGAGAGCATGAAGCCGAGACCTCTGATGTTGGCAGAGGATGACAAAGCAGCGGAGGCGGTTATCATATGCACATCCATGTACAGCTGCATATCTCTGTTGCTTGTGGTAGCCTCACCGCTTTCATGTACTAATCTTTGCAAAGTACTAATTAACGGACTGCTCGCTGATTTTGTCTTTTCTTCAATGGACGAATCAGGCTGTACTTATGTTTGCACCAATTCAAGATAATGGTGGTGGCATGCAGCAATCAAGAAAACAAGGTCGAGCCAGGCTTAGACTTGATGACAAACATAATTAGATTAACATGGTTCCTTGCATCCTCCTCTCAAAATTAAACCTGATGATATATTTTGCATGAGTCTTCATGCTTCTGCAGATTCTAAGAATTTGATTCTTTGTTATAGCTTTTTTAATGTGTGCATTTGGAGTTCACGGGTATCTAAGTTTTTATGATGTGTCTTCCAAGAATTTGACACTTTTTGCACCGGAATTTTTTGGCCAAACACATCATCTAAATCATAAGTAGATCATGGACAATCGTGAGACAGAGCTCATTTATACACCGTCTAATACATGGACCTTTAGAAAATATAGATATGAATGGTTTTCTATAGTAATATACTGACCTACATACCTTTAAGTTCTTTACAACCATGTTTCCTATTTCTTGGTGAATATGGATTTCAATGGACATCTCAGCCATAACTGTTCGACTTCATCATGTTGTGCATCTCATCATATTCCCTATTTATTTTATTTTTGTGAATATATTCATGCTTTTAATTTTTGACAGGTTTATTCAAATGATCTGATCAAGTGAAAATTATTAGGAATGAGAATGCCATGGGCAAGGAATAAATGAGAATGACAAACCATACTGACCTTAGATCTAAGGCACCATATGGAATAAGGTGAAATGAGTCAGCAGGTGAAAAAGATCACAGAAAAAAGGGGAACCTGCAGTCGTCGTCGTCGTGATGGTTCCACCGCCTCCCCACCACATACGAAACCCATCTCGTTCGATCCCCACCTCCCTCTGGTTCGATCCCCACCTCCCTCTCGTTCGACCTCATCTCACGTTCGAGAGCAGCATACCCTCAGACGCACGTCCCACCCGATCCCACTCCCACGCCCCCAAATCACCAACCACGTCGATGTCCAGCCCGTGTCTCTCCCCAGAGAAATCGCAGCAATTGCCAGTCGTCCTCCTCCATCTTCGCTCGACTCGGCCGCGGTTCTCTCCTCCCCCTCGTTCGTCCTAGGGCCACCTCCAAAACCGCGCCCCCAAGTCACCGCCGCCCCTTCCTCCTAAATCCAGAAACCCAGGGTTGGTAGGGAAGGAGTGAGGGCATGCTTAGACCGGCGGGGATCTACCAGGACGAGCCTCGCGCGTGGCGGCCTATGATCGCCGAGATGGGGCGCGCGTGCTGGCCCTACTACGTATTGGCCGGAATGAGTCCACCGTGCACACGAGCGTGGTAGGTGGGATGGCCGAGATCTTCGCCTCCGTCGGCGGATTAGTATGGGTCTTGGCGGCAGTGGCGGGCACCGGCGGATCGGAGGGCGTGGGCTGAACCCGTGATTCTTCGACAAGGACAAGGATGTGGACATCTTGGCGTCGTTGTTGATGGAGGGCGACGCAGATTGGCGAGCCTCGTGGCGCTGGTAAAATTCCTCACTCCTTTTCCTCTTTTTGTGTCTTCTTCTTTCCATGACAATATGAATATTTGCTGCATCCCTCAATTTGGGAGAGAGAGATAGCTAGAACTTGATGAAGTGAATTATAAAGAGTAAATTGCTACATGAGGGGAGCTATGGGCGCCTTGGTCTTAACCCACGGAATTATCTAGAGTCCCATTCAAATTTTCAGGCATGTAACCGAATGATTCTATTAGGTGATCTTCGGCTAGCTGCATGTTGAATAGTCCCTTCATCGGCTAGGTGATCAACTAATGTGCTCCAGGCTTTAGAGTTTTATTTTGATGGACCAATGTGCATCTTCTCCGAGACAGAAAATTAGAGGGAGTGATGGCTCTTGGATAGTGCCATTATGATAGAATAAAAAATCAAACTCTCAGTTAATGGCTTATTGCACTGGTCTTAATAGTAGAATTTCAGCATTGTAAGAACACCTATCAAGATGAAGAGAACGACAGAATGTATCATGTTTCTAAAGTGTAAATGTGGACAAATGTGAAAGTCTTATGTATTATGTCTTTGTTGGAATATAAGGACACCAAGAAATAATGTGCATGTGGTCATCAATGGCAGGAGAGCATGAAGCCGAGACCTCTGATGTTGGCAGAGGATGACAAAGCAGCGGAGGCGGTTATCATATGCACATCCATGTACAGCTGCATATCTCTGTTGCTTGTGGTAGCCTCACCGCTTTCATGTACTAATCTTTGCAAAGTACTAATTAACGGACTGCTCGCTGATTTTGTCTTTTCTTCAATGGACGAATCAGCCTGTACTTATGTTTGCACCAATTCAAGATAATGGTGGTGGCATGCAGCAATCAAGAAAACAAGGTCGAGCCAGGCTTAGACTTGATGACAAACATAATTAGATTAAGATGGTTCCTTGCATCGTCCTCTCAAAATTAAACCTGATGATATATTTTGCCCGAGTCTTCATGCTTCTGCAGATTCTAGGAATTTGATTCTTTGTTATAGCTTTTTTAATGTGTGCATTTGGAGTTCACAGGTATCTATGTTTTTATCATGTGTCTTCCAAGAATTTGACACTTTTTGCGCCGGAATTTTTTGGCCAAACACATCATCTAAATCATAAGTAGAACATGGACAATCGTGAGACAGAGCTCATTTATACACCGTCTAATACACGTACCTTTAGAAAATATAGATATGAATGGTTTTCTATAGTAATATACTGACCTACATACCTTTAAGTTCTTTACAACCATGTTTCCTATTTCTTGGTGAATATGGATTTCAATGGACATCTCAGCCATAACTGTTCGACTTCATCATGTTGTGCATCTCATCATATTCCCTATTTATTTTATTTTTGTGAATATATTCATGTTTTTAAATTTTGACAGGTTTATTCAAGTGATCTGATCAAGTGAAAATTATTAGGAATGAGAATGCCATGGGCAAGGAATAAATGAGAATGACCAACCATACTGACCTTAGATCTAAGGCAGCATATGGAATAAGGTGAAATGAGTCAGCAGGTGAAAAAGATCACAGAAAAAAGGGGAACCTGCAGTCGTCGTCGTCGTGATGGTTCCTCCGCCTCCCCACATCATACGAAACCCATCTCGTTCGATCCCCACCTCCCTCTCGTTCGACCTCATCTCACGTTCGAGAGCAGCATACCCTCGGACGCACGTCCCACCCGATCCCATTCCCACGCCCCCAAATCACCAACCACGTCGATGTCCAGCCCGTACCTCTCCCCAGACAAATCGCAGCAATTGCCAGTCGTCATCCTCCATCTTCGCTCGACTCGGCCGCGGTTCTCTCCTCCCCCTCGTTCGTCCTAGGGCCACCTCCAAAACCGCGCGTCCAAGTCACCGCCGTCCCTTCCTCCTAAATCCAGAAACCCAGGGTTGGTAGGGAAGGAGTGAGGGCATGCTTAGACCGGCGGGGATCTACCAGGACGAGCCTCGCGCGTGGCGGCCTATGCTCGCCGAGATGGGGCGCGCGTGCTGGCCCTACTACGTATTGGCCGGAATGAGTCCACCGTGCACACGAGCGTGGTAGGCGGGATGGCCGAGATCTTCGCCTCGGTCGGCGGATTAGTATGGGTCTTGGCGGCAGTGGCGGGCACCGGCGGATCGGAGGGCGTGGCTTGAACCCGTGGTTCTTCGGCCAGGACAAGGATGTGGACATCTTGGCGCCATTGTTGATGGAGGGCGACGCAGATTGGCGAGCCTCGTGGCGCTGGTAAAATTCCTCACTCCTTTTCCTCTTTTCGTGTCTTCTTCTTTCCATGAGAATATGAATATTTGCTGCATCCCTCAATCTGGGAGAGAGAGATAGCTAGAACTTGATGAAGTGAATTATAAAGAGTAAATTGCTACATGAGGGGAGCTATGGGCACCTTGGTCTTAACCCACGGAATTATCTAGAGTCCCATTCAAATTTTCAGGCATGTAACCGAATGATTCTATTAGGTGATCTTCGGCTTGCTGCATGTTGAATAGTCCCTTCATCAGCTAGGTGATCAACTAATGTGCTCCAGGCTTTAGAGTTTTATTTTGATGGACCAATGTGCATCTTCTCCGAGACAGAAAATTAGAGGGAGTGATGGCTCTTGGATAGTGCCATTATGATAGAATAAAAAATCAAACTCTCAGTTAATGGCTTATTGCACTGGTCTTAATAGTAGCATTTCAGCATTGTAAGAACACCTATCAAGATGAAGAGAACGACAGAATGTATCATGTTTCTAAAGTGTAAATGTGGACAAATGTGAAAGTCTTATGTATTATGTCTTTGTTGGAATATAAGGACACCAACAAATAATGTGCATGTGGTCATCAATGGCAGGAGAGCATGAAGCCGAGACCTCTGATGTTGGCAGAGGATGACAAAGCAGCGGAGGTGGTTATCATATGCACATCCATGTACAGCTGCATATCTCTGTTGCTTGTGGTAGCCTCACCGCTTTCATGTACTAATCTTTGCAAAGTACTAATTAACGGACTGCTCGCTGATTTTGTCTTTTCTTCAATGGACGAATCAGGTTGTACTTATGTTTGCACCAATTCAAGATAATGGTGGTGGCATGCAGCAATCAAGAAAACAAGGTCGAGCCAGGCTTAGACTTGATGACAAACATAATTAGATTAAGATGGTTCCTTGCATCCTCCTCTCAAAATTAAACCTGATGATATATTTTGCCCGAGTCTTCATGCTTCTGCAGATTCTAAGAATTTGATTCTTTGTTATAGCTTTTTTAATGTGTGCATTTGGAGCTCACAGGTATCAAAGTTTTTATGATGTGTCTTCCAAGAATTTGACACTTTTTGCACCGGAATTTTTTGGCCAAACACATCATCTAAATCATAAGTAGAACATGGACAATCGTGAGACAGAGCTCATTTATACACCGTCTAATACACGTACCTTTAGAAAATATAGATATGAATGGTTTTCTATAGTAATATACTGACCTACATACCTTTAAGTTCTTTACAACCATGTTTCCTATTTCTTGGTGAATATGGATTTCAATGGACATCTCAGCCATAACCGTTCGACATCATCATGTTGTGCATCTCATCATATTCCCTATTTATTTTATTTTTGTGAATATATTCATGCTTTTAATTTTTGACAGGTTTATTCAAGTGATCTGATCAAGTGAAAATTATTAGGAATGAGAATGCCATGGGCAAGGAATAAATGAGAATGACCAACCATACTGACCTTAGATCTAAGGCAGCATATGGAATAAGGTGAAATGAGTCAGCAGGTGAAAAAGATCACAGAGAAAAGGGGAACCTGCAGTCGTCGCCGTCGTGATGGTTCCACCGCCTCCCCACCTCATACGAAACCCATCTCGTTCGATCCCCACCTCCCTCTCGTTCGACCTCATCTCACGTTCGAGAGCAGCATACCCTCGGACGCACGTCCCACCCGATCCCACTCCCACGCCCCCAAATCACCAACCACGTCGATGTCCAGCCCGTGTCTCTCCCCATAGAAATCGCAGCAATTGCCAGTCGTCCTCCTCCATCTTCGCTCGACTCGGCCGCGGTTCTATCCTCCCCCTCGTTCGTCCTAGGGCCACCTCCAAAACCGCGCGTCCAAGTCACCGCCGCCCCTTGCTCCTAAATCCAGAAACCCAGGGTTGGTAGGGAAGGAGTGAGGGCATGCTTAGACCGGCGGGGATCTACCAGGACGAGCCTCGCGCGTGGCGGCCTATGCTCGCCGAGATGGGGCGCGCGTGCTGGCCCTACTACGTATTGGCCGGAATGAGTCCACCGTGCACACGAGCATGGTAGGTGGGATGGCCGAGATCTTCGCCTCCGTCGGCGGATTAGTATGGGTCTTGGCGGCAGTGGCGGGCACCGGCGGATCGGAGGGCGTGGGCTGAACCCGTGGTTCTTTGGCCAGGACAAGGATGTGGACATCTTGGCGCCGTTGTTGATGGACGGCGACGCAGATTGGCGAGCCTCGTGGCGCTGGTAAAATTCCTCACTCCTTTTCCTCTTTTGGTGTCTTCTTCTTTCCATGAGAATATGAATATTTGCTGCATCCCTCAATCTGGGAGAGAGAGATAGCTAGAACTTGATGAAGTGAATTATAAAGAGTAAATTGCTACATGAGGGGAGCT
Source organism: Elymus sibiricus (assembly GCA_039707655.1). Classification (NCBI taxonomy): domain Eukaryota; kingdom Viridiplantae; phylum Streptophyta; class Magnoliopsida; order Poales; family Poaceae; genus Elymus; species Elymus sibiricus. The sequence continues at coordinate 62,842,528 of CM077663.1, forward strand.
ATGGGCGCCTTGGTCTTAACCCACGGAATTATCTAGAGTCCCATTCAAATTTTCAGGCATGTAACCGAATGATTCTATTAGGTGATCTTCGGCTAGCTGCATGTTGAATAGTCCCTTCATCGGCTAGGTGATCAACTAATGTGCTCCAGGCTTTAGAGTTTTATTTTGATGGACCAATGTGCATCTTCTCCGAGACAGAAAATTAGAGGGAGTGATGGCTCTTGGATAGTGCCATTATGATAGAATAAAAAATCAAACTCTCAGTTAATGGCTTATTGCACTGGTCTTAATAGTAGAATTTCAGCATTGTAAGAACACCTATCAAGATGAAGAGAACGACAGAATGTATCATGTTTCTAAAGTGTAAATGTGGACAAATGTGAAAGTCTTATGTATTATGTCTTTGTTGGAATATAAGGACACCAACAAATAATGTGCGTGTGGTCATCAACGGCAGGAGAGCATGAAGCCGAGACCTCTGATGTTGGCAGAGGATGACAAAGCAGCGGAGGCGGTTATCATATGCACATCCATGTACAGCTGCATATCTCTGTTGCTTGTGGTAGCCTCACCGCTTTCATGTACTAATCTTTGCAAAGTACTAATTAACGGACTGCTTGCTGATTTTGTCTTTTCTTCAATGGACGAATCAGGTTGTACTTATGTTTGCACCAATTCAAGATAATGGTGGTGGCATGCAGCAAACAAGAAAACAAGGTTGAGCCAGGCTTAGACTTGATGACAAACATAATTAGATTAAGATGGTTCCTTTCATCCTCCTCTCAAAATTAAACCTCACGATATATTTTGAGTCTTCATGCTTCTGCAGATTCTAAGAATTTGATTCTTTGTTATAGCTTTTTTAATGTGTGCATTTGGAGCTCACAGGTATCTAAGTTTTTATGATGTGTCTTCCAAGAATTTGACACTTTTTGCACTGGAATTTTTTGGCCAAACACATCATCTAAATCATAAGTAGAACATGGACAATCGTGAGACAGAGCTCATTTATACACCGTCAAATACACATACCTTTAGAAAATATAGATATGAATGGTTTTCTATAGTAATATACTGACCTACATACCTTTAAGTTCTTTACAACCATGTTTCCTATTTCTTGGTGAATATGGATTTCAATGGACATCTCAGCCATAACTGTTCGACTTCATCATGTTGTGCATCTCATCATATTCCCTATTTATTTTATTTTTGTGAATATATTCATGCTTTTAATTTTTGACAGGTTTATTCAAGTGATCTGATCAAGTGAAAATTATTAGGAATGAGAACGCCATGGGCAAGGAATAAATGAGAATGACCAACCATACTGACCTTAGATCTAAGGCAGCATATGGAATAAGGTGAAATGAGTCAGCATGTGAAAAAGATCACAGAAAAAGGTGTTTCAAATGATTATTGTGATAGTTGCTTTCTTTGTTATTTCTCCGGAACATCTGGTTCTTGTTTGAACAGGTGGTGGATTATCCAAAATAAAAAATAAAGAGTGTAGGATCACTAGAAGTGTGTGTCTAGAGGGGGGTGAATAGATTACTAGCAAATATAAAAACCTAAACTTTTCCCAAGTTAATTGGTTGGCAGATTTTAGCAATTATAGCAGGTCTAGCACACCCTACACATGCAAGTCAACAAGTATGGCAGCGGAAAGTAAAGACATTGCACATGGAATTAAGGAGTTGAGATAGGAAGATCAAACACATGCGGGGCACGAAGATTTTTCCCGTGGTTCCGATAGGTGGTGCTATCGTACGTCCACGTTTATGGAGTCTTCAACCCACGGAGGGTAACGGTCGCGAGACTCCACGAAGGGCTCCACCCATAAGGGTCCACGAAGTAGCAACCTTGACTATTCCATAACGGCTTCCGTCCACAAAGGACTAGCCTCACTATGGGTAGATCTTCATGAAGTAGGCGATCTCCTTGCCCGTACAAACTTCTTGGTTCAACTCCACAACACGAAGTAGGAGGCTCCCAAGCGACACCTAACCAATCTAGGAGGCCCACCCTCCAAAAGGTATTAGGCTCGGTAATGTCGATCAACTCCTTGCTCTTGTGCTTCAAGATGATAGACTCCTCAACACACAATCACTCTCTCACAGATTTGGCTATGGTGGAAGAGATTGAATTGGTGGAAAGCAACTTGGGGAGGCTAGAGATCAAGATTCATATGGTAGGAATGGAATAGCTTGATCTCAACACATGAGTAGGTGGCTCTCTCTCAGAAAATTGGATGGGGCAAGTATGGAATAGTTCTGAGGGCTTCTCTTTCAATTGGGTGGTGGTTAAGGGGTATATATAGGCATCCCCAAAAATCCAACTGTTACACCTAAAGTGACCAACTCGGTGACACCGAAGTGCAAAACTCGGTGGTACCGAGTTGCTCCAAAGGTAGCAACTTTTGAATCTCGGTGAGACCGATATATAAATCTCGGTGGTACCGATTTGATGACCAACATTCAGATTACCAAAACTCGGTGACGCCGATCCAAAAACTCGGTGGTACCAATTCTTGACAACAGCTAACCAGAAAGTTGGTCCAAAACTCGGTGAGACCAATTCACAAAACTCGGTGGTACCGATTCTTGAGAATGGCTAACCAGAAAGTTGGTCCAAATCTCGGTGAGACCGATTGGCAAAACTCGGTGGTACCGATTCTTGAAAATAGGATACCCGAAAGTTGGCAACTGATTTCGGTGGCACCGAATGGAATGATGGTAGTACCGAGATGCTAGGGTTTGGCATGGGATTTGTCTAGGGTTGGAATCGGTGGGACCGAGTGGAAATTGTTGGTAGTACCGATTTGAGTGGTAGGGTTCTAGACAGAGTATTTGTGGAAGATCTTGTGGGTGTTTTTGGTGACTATCACTTGTGCACATGGAGCATCTTGTTCACCAACAGTACCTTACCCCCTTTTAATAGTATTGGCTTTCCTATGGACTCAAGGTGATTTCTCACAAAGTTAAATGTAGAGTCCTCTTGCTTGAAGCTTTGCTAATACATTTCCTTGCATCTAGGGGTTTCTCCTCACAATCCTTTTTGCCAACCCATCTATCTCTATGGACTTTCACCTGAAATACACTAGGTAGAAATATTAGTCCAAGAGACAATGTATGTTGTCATGAATTATCAAAACCACCAAGGGAGCATGTTTAGCTTTCAATCTCCCCCTTTTTGGTAATTGATGACAACATACAATCAAAGCTTCAAATAAAGATATGCATGGATATAATGAAGACTTTGAGAGACACATGACTTAGACTTGCTCCCCTTAAATGTGTGCAATCCCTTTAAAGGATAGTTGCTTTGGAATGCATGGACACACATATAGTGGAAGGGATATAATGAGTCATGTGTATCTTGGCTATATGCATCAAATATATATGAGTGAGGTATATCCTTGTTCAAGACTTCACTCTTGCAAACAATATGTGCAAGAAGCAAGAGATCATCTTGATCAAAGATATGATGCATATACTTACCTTGAGTTCTTGAGCATTCTTGTAGTAGAAACACACTTGAGAAAACAATGTTAGGAAACACAAGAGTATTCTACCAATCAAAAAGCAATAGAACTCAATAGTACCAAGATGTGGAGAACATATAGAAGATAGTATTCCTTAAGATTGATATGTCTCCAAGAACATTTAGAACTTTCTCCCCTAGATATGAAATAGTAGGTCATCCTCTCCCCCTGAATCTTAGCATATAGATATTGGGATTGGATAGGGTGAGATAATTCTAACATGAGAATAACAAATAAGAGTATCAAATGGTTTCTTTCTCCTCAAGAGATAAAACACTTTGGGTAGATGTTTCTCCCCCTATTTTGGTATTCTCCCCCTATTTTGGTATTCTCCCCTTGACTATGTAAGCATAAGCTTTGATATTCTCCCCCTTGATTGTTTCTCCCCCTTTGCATTGAAGCATGTATCTCCCCCTTTAGCTTTTGAAGTTTTGTTATTTCTCCCCCTTTGGCATCAATTGCCAAAAAGGTCCATACACAGGGATCATGGAGTAAGAAGGGATCCTTGAGAACAAGGGTCAGAGAATGTAGGTATCATGGAAAGACTACAGTGATACTACTCCTCCTTTGAGTTAGGGATCCTTGAATAAAGTTTCTCCCCCAATTTTTTTTAAAGGGATCATCGAAGAATTGGAGAATTGCTAAGTTTAACAAAGGATAGAAAAGATAGCAAAGTCGGTGGCTCCGAGGCAAATAAGTCGGTGGAACCGAGATGTGTATTTGCAGCCTATCTGCATAATCGGTAGAACCCAGTTATTTGGATCGGAGGCTCCGAAGAGTAAACAGAAACTTGGCAATGTTTTAGAAACTTGCAAATGAGTTTGGAAAACTTGTAATAAAATGTCAAAAGGATCTTCAAAGAAAATGCAAAAGACTTTACAAAGAGATATCAACTAGAGAAGATTTGAGTGGTTCCAAGAAATCTTGCAAATAATGAATGAACCAAACAAGATACTTAATCTAGGTGATGGGCGGTGACTAGGTCACCTATATTAGCGTATATTGACTTAGGAGCCAAGCAAGAATACTTGATCATAGTTCATACTCATCGTTAAGCTCAAAATGGGGTTACCATTTTTCGATTAAACATTTCAATGTTTTCATATCACTTGAGTTGCTTTATCTCATGACTCGGAGTAAAGCTTTTTCAAGGATATGAGTGCATACCTTTGAGTGATGTTGATGACGTGGCTTGTAGGTGAACTTGTTGAGGATGCTCGAGGTTGATGAAGATCATCTTGAGTTGGGAGCAATCCTTGTTTGTTTTGGTTTTCTTACCACCTACATAGGTTAGTCATGCAAGGAAGAATAATATATATATATATATATATATATATATATATATATATATATATATCCATTTGACATGATATCAATTGAGAATTTGCACATGTGATCACATCAAATATATGTCAAGGATATGGTTGAGTTGTCTTCTTCCTTCCATCATCAAGAGGGGTTGTGGATACTTGTTCATGACAAGATTGCTTATGATTGGAGTTGTTGGCAATTTTGTGGAATGAGGTTCTTCCAAGTACCTACAAAAGATTAGCTGCAATGCAAGGGAGCATATATTTCCATGGAATAAAATAACATGTCAAGTGTATCATGGAAGTATCATATAAGCTCATGCCCTTGCATGCATCCGAGTGAGTCTAGCTCAAGTTTGAAGCATCAATGATGTTCAACTCACTCCTCAAATAACAAAACGATTTCTCATCAAGTGTCTTAGTAAAGATATCGGCCAATTGCTTGTTAGTGCGAACATGCTTAAGATTAATATCTCCTTTGGCAACATGATCACGAATGAAATGATATCGAACTTGAATATGCTTAGTTCGAGAGTGTTGCACAGGATTATGACCAATCTTAATAGCACATTCATTGTCACAAAGTAATGGAACATTTTTGTAGGATCACTAGAAGAGTGTCTAGAGGGGGGTGAATAGACTACTTGCACAAATTAAAAACCTAACCTTTTCCCAAGTTAATTGCAAAAAAGGCCTTTGATGATGCCGAAGCAAATTTTGCGGAAGCATCAAATTATTATCAACAAGCCGCTGCAGAAGCGGACGCTAGGAATGAAGTTGGTTCAGAGGTGTCAAGTAGAGAGGTTAGATCTTCTCTTCCTTCTCATACTGCGAGTAATATCGAATCGGAGTTTCCTTAGGTAGCCACCGACCTACAGTTCTCCTTAAACTTCTGTGCTTGGCCCAGAGAGCCTCAAGAAGGCGATCTGGCCAGTCTCCTCCGACTCAAAAGCTTCCACTTGTTTGTTGCCTTCTTCGACCGACAGACAAGGTACCCCCCTCTTTTTCTCTTGCGAACCTACGTTGAGCTTGGGACAACCCGCGACTGGCATAGGATATTTCAAAAGCGCCAGGATCCATCCTTCTTACGAACCAAGAGCACTGGAGAAGCGAAGGGGCTCGTGCTGCGACGAATAATGCCATTGTTCATCATCTCACAGATTTGCTTCTCGATCTCTGTTTTCTGGTGGGGTGCATATCTATATGGCCGGACATTGACTGGCACTGCACCTGGCACCAACGGAATTTGGTGGTCACAGGCACGACGAGGGGGTAATTCCTTTGGCTCCCGGAACAAAGCATCAAACTCCTGTAGCAGTTCTTGAACAGCTGGAGGTGTCTGCTCTGCAGGATCAGCATCCAGAGTAATTGCTTGCAGATCATGCTCCTGGTGAATCTGACGCACTTGCACACACTGGCTAACAGCACCCCGTTTCAGCAATCCTTGCAGCTTACGGACAGAGATTGGACGGCAGGAAGGATTATCTTGAATGCCATTGAGAGCTTCAAGCCCGCTTTCTGGTGGCACACCCCCCAAACAAGCACCACTCGACGAGGGGGGGCGGGGAAAGCAAATAAGACTATTTATTAAGTGATAAACAAGAGAAACTAGTGATATTATCTCAATTCAGTCAAAATCGAAAAAACGATGTTTCCTTGAAAAAGTCTAAGAAATAGTAGTAGTAGTCAAAAAGTGCACTTTTTCCATATATTTCGATTTATAGGGATCCCTATCTTTATCTCTATCCACAGAGATACTTACGGGGTGGGGCGCAAGCAAGCGTAGCGAATCACATAGAGTTGCCCCTACCTGCCAGCGCGCAGATAGATAGGGCGGGCGAGCGCAGGGATGGATGTCTGAGCGGTTGAAAGAGTCGGTCTTGAAAACCGAAGTATTGATAGGAATACCGGGGGTTCGAATCCCTCTCCATCCGCGAGGTCATAAGTTCTCTCTTGCCTTATCTATAGATAAGAACGAATCCATTGTGTGCTTTCGCCGGGGCGAGAGTGAAAAAGCCAAATGAATCATTCTTCTGGTCTCTCTCTGCCCCCCCGCCCCAAAACTGACCCACGACACAGCGCCCATTCGTTTCGCGCGCGGGAAGGCAACGAAGTTCAGTTCAAAAGACCGCAGCGGAGTGGAGCAGCCGCGACACGAAGTTCCTTACCTTAGCTGGATCTCGCAATAGTGCCAGTTCTTGTACGGAAGGCCGTAATTCCGGTAACCTCGACTGCTCTAAGAATGATCCGGGCTAGCCGGGCACATCACATCAAAGTTAGGTCATTTGTCAAAAACATGGCAAATAGCTCAGTTGGTTTGGTAAGGGAGCTATTCTCTCACTTAAACCACTCCCATATTAGGTATTCTATCTCGTCTTAAAGTTCCCCCGCATTACCCATAACTTACCACCTGTATCTCCGGAACTCAAATCGCAAAATGACAATGCTTTCGATAGTCTGTACTAAATTACTTTGTACGAATGCACATCTCGGCCGTCGGGTAGCTGATCACCATTTCAAAGTCTATATCCGTGGTTCAAGAAATGGAATTGCTATTCTCGATTCAGACAAGACACTGATTTGTTTACGAAACGCTCTTCATTTTATAGGATCTCCCAGTCGTCAAAAAGGCCGTTCCTTCTTTTTAAAGACCAATCATTTATTTATTTATGAGATAACGGAAGAAATGGCGAGCTATTTAAGAAGCTATTTAAGAAATGTGAATTCTCATTGTTTCGATGATTCTCAATGGAAGATCGGGGCGTTTTTGACCAATTCTTTTGCAAATAAAAAAAAATTCCGTTCAAGAAAGAAGAAGATCAATTTTGGGTTGAACCAACAACCTGATTGTGTGGTTATTCTGAATGCAGATAGAAAGTCTTCGGTCATACTGGAAGCTGATCGATCACAAATACCTATTCCATCCTTAGTTGATTCTACGATCCCATGGGAATCCTATAAAAGAATCACTTATCCCATCCCAGCGAATGATCCTATACAGTTCGTATATCTATTTCGTCATTCGATCATGAAAACAGTGATTCTTGAACAGAATGCGATTAGTAGACAGAACAAGAGGGAAAGACCCGGCCGACTCGCCCAGGGCTCGAGGGCGAGCCATACGAGAGTGAGTCGAATTCTGTTTACGTTCTCGGTTTGGGTGGAAGGGATCCTTTAGAAATAGTTCTTAGCTCCAATCAAGCTTTCTCTGCTGTCTAACTCTCCGTGCTTTAATCGAGAATGGATACAGGGTCGTCGAGCGAAACCTTTATTAGGGGGTAGACCTACCTTGTTTTGTTGACTTATTGCTTCCCCCGCCGCCTTCCGACCAAAGGGAGTATACAATTTCTTCTTCAGGCTTGCGGGCAAGTCAGCTGTCGCGCAGGGATCCAGGATAAGAGGGATCTTGGAGTCATTTGTAGACTGGTTAAGTGTGGAGTATATAGGTTGTTTAAGAAGAGAGAATCGTTGGTTCCTTCTTTTTTTCCTCAGTGGGGCTCGCTAGCCTAAGTAAGTTTGTGTTTACGACCGGTGAGAAGATTCTACGAAGAGAGGAAAGCTTTCCCAGAGATCTCTTCTATTTGAGTAGCGAAACAATGAAAAGAGCTTTTTCCCTCCGAATCCAAGTACTGCCATCAAACCACCCGGTTCCGTCTTATGTCCGTCGACAATGGTCCAGTCCAGCAGCCTCTTTTCGATCCAAGAGTCGCATGAGAAGAAAGCTTCCGGTTAGCTTCAGTTAGTGTTAGTTAAATAGAACGGGCCTCAATATCTATATCGGAGTCAGCATCCGTTTTTGTTTGAGTTTCGCTGTTAGCTTACGTCCTTTTAGCTAGTTCGACGTGTTTTCATTAGTCCTTCAAGCAAGTGAGCCAGTCGCGGTAGGTCTTTTTAGCAAACATCGCAAAGACAGAAAGGAGTATCCTGAACGTAAGGCCAATGGCTAGCATACTTCGCTTCTGATAGGTGCACCTGACATGGCATTTCCACGATTAAATAATATATCATTCTGGTTGTTGCCACCAAGTCTCTTGCTCCTATTAAGCTCAGCCTTAGTAGAAGTGGGCAGCGCTCCTTAATAGACGAAATATTCTTATTATGTCAATGCCAATTGAATCAATGTTATTAGCTGTCAATTTGAACACCGACAGCAGCTCCGGCTAAAGCAATTGTAGCAGCTCCGGCACCTATTGATTTAGCACCTTCTAACATCTCGAGTCGAGAAAACCTTACAGGTCTTGCCTCTGCTGATACTGGTCATGGGGACAAGAACTCCGTGGGAAGAGAGCAGATACCAATCCTAAACAACCCTTAGAATGGCGGACTGCGTTCCGGAAAAAGTAGCCTACTTGACAGAAAGGGCGGGCACTCTCGGCGCGGAGGTAGGCACTCTCGTCTTTCAACCCCACCGTCACTTTGAGAACGCGCCATCACCTACAGCCCTTTCCTCTGCCGGGGACTTTCACGAAATGAAAATGGGCGGCATCATCGTATGCTCGACATTAGTTGCCCTGGTGCTGCACAGAGCAGCAGCCTACTATTGATTGATGATCTTACCTTCCTGAGAGTCGAGGAACAGCAGATGAGATAGCCGAAAGGGGGGACCCCGGGTAATAGGTTTCCTTTTCCGGTTTAGGCTTGAGATAAATCAGGAACTGAACTGAGGATTGGCCGGGCGGTAGAGTCGTGGAAACACTTGTTGATTCCTATTTTGGACCCTTATATGCTTAACACGTTTTTGTCTCAATGACAGGCCGCTTGAACATTGCCTGCTTACCAAACAGTTGTCATAACAGATTTGAATGACGATATCCAATTATGAAATGGCTAGAGGAGGCACAGAGATAAGACAGAACTGATGGTAAGGTAAATCAAAGGTTTTCATTTACCTTATCATCGTCGTAACTTTGGCGGATTTTAGCAATTATAACAAGTCTAGCACACCCTACACATGCAAGTCAACAAGTATGGCAGCGGAAAATTAAGACATTGCACATGGAAGTAAGGAGTTGAGATAGGGAGATCAAACGCATGAGGGACACGAAGATTTTTCCCGTGGTTCCGATAGGTGGTGCTATCGTACATCCACGTTTATGGAGTCTTCAACCCACGGGGGGTAACGGTTGCGAGAGTCCACGGAGGGCTCCACCCATAAGGGTCCATGAAGTAGCAACCTTGACTATTCCATAACGGCTTCCGTCCACGAACGACTAGCCTCACTATGGGTAGATCTTCACGAAGTAGGTGATCTCCTTGCCCGTACAAACTTCTTGATTCAACTCCACAACATGAAGTAGGAGGCTCCCAAGCGACACCTAACCAATCTAGGAGGCACCACCCTCCAAAAGGTAATAGGCTCGGTAATGTCGATGAACTCCTTGCTCTTGTGCTTCAAGATGATAGACTCCTCAACACACAATCACTCTCTCACAGATTTGGCTATGGTGGAAGAGATTGATTTGGTGGAAAGCAACTTGGGGAGGCTAGAGATCAAGATTCATATGGTAGGAATGGAATAGCTTGATCTCAACTCATGAGTAGGTGGCTCTCTCTCAGAAAATAGGATGGGGCAAGTATGGAATAGTTCTGTGTGCTTCTCTTTCGAGTAGGTGGTGGTGAAGGGGTATATATAGGCATCCCCAGAAATCAAACCATTACACCTAAAGTGACCAACTCGGTGACACCGAAGTGAAAAACTCGGTGGTACCGAAGTGACCAAAAGGCAGTAACTTTTGAATCTCGGTGAGGCCGATACATAACTCTCGGTGGTACTGACTAGGTGACCAACGATCAGATTGCACAACTCGGTGAGACCGATTCTCAATATTCGGTGGTACCGATTCTTGACAACGGCTAACCAGAGAGTTGGTCCAAAAACTCGGTCAGACCGATTCACAAAACTCGGTGGTACCGATTCTTGAGAATGGCTAACCAGGAAGTTGGTCCAAATCTCGGTGAGACCGATTGAGGAAACTCGATGGTACCGAAGCTTGAAAATAGCTAACCAGAAAGTTGGCAACTGAACTCGGTGGCACCGATGCAGAATCGGTTGCACCGAAGGGCTAGGGTTTGGCATGGGTTTGTCTGAGTTTGGAAATCGGTGGGACCGAGTGGAAATTGTTGGTAGCACCGATTTTCAAGATTGGCTTGGACAGACTTTTGTGGAAGAGTTTGTGGGTGTTTTTGGTGACTATCACTTGTGCACGTGGAGCATCTTGTTCACCAACAGTATCTTACCCCCTTTTAATAGTATTGGCTTTCTTATGGACTCAAAGTGATTTCTCACAAAGTAAAATGTAGAGTCCTCTTGCTTGAAGCTTTGCCAATTCATTTCCTTGCTTCTAGGGATTTCTCCTCACAATCCTTTTTCCAACCCTCTCTGTGGACTTTATCTGAAATACACTAGGTAAAAGTATTAGTCCAAGAGGCAATGTATGTTGTCATGAATTATCAAAACCACCAAGGGAGCATATTGTGCTTTCAATCTCCCCCTTTTTGGTAATTGACGACAACATACAATCAAAGCTTCAAATAAAGATATGCATGGATATAATGAAGACTTTGAGAGACACATGACTTAGATTTGCTCCCCCGAAATGTGTGCAATCCCTTTAAAGGATAGTTGCCTTGGAATGCATGGACACACATGTAGTAGAAGGGATATAATGGGTCATGTGTATCTTGGCTATATGCATCAAATATATGTGAATGAGTTACATCCTTGTTCAAGACTTCACTCTTGCAAACAATATGTGCAAGAAGCAAGAGATCATCTTGATCAAGGATATGATGCATATACTTACCTTGAGTTCTTGAGCATTCTTGTGGTAGAAATACACTTGAGAAAACAATGTTAGGAAACACAAGAGTATTCTACTAATCAAAAACCAATAGAGCTCAATAGTACCAAGATGTGGAGAACATATAGAAGATAGTATTCCTTAATATTGATATGTCTCCAAGATCATTTAGAAACTTTCTCCCCTAGATATGAAATAGTAGGTTATCCTCTCCCTCTGAATCTTAGCATGTAGATATTGGGATTGGATAGGGTGAGAAAAGTCTAACATGAGTAGTCAAATGAAATAAACATATTTTTCTCCCCCTACTTTGGTATTCTCCCCTTGTCTATGTAAGCATAAGCTTTTATATTCTCCCCCTTGATTATTTCTCCCCCTTTGCATTGAAGCATGTATCTCCCCCTTTAGCTTTTGAAGCTTTGGTATTTCTCCCCCTTTGGCATTAATTTCCAAAAAGGTCCATACACAGGGTTAGACACAGGGATCATGGAGTAAGAAGGGATCCTTGAGAACAAGGGTCATAGAATGTAGGGTTCACAAAAAAGAATGAAAATTATAGAAAGCATTAAAAACTGAGGAAATTATTGAAAATAATTTCTCCCTTTTTGACTGATCTGAGAACTTGTAAGACTTCTCCTCCTTTCAGTTAGGGATCCTAGAATAGAGTTTCTCCCCCTATTTTAAAAAAATAATAATAAGGGATCATTGAAGAAACAAAGATACCACTTGTAGGATCACTAAAGAAACAAAAATGTACTAACATGAACACATACTAGAGAAGAAATCAAATCGGTGGTTCCAAGACAAACAAGTCAGTGGAACCGAGCTGTTGTTATGCAGCTCATCTGCTAAATCGGTAGAACCGGGTCATTTGAATCGGAGGCTCCGAGGGGTAAACAGAAACTTGGCAATGTTTTAGAAACTTGCAAATGAGTTTGGAAAACTTGTAACAAAATGTCAAAAGGATGTTCAAAGGAAATGCAAAAGACTTTACAAAGAGATATCAACTAGAGAAGATTTGAGTGGTTCCAAGAAATCTTGCAACTAATGAATGAACCAAACAAGATACTTAACTAGAAGATGGTCGGTGACTAGGTCACATATATAAGAGTATATTGACTTAGGAGCCAAGCAAGAATACTTGATCATAGGTCATACTCATCGTTAAGCTCAAAATGGGGTTACCATTTTTTCGATTAAACATTTTAATGTTTTCATATCACTTGAGTTGATTTAACTCATGACTTGGAGTAAAGCTTTTGCAAGGATATGAGTATATACCTTTGAGTGATGTTGATGACGTGGCTTGTAGGTGAACTTGATGAGGATGCTCGAGATTGATGAAGTTCATCTTGAGTTGGGAGCAATCCTTCTTGTTTTGGTTCACTTATCACCTACATAGGTTAGTCATGCAAGGAAGAACAATATATATCCATTTGACATGATATCAATTGAGAATTAGCAAATATGATCACATCAAATATATGTCAAGGATATGGTTGAGTTGTCTTCTTCCTTCCATCATCAAGAGGGGTTGTGGATACTTGGCTAAGACAAGATTGCTTATGATTGGAGTTGTTGGCAATCTTGTGGAATGAAGTTCTTCCAAGTACCTACAAAAGGTTAGATGCAATACAAGGGAGCATAGAATTCCATGGTATAAGATAACATGTCAAGTGAATCATGGAAGTATCATGTAAGCTCATGCCCTTGCATGCATCCGAGTGAGTCTAGCTCAAGTTTGAAGCATCAATGATGTTCAACTCACTCCTCAAATAACAAAACGCTTTCTCATCAAGTGGCTTAGTAAAGATATCGGCCAATTGCTTGTTGGTACGAACATGCTTAAGATTGATATCTCCTTTGGCAACATGATCACGAATGAAATGATGTCGAACTTGAATATGCTTAGTTCGAGAATGTTGCACGGGATTATGACCAATCTTAATAGCACTTTCATTGTCACAAAGTAAAGGAACATTTTTCACATGGATTCCATAATCCTTAAGCGTTTGTGTCATCCATAGTAATTGTGCACAACATGATCCGGCAGCAATATACTCAGCTTCGGCAGTAGATAGAGATACCGAGTTTTATTTCTTGGAGGACCAAGACACAAGAGATCTACCAAGAAATTGACATGTACCCGAGGTGGATTTTCTATCAACCTTGTCACCGGCATAGTCCGAATCGGAATAGCCAACAAGGTTAAATGAAGATCCCTTGGGATACCAAATGCCAAAGTTTGTTGTTTGTATCAAATATCTCACAATACGTTTCACAGCCAAAAGATGACACTCTTTAGGTGCAGCTTGATATCTAGCACACATGCAAACACTAAGCATAATATCGGGACGGGAGGCACATAGGTATAGCAACGAACCAATCAAGATCGATAGACCTTTTGATCAACCGGTTCATCCTCCTTGGTAAGTTCAACATGTCCACTAGTAGGCATAGGAGTTTTCATACCTTTACACTCTTGCATGTTGAACTTCTTGATCAAGTCCTTGGTATACTTGGTTTGAGAGATGAAAGTTCCTTCTCTCGTTTGCTTGATTTGCAAACCAAGAAAGAATTTCAGCTCACACATCATGGACATCTCATACTTCTCGGACATCAACCTTACAAATCTTTCACTAAATTGTGGGTTAGTAGATCCAAAGATAATATCATCCACATAGATTTGGCACACAAATAATTCACCATTAACTCTTTTAGTGAACAAGGTTGCGTCAATTTTACCAATTTCAAAACCCTTTTCAATGAGAAACTTCGTTAAGCATTTATACCAAACACGTGGAGCTTGCTTAAGACATTAAAGAGCTTTACGAAGCTTGTAAACATGATTAGGTTTCTTAGTATTCACAAAACCAGGGGGTTGTTTGACATAGACCTCTTCTTCAATCTCACCATTTAAAAAGGCACTTTTAATGTCCATTTGATAAAGCGTGATATCATGGTGATTAGCATAAGCAAGAAGAATGCGAATAGCTTCAAGTCTAGCGACGGGGGCATAGGTCTCACCGTAGTCCATACCTTCGACCTGCGTATATCCTTGGGCTACGAGACGCGCCTTGTTGCATACAACTTGACCGTCTTCATCTTGCTTGTTCCGAAACACCCATTTGGTTCCGATGATGTTGTGCTCATCCTTGGGCTTTTCCACGAGTGTCCACACTTCGTTCCTCTCGAAGTTGTGAAGCTCTTCATGCATGGCGTTCACCCAATCCGGGTCTTCAAGAGCTTGTTCTACCATCAAGGGTTCAATGCTACAGATGAAAGAATAATGCTCACAAAAATTAGCTAGGCGAGTTTTGGAGCGAGTGATTCTCCCGGTTTGTATGTCACCAAAGATTTGGTTTAGAGGATGGTTCTTGGTCACTCTTGCTCGAACTCGGGGTAGCTTCGCCTTGTTGGATGGTGGAGCTTCTTCATCATCATCATCTTCATCTTCATTGTTGTTGAAGGTGTCGTTTCCTTGAGGTGGTGGTGAAGGAGGTTGTTGTGGATCTTCACGATGTAATTCCTCCTCTTCATCATCTTGTCGTGTACCGCTTGTGGATGCCTCCATGTCGTGTTGAGGTTCACCTTGACGTGAAGTAGGGGCTTCCACTTGAGTTGACGAAGTACTTTCCTTCACCTCCATGGGACGAATCTTGCCGATGGACAAGTCTTGGATAGCTTCCGAAGGATCCTTATCTCCTACATCATTTGGCAATTGTTCGACTTGCGAACTATTAGATTCATCAAACTTCACATCTACCGTCTCTTCAACTTTTCGAGTGAAGTTGTTGTAGACACGGTAAGTGTGAGAGTTTGATCCGTAACTGAGTAGGAAACCTTCATGAGATTTGGGAGAAAATTTAGTACGACGATGATTATCAAGAAAGTATTCGTCAAGCATCGTTCTTGCCATCTCAATAAGAGTCCGGTTCTTCCACTCAACAACTCCATTTTGTTGAGGCGTGTACATAGCCGAGAACTCATGTGAGACACCTTCTTCGTCAAGAAAGGTATCTAAATGGGTGTTCTTGAACTCCGATCCGTTATCGATCCGAACCTTCTTGATCTTCACTACAAACTGATTTTGCGTTGTGCGAACGAAGTTCTTGAAGATCTTTTGTACCTGTGACTTATCATCAAGAAAGAATACCCACGTAAATCTGGAAAAATCATCAACTATAACTAGACCATAGGAATTTCCACCGAGGCTCTTGTAAGCATTGGGACCAAAAAGATCCATATGAAGTAACTCGAGTGGTCTCCTAGTAGTCATGATATTCTTTACGGGATGACTTCCACCTACTTGCTTTCCGGCTTGACAAGCACTACAAAGTCTATCTTTGTCAAAGATAACATCTTTAACACCAAGTATATGATCACCTTTGATAAGCTTGTCTAGATTACGCATGCCAACATGTCCTAGTCTTCTATGCCAAAGCCAACCTTTAGAAGATTTTGCAATAAGACAAGTACGAGGTTTGGATCTCTTAGTGAAATCGACAATATATAGATCACCTCTACGGAAACCGGTAAAGACCATATTATGATTATCTTGACGAAACACTTGGCAATATACTTTCGTGAATAGCACATTAAAACCAAAGTCGGCAAGTCTAGATACGGAAAGAAGATTGTAGCCAAGGGATTCAACAAGCATGACGTTTTGAATAGAGCTATCATGGAATATGGCCACCTTACCAAGACCAAGTACCTTACCTTTGGAGTTGTCTCCAAAAGTTACATACCTTCGCGGTCCATGGTTTGGTGTGATCTCTTCAAACATCTCTCTATCTCCGGTCATATGATCGGTGCATCCACTATCGAGAATCCACTCTTTTCCTCCGGACATGTAATCCTTGAAGTTTGCCATGAGACTTAGATTCTTCATGATCTTCTCATGCTCCATGTCGAACAACTCATCTTCATCGTAGTAGCCATGTTCCACATTGTCATCATCAAGTGGGAAATCCTCGTCACAAGAAACAAGGGATTTGTTAGAGTTGTGATCATGACAATGTTCAAGATTGTGAATGCGAATGGCTTCTACAATGATGTTGTTGATGGTTATGACATCTCCTTTAGCACGCATGAGGTCTCTAAGCTCAAATAGGTAGTCATCAAACTTGGGATCACTAGGCATCATTTTGTGAAAGACAATAGTTTTATGAAGAATTTCATCAAGATTACTCAATGAATAACTTGGATATCGTTTCTCCAAGTCATTCCACAAAGTATAAGCACATTCAAAATTCTTCATTTGATTAAGCACAATCCTAGGCAATCCTCTAACGATAATATTAACAGTTCTAAGATTGCATAGCATATCAATTTCCTCTTCGTGTGTGGGATGTAAAGGATCAATGGGAGGTACATAGGGGTTCTTAATATACTTGCTTAAATGAAATTCATTGAATAGCTCAAGCATCTTATATTTCCATTGATTATAGTACTCCCCATCAAGAATAGGCACTATACAACTCAAACTTTCCACACTAGACACATCCATCTTCCTCCATGGTGATGAAACCAAAGCTCTGATACCACTTGTAGGATCACTAGAAGAGTGTCTAGAGGGGGTGAATAGACTACTTGCAGAAATTAAAAACCTAACCTTTTCCCAAGTTAATTGGTTGGCAAATTTTAGCAATTATAGCAAGTCTAGCACACCCTACACATGCAAGTCAACAAGTATGGCAACGGAAAATAAAGACATTGCACATGGAAGTAAGGAGTTGAGATAGGGAGATCAAACGCATGAGGGACACGAAGATTTTTCCCATGGTTCCGATAGGTGGTGCTATCGTACGTCCACGTGTATGGAGTCTTCAACCCACGGAGGGTAACGGTCGCGAGAGTCCACGGAGGGCTCCACCCATAAGGGTCCACGAAGTAGCAACCTTGACTATTCCATAACAGCTTCCGTCCACGAAGGACTAGCCTCACTATGGGTAGATCTTCACGAAGTAGGGGATCTCCTTTCCCATACAAACTTCTTGGTTCAACTCCACAACACGAAGTAGGAGGCTCCCAAGCGACACCTAACCAATCTAGGAGGCACCACCCTCCAAAAGGTAATAGGCTTGGTAATGTCGATGAACTCCTTGCTCTTGTGCTTCAGGATGATAGACTCCTCAACACACAATCACTCTCTCACAGATTTGGCTATGGTGGAAGAGATTGATTTGGTGGAAAGCAACTTGGGGAGTCTGGAGATCAAGATTCATATGGTGGGAATGGAATAGCTTGATCTCAACACATGAGTAGGTGGCTCTCTCTCAGAAAATAGGATGGGGCAAGTATGGAATAGTTCTGAGTGCTTCTCTTTCGAGTAGGTGGTGGTGAAGGGGTATATATAGGCATCCCCAAAAATCCAACCGTTACACCTAAAGTGACCAACTCGGTGACACCGAAGTGAAAAACTCGGTGGTACCGAAGTGACCAAAAGGCAGTAACTTTTGAATCTCGGTGAGACCGATACATAACTCTCGGTGGTACCGACTACGTGACCAACGGTCAGATTGCACAACTCGGTGAGACCGATTCTCAATATTCGGTGGTACCGATTCTTAACAACGGCTAACCAGAGAGTTGGTCCAAAAACTCGGTGAGACCCATTCACAAAACTCAGTGGTACCGATTCTTGAGAATGGCTAACCAGGAAGTTGGTCCAAATCTCGGTGAGACCGATTGAGGAAACTCGGTGGTACCGAAGCTTGAAAATAGCTAACCAGAAAGTTGGCAACTGAACTCGGTGGCACCGATGCAGAATCGGTTGCACCGAAGAGCTAGTGTTTGGCATGGGTCTGTCTGAGTTTGGGAATCGGTGGGACCGAGTGGAAATTGTTGGTAGCACCGATTTTCAAGATAGGCTTGGACAGACTTTTGTGGAAGAGTTTGTGGGTGTTTTTGATGACTATCACTTGTGCACGTCGAGCATCTTGTTCACCAACAGTACCTTACCCCCTTTTAATAGTATTGGCTTTCCTATGATTCAAAGTGATTTCTCACAAAGTAAAATGTAGAGTCCTCTTGCTTGAAGCTTGCCAATCCATTTCCTTGCTTCTAGGGATTTCTCCTCACAATCCTTTTGCCAACCCTCTCTGTGGACTTTATCTGAAATACACTAGTTAAAAGTATTAGTCCAAGAGACAATGTATGTTGTCATGAATTATCAAAACCACCAAGGGAGCATATTGTGCTTTCAATTTTTCACATGGATTCCATAATCCTTAAGCGTTTGTGTCATCCATAGTAATTGTGCACAACATGATTCGGCAGCAATATACTCAGCTTCGGCGGTAGATAGAGATACCAAGTTTTGTTTCTTGGAGGATCAAGACACAAGAGATCTACCAAGAAATTGACATGTACCCCAGGTGGATTTTCTATCAACCTTGTCACCGGCATAGTCCGAATCGGAATAGCCAACAAGGTTAAAAGAAGATCCCTTGGGATACCAAATGCCAAAGTTTGGTGTTTGTATCAAATATCTCACAATACGTTTCACGGCCAAAAGATGACACTCTTTAGGTGCAGCTTGATATCTAGCACACATGCAAACACTAAGCATAATATCGGGACGGGAGGCACATAGATATAGCAATGAACCTATCATAGATCGATAAACTTTTTGATCAACCGGTTCGTCCTCCTTGGTAAGATCAACATGTTCACTAGTAGGCATTGGAGTTTTCATACCTTTACACTCTTGCATGTTGAACTTCTTTATCAAGTCCTTGGTATACTTGGTTTGAGATATGAAAGTTCCTTCTCTTGTTTGCTTGATTTGCAAACCAAGAAATAATTTCAGCTCACACATCATGGACATCTCATACTTCTCGGACATCAACCTTCCAAATATTTCACTAAATTGTGGGTTAGTAGATCCAAAGATAATATCATCCACATAGATTTGGCATACAAATAATTCACCATTAACTCTTTTAGTGAACAAGGTTGCGTCAATTTTACCAATTTCAAAACCCTTTTCAATGAGAAACTTCGTTAAGCATTTATACCAAGCACGTGGAGCTTGCTTAAGACATTAAAGAGCTTTACGAAGCTTGTAAACATGATTAGGTTTCTTAGTATTCACAAAACCAGGGGGTTGTTTGACATAGACCTCTTCTTCAATCTCACCATTTAAAAAAGCACTTTTAATGTCCATTTGATAAAGCGTGATATCATGGTGATTAGCATAAGCAAGAAGAATGTGAATAGCTTCAAGTCTAGCGACGGGGGCATAGGTCTCACCGTAGTCCATACCTTCGACCTGCGTATATCCTTGGGCTACAAGACGCGCCTTGTTGCGTACAACTTGACCGTCTTCATCTTGCTTGTTTCGAAACACCCATTTGGTTCCGATGATGTTGTGCTCATCCTTGGGATTTTCCACGAGTGTCCACACTTCGTTCCTCTCGAAGTTGTGAAGCTCTTCATGCATGGTGTTCACCCAATCCGGGTCTTCAAGAGCTTGTTCTACCTTCAAGGGTTCAATGCTAGAGATGAAAGAATAATGCTCACAAAAATTAGCTACGCGAGTTTTGGAGCGAGTGACTCTCCCGGATTGTATGTCACCAAAGATTTGGTTTAGAGGATGGTTCTTGGTCACTCTTGCTCGAACTCGGGGTAGCTTCGGCTTGTTGGATGGTGGAGCTTCTTCATCATCATCATCTCCTTCATCTTCGTTGTTGTTGAAGGTGTCGTTTCCCTGAGGTCGTGGTGAAAGAGGTTGTGGTGGATCTTCATGATATACTTCCTCCTCTTCATCCTGGCGTGTACCGCTTGTGGATGCCTCCATGTCGTGTTGAGGTTCATCTTGATGTGAAGTAGGGGCTTCCACTTGAGTTGACGAAGTACTTTCCTTCACCTCCATGGGACGAATCTTGTCGATGGACAAGTCTTGGATAGCTTCCGAAGGATCCTTATCTCCTACATCATTTGGCAATTGTTCGACTTGCGAACCATTAGATTCATCAAACTTCACATCTACCGTCTCTTCAACTTTTTAAGTGAAGTTGTTGTAGACACGGTAAGTGTGAGAGTTCGATCCGTAACCGAGTAGGAAACCTTCATGAGATTTGGGAGCAAATTTAGTACGACGATGCTTATCAAGAATGTAGCACTTTGAGCCGAATACCCGAGAGTATCCAACTTGGGGTTTGTTACCGGTTAGTAGCTCGTATGCCGTTTTACTGAGAAGCTTGTGCAAGTAGAGTCGGTTTGTGGCATGACATGCTGTTTCCACGGCTTCTGCCCAAAAGTGTTGTGGCGTCTTGTATTCGTCAAGCATTGTTCTTGCCATCTCAATAAGAGTCCGGTTCTTCCTCTCAACAACTCCATTTTATTGAGGCGTGTACGTAGCCGAGAACTCATGTGAGACACCTTCTTTGTCAAGAAAGGTATCTACATGGGTGTTCTTGAACTCCGATCCGTTATCGCTCCGAACCTTCTTGATCTTCACTTCAAACTGATTTTGCGCTTTGCGAGCGAAGTTCTTGAAGATCTTTTGTACCTGCGACTTATCATCAAGAAAGAATACCCATGTAAATCTGGAAAAATCATCAACTATAAATAGACCATAGGAATTTCCACCGAGACACTTGTAAGCATTGGGACCAAAAAGATCCATATGAAGTAACTCGAGTGGTCTCCAAGTAGTCATGATATTCTTTACGGGATGACTTCCACCTACTTGCTTTCCGGCTTGACAAGCACTACAAAGTCTATCTTTGTCAAAGATAACATCTTTAACACCAAGTATATGATCACCTTTGATAAGCATGTCTAGATTACGCATGCCAACATGTCCTAGTCTTCTATGCCAAAGACAACCTTTAGAAGATTTTGCAATAAGACAAGTACGAGGTTTGGATCTCTTAGTGAAATCGACAATATATAGATCACCTCTACGGAAACCGGTAAAGACCATATTATGATTATCTTGACGAAACACTTGGCAATCTACTTTCGTGAATAGCACATTAAAACCAAAGTCGGCAAGTCCAGTTACGGAAAGAAGATTGTAGCCAAGGAATTCAACAAGCATGACGTTTTGAATAGAGCTATCATGGGATATGGCCACCTTACCAAGACCAAGTACCTTACCCTTGGAGTTGTCTCCAAAAGTTACATACCTTCGCGGTCCATGGTTTGGTGTGATCTCTTCAAACATCTCTCTATCTCCGGTCATATGATCGGTGCATCCACTATCGAGAATCACTCTTTTCCTCCAGACATGTAATCCCTGAAGTTTGCCATGAGACTTAGATTCTTCATGATCTTCTCATGCTCGATGTCGAACAACTCATCTTCGTCATAGTAGCCATGTTCCACATTGTCATCATCAATTGGGAAATCCTTGTCACAAGGAACAAGAGATTCGTTAGGGTTGTGATCATGACAATGTTCAAGATTATGAATGCGAATGGCTTCTACAATGATGTTGTTGATAGTTATGACATCTCCTTTAGCACGCATGAGATCTCTAAGCTCAAATAGATAGTCATCAAACTTGGGATCACTAGGCATCATTTTGTGAAAGACAACAGTTTTATGAAGAATTTCGTCAAGATTACTCAACGAATAACTTGGATATCGTTTCTCCAAGTCATTCCACAAAGTATAAGCACATTCAAAATTCTTCATTTGATTAAGCACAATCCTAGGCAATCCTCTAATGATAAGATTAACAGTTCTAAGATTGCATAGCATATCAAATTCCTCTTCGTGTGTGGGATGCAAGGATCAATGGGAGGTACATAGGGGTTCTTAACATACTTGCTCAAATGAAATTCATTGAATAGCTCAAGCATCTTATATTTCCATTGACTATAGTACTACCCATCAAAAATAGGCACTCTACAACTCAAACTTTCCACACTAGACACATCCATCTTCCTCCACGGTGATGAAACCGAAGCAATGGAGACCAAAGCTCTGATACCACTTGTAGGATCACTAGAAGTGTGTGTCTAGAGGGGGGGGTGAATAGACTCCTAGCAAATATAAAAACCTAACCTTTTCCCAAGTTAATTGGTTGGCAGATTTTAGCAATTATAGCAGGTCTAGCACACCCTACACATGCAAGTCAACAAGTATGGCAGCGGAAAGTAAAGACATTGCACATGGAATTAAGGAGTTGAGATAGGAAGATCAAACGCATGAGGGACACGAATATTTTTCCCGTGGTTTCGATAGGTGGTGCTATCGTACGTCCACGTTTATGGAGTCTTCAACCCACGGAGGGTAACGGTCGCGAGAGTCCACGAAGGGCTCCACCCATAAGGGTCCACGAAGTAGCAACCTTGACTATTCCATAACGGCTTCAGTCCACAAAGGACTAGCCTCACTATGGGTAGATCTTCACGAAGTAGGCGATCTCCTTGCCCGTACAAACTTCTTGGTTCAACTCCACAACACGAAGTAGGAGGCTCCCAAGCAACACCTAACCAATCTAGGAGGCACCACTCTCCAAAAGGTAATAGGGTCGGTAATGTCGATGAACTCCTTGCTCTTGTGCTTCAAGATGATAGACTCCTCAACACACAATCACTCTCTCACAGATTTGGCTATGGTGGAAGAGATTGAATTGGTGGAAAGCAACTTGGGGAGGCTAGAGATCAAGATTCATATGGTAAGAATGGAATAGCTTGATCTCAACACATGAGTAGGTGGCTCTCTCTCAGAAAATAGGATGGGGCAAGTATGGAATAGTTCTGAGTGCTTCTCTTTCGAGTGGGTGGTGGTGAAGGGGTATATATAGGCATCCCCAAAAATCCAACCGTTACACCTAAAGTGACCAACTCGGTGACACCGAAGTCCAAAACTCGGTGGTACCGAGTTGCTCCAAAGGTAGCAACTTTTGAATCTCGGTGAGACCGATATATAAATCTCGGTGGTACCGATTTGATGACCAACAGTCAGATTACCAAAACTCGGTGACGCCGATCCAAAAACTCGGTGGTACCAATTCTTGACAACGGCTAACCAGAAAGTTGGTCCAAAACTCGGTGAGACCAATTCACAAAACTCGGTGGTACCGATTCTTGAGAATGGCTAACCAGAAAGTTGGTCCAAATCTCGGTGAGACCGATTGGCAAAACTCGGTGGTACCGATTCTTGAAAATAGGATACCCGAAAGTTGGCAACTGATTTCGGTGGCACCGAATGGAATGATGGTAGTACCGAGATGCTAGGGTTTGGCATGGGATCTGTCTAGGGTTGGAATCGTTGGGACCGAGTGGAAATTGTTGGTAGTACCGATTTGAGTGGTAGGGTTCTAGACAGAGTATTTGTGGAAGAGCTTGTGGGTGTTTTTGGTGACTATCACTTGTGCACGTGGAGCATCTTGTTCACCAACAGTACCTTACCCCCTTTTAATAGTATTGGCTTTCCTATGGACTCAAGGTGATTTCTCACAAAGTAAAATGTAGAGTCCTCTTGCTTGAAGCTTTGCTAATCCATTTCCTTGCATCTAGGGGTTTCTCCTCACAATCCTTTTTGCCAACCCATCTCTCTCTATGGACTTTCACCTGAAATACACTAGGTAGAAATATTAGTCCAAGAGACAATGTATGTTGTCATGAATTATCAAAACCACCAAGGGAGCATGTTGTGCTTTCAAAGAGAGGTACTTAACTATAGTCGTTATCCATGGTGTCTCTAGCTCTCTGCACACATGCTATCGGTACTGTTGTTGCTTTTGTATGTTTTAATTTGTAGTATATAGTGTAGATTGATGTTGTCAAGTTGTCTGTCATAAGAAATTAGAAGGATAAGGTAAAAAATATGAAATGCACTTATGGAATTGGTAAATAGTTTCAATCCATATTGTTCAACATGGGTTATTGACACAATAATGTTGATAGGTATATGGTAGACACAATAATGTTTAATCACCCGGACAGAGTTTGGTTTCATGCATCTTGCAACAACTTAATCTATTTCTTGAGCAAAGCTTCCTGATGGACGTCCTGCTTCACATTTTGCAAAGGTGCCGCCATGGTTGCTTCAGTTACTAAAGCGCAGCCTGATGGACGGCTTGCTTGCATGGGATTTTCTCCGCATGTCACGCTGCCTCGCTGTACCTGAACCAGGCTGTGACAACAACATTGTTCTGGCAACCCTATCGCCCATCTTCTCGCCTGATGCACCATCTCTCTGTTGTCTGATCAGTGGCACTACACGCTGATGCTCACATCATTGTCAGAACCGCACTAAGATCTCACCTGTGCTGTGAGTATTAATTTTCCCCTCCACTGATGGTATTAAATTTTTGATTAAATTGGTCGTATTAGATTCCTTGCAAATTTGTTGCTTCCATGAAGTCTAGGTACGTAGGTAAAAATTGCACTGCTAATTGTACTGTTAAGCACTGAACAGTTACTGAAGTCCCTTTAGTCTTTTTGTTAAACTAATTTCAAATGTTCATAGAGAGCCCTATGTTTTGCTTTGTGTTAATTCCATACACCAGATTTAGCTCAATCCAGGATGTATTTCTTCTTGTATAATAAACTTTTGTATTTCAAGAATACAACTGTTGTCCTTTAATTAGAATAGTTGTCTTTTCTCTTACGTCCTTTCACATGTTTCATCTTTCCTTTGCTGGGTCATGTTGTGTGAAATAGTTATACTATATCATTCTTCCTCATTTTTGTACCTATAGTATTAATTCTGATTTGTTTTGCTTTTTGTTTGCAGGTCACTGTCAAGCCTGAGGAAGTGCATACTGGAGAAGACGAGGAGCGGATGGGGTAGAACAATGTGTTTTCGATGTCAGAATCAGAATGGCGTGAGAGTTGTACGTGTGCTTTCATGAGCCATGGGTTTGTGTTTTTGTGGAGTGTGTGGGTTATTTAATGCCCTACTATCAGCAAGGCGAGGCATTGACGATGAAATAGAATTATGAATCCCACCCGCCCCATATCTGAACTCTCCTCCTATTATTCCCTTCCAAATTTCTTGTCATCCACATGTGCGTTCTGATCCTCCCAAATCATAGTTGGTTCAGAAGTTGGTATCAAAGCTTTATTTTCGTTGGAATCGCACTTTCACTACTCTTGTTCATACGAGTAAATTGATAAGGTAGCTAATCCTCTTTGGGGTTGATTTGGTGTAAGACCCTGATCTGCCTTTGGTTGATTTGGAGAAAGATTGTGACAAACTCCATCCAAATACAATACTCATGATAGGATTCTTGCTGTACACATGGAAAGCATGTGGGAGTGCCTGATGGACATCATCATGGTGCTCACCGAAGGTGGCGATCACTGAACTCAAGGCGATACGATTATTTTGATCAAATTTGTGCCAATTCAGTGCTAAACTTTACGTGTATTACTAATAAAGAAAACACCGACAATGAAATCATTCCTCTCTATTTATTCAATTGATTGTTTGAGAAAAAAGAGATTAGAAGAATCTGTGAGTTGATAAAAAATATACACCGTTGAAAAATAAGAATTTGAAAGGAGAGACTAAACATGGTGATGAGAATTGAGGGGAAGTTATTCCTCTCTATTTATTCAATTGATTGTCTATGAAAAAAGAGATTACAAGAATCTTTTGAGTTGATAAAAATATACACTGTTGAAAAATAAGAATTTGAAAGGAGAGATTAAACACGGTGATGAAGCAAGGCAGCTATTTAATCGCTACCTTTTATTATAAACCCGTGGCAACGCACGGGCACTTAACTAGTCTCTACTATTAAAGGGCAATCAGCCGTCGTCGTCGTCGTCGTGATGGTTCGACCAGCGATCCCCCCTCGAGCGCACATCCCGTCCCGCCGATTTTCTTTACCATACGTCCCCGCTCCCATCTCCGGTTTACAGGGAAAGAAACAGAAAAAGACCCTCCAGCGGTCCACCCGCGCACGCACGTCTCCTCTTTACAATCCCCAACTGCCGCTCGACCAATCCCCTGAACACACACGACGCACACGTCTCCCCTCCCGGCTCCCGCGATCTCGAACCCCGCTGTCTTCTACCTTCAAGTCCTCCCGGCCAGCCAACATTGAGATAGTGGAGAGCTCGTGGAATACATCACATATCGTGGCGGTGCTGCACCAGGTCGTAGTGCCAATCCCTGCGGCTAATGGCGAATCTGACAGGCCCTTGAATACCACGGTGAGCGGTTGTGCGTCGGTGGACCATGTCTACAGCGACAGCACGGGATGGGAAGGCGACCACAACAGGCAAGGGGTACCTGGCAGCGCGCTGTGTAGACCACACAAAGACCTAGCAGCAGGGCATGCAGACGGCGGCCGCCGGCCGACCCGGACGCATGCGGGAATAAACGGACGACATGATGCTGGTGAGAAGCGCACCAAGGAACCCGTCAGCCGTCACCATGAAGTACATGTACATCTTGAGTGCAGGAATCGTATGTGCCCAGTTTATTTGCTCCTTTTCCGTGTGTTTTTAATTTTACGGCTTCGTTCTTGAAGGTTCATCCAATCATCCTTGGTGACGAGTAAATCCTCAACTGAAGCATGGTTGCTACTGCTACAGATTTTTGCTGCTGGATGGATAATTTTTGGGGTTTGTTTGTGTGCGTGAAAATTGATGAGAATGTGCAGAGGGAGTGTCAGCTCCAACAAGTCAGCAACCTAATATTAATATCATACGATTCAATGAGGTAAATTACAAGATCATGATTCCCCAGTCGCTTGATAAGTTTGTTAATTCTAAATTACATTAGATTAGTGAAATTGAAGATTATGAAATATGAACTCTGAACTACTACTCTGTGTGTACTACTCTTCTTTTTAACAATTAGATTTTTAAACGTTTGGATGATGAATGCATCTGCAAAGATGCATGTACGGATGGGTGCCAAGATTTTTACTTAAGTGAAGCTTCCTTGCATTCAACGTAAAATGTGTTCCTTAGTTAAATTAACATCATGTATGTATGTTTCTTCTAGGCAGCTCACACACATGCTTATTTTGTTAGTTATACAAATTTAACAGCTCGTATTTAGTGTCCATGTAATGTTACTTCATAGATCAGAGTTGACATTAAACCTGCAGGAAAAGGTACAAAAGACCTTATATTTTGATCTTATCTAGCAATCCATATGCATAGTTTCACTGTCAAATTGACCAGACATCTTTTATCGAGTTCTCATAGCTTTTCATGATTTTCAAGTTACTGGATCAACCTTTCTTACATTCAAGGTGTTCCATTCTTAGACGAAACTCCAACAACTGGTTAATGTTAGCTTTCTTGATTTTATTTTCAGCCAGATAGTAGTTTTCTGCCAGTAAATCTAACCTATATATGATGCTTGTTTATCCCTATTATGGACAAACTCAATGGTGATGGTATTCCTGGAGCAATCATGCTCGCCTGCCTCCACGACACAGCCACAACAAGTCAGGACGCAAGGGTCTTTCTCCCCGACTTCCAGTCGACATTGACAATGAAGATAGCTTCTTCTAGCAGTATGGTTTCAACATTTGCGAGCTGACCCTCCAACACACCCGTTGCGGTCTCCCTGTCAGAGTAAATTGCCAAAAACCACCACAATTGCGTCGCTTGGTGCAAAAAACCACCGTTTTCATAAAAGTTTGCAAGAACCACCGTTTTTCAGTAATAGCGTTGCCGAAAGCACTAACTGGTCGCTTGACCATGTTTTGACAGGAAAGCTGACGGGTCGGGCCCATTCGTCGGGCCACGTGGCAAGGGGCAGACGGCGCGCTCGAAACGACCGTTAGACGCCGCTCGCTTGACCTGGTTCGACCGGACCAGGTCCTGGCCGCGCCCCCGTTCCCCCTTCCTCTCTCCCCGAGCCCCCGTGACCTAGTTCTTCTTCCCCAAATCCGCTGTGAGTCGCCGGCGGCCGCCGCAGCCATGGTTTCATGGAATGATGGCGAGACGAGCTCGGATTCCGTGTCGCCGCTGCCACACAAGGTCGATGACGAACCATATGTGAGTATCATTACCTCTTATCGTGGCTAGGGTTAGGGATTGCATTTGTTTTGATTTTCTCCCTGTTGCTCTGCTCAGCGCCCTGCAACAATAGAGGACAGGGATTGGTCAGGCATTGATCTCACTGGAAAGCACCTTTGCAAGCATGGGAATGCTCCTGAGAGGCTTGTTGTGTTCGATTGGCTGAACACTGGCCGTAGATTTTATGGTTGCGCCGGGAAGGTTAGTAAGAAATAAGATTTAGATATAAGTAACTGATTCAGATATTAATTTTATATAGTGAGACAAGCTTTGTTTTATTGTATTGAATTAGATATAAATGATTTACATATAGGTAATGCAATGCTCTGTTTATTGTATTGAAATTGGTATAAATGATTTAGTTATAGGTAATCCAATATAGTGCTTTGTTTTTTGTATTGAATTAGCTAAAAAATTGGTTGCAGGATGGTAACAATTGTGGTGTTGTGGACTGGGTGGACAATGAATGGCCTTGTTCATTAAATAATTCATTGACAAAAATCTGGGCTTTGTATGAGGAGGCCAAGGCTGGCAGAATGGGTGATAAAACATCACACGAGGAGGAGATTTCAAAACTAAGAGCAGAGATAAATTTGGTACAGGAGAAGTATAACCGCCACTTTGAGCTTACCAAAAACTTTTGTGATTCTGTCCAGAAGTCTGTGCACAAGGAGAATTACAGGAAAATAATGATGGAGAAGGAAGAGGGGAAGATATCTTGTGAAACAGCTGAGAAGATAATTAAGTTAGAGGAAGAGAACTTAAGACTGAAGAAGGAGGTTGAAGTTGCTGAAGAGGTTGCTGATGAGCTCAAAAAGGAGAAGAAAAAACTTGAATATGCCATACATGATCTTTGGAAGGCTGGGGAGGAGTACAAGAGAAAGATGAAGATGGTGAAGACTATTTGTGAGGAGTGAATGTATTGGTGATGTATGATGGAGACTATGGTGTGATGTTGTCTTGTTGTCTTGTTGTTTGTAATTTAGATGTTGAATTATGATGAATCATGTATGAGACTATGATTTATGTATGAGACTATGTTTGAGACTATGATTTATGTATGAGACTATGTTGGTTTGTCGATGCCAGCCATTTATAGTGTAGGGACCATTTAGTCGTGTCATTTTGTCGATGCCAACCAAGTTCCAAGTAGCACAACCAAGTTCAAAGTAGCACTAATTCTTAAATAAGTTCAACAGCAACACACTTGTTCAAGTAGCACAACCAAGTTCAAAGTGCAACTTGGCACTAATTCTGAAGCAAGTTCAACAGCAACATAGGTTCAAGTACCACAACCAACACAGGTTCAAGTTCAAAGTTCAACAGCAAAACACTAAACTGTTTCAAAGTGCAACACAACACTAATGATATAACAGCAATACAACACACACATTTTAGTGATTTCCACTTGCTGTGAAGTAATCATCCCACCTTGTAGGCTTCCTCTTCCTTTTCTGTCCATGAGAAGGTCCAGCTTGAGCATGACTTGCAGCAGCTCTTGGAGCACTATATGGAGCCCTAGCAGCAACTCTTGTGTTGGGTGTTGATCTGGTTGTCTTGGCAGCAGCTTTTGTAGCAGCTCTGGGATCAGTAGTCTTGGCAGCAGCTCTGGGGGCAGTAGTCTTGGCAGCAGCTCTGGGAGCAGGAGTTTTCACAGCACCTGTAGCAGTTCTTGGGGGCTTAGGAGCAGCTGGTTGCTTGGTTGCTCCTGTTGAACTAGAGCTCAGGTTGCTCTTGTTGGGCTAAAAAGATAGAGGAAAGTTGTTAGTACAAATAAATAATGTTCAATGAAAAATGAATTGATAGAAAAGTAGTGTACCTGATGCTTGTTTTTTCTCATCAGAAGTGCAGGCTTAAGTGCATCTCCACAGTTGGTGTACCTATGACCCTCTTTACCACAGTTGCTGCATGATATATTGCCAACTCTAGAGGTATCTTTAGGCTTGGGAACCTCAAACTGACCCTTCCTTCTCTTTGTCTGCTTTCTTCCCTTCTTCTTCTTGAAAACTGGGGGGGTCAATGTCTCTAGTAGCTGTTTTTGTCCAAAGATCAGGGCCAGGAACTGGGAATATAACTGGATTGTATGCTGCCATGTACATTTCTTTTTTGAAGAATGCAGAGACAAAATCCTCTGGATGTTGCTTAGATTTATAGATGGCAGACACAGCATGGTGGCAGGGGATTGCTGTCATGTCCCATCTTCTACACCCACAAGTCCTTTTTGCCAAATCTACAGCATAAATATTTTCTCCACTCTGAACCTGGTAAAGATCTGGACCAGCCATTTGTGCCTTGCAGTTCCTACCATATTTCTTTGACTCCTCCAACTTCTCTGAGTAGGTTGGGGTTATCTCCCACCTAGCATTCTGCCCCCCAATTCTTTTGTCATTGTACTTAACCATCAACTTGGTCCTAATACCATCACACATGGTTTGTATTGGTTTGCCCCTTATATCCAAAATCATTCTATTGTACACTTCACTTAAATTGTTCACAATTAGGCCTGTCTTACAATTAGTGTCCATTGCCCACCTAGCCCATGTTTTCACCTCTATGTTACTTAGCCACTCCCAAGCCTCCTGGCTCTCTTGTTTCAAGTTCTCCATGTTAACCTCAAACCCATGTTTTGTATAAGAATATGCAGCACCATCCATATACTTTTTTAGTTCCTCCTCTCTAAACCCAGCACTTTGGAAATTAGCATATACTCCCTCCGTTCCTAAATATAAGTCTTTTAAGAGGTTTCACTAGGAGACTACATACGGATATATGTAGACATACTTTAGAGTATAGATTCACTCATTTTGCTCCGTATATAGCCCCCTATTAAAATCTCTAAAAAGACTTATATTTAGGAACGGAGGGAGTATATGTCTTAAATAGTATCTCCGAGGACAATTTGGAAATATTGCATTTATAGCATTTAGAAGTCCCTGGTTCACATGCAAATTCATAGTACATGAGATAAAATTTGAGACAAGCAAACATGTACATATGAAAGTATAACTGACCTTCTGCCTATCAAAGATGATTGTATAGTACCCAAACTGCCCTTTTTGTCCACCAATAGCTATCTTCAATTGGGTCAAGAACCAACTCCACCTAGGTGTGTCCTCTACTTCTACCACTCCAAAAGCAATAGGATATATATTGTTATTACCATCCCTTGCAGTGGCAGCTAGAATTTGTTGTCCTGTGCTCAGCTTTACAAAGCACCCATCTAAACCTGGGCAATGAAAATAATTAGGAAAAGAAAAAAATGAAAATAATTAGGAAAACAAACACAATGAACATACCAATGAATGGCCTGCATCCTTTCAAGAAACCCTCAATTGATGCTCCAAGACACATGAACAACCTATGAAATCTGGGATTGGTACTTGGGTGCTCTTTCACAACTCTAGTAGTAACTATACATCTAGATCCAGGGTTTGTGTCAAGCACTGTCTGAAGGTAGTCCCTGATCCTTGTATACTGCCTTTCCTGATCTCCCTGGACCACTGATAAGGCTAGTTTCCTTGCCCTATATGCCTTGTTTTTGCCTACCTCCACACCAAACTTTTCCTTAGTGTTCTCTATCACAGTATCAATACAGGTCCTAGGATCTGTCCTTAAACTTCCCTCAATTGACTTTGCCACATATTTAATGGGCACTTTGCAGTTCTCACCAATTACAGGACATGTGTGTTGTGGCTGGAGTTTTTTTATGCAGAAAGTTTTCTCTTTTCCAACTTGTGAGGCAGTCATATGAAAGTTGCAGCCCTCTTGTTGGCAGTCAACTATTATCCTGTCCTTGCAATTCGTATGATAATGGAAATTCCTCCTCTGAGTTACATGCAAGTTCACCAATGCCCTTCTAAACTGGTACACATCCTCAAAACACATCTGCCAACAAATTTGATCTTCAAGTTGTAGCCTTTCCTCATTATACCACTTTCTCACAGCTCTCTTCTTAGCTCTTGATCTCTTGCCTGTATTTGGCACATATCTTATCTCCTCCTCATCTGATAATTCACACTTCACATCTTCCATGTCTTCATCAGAGGAGGGCACATAATCTGGTTCTGTTGTTGCTGCAGAACAGCTGTGAGATCTGTCAGTTGGCCCTCTTCTAACTGGTAGTTTCAGTGGTGGAGCTTGCTCCACAATCACACCATCCTCATCTGAACTGCCCTCTTCACAAAAAAGATCTTCTGGATCTGTATCACCTTCCATGTGGTACTTAGGATTTTTTTTTCTCTTCCTCTTTAGTTCACAAAGCTTTTGCTTCAGCTCTGGATCATCAAGTTCTTCTCCTTCTGAACTATCACTTTCTGCAAACTCATACTCCTCTTCTCCTTCAACTGGTTCTGCATTGGCTGCTTCCTCTTCCATAGGCTGTCCATCATCTAGAGGATCATCATATTGGTCCAAAAATTGATTCAGGATGTCATCTACATTGTCATTTACAAAGACAATTTCCTTATCTTTCTCATTCTGCAAATTGCAACTCTGCTGAGTTATCAGATACTCTGCTTGAGAGTCATCTGGCAGAATTGGGGTACACTCATGTGCATCAGCTTCAGAACTGCCTTGTGATGGAAACAACACCCCATCATCATTTATCTCATATACAATTGGATTGCCAATCTTAGAAATGGGAACTTGAGCTTCACATGCATCTCCTATGTTAATGTGTTGTAATGACAACAAGTCATGTTTGCTGCCACTGATCACAGTTATGTTCACTACTTTTTTCTCTGCATACAAATCAAGCATCTCCTCCACATTGTCATCTGACATAATCAAGTCCATACCTGCATGTCCAAGACCTATCACCTTTGGATAGTACATTGAGTAACTTCCATCATAGCCTTGTTCCTCTTTGATAGCTACCAAATGACTGAATGTTATGACAGACTTCCCTAGCTGCCTCTCATGATTGTCTTCTCCAATGAAATTAAACCTGACATCCCAAATTTCATCATCCAATCTACAAAACCAAAAGAAGTAATCAATGGTTAGGAGTACAACCTTTTTCCAGCTATTATTTACAACACACATGTACAAAATCTAGACAGAGCACATACTTAAACAGACTTAATCCTCTATTAAAAATCTAAACAGAACACAACTAAACAAACAGAGAATATAACATAATCATTTACAAGTTAAATGACTACAAACCTAAACAGAGAATTATTTACAACATACTTATTTACAATATACTTATGCACAACCAAAAAATTGCTACATCTTTAACAACAATAAGTACAGCGTAGGGGAAGGGATCTTACTCAACCCCGCCAGGACGAGAGGTAAAATGGTGGCTCTGGCTAGGGTTGGCTTTCCAGATCTTAGCCAATCATGCCGCCGCCCTGGCTTCCACGTCGTACGGCGCCGACGACTAGCTAGATGCGGCAGGAATTTCAGCGGCACTGCCTGTCTTCTTCACCGCGTCGTCGCCATCTGGCCTACAGTGCTCCTTCTCTCCTTCGCCTCCGCCGGCGCCGCCACCACCGCCGTGACTGCGTGTCGCCATGGAGAGCGCGAGAGAGGAACTAGGTCACGGGGAGAGAGGAAGGGGGGAACGGGGGCGTGAGCACGAGTTGGTCCAGTCGAACCAGGTCAAACGTGCGGCCTCTAATGGCCGTTGCGAGCGCGCCATCTGCCCCTTGCCACGTGGCCCGACGGATGGGCCCAGCCCGTCAGCTTTCCTGTCAAAACGCGGTCAAGCGACCAGTTAGTGCTTTCGGCAACGCTATTACTGAAAAACGGTGGTTCTTGCAAACTTTTATGAAAACGGTGTTTTTTTGCACCAAGCGACGCAATTGTGGTGGTTTTTGGCAATTTACTCCTCCCTGTCACAATCTTAACCTGAGGTTATCAAATTAATCCAATTTAACTTTATTTCATTTTTAGCATCATCGACGATCAATCGATCCTTCCGTTGTCTCAATGAGCAAGAGGGTTAGCTAGCAAGAAATTTCTTTTCTTTTTATTTGTTTATGTACATGCTATCATTGTGATGACAATAATAGGCTATGATATGATGATGGATTTTTCTATCCATGATCAGTGGCGGACCCGGGATTGGGCCAAGGCCCAGGCGAACTGGGCCAGGTCCCAGGCAGGCTTCGTACTATAGCATTGTAGCTGCTACAGTCCGCAAAGGAATTGGGCCTCACGCCCCAGGCCGCCGCTTGGGCTGCCTGGGGCCTGAAACCGCCACCATGATAATAATTAACCCATAGCTTAGATTGGCCGGTTTAGCCTTAAAGTCTTAGTTGTATCAAGAATTAGGATAAATATTTGAATTGACATGAAAACGCTATGAATTGGAGTAGCATGTAACTTTTAAGTTCACATGACATACACACTTCTCGTGAAATATTTTGCTTAGGTACCAAATTAATCTGTACTTGAATGAATCAGATGGCATGTCCGGTTAATTAGGTATTTCAAAACCAATAAAAACTTATTGAATGCCATGTAAACCTTTGGGTACCCAATGGACTTCAGCAATCGACAAACACATCACTGACCTGTTGTATTTTATGGCCCAGGAAAAAACAAATTATCCCCACCCCACCCCCACCTCGCCGCCACCCCTCAAATTATGAATGACTTTAATTACAGGCGAGGACACAAATGAGGTGAAGTTGGAGTCGGAGTCGGAGTCAGGGGAAACTTATTATCCGTCCGTCGCCGCTGCAACCGAAGCGTCGCTGCCTAAAGCAAAGACGTTAAGCGGGACCGAAGCACCAGGGTTTCGTACGCCTCTCGGTATCAAAGTGGCAAGTCGAGGAGGGAACTCATGGGCTGGTCACCGGTGATAGACGGTGGGGAAACATGTGTTCTCCTTTCACATTGTCAGAGAGGAAAAAAAGGCTCTTATAAGAGAGAGTGAGTTATGTTGGGGTGGTGGATACATTTTCTTGGTGACTGTAGGGCATACACGGGTGATAAGACAGTCCAAAACTAATTGCAAAGCCTTCTTCTAGGGTCATCGCATTGTGAAATTTATTGAAGATATAATGAAGCCATCATGGAGATAGCAGCGCTGTAGAGATTTTACGTCTTTGTACCTAAATTTATTATTCGTAGCAACGCACGGGCATTCAGCTAGTAATGAGTACATGGTCGAAGAAGCTATTGAAACTGGAGTAGGTGGAGATGTTGCAATGGCCAGAGTACTCGAACGCGATGGCCAGAGTACTCGGAGCAGCTATCATCGACGTCTGAGTACTAGGATCCAATGATCCAATATACTACTCGTCGGTTATTGAGGACACCTTCATATGCCCTTGTCATAGCAGGCTTTAAAGACCGCAATGACCACTCGCCCTTGAAACGAGGTTTAGGAATCGTTGAACATACATCGGACGATGCATCACCCTCTATAATTACATGCTTACATAATCATCATCCTCTGGTCTATAGAGTAGAAGAAACCATTCCATGTCATAGAACAACATGAAAATAAGATGCCAAAATCATCTCATCAAAAGCCAGTCAACTGCTATCGTTGATAGACATATCAACTGCCAATATCCGAAGAGAGCCAACACATATGGCATCACAAACTCTCATAGGCCCTTTGTCAATGCCGGATCGGACGTCGTCAAGGTAGGAGAAGGCCGAAGGTATTGTGTTTTGCGTGGTCAGCTGAACACGTAACAAAGAAACTACGTCTTCCTTCCAGACCTGGCCAAACGGGCCGGCCCGGCCCGGCACGGCACGGCCCGGCCGTAAACGGGCCCGGCATGGCACGACCCGCCCAGGCACGTTTAGTAAACGGGCCGTGCCGTGCCAGCCCGTGGGCTGCGCCTCCAGGCCCAGGCACAGCCTGATTACTAAACGGGCACGCTGGGCCAGAAAAATTCAGCCTGTTGGGCTATATTTGAAGTATATATATATATATATATATATATATATATATATATATATATATATATATATATATATATATATATATATATATATACATAAAAAAAATAAACAGGCCGTGCAGTGCCGGCCCGCGTGCCCAGCCTCCAGGCCCAGGCATGGCCCAAGGCGTGCCGCGTGCCGGGCCCGGCCCGTTTACGGTCGTGCCGTGCCTGGCCCATGGCCGGCCGTGCCGGCATGCTCGCGGGCCAGCCTGGTTAGCCCGGCCCGTTTGGCCAGCTATACTTCCTTCAAGGTCAGCGTAAACATTGGCGCCGTGGCTGCGCTGAAAATTCCCCAGAGGAGGACAGCCGCCCGAAAACCCCAAGCAAAAGAACACCCTTTCCTCCGCCGCCGCCGTCCCCTTCCGCCGCCATGGCCGACGAGCTCGACGAACTCATCGACTTCCTCTCCAACGGCTCCCCTCAGGTGCGCGCGCCGTCCCCCCCAATCTGCGCCGACCCCTAGCCGCCACCGCTGTCTCTAACTTGCTCCCACGCCGCAGGTTCGCGGCGCCGCGGCTGACATCGTGCGGGGGCTCACGGGGGACAGCGACGGGCTGCGGTCCCTCGCGGCGCGCGCAGACCGCGCGCTGCCGGCGCTGCTCCGGCTGCTCGCGTCCGCGGGGGCCGGTGGCGCGGGCGAGGCGGCGGCCGACTCGCTCGTCAACCTCAGCCAGGACGGCGAG
Organism: Elymus sibiricus; assembly: GCA_039707655.1. Lineage (NCBI taxonomy): Eukaryota > Viridiplantae > Streptophyta > Magnoliopsida > Poales > Poaceae > Elymus > Elymus sibiricus. The sequence goes on from CM077663.1 coordinate 62,879,739, forward strand.
CTCGCCGCGCGCCTCGTGGCGCTCGGCGCCGTCGCGGCCGCCATGGACGTCATGGTCAAGCGCGGCGGCGAGCAGCCCAAGCTCGCGCGCAGCCTCGTCATGCTGCTCGTCAACCTCACCCAGGTCGAGTCCGGCATATCGGCACTCCTCCAGGTTCAAATTCAACCGCCTGCCTCTCATCTCGTCACCCAGCCTTGCCATCTCTCAACTTTTTCTTTTTCTAGTTCGAGTCCTCACTATGCATGACAAATCTGTCAATCTCTAGTGTTTACTCATCTACTCTCTCCGTTCCTAAATATTTGTCTTTTTAGAGATTTCACTATGGACTACATACGGATGTATATAGACATAATTAAGAGTGTAGATTTATTCATTTTGCTTCGTATGTAGTCCATGGTTGAATCTCTAAAAAGACAAATATTTAGGAACGGAGGGAGTAGTTGTCACTGTTCATCATGATGCTGTTCAAGTGTTTAATCTTTGGAGAAAGAGTGACAAACTTGTGATGACCGTATGATTTAGGGGCACTAGTTTCTCAAAAGAAAGTAAGGAAGAAAGGATTGAACTCTGATGCCTTGAGCGTTGTCAGTCGTTCTGATGATTTCATCCTTTTGTTAAAATTCTACCCCTGGTGCTGTTCAAGTCTTCACATTAGGCCCTGTTTGGATTGTCGTTTCCTTTCCAAAATCCTGTGTAAAAAATACAGACCTCGGGCGGTTGTTTTGTTTCCAGCCGCAAATTGTTCAGCGGCCAGTAAAATACAAGTGTAAACTAAACACCCCAGTATTGAAATACAACCATCCCAAGCGCGGCCTTAGGTTAGTCATAAAGTGCTCTGTTAATAATGTGTCTCGAAACAGGGGAGGTTTGACATCTTTTCAGTTTACTGGTTATGGCCTGACACTTGACAAGTGATGAAGTTACATTTGAGACTAGTTTCGATTAGTTGAGTTTTCGACATTCCTATGTTGGTGCGTACGGCACAACTCCCTTCTTCACTAGGTGTTACTGCCTTGACAAAGAAATGAACTTTTGAGTTTTATCCTTCCAGTAATGATATCGGAGTTACATTGGTAAACCTTTTGTTCAGTTGAATTTTGGGTGAAGCCTACTATCATCAGTAAATTCTGGGAAGACCAACTCAGAGGAAAGCTTGTGGAATGGATATTTTAACTTTTGTTTCTGCTTTGCAATCACAATCAATACAGTTCAATTACTGAGAATAGCTCTCTTCTTTCTGAAAGGTTGGTGATGAAAAGGTGCAAGGGTTGTATGTTGCAAAGCTTGTGCGCTCATTCTGTAGGTCATCCAGTGACTCTGAAGGTGAATGTGCTCATTCTTTTGTTTCCTATTTTCGTTGGCGTGTTCATGTTATTTCTGTTGTGAGTTAACAGTTATGCTTTATCTTATTATTGTTCATCTGTCAAATTCTGCAAACGTGTAGTTTGCAGAGTTTGGAACATGGATCTCCTAAAATTGTGGCAAAACCAGTATCACAACTGTTGTGGGAATAGCTAATTCTACCTGGGGTTCCCACCTGGATCTACATGGTGTAAATTGTCAAAGTCAAGTCAACAAAAGTCCAAGCAACTAGTCATGTTCAACAAGTCAAAGAAGCAAAAGAATCTTAAAGGGAAAATAAAGAATAATGAACCAAGATAAGCCCATTAAGTTGAGGGATATATCCCCACCTCCTCCACCGGCATGGACTAGAGGACCAAAATTTACCGCTGTACACTTCCTGCCTACCACTACTACCATGGTTTACCCTTGGTCATTTATGAAGAACCCAGGGAGGCCTCCAAGGGACCCGAGAATGGCTTCACCTTGGGTAGAACTGGGAGTTTTTTGCGAAGGGAGGAAAACCATGGGTGCATTTGAAATTTTAGCTTAGAGTCGGTGGATGAGGACTGGAGTCTCTGCATGGGCATATATGGTTTGCCAATATGTTGAGATGGTCCCACTCACATATAAAAAGAGAAATGAAAGGTGAATGAACCGCTGCCACCAATTACTATATTTATAGGAGTAAAGATAATGTACAGAATATGACTGACATGGCTCAGCTTCAAGGGGACAAGTTACTGGAATAGGTTGAGATGAACCAGTTGTGAGAGAAAGACTCACACGAGGGGAACACTCTTATTTGTTACTGTTTTGCCTTCTTATAATACAGTTCCTCTCTTAATACCAGTGAGGTTAGCCCATAACAATAATATGTAATAACTAATGCAGTCTTTTCTCGGTCAAATGATAGCAATGCAATCTTTCTACTACTTATCAGCCATCCATAGAAAGGTGCAGTGGTTGTGTCCTGTGCCATTTAGATGGAACGGATCGGTCTTCCTAACAATCTGGTTTTTTAATATGTTATTGGATACCATTTTTAATGTCAAGTACATATCTACACATTTTTTTGGCTAATTGATCCATTTTCTATGTTCCTGGCCCCTTTTGTATTCTTTTGTTTGGCTGAGGAGTCATCATCATATTCACCCCATAAACTGTTCTAGTTTTTCTTTGGTATGCAGATGAAGATGTATTTGAACACATTGCCTCTATACTTGTGAATATCTCAAAGGTCGAAGCTGGACGGAGAATACTGATGGAACCTAAGAGAGGTCTTCTAAAGCAGATTATAGGACAATTTGATTCAACAAACCAACTTAGAAAGAAAGGGGTATGTGCAGCTTATTTCGAATCTTGACGTTGACGCTGGTGTTAGTACGACAATATAAACAGCCTATGTATATATGACTAATTTTCTGTACTCCCACATTCAGTATATACATACTCCTGGGAGTATGTACTCCCACATTCAATATACCTCATACAGAAACCTATTATACCTCTTTATCATTCTCAATATACCTTATTAATTATTCTAAGATACCACAATATGACTTCTACGAAAAATACCATCAAAGCCTTTAGTTTATGCAATATAACTTTTTTATGTACAAAAAAGCAGTTTGTGTGCAAATACTATGAAATATATGGTCTCAAACAGATTTTTTCATGAATCTCACTTTGCGGTATCTAGTTATTATTAATGAAGTATATTAAAAATAATAAAGGCGTATAGCCGATTCATCTATGTGGTATATGAGCAGTGGCAGTATAAAACCATTCCCGAAGGCAGAATATTAATGTATATAACCACGTGCGCAGCGGTACTAGCATGTAGGGATGGCGGTTCAGTTTGTACATTAAAATCACATTGTTTTATAATTCTTCATGATGTTTGTTCACGCATTTTCCATTTTAGTACATACCCCAGTATATGTATGGATTATGTTGGACTTCATTGTTTTCAGGTTCTTTGCAATATATCTAGATCTGCTTATTGCATCTTGAACTATATTCATATGCTGAGCAACGATTGTGTTCTGTTCCTGTGTAATTCTTTTTGTAAATATTTGCAGGTTGCTGGCACCATCCGTAATTGTTGCTTTGAAGCTGATACCCAGATACAAAATTTGCTTTCTATAGCAGAATATCTTTGGCCAGCTCTACTTTTGCCTGTAGCTGGAAAGAAGGTTCAGTTCTTTTAACACGTGTGGAGCCACTATTTATGTGACATGAGCTTTGACTGTACATCCGTCTCCCTTTTGGTAATTGTCATTTTTATGTGGTAATTTGTATAATTGTATGCATTAGCTCCGATGACCACAGGAATTAAGATATTATACTAGAAAACCACTGGAAAACCCAAAAACTGTCATTTGGACATCATGCAGGAAATACACAGGAATTGTAGACACAAAGAGAAGAAAACATGAGGTATGACCTCATGTTTGATTTCCTCCAAAATTCGTACGGAGTTTTCATAGAAATTGTGTAGGATGGCAATTCCTTTGTTCCAAATAGTACCTAAGGGTACCTAAGGAATATTTCCTGTAGGAACCCTATCTTCCAAAACTCCTACATTCATGAACAGTATCACAGCTGAACGTCCAGGAAACTAAGTGCTCAAGCCTCAATTACACATTAAAACTTACTGCTGTACAGCTAAGGTACTCCAGGACATCACTACATGCAAAACCTCACTTTGCAGGACATCACTTGCCTTTTTGAATCCTTATTTCTAAGGCACTCCTTTGATAATCAATACAACTGGAAGAAACTTTTTAAAAATTCTAAAATACATGCAGCCACCTTTGTGGTGCAAACTATAAATTTGAAATGTTCAGCATTACAGTTGAGAAGGTAAGGGAAGAAGCATACCTTTTTTTGAGCGAACAAAAGTCATGATGTTGCAAGTTAGGCATAGTTTTCAGAAATTGGTAAAACAATTAGGTACCAGCGCTTTGTACAGGCATCAAAGCAAGAAGTAATCAACACAGCTACACAAGTAACATCCACGAACCGTCATTTGAATGAAGACACATACTGTCTGTAGTATTTTTTTTTTCTAACCATACTGTCGGACCCTTTTCCGGACCCTGCACAAGCGGGAGCTACATGCACCGGGCTGCCCTTTTATACTCTGTAGCATGAAGTCGCAATTGTCATCTATCTAATATATTAGCAGCTTGGCTAGTTGTTGGAGAAATCGAAGAACATGTTCTAGGTCTGTTATGGTAGATGGCTCCATGGCAGCACCAGCTACCAAGAAGAACCTGAGCTGAAATGTTCTTGCCTAAATGAGAATCCATACAATAGCATGCCAGCATCAACATCAGTATGCATGTTCTCTCCAAAGATCTGCACCATACAAGCAATGTGCTCACAGATCTGAGAAGAGGAAGATAAATTTGACTGCTCACCTTCCTGAGCTCGCTGAGTGGGATGCAGGGGGCAAACCCTAGCGCATCCATAGCATGGCAGACTCAACAATTGAAGGTTGCCAAGGAGCCCCAGCGTTGTCTGATATTAGGGGGCAAACCCTTGCATGCCACAGGGGATGGGACACAGGGCAGGGGCGTTGATGACCAGAAAGGTTTACTGGTTGGGGCGATGCTAGGGTTTATTAGCCTCCATCAGGTTAGTGATGCTTGGGCCGTGATGAGTTCAACTAGGGGCATTTTGCAGTAGCAGGAAGCAGGTAATATTGATGGGCATGAGTCCGGATGGAGCAACCCTTTCTCAGCTATATGGAAATGTACTAGGGCTGGCTCCACTTCACCAAATAGAGCTGGTGTGTTTGGGAAGTCTGCACCTGTTCCACTGAAGGATTATGGAGCTGGAACCCCTTTGAAACAGAGCCTTACTTTTATATTTGCATTTAGGAATGCATTATCGTGTTGTGATGCTCCTTAATCATTCCATCCTTCCATGTATTTACTAAAGCACAAACGTATTGATCCATAATGACAAGTGTGAATCTGCTGCTTCAAACGATATGCATGGTCCCTGTAAAAGTATTTATGTGAATATCTCGCTTTTCTCCTTGTTCCTGTGTTCGGTGATGAGTGTTCATATGCTAGCCTACACCTGTGGATTATATTGCATGATGATGCAGATCTATGGCGAAGAAGATAGATCGAAAATGCCTCCCGAGCTTGCAAATGCACTTTCTCATGAAAGAGAAGCTGTTGATGATTCTGAAATTCGTGAACGGGCACTGGAGGCTATTTATATGATCGTGATGCAGGTGAGTCTGATATTCCAAGAGAATGGCTTATGTTCCTCCCTCTGTTTGTAAATACACATAGTTTTGGACATTGGCACAGCCTCCAACATGCAACTTTCACCAATATACTGTTTGTACGAATAAGTTAGTAAAATATACTTCCTCCTTTCAGAAACACATGTTTTGGAAACCAGCAATCTCCCACATGCAACTTTGACAGTCAAAATTTGTAAATCACAATATTATGAAAATATATTCCATATCAAATTTAATTATATTATTTTCACCTGTCTCATAATATTTTTTGTATGTATCGTGTGTCAAAGTTGGAAGGTAGACTGCACACTCAGTGTTCAGCAACTCTTGTTGAACCCAATGAACCGGAAAAAAATGATGGGATAATGGTTATCTTACAAACTACTCTTAATAATGCTGTGTGTTACTATCTCTTAAACGAATGTAATGATGATCTTCATGTTTGGAGCTATAATACTTACATTCTAATCTTGATCTGTTGATGTACTCTTCTCTTACCAGGATGATGGACGAAAGGCCTTTTGGTCAGTCAATGGGCCACAAATACTGAAGGTTGGTTATGAAGACGAAGAGGACTTGAAAGTGATGGGAGCATATGAGTTGATTGGTTCTTTGGTATTGCCACTGAACCTTGGAATGTCTATATTTACTGTACCACGCTTAAATAATGAATACTTTGCTTGTAGAATAACACATTTTGTTTCCTCGCTCCTTCAGTCTTCCTTATCTCCAATTTTAGCATGCAGTATGCTTTCTGCCAATTAACATTGTAAATATGAAATGGATTTGAGCATTCCTTCACATGATTCTGTTCAAGGGTACTCCTACCATTTCTTGGGGAAATGTAATTTTTTTGTGCAAGTCCTTTGTTTTAAAAAGTGATATTTGTGGGGGTGCCAGGTGTACCTAGTGTAAAGTAGCTATTTGGTTAAACTTGTGTTAACATTGATTAGAAGTTTTGGAAATTCTTAAATTGTTGGTTTTTAGAAGTGCTGGTCTATGGACCTGAAACATTTATGACCAAACTCGATTTAATTTGGAAGAAAAGAAACTAGAGACAGAACAATGGAACACTATTCCCATATAAATTCCCCCCTTTTCTGTTCTACAGTCGCATGTGACCATGAAATTTTGAGGAGTAACATAACACCCTTCTGACTACATCCATCGATATTTGAGGTTTCTATTGGAAGCCTGCATACAAAGTTGAAACATGTTTATGCAAAGTAATATGTAGTTTCTGATGCATCAGTGCCATATGGAAATTTTCTGGAACTGTATCTCCTAGACCTCTAATCTCCCTAAGTTCATGCTATTTTGTGCTTAATCATTCTTGTAAATCCATGATTTGTTGTGCTTACAACCTTACTTTGAAAACTCAGACTGAGAACCGTGGAGTGTCCTGTTTGCCGGTTCACCCAACCAATGGAACCGTGGCTCATTAAGGACTATTTTGTAGTTATATTCATGTACTAAGCATCAATGCATAACAGCCCCTCAGTAGGGTCCATAGTTGTACAGGTCTTGCTGGCAGAAATAGGCTGTGCATCCCTTGTTGTGTCATTGACTAGTTTGAGCTGCCTATCTCTCTATAAATTAGTATTTTTATCAGTTTTGTATAGAATAGGATTCTGACAGTAAACTGGGCAAGCCCTGGCACTGATCCTGTTTATTTCCAGTTGAACTGTTGATCTGGTCAGCTCTGTTTTCCCGAACTATGCTTAACTGTTACTTTTCGCTACTTGCATTCATCATGGTGCATGAGCCTGCAAGATCCTATTTATTTTGTTAAACTCTAGTAATCTGTCGGCATTCTTTATCTCCGCTATAGTATTTTATGTAGTTCAAATTTTTTATTTGAAACCCATTCCAGTTATCAAATTTTTATGGTTCACTATTTGAATTACACCTTCTATGGTTTGCCACCGCAAGTTGAACATCAAAGATCTGATGTTGTTTTCTTTGAGAGCTAACATATAGTTTCTTGCTTGATTGGGTGTTAACAGCTTGTCGGCAAGGGTGAAATTGAACAAGATCAAGAGCAAGGAGAAGATAAGCCTCAATGATGAGCTCAACTATGTGCAATTTGTATTTTGTCTTATCTACTTGCTGCAAGAAAACAGGGCTGTATCGCTTCCAATCTTAAGAATGTTCTGTCTTATGGATCCAAATTTCTTGCAGTAACTAGTTACTGGCTTGTTCTACCTCCTGGTTTCAGTTTGTTGTCCAGAATTTTAATACAGCTGTGTAAGAGTGTTAAGAACATGTCCAGTTTTCGCCTTTGATGGACATATCGATTTACAACGTGATGTGTAGATGATAGATGTGGCTGACTAGACCTGTGTTGATAGATGTGGTTGACTAGACCTGTGTTCTTTTTCTTCTTCTGATATATATTTGCTCATGGTGTAATTGTCCAGAGATGCGCAAATTGTGCTCTCACCAGCTCTGAAGGGAAAATAGAGATCTTGATGTTGCATAGAAATGCTTGGTCGTGGTTGACATATAATACAAAATTCTTAGTGATTTTACAAGATGATGAAGTGCTAATAAATATGTAGTACTCCCTCGTCCCATAATATAAGAGCGTTTTTATATACATCTGATTCACACAAAAATTAGAACATCTTATATTTGTGAACAGAGGAATTATTTATTTGGATTTGGACTCGCGGGTGTGGATGGGTTGGATAGATTTGAGAATCCACACGAGATGAATATTCTGGATGCAAAGCTTCCGAACTTGTAGATCTCCTGAATTTGTATGCACTAGCTCTTTTGATTTGCTAAAAGTGACGATTACGGTGCATTTTTGCTGGAGTCTTTTTCACATCTTTGGTTGCAGCAAAGCACAATAAAGATAGAGAAGAAGCTAAACCATTCATCTTGCAAAGAGATGATTCAGACAAATTAAACTACTGTTAGTTTCATAAAGTACGCTTTGCCAGCTTACTGAAGTTCTTTCAGAGTGAAAATTATACAAGGCATCCAATTGCTGACTGCTTATTGTAATCAACTAATACAGATTACAGTCATACCCCTACATATTACAGTTGCCATCTAAGAATCCCACCTGTGATCTGCCACCGTCCGCCGCTGATCCAATGCTCTACATAGCAAGTTTCCAGATTTTCATTGAACGTGCATTTTCGCCGGATACATCGCCAAAAAAAACAGGTCGGAATTTGACAGCGCCTGGCTTGTTGGCTACAAAAAAGATAGATAAATAAAAAAACAAAGGATCCATCTTTGCCACGGTTCAGTACAGCCCGCACAAATGATTCCTTTCTTTGCTAGTACTCTTTAAAGTAACAAAGCACTTTATCACCGAAAGAAAAGCAACAAAGAAACACACACAAGATTAAATAAAGCTAGCTAAGGCTGAAAAAAATAGTTTAGAAGTCGTGTTTAGACTTGGCAGAAGATGAAGTTCCAGAGCAGCTGAAAGAATGAAGGTGATTTGCACAACCATTAAAAAGACATGGTGGTTTTTCTTAGCATAAAGGAGCAATGGTGGTCTCTGTCCTTTCACAGACCACCTTTTCCTTTTCTCTTCTTCTTGGGTGCATAGGATAATGTTCAGGCCTACCAAGAAAGACTCGACCACCACGACCGATCGGTCAAAGCAGATCAACCCAGAGATGCCTCCTCACTTCAAAAGGAAAAGCAACCCACAAGCAGGACGTCGGTGTGTTAAGAGGAAGACCCGATCGGGATGACGGCGAGAAGAAATCTCACCCCAGACGAGGCTGTCACGGCCCTCAGTTCGTCTTCCTCCCTGAGCTCGGAGCATCATGAGCGACCCCAGCTCCCACGGCGACACGAGCGAGCCTCAATTTGAGGAAATCAACACCGGGCTTCATCGTAACCACGGGTTAGTCGACACTGACCTTCACTTCAACAAGACTATGTATATATACTACTGCGCTTCCCACAGCTCCTGTGCAAGCGACACGCTCATGGCCAAGCTACCACCGTCCTGGCCACTTGTGCTGACACTGCTGCCCTCTAACCCTGGTCCATACGGCCATCTTCCGCGGCTCATGGCCGACGGTGCTGACGTGCCGCCCTGATGCGCCGTCCTTCCTGAACGCCATCACCGTCCATCTGTTGTCGTCCTAGCCATCACTATATGCCTAGAGGGCAGGGCATCATTTCCGGCTTGGCGTGCCCTCGACCATCGTACCAGCCCCAAGGGCCTCTCTGATTCGTAGTAATCTGAAAACGTGAGAATATAAAAAACATAGGATTAGAATAACATGCTTATCTCAATCCTACAAGATTTTGCTTTGTTTGATTATTACATCATAGGAATAACAAAGGATTCTTTCAAAGATATTTAAGTGGATGCTAAAATTCCTATGAAATTTAGTACAAAAGAATCCTTAGGAAAAATTGCTGAGGATTTTAATCCACTATAACTTCTATGAAAATCTTTCGAATCAAAGAGGCCCTGAGTTTATTTAACTCCTCGGGTTCAGTATAGCATTGTCATCTCCTCTCTCTCTTTCCATCTCACCTAATCATTTTCATCGTGTCGGTGCATATGTGAACGAACACGTGAGACTTAGGCTGCCTTTGTTATTGCGGTGGATTATAATACCCCTGTTAGCCCCATCCATTTTTTGTTATTTTAGTATTCCCTTGTTTGATCCACTTTTGCTCATTTATAGTACAACCTCTTTCATAGAAAATTAGAAAATAAGCACATCACAGCAAAACTCATCAATAGCAGACTTAGCCTTGGGACCACGTAGAAAAAAAGACTGAGCCTTGGGATAAAGACGAGGTTCGCTAGATTAACTTTAAGACGAGATAGAATACCTAATATGGGAGTGGTTTAAGTGAGAGAATAGCTCCCTTACCAAACCAACTGAGCTATTTGCCATGTTTTTGACAAATGACCTAACTTTGATGTGATGTGCCCGGCTAGCCCGGATCATTCTTAGAGCAGTCGAGGTTACCGGAATTACCGCCCGGGGGCTGGAAGAGAAAAGAATCAGAATTACTGAGCTACCCCGCTCTTTTTTTTTCTAATTCCCTTCTAAGCGGAGTGACGTGGTGGAAGTCATCAGTTCGAGCCTGATTATCCCTAAACCCAATGTGAGTTTTTTCTATTTTGACTTACTCCCCCGCCACGAGCGAACGGGAATGGGCCGAACAGTTCGGGCCAAATCCTGAAGAAAGCTCAAAAGCGCTGTTTGATGAGCCTGCGTAGTATTAGGTAGTTGGTCAGGTAAAGGCTGACCAAGCCAATGATGCTTAGCTGGTCTTTTCGGATGGACTTCCTACTTTAATTCACCTATTGATAGATTTGTGAAAAATCGAAAAACATTTACCAATTTAGATCAAAGAGGTCTAAATGGTTTTATTGCCAAAATAATAGGGTTTATAGGTCCAACAACAACAGAGCATTTGCTAGTTCGAAAGAAGCTGAATCCGGGTGCAAATGGGATTCAAAATGATAGATAATGGATGGGCCCACAAGGCGTCCAATTTTTTTCACGCCATATTATGGTCTCGTTCTCACCCGCTTTGCTCCAGTCGGTAGGTGAAATGGGAAACCTCAGATTATTTTTCAATAATTAGAGAAGAGAAGTAGAGATAATAAGGGTCTTATTACCCACACTAATCTTTTGGCAGCCCGAGGCCACGGTGAGTTAGAGAAGAAGTTAATTTATTTTTTCTTCTTTGCACAGAAGAGAGCTAATCTCTATTAAAATTGTACCTAGGGAGCCGTAGACTAAACTGCCACTCATACGGGTAGACACTTCTCTGACTACATGCTCCAACTAGGTACACCACACTATAATCAGCTCCTTCTCCTCTGGCTACTACAGAGTAGTCCATACCACGGAACAACTACATACCAAAGGAGAAACCTTATAATTATTACATTATTTTGTCAAAAAGCACATTTTTCCTGGATAGCTAAAGAGCCAGAGAAGCCTTTTTGTTTTCCAAAAAGCACATCATTCCTGGGTAAGCCAAAGAGCCTAACATAAGGCTACTGTTCCAGCAAGATATGAGAAAATTTATTTCGCAAAGAAGAAAAAAAGACATGAGAAGATTTTTTCTAATGATATCCTACAACTATTTGCCCAAAATATTATGCACAGTCGGGATGCATATAAATTTGAGGCCATCTAGACGATGTTTCACAATATAGGGGAAACTGGGTCCCGTTGACGCAGGCCCTCCTTTGTCTAAAAGTAGTTACCAACATTGTCATCGACAATCATGTTAGCAACATCAACGTTGTTTTAATCATAACGCTACATTATTTCAATGTTAATTTTTTGCAGGGTTTTTTATGTTAATTTTGCAGAGACATGAAGTTTTCACTGCCAGCACAAGAACACCGTGAACTTAATGGTGCCCTGTCCAGTAAGCTCCCAACGCATACAAGAGGTCCAGGTACATAACCTTCTCCATCCCATTTCACCCAAACAGAAGTGGACGTTTTACTAGCTTTGTCAGATGGCTAATATAATTTAAGATTTCTAATTAGTCTAAATTCCACTATGCATGATGTCCTTTCTCCTGCAATGGGCATAAGAACTATACTACTACAAGTTGGCATGTTGGTCGAGATCGATCAAACAGGTGGGGAATCATTCATTTGCTCAACTTTGAGGGTTAAAAATTCCATGCTAGTTAGGATAAAAAGTAAGAAAAACCTAAATGACTTACATTTTAGGGGAAAGGTAGATTTCTTTTGTACTTATTATACCCGCAAATGGTTAAAAAAATGTAAGTGAATTTTAGTCCACACCTTCTTGTCGAATGCCTCCTGCTTGTCCCAGTCATCGGAGCATCAAGTAGGACTTGAGACCTGGGTCAAGGGAAGACAAAATGACAAGTCATAATAATGAAAAAAATACACTACAAACCCTTTGTACCATGTAGTCCTATGTCAAGGCGTGAAAACACACGCAATAACAGAAAAACAAAAAAAAGTCATGCCACTAATACCTCCTTCATTGTGCATGCCATTGTTGCACTATCCGTGCTGATGGAGTAGGCGGTGGGACCCAACGGAGTGTGATACGGCTGCCGAAGGCGACCTGAGGTGCTGGTCACTGGTGACGGTGAAGAGAGTGGAGAGAATGCCGATAGGTGGGACTGGCTGAAATGTTTACTTTAGCTAATTAGTTGCACACAGCTATTGAGCAATCGTTGGCTACCTAGTCTATTTGGGCACACACTCAAAAAATAGTATTTCCCGCTCCCACTTTTGTTTGCATTTTTCACAGTTCAAATACCAATAACCTCTATGTTCGGGGTCGAGTCTTGGCACCCTGAGGTTTGAAATTCCTTTCCTTTACTTAGATAAAGCCTAAACATATACTAAATTAGAATTTATCAACTCAATTCTGCCAATTTGGTTGCTTTTTAGTTTGTCATAATATCTTTTTAGTTTGTTATATTCAAACTCCATGATAGTTAACGATAGGAGGGAAGAAAGATCTGTTGCCTCTGTTTTAGAAAGAACAGAGAGAAACTTAGAATTATAATGGGTACTGATTCTTCTCAGGAAATAGCGACGTCCATGTAGCTCCGGGCTATTTGATGAAAATGTTGGAGCAGTTGTGCAGCGCGGCTCCTGCAGGACACGGCGACTCGAAGCACCAGCAACCCATCATGCACATTGTTCCCGATGAACTTAAAAACACGGACTATAACCCTAGTGGAGAATATGAGCCGGTTGCTGTTCGTCTGGGCGGGCCCAAGATTTATCGTCGGTGGGCAATTCAGGACAAGGAAAGCTTGCTGAAGATGGAAGGATACAAATGGAGCTGTGTGCGGCAGCTCATCAGCCGGCACAAGAGCCTCTTGGAGCCTGCCAGGACTCTGGTGCTGCTGGACGGATGTTTGACGAGCATGAAACGCCTCGTGCCTCGAATTCGGGCTTCCTACTCTCAACCCGCCCTCCAAGAAAATAAGGTGGCCGAGATGATGCTGCTGGACGGCTGCTTCATCCTACACCGCTTGCTCAAATACGCGCGCCTTGCGAAAATGGAAGAAGCTGGTGGCGGCGGCGATCAGTTTGACGAGGAGGAGGAGGACGAGGACTGGACTCAGGTCTACGGCAGGTGCTTCGTGTGGCAGTTCGTGACGCGCGACCTGCTCCTGCTGGAGAACCAGATCCCGTTCTTCGTGGTCCGGGAGCTCTTTCAGCAGTTGAGGAACGATGACGAGCCCGAAGAGCTCCTCGTGACAGGCAGCCTCAGGCTTTTCCGGCCCCTTCGTCCCCAGATGCTACACCGCTCACCCATTTCTTGCAATGACGTGCACCACCTGTTGCACCTCTTCTACCTCTCCGTCGGCCGACCGCCGAGTGAACGCCAGCAGCACTCCCGCCGCCGCCCCCGCCGAAGCGACGAGCTGCTGTCGGAGCTCCCGCAGTGGATCCCGTGTGCCAAGGAGCTGGAGGAGGCGGGGGTCCGGTTCCGGAAGAGAAAGGACGCCACGAGCTTCATGGACGTGAGGTTCGCCCGGGGCGTCCTGGAGATCCCGCAGCTGGAGCTCAACGACTCGAGCGAGTCGCTGTTCCGGAACCTCATCGCGTTCGAGCAGACATACCCGGACACCCTGCGGGACGTCTCCACCTACGCCGTCTTCATGGACTGCCTCATCACCTCGGCGGAGGACATGAGGATCCTGGACCTGCACGGCGTCCTTGTCAGCCATCTCAACAGCAGAAGGGTCGCCTGGCGGTTCTTCAGCGACGTTGTCGGGCAGGTGCACTGGTCGGCCAACAACTACCTGCTCGGCTTGATGGATGCCGTGAACAGGTACAGGAACCTCAGGCGGCACAAGTGGCGCTCGGCGCTAGTGCGCAACTACTTCAGCAATCCCTGGGTGACCATGTCCGTGCTTGCGGCCCTGCTCCTGCTAGCCTTTTCTGTGCTGCAGACATTCTTCGCTGTCTATGCCTACTTCAAGCCTCCCAAGTAATTAAGCACGTGTGAATATATACCATGGACCGGAGATGTTAATTTGCTTCGTCTGCTCTTAGTTTGGTCATGTAGTCTGCTAGATCAATGTTAATTTGCTTCCCATGTACTTCCTCTGTAAACAAATATAAGATGTTTTAGGTCACACCCCTATTGTATTGGTGGATCCAGGAATTCAACTTACCTGTGGCGAACATTTTTAAGGTCTAATTTTTTTATAGATACAAGTCTAGTCAACCAAAACTCATGGAATCCAAATACTGAAAACACAGAAAAAACATGGAAAAGCATAAAAAGGTCATAGGAACTACTAAAATAGAGTCTTTCCCTTTGAAAGTTTGAAATGCTTACTTGATGCCACAGTACAATACAACCCCACAATCAGTCATTGCCCACAATAACAACTGACACTTGCAACATATGAAGCAATTTTTAAAAAAAAAAAATCAGGGTAGCATAATCCTCAATTCGCTTCCGAAGACCGGGATAAGGATCGACATTAGCTAGGTTAAATACTTCATCGCATAGAATGATCCACAATATCAACAAAAAAAAATTGTACCGTGGACATCAAATTCATATATGGTGTGGCACAAAAAAAAAAAAAAACAAACAGAAGAACATGGGGAAAAAGACCTGCTGCTGAGCTGCTCCTACTGCTCATTATCGTTGTCGCGTATGCGCTTATGGCTGCTTGCGGTGCAGATGTCATCTCGTGCCACCGATGTTGCTGCCGCTTCCTCGGCGATACATTCGGCCTCCTCCCCCGAGTCCATCAGCGGCGGCTAAACGCGAAGGCAAGACGCAGAGATGAGCGGCGAGCAGCCAAGCAGGCAAGCAAGAAGGTGGCAAGCAGCCGGTGAGTGGACCGTCACCTAGCAGCCGAGGTCCGAAGCGGTGGAGGATCACGGAGGCGTTCCCTGTCCGGCTGCGGCGTGGAGGAGGAGGCCGGCGGCGGCGCTAGCATTGGGGATTACTCGAAAAGGAATCAATCGATTGATTTTTTTCTCGCCGCTCAGGGAAGCACCTCCTCATGGCTATTTGGGCTGGGCTACAACATATCTACATGGGCTAACTTAAGCTCCGTTTACTTTTTTTTTTTTAAAGCAGTACACAGTACGGACGCAGACGCTCATACGTATGCACATACATTCATTCCTATAAACGCACACACGCACATCCTATCCTATGAGTATCTTTGATTTGATATACCGAGTCGTTACATCATCTTGAGATTGACGAAGTGGTCACAAACACTTTAAAAATCGACGGAAACATCTCCTCCCACCTAACGCACATCGCCGGAAGATATGAAATAAATCCAGAAAAATACGAGCACCAAAGTCAAGTCTGATCCTACGTTACGTGAAATATACGAGGTGGTACTAATTCATAGACCAAGTTTCGTTAAAAAGGTTCATATCGACTCGGCCTGCATGATTTTCGTCCTTATGGCCCAGCAAAGCCAGCAGGCACTCAGACTCCAAACTAGCTGGCGCATTGGACACAAACTCCCTTACACACACGTAGACCGCACAAACACCGGCAAACACAAAAAAAACAGTCTTTCCACGAAGCAAGCACAATAAACATCGGCATCCGGTTCCCGTCCACGCAAGAGGTAGCAACAAGCGAGCGGGGTTAGGGTTCGACGTGCCGCCGCCGGCATCGGCTCATGCGAAACTACGCCCGGACCCAAGCATCCACGTCTATGAAGCCATCGGACTGCCCTGCTTCACCACCGGTGTCGGCTTCGGCGACGACACATGACGAGAATCGACATGGATGTAGGTAGGGGTTCTCGGCATAAGAGGGGCACTTGTACGGGGCCGCCAAAGTCGTCGCGTGGTGCCGGCGTGAGCGGAACGCGCCTCAGTAAAGGACCGTCGGTAGGCTGGACAAGGTCGGGCAGCTCTAGACAGATATGTGTGTGGCCGACTTGCGTCCCATGGTTTTCTCCTATGAGACTATCTTCTCGACCAAGTGCAGGAGGAGAGGATCGACACATCTGGTTACCCGCAACCCCGTGTTGCAAGCCCCCATGGCCTCACCTACGCTGGTTGTTCGCGATGCATACAAGCTGCTCGACAAATTGTCTCTGTTAGGGTATGAGGTCACGCCTAATATCTGAACATCCAACTCGCTTGTGTTGGGTTACTGAAGGTATGGGGAGCTTGCCAAACACAAAAGCTTACAGTTACTTCTTGGTGTTATTTGTAATGTTGAGCTAGGGATGAATAACCATGGTTTTGTGCTAGACCAGAGCACGTACAAACTCTTTATGAAGATGCCGTGTGCAAGGGATAGCGACTTGAATTAGTGCTACAGATGATTTTTTTTTATTATCATATCATAAAACAGAAGAGAGCCAATGGTCTGATCGGGCAACAAGCAAAATGCTGATACATGCTTACGGAAGAGCTCAAGTGGCTCGATTTGGTTAAACTGGCAGAAACCTTGACAGATCTAACGCAATCAGTACCCTGTTCTACAAAGTTTCCGAGCGGCTACAGAAAAGAGGAAGGTGATGATGCTAAAGTAAGAGAAAATTTAAATTGAAATTTGAGAAAGCTCGGGTTGTTTCTAATGTCCGGAAGGAGTGCAAAGATCGGAAGGAGTTACACAAGCTAAAAAATGATGAAGAAACTGATGTTCACATGGTAGATAGGTTAGTAGCCAATATTTGAAAAAGAGTATATGATGGTGTCTCTAGGATAGTCTCTTCTCTTGAATATCGAGTTGAAAAAAATCAAATCATGAAGATCAATTGCATGATCGGATTAATATGTTGATTACCGAAGCGATTCATACTTCACAAGGCTGACTGCCTGGGATCTTCAAGAAGAAAGAAGTGACTGTAAACTCAAATCATGTTTGGTTCTTTCTATATGTATGGGTGGATATCCTCGATGGTGATTCACACAGGCAGCGAGCATGCATAAGTGAATAATTTCTAGCAAAGCAGCCAAGATGTGGCATGACTGCACGCAAGTCTTCACACATGTAAGTAATAGCTGAAGCATCTATTTATGTCTTCGTGATGTGTTTGATAGCGATTAATGACCTAGATATGAAGGAACATATTACCTTTATGAGTTAGATCCACGTATAAATAATCTCTATCTCTATCTAATATTAAATAGATGAGGGTGGTCTTAGCCTAAGGACATTTAATTTTTTTTTTCACCCGTTGCAACGCACGGGCATTTTTGCTAGTTCCCTCAAAAAAGTACATGGCGATTTCATATTTGTCACTCGTTAAGACGAAGTGCCTGGCAATGGCGCATGCATGGGACAAATAGAATCTACAGCCGGACTTCTCATATTGATTAGACGGACGCGTGACCCCTAACCGAATAGGAGAGAGAAGAAAAAGGTTGACTCAATCGGATCCCTCAGAACCTTCTTAAATGCCCAGGTTGTCCGGCACTCATATTGCCCTCATATATGGGATGAGTATGAGGTACATCCGGATGTGTCCGGTCAATGGTCCTGCATCCGTCATATAGAATTTGACACATCTCTTCTTTTTCTTTATTTTTTCTTTCTCTTACTTCATCTCCATCAATCACATGCATACGATCGGACGTATAGGAAAAAATGAGGGACATGGTTGTGAAAGTGAAAATTTAAGAGGTGACCGGTCACTATCTGCAGACGCACCCACGAGTGAACCAGTCGCTAGCCACAATAGTTCCTCAGATTTGTTCTCTAAGAAGATAGCACAGTTTATATGAACTATAAGCCAAGATTTATATTTCTTAATTTTTGTATGTAATTTTGTTTTGACAAAAGTAAACAATTTTTTGCAACACCTACATTTACAAAATTGTGAACAATGTTCAAAACTTGAACATTTTGTGAAAAAAACGAATAATTTCCGGGAATCTCAAGCATTATTTTAAAACAAATATAGGAATAAAATTGAAAACGAGATCATTTTGAAAATGCATTTTTTTAAAACAGAAACAAGGTTGAAAACGCAAATAATTTGCGAAATTATGACATTTTTTAAAAACACCAACATTTGATGAAATTCAAAGAATATTTTTACAATTTGTGAATAAATTTTGAAAACATTAAGATTTTTAAAATTCATGAACAAATCTGAGAGACACAATTTGTTTTCAAATTTATGAACAATTTTTGAACCCCCAATATTTTATGAAATTTCCCGAAGTTTTTGTGAATTTGCAAAACAATTATGCATGCATGAACATTTTTTGAATTTGTGAACAAAACTTGAAATAAGGACTTTTTTCCGAAATTTTTGAACAAATTTATATGTGGTTATTTTTGGAAATATTGAAATTCTATTTTTTTTAAATTTGTGAACGTTTCCTAAAAAGAAGCGAACCCTTTTTGAAATTCTAATTTTGTTTGGTGTCTAAGAACAAAATTTGAAAATATGAACATTTAACAAAGTGTAAAAACCCTGAACATTTATTAAATTGTTGGAAAATATAAATAAACTTCAACTAGAAAAATGATAAATGAAAGAAAATAAAAAATAAACAGAAAACGAAGAAAAGAAAAAGGTAAAAAAGAAAAAAAAGAAAAAGAAATAATCTGGCCCAGTAACCTTGTTTTATATGGTTCCAAATACCAGAAAACCCGCTGGGAACCTTCTTAATGGGACAGTCGACCCCGAACCCTGGCTTGATCTCTTGTCTGTAGCCCCTGACAACTTGCCGCAACGAGCGGCAAATATGGTTTTTCATATACGGACACCCAAGTGCACGGGGAACTAGGGCATCACATCTGATAATTCATCGAGCGCAACATGTCGGCCTTGAGGACTTGCACCTATATCAAATCAATGGGCCTTAACATTATGGTGTGCTGATAGTACTTAATATTTCAGCTACCGTTCTAAAAAAAGATATTTCAGTTACCAGGCTTAGAACCGAATTAACAAATGGTAATTTGGTTCACTAATAGTTCCGGTTCCCCTAAAAAAAGCTAATATTTGGGGTTCTGTTCGGTGTTCGGTTTCTCCTGTTTCCCAAGGAGACTCATGAAACCTTTCCTCTTTACCTTAAATTATATCTGAAATAGGGCCGCGAAGGAGGAGGAAGGGCGAAAGTTGAATTGTTTCTGACTATTCCTCTCTATGCGCATGCAAAAACGTAGCGAGAACACATCTCTTGGCATCGAAAGACTGAAACGAGGTTGACCATGAAACTGAAAATCAGAATTGTAGGAGACATTTTATTTCTTTGTTCTCTCTTCCAGTTTAACAAAAATTATATGCGACATTTCTAAAAGAAAATTTTGACGTTACACAATTCCAAATTTGCATAATGTTAATAGACGGACCGAAATCCCTTTGTTGAGAACGTGACCACGAACAACGTCCACGAGTCATCTCACTCCATCCATCATCCATCATACATAAAGAAAAGCGAGGAGGAGACGGCGGAGGAGGATCTATGGCAGCTGGTCGTGGCGCTCTTGTGTGGGCGGGGAGGGAGGTGCACCATTGTCGTTGCAGCAGTAGCACACCTCGCCGCGAACGAGGTTGCACCGGCCGTGGACGTACCGAGGGCCTGGCAACATCGCATGCACTTGCCGGTCCCGTGCCAGCACTTGACCATGCACTCCGCCCTCAGCACGTCGCACACCAGCTCGCCCCGCACCGCCCTCGTCGCCGCCCCCACTGCACATATGCACGGAACGAGAATGTGAACAAAATTCATCCAAGATTCACAAGTTGGCTCTTACCGAACACTTACGGATGAGAAGGATGGCCATGACCAACAATTTCTTGCCCATCTTATATGTGGTTAGTAGTAGATTCTTCCTCGTCTTGGATGATTAATAGCTAAGTGGATGATATGTGACAATATACGTGACCGATGCGGCGAGTGATTTTGGATTCTTATGGTAGGTGGTATTTTTATAGGAGAGGATGGGAAATAAGATGACAACACTTTGAACTCTTCCCAATTTTAGAATTTAGAGTATATCTCCTAAGAGGGCTCGTATACAAGGATATATTAATCTGACCAGCTAAGCATTTTGGTCATATATAGAAAATATTACTAGCAAAATAGTAGAGGATAGAGGAAATGTCGAGATTGTTTATTTTACGGGGAGGAAATGTCAAGATTCTGTTTCTCTTGTATTGTATGTTTCCTTCTTTGATGCCCATGATTTAGTAACATTATATTACCTAAGTATATTCCTTGTTTGTAAATCACGTGAGTTATATATCTCTCTCTATATATATTGCCCTTATGAAGTCATTAGTAGTCTTTACCAAAAGGAGGCAGTATTCATTATCATTAATTAACCCCATTGAATTCGTAATATTAATTACCTTTCACTCTTTTCTATAGATAATATTAATTACCATTATCATATATTTCTTCTTTAGGGTCAGTGATTTAAAAATATGTTTTTATTAACTATTTATTTGCAAACGTAATCTATTTATCGTTATCGCATCCTCATATGCATCTTCATGTTTCCATTTTAGTCATGCCAAACATTTCTTTTTCTATGGTCAAAGCCATTCACGTTGATACATCTAATGCATATTTTTTTATAGAAAAAGCAATCCGCGTTGTTTCATTTTTAGGTGGAATTACATATGTCAATCCACATGCCAAATTCATAATAAATGTTTTGAATTTTAGCTCTTCATGGAATCTATATGGTGATCATACAAAACTTAGCATGATATTAACATATTATATAGAAACATGTATTTCCTTACAATTTTAAAACTTAGTACGTTATTTTCATATATTTTTATTATAATTAATTATAATTTTATGATATATGGTACATGTATTAAAATATTTAGTAATTTATGGAATTTGAATAAATTTCATACAAAAACTAGTTTTCTACTTTTTTATTTTATATTTCATATACAAAATAAGTTGTCTTCATTGTGCACCTAATATATATTTTATACATATAATTATTATGATTTAGGCAGAAATTATCATTATGTTTCTGTATGAGAACAAAACTACTAATTTTATTTACTTACTCTTTTGCATTCATATATGATATATATCTACATTCTTAAAATCAAATATCTAATTTAAATGGATAAAATATACAAATATAGTCAGCTATATTTAATCCAGCAACTAATTAACGTACACAATATTAAAATTTAGCTATTTAGGAACTCTATATGTATGGACTGGAAAAAAGAAGATAATGTTCCTTTTCTCTTATTTCGAATTCGTATGAAAAGATATCTATTGTGTACATCCAATTTTATCATGAATTTGACTATTGAAGATTTCAGTAAGGTGTTAGTATGAAAATTTAATTACAGTTTTTATTCTAGCATATCATATATAATAAATTGTACTCCCACCTTCGCATAATATAAGAGTGTTTTTGACACTACTGTAGTCTCAAAAACGCTCTTATATTATGAGACGGACGGAGTATTATTTACCCATAATAGAAGAGCGTATACAAATTCGTATGAAAGAAGCATGGTGCAAATGTAATTGATAAATTGAATTACAGTTTTTTGCAAAGAATTTAATGACATCTAGAGATTCCGATAAAAATTATCACATTCAGAAGAATTTGTCTTCTAGCTGTGTGACATTCAATTAAGCATCAGATCACACTGTCGGTGAGAAAAACAAATACTGCATGCATGCCACGGCCATGGAGTTTGGCTCATGGGGACAACGGATCGACGGGGTTTCCGTGGTCTTGCATGAGTTAATAATTAAGCACATGCGCACATGCATGCTCAAACTAATCAAATGTTTTTCAAAAAAAAAAAAAAACTGATGCATAGTCCAGGTGATATCCTATCCTCCTTTAAAAAAAAACATGCACACATACATGCTCAGACTAATCAAATGTTTAGTTACGACGCAGACGGAGGAGCAGGTATCACCGAACGTGGAACGAAGCAGGGAGGCACATGCACTTACCGCAACGTGCAAAACATGGCTTGACCGTCCGTCCGTAGAGCTTCACTAGCCCTGTACCTATAAAAGCTCGTTTTTCTGGAGGGAATTGATCACACAAGCTCACCACAGTCCACAAGCCCACAACATAGCACATCTCCATATACTCAGCGAGATCTGTAGTGATGGCGGGTGTCGTCAGCAGGTTGTCGGTGCTGATGGTGAGCGTGCTGGTGCTGGCGGCCGCGGCGAGCGCGACAGCGGCGGAGGAGAAGCCCGCGGCGGCGTGCAGCCCGGCGTTCATCACGGAGGTGGTGGGCTTTTGCGCCAAGGCGTTCGGGGACGTGAAGAAGACCGGCGACCCGGCGCAGGACGCGATCCTGAATGCCGGCGCCATTTTCAAGTGCTGCCGGAAGGCGAAGGACGGGGTCACAATCGAGTGCGCCTGTGTCATTTGCAGCGCCCTCGCGGCGGAGCGGGTCGGCGGCAACTTCGTGGAGACGGGCTGCCTCAGCACTGGGGGGCAGAGGGGCGGCGTGAGGGGCAGAGGAGCTCGGGGGCGAGAGAGAGAGAGAGAGAAAGAGAGAGAGAGGGGGGGGGGGTGGGGGGGGGGTCGGGCAAACGACCGTTAGTATCCAGCCGCTTTGCCGTCTGCTGGCGGACGGCAAATAGCCTCCAGGCAGACGGCAAAGAGCTGGCAGACGGTCCCGTTGACCAAACCAACCCCACGGGTCAGTGGGGCCCAGGTGGGCTCTTTGCCGTCCGCCTTTATGCTGTTTGCCGTCTGCTGGCAGACGACAAAGAACTGACTGATGTCAAATCATATCTTTGCCATCAGTGCGTTCTTTGCCGTCTGTTTTTCGGAAGCTGACGGCAAAGACATACTTTCCCGACCGCTGGCAGACGGCAAAGAAATGACTGATGGCAAATTCTCTGATTCCAGTAATGAAGCATATAGAGCAATTGTAACAAATCATAGCATAATTTTGGCTTTCTCAAATAGATGTATCCAGCAAAGATACTAGTGACAAACTAAAAAGCAAAGCAAGCAAAGACTCAAATAATACAAGACGCTCCAAGCAAAATTCATGATATGTGACGAATAAAAATATAGCTTCAAATAAAATACCGATGGTCGTTAGAAGAAAGAGGAGATGCCACTCGGGGTATCCCCAAGCTTAGTTGCTTGTTTCTCTTTGGATATTATTTTGGGGATGCTGTAGCATCCCCAATCTTAGGCTCTTCTCACTCCTTATTCCTTCATCCATCGCGATCTCACCCAAAATTTGAAAACTTCAATCACACAAAACTCAACAAAACCTTCGTGAGATCCGTTAGTATAATAAAGCAAATCACCACTTTAAATACTGTTGCAAACTCATTCAAATTTTATTATTACATTATACCTACTGTATTTTAACTTTACCATGGTTTATACCCTTCAATACAAACCATAGATTCATCAAAACAAGCACACAATGCAACGAAAACAGAATCTGTTTTAAACAGAACAGCCTGTAGTAATCTGTACTCTAACCATACTTCTGTAACTCTAAAAATTCTAAAAAATTAGGCAAACGTAAAGCATTTGTATGGCAATACTGTGTTAAAATTTCAGCTCATTATCACACTCCAGTAAAAATTGAAAATTCGCGCACTGGAGGCAAAGTTTCTGTTTCAGATTCAGCATTGTTTCTACTCATCTTATGAATCATTCTAAAGGCTTTACCTGACACAAACATTAAATAAAACATAAAAAACACAATCATAACAGAGGCATAATTGTGTCAACACTCAAAAACAGAAACAAAAAGATGAAAATAAATTTATTCATTGGGTTGCCTCCCAACAGGCGCTATCGTTTTACGCCCCTAGCTAGGCATAATGCATAGATTCAAGTATTGTCATCTTTGATTTTTGCTCCATAGGATGCTCTCATGATTGATTCATATGGTGGCTTAATTCTTGTTCTAGGGAAGTGTTGCATACCCTTTCTTAGTGGGAACTGAAATTTAATATTGCCTTCTTTCGTATCAATCACGGCACCTATAGTGCGTAAAAACGGTCTACCAAATATAATGGGACAAGACGGATTGCAATCAATATCAAAAACAATAAAATCTATGGGCACATAGTTCATATTTGCAAAAATAAGAACATCATTAATTCTTCCCAAAGGCTTTTTAATAGTCGAATCCGCCAAGTGTAAATTAAGAGAACATTCTTCAATATTGGTAAGACCAAGCACCCAAATCGCATAAAGCAAAGCACTCATAATTTTTAATCTTGACTTTAATAGTTGGTTCCCACTCATCATGTAATTTCTAGGAATAGAAATATCTAACTCCAACTTTTCTTCAAAAGATTTCATTATGGCATCAACGATATGTTTAGTAAAAGCTTTATTTTGTTCATAAGCATGGGGTGAATTTAACATGGATTGCAGCAAAGAAATACATTCAATCATAGAGCAACTATCATAATTAAAGTCTTTGCAATCCAAAATAGTAGGCACATCACTAGTTAAAGTTTTGACCTCTTCAAACCCACTTTCGTCAATTTTTTCATCAAGATTTTCACCCTCTCATTAATTTTAATACTACTAAACAAGGAATCAATAGAAGAAACACCAATCACTTTAAGATCTTCAACATTTTTATGTAAGCAATCACTAGAAAACGCCTTTTCTAAGAATTCTCTTTTAGCTCTAAGCATACCGGTTCTTTTCTTACTTTAATCCATAGAAACATATAAGGCTTTAATTGATTCATCAATCTTAGGTGCAAAAGCTTTTAACTTGAGATTTTCTACATCATGGGAAATTCTATCAATGCTTCTAGACATATCATCAATCTTATTCAACTTTTCTTCTATCGTAGTATTGAAAACTATTTGCGCATTGATAAATTCTTTAATATTACTCTCAAGATCAGAGGGGTTCCTATTATTATTGTAAGAAGAATTACTATAGGAATTACCATAATTATTAGAGGAATTTCCAGGAAAAGGCCTAGGATTAAAATTACCTCTATAAGCATTGTTATTGAAATTGTTTCGCGAGACGAAATTCACATCTACGGAATCACTATTTTGCTCAATCAAGGTAGACAAAGGCACGTCATTAAGATCAATAGGAGCATTTTTACTAGCAACCAACTTCATAAGAGCATCAACTTTTTCACTCAAAGTACAATTTCTTCAACCGAATTAACCTTTTTGGTAGTAGGTGCTCTTTCAGTATGCCATTGTGAATAATTTGCCATAATATTATCTAACAATTTAGTAGCTTCATCCAAAGTAATTTCCATAAAAGTACCACCCGCGGCGGAATCTAAAAGATTTCTAGAGACAAAATTCAATCCCGCATAAATTTTTTGTATGAATATCCAAAGATTTAAACCATGAGCAGGACAATTTCTTAGCATCAATTTCATTCTTTCCCAAGATTGTGCAACATGTTCATGCTCAAGTTGCTTAAAATTCATGATTTGCGTTCTAAGAGAAATAATTTTCGTGGGCGGAAAATACTTAGTAATAAAATCATCCTTGCACTTATTCCAAGAATCGATACTATTGTGAGTAGACCTGGGAATAGTTTGACATCCAGGCCAAAACCAGTCCAAATTGTACGAGTATACCTCCAGCATCCAAACCAATCTAAACCAAAAACTTTCAGCTAGAAATTACACCAAACCGAACTATATGTATTTTCCATCCAATCCAGCTCAAACTATTTCCAAGCTTTGGATTAAACCCACAGACTCAAACTATGGACAAAGCACAACAGCAGCGTAACTGACTAGTGAGTAGCTTCTGCTCGAGGTGTTGGAATTTGGATATAAACTAACTTGAAGAAGGGCAGTTGCCGTTCAGGTCATGGTCGTTAGCTCAGGGTGTGTTGGTCGCCGGCGTCATCCTAGGTTCTACGTCGGCGTCGGCGTGGATGCATGTTCATCGATGTCATCCTTGTCATCAAGATCATCTTCTCCCAAGGCAACAGTGTCCACGGCACGAGTACGCACGTGGACAAAGCTTGGACCGGACGACGGATAGATCGACGAGCAAGTGAGCGTGCTGGGAAGGCGGTGGCTGGAGCTCCGGCTAGCGGCATCATGTATGGGCAATGATGGTAACGTTAGAATGGTGTCTGGACATCTGGAACTTCGCTTGAGAAGTGAGAGCATCGGTTGAGACTAATCGATCAAACCGGTCTCGAACCATAGTTTGCAGCAGTTTTCAACCGATAAGTCTGAATCAAACCCAAACCAATCCCGTCCGTTATTAGCCACAACCCAAACCGAACCGAATTGTTTGTCTATCTAAATCCAGTAGAGACCAAACTAGTGAGATCAAATCAAAAACCAAACCAAAAACTAAGTTTTGATCCAAACTATTCCCAGGTTTACCCAGCAGATACAACTGCCCCAACCAGTAGATCTTCATTGTACCAATGATCATTTTGGCACCAACATGGCTCCATCGAACGAAATAGTCACGAACTATAATTTCCAAATAAACTATATCCCCATCAAAGCTTTGCTTTTTGGAAGATGTGTGTTGCGCAGAGGAGGATATATTTGATTTTTTTGGGTTCTGTCTAGGGCACATCTAGACTATGTAACATCTAAAAATGACATCATCTGTTTTTTATTTTCCTTTTTTTCTATTTCTAGTTTTTTTGTCTCACTTGTTGATTAACTCAGACATTATTGGTTCGACAAAATAGAGCTATAGTCAAACATTTTTGGCGCAACAAACATTATGAACATTTTAAAATACAAGATGCGCATTTTTCAAATAATGTTCAATATGTTTTCAAACCTAGGTAAACACAATTGAAAAAGAGAGCAGACAACATATAAAGGTAAAAAAGAACATACATTTTGTCGCCAATGCCTCCATCTGCCCCCTAGGTACTTGGTCTGGCCCAAGAAAGTTGTTGCTTCAACCTTTATTATCTTTCTTATCTTTTCCATTATTTCTTTTGCCATTTCACTTAAATTATTTATTATTTCTACAAAAAAGTTTAATTATTTATCAATATATGTCCACCATGGAGGACGAAGCATAAGCACGGGTCGGAGAAAACTTCGCGGAGACGGGCTGCCTCAGCAGATAAAACTGCCCCAGCCAGTAGATCTTCATTGTACCAATGATCATTTTGGCACCAAAATGGCTCCATCAAACGAAATAGCCACGAACTATAATTTCCAAATAAACTACATCCCCATCAAAGTTTTGCTTTTTCGAAGATGTGTGTTGCGCAGAGGAGGATATATTTGATTTTTTTGGGTTATGTCTAGGGCACATCTAGACTATGTCACATCTAAAAATGACATCATCTGTTTTTATTTTCCTTTTTCCATTTCTACTTTTTTGTCTCACTTGTTGATTAACTCAGACATTATTGGTTTGACAAAATAGAGCTATAGTCAAACATTTTAGGCGCAACAAACATTATGAACATTTTAAAATACAAGATGCGCATTTTTCAAATAATGTTGAATATGTTTTTCAAACCTAGGTAGACACAATTGAAAAAAGAGAGGAGACAACATATAAAGGTAAAAAAGAACATACATTTTGTCGCCAATGCCTCCATCTGCCCCCTAGGTACTTGGTCTGGCCCAAGAAAGTTGTTGCTTCAACCTTTATTATCTTTCTTATCTTTTCCATTATTTCTTTTGCCATTTACCTTAAATTATTTATTCTTTCTACAAAAAAGTTTAATTATTTATCAATATATGTCCACCATGGAGGACGAAGCATAAGCACCTCTGCCGAAGAGAGTGTTGTAGATGTGTGCTTTGTCCTAATTGGGTTGTGCTTTTTTCCTTTATGTTTTTTGTTCTTGCTTTTATTGTGTTCATCTTGGTTTTTCAAAAATATATTCAACATTATTGAAAAAATCCGTCCATATTTTAATGTTCATACTTTTATTTAAAAATGTTCACATGTTATTTATTTATTTTCTTTGTGCCCAAAATATTCAATTTATTTAAAAAATGATTATCACATATTTAAAAAATGTTCATCATACATTTAAAAATTATTTAAGGCTAGTAAAAATGTTCAATCCCATATTAAAAAACCTGTTTTATACTAATCATGTATTTTAAAATAATTAATTATGCATTTAAATGTGTTCATCATTATAACTAAAATTGTTTAGTGTGTATCAAAAATGTTTAGGTTGACCGTGTTGGCAGTTGCAGTCGCGTTGTACATGCAACTTGGTTGGCGTTCAGAGGCAAGTTGCATGTTAAGTGTGGACATGCAACTAGATTGGGTTTGGGGGCAAGATATTTGTCAAGTGTGTGTACATGCAAGTGGATCACGTCGGCGGGCAAATTGCATATCAAGGGTGGACATGAAACTGGGTCCAAACAGGACAAGTTGCGTGCTGAGGATGAACATGCAAATGACATGCAACTAGGTCACGTCTGGTCAAGTTGCGCCTTAAGGGTGGCTATGCAACTAGGTTAGGTTTGGGCA
The DNA here is from genome assembly GCA_039707655.1 of Elymus sibiricus. Lineage (NCBI taxonomy): Eukaryota > Viridiplantae > Streptophyta > Magnoliopsida > Poales > Poaceae > Elymus > Elymus sibiricus. Next base: position 62,908,703 of record CM077663.1, read on the forward strand.
AATTGCCTATCATTGGTGGACATGCAACTAGGTTAGGTTTGGGCAAGTTGCCTGTCGAGGGTGCACATGCAACTGGATCATGTCGGTGGCAAGTTGCTCGTCGAGGGTGAACATGCAACTGGTCAGGGTGAAGTTGTGTGTCAAAGTTTGACATGCAACTAGGTCAGGTCAAGAAAACTTGCATGTCGAGGGTGGACATGCAAGTAAGTCAGCAGATTTGCTTGCCAAGGTTAACATTCAACTAGAACGAGCCCGTGGGCAAGTTGCATGTCGAGGGTGGACATGCAACTGAGTCGACATAGTTGCGTGTTAAGGCTTGATATGTAGCCGGATCGAGAGCAAGTTCCATGTCGAGGGTGGACATGCTACTTTGTCAGAGTTGGGATGAGGGGGGTCGGGTGCAAGTTGTGCGTCGATGAAGGACATGCAACTAGGTCAGGTTGGGGGGGGGGGCAAGTTATTTTTCGAGGATGAATGCAACCTGGTCAGAGTGATGTGGCGTGGGTCAGGTTGGGGCAAGTTGCACATCGATGGTGGACATGCAACTGGGTCAACATAGTTGCATGACAAGGTTTGACATGCAACTAGACCAGGTTAGGGCCAAGTTGCATGTCGAAGATGAACATTTGTTCGTGGTCTAGAAAGCAGGTTGCATTCCCCCATATCACGTTGAAGATATGTAGTTGTGGGACGGGAGCGAGACTTATAATTGTGTATTTGATGATGCACATGGAACTGACACCACCAAAAAAGACTGAATTTTAAAATGCTCATGAATTTAAAAAGAATTAATGAAAAAGAAAAAGAAAAAAAGGAAAGAAAAATGAAAAAGAAATTCTAAGCCCACGGGATACATACAGCCCACAACTTACCTTATCAGTCCCCATTGTGGATAGAGAAAATGAGTAATTTGAGAATAAATAACTCATGGGATGTAGTATATAAAGCTTACTTGTGATACCAAAAAAAGCTTACTTTGCCTGAGATCAGGGTACCCCTGCAAAGGTCATCCCCACCTTTTCCGGTCCTGGTAAGTGGCACACTGCAGGTGAGCCACTTGTCGTAATTTGACAGTTTTTCTTTTCTCATAGATTAGTTTTTAAAAACATTTTATCTTTTGAACCATGCGTTAAAATCCTGAAACGTTTTCATCATTCAATTTCTTGCGTTGAGATCTTAGAAACTAGATCCCATGTTAATAGGTTTCGACGTCTTTCATCACGGAAAAACCTAAAAGAAACCAGTAGAAAAAAACCGGGAGCCGAAAGCACGTTCTTTTATTTCCGAAAGACACAATTGTGCTTCTCGCGAAAGCAAATCTATGCCTCCATCAGAAGCAAATTTGTGCTTCTCGTAAAAAAAACACATTTTTTATTTTTGAGCAAATCTGTGCCTCCACAAGAAGTTGTGCTTCCCGCCAAATAAAATGTTTTTTTTCCTTTTTGGAAAGGCATAGTTTTGCTTCTCGTGGAAGCAAATCTATGCCTCCAGGAGAAGCAAATCTATGCCTCTTATGAAAGAAAAAAAAACATTTTCTCCTTTCCGAAAGGCACAACTCTTCTTCTTGCTACGAGAAACAAATTTATGCCTCCCATGAAAGCCATTTAATTTTTCAAGAGGCACAACCATGCCTCTCGCAGAAGCAAATCTCTGCCTCCAGGAGTTGCTTCTTGTGGATGCACAAAAATATCACGCAAAAAAAGTTCCAATCCCCCCCTCTCAAAAACTAGAGAAACCTGGTCGAAAACCGAAAAGCCAAAAAAGATAAAAAAATAACCTAAAACCTAAAAATGTGTATAAAAAACAAAATCTTGAAGGAGCGCCCAACATGTGATACATGACGGCGGGGCTCTCACAAGGGGTACCCCTTAATTAGTTTCTCTCTACTTTGCCTCTTGCATCTTCTCCTTTAAGCAACGAAAGCTCACGGTTACACACAGATAACCCAGCCCACAAGAGAATTGCATAAAAAAAAGTTATTTTCGTCATTGGGCCTGACCAAGGAAAAGACTTCATAACATAGACAACACAGCGGCGTAGTGCGAGAGTGCTCGACAATTGCACAAATGTCACAACATCCTTGATCCTATGATGATAAACATAACTAAATCTCATCCAGTGAGTTAGCAAATCTCATACTTTAGATACATCTGTTTGAGTGTTAACTAATTCCGGACAAAGGGAGTATAATATATGAGTTTTGTGTCCGATTAGACAACGTCACTTCAAATAGTCCTATTCAATGTTGCAACGTTGAAATATAGCTAGCATCAAGGCTAGTGATGATGTTAACGTAAAATATGTCTTCATTTCCAGGACTGAAACAGATCAGAACATGGCTCTGGACGAGGATAAGTAGGAAACTAGTTGTAACGTAAGAAAATCAATTGGACTGGTCAAAACGCAAGACCAGACCCATGGAGCTTCTCTCGGACGACGCGGTCCAACTTTTCCCCCATTTCCTGGCTCATGTGGTTCCTCCAGTCTCCCACTTTTCCTTTTCTGAAAAACATAGAATTGCCTACATAACATTTGTTTCCACGATCAATGCCACCTACCTGGTTAACTTTTAGGCTAGTAAGCATCTCAAAGCTGCACAACCTGACCACCTCCTGGGCAACACCAGATCTCTCCTCCTCTTGAGACAGCGGGACGCCGAGGAATTTTGCTAGCCTCTGCACGACTTGCACCGGGTCCGACTTGATCTCTTCATACTTCAAAAAGAGAACATTGTCAGGCCTCGCTAGACTCTCCTTCCAGTACTCGAGGCAGTGGTCCCAGAAGGGGCCGTAAGACGAGAAGCCCTCGGAGAACATGCTGAAAGCACTATCCATCGACAGGTCGGAACCTTGGGTGATTCTGTTCTCGAAGAACAACCTTGAGACCAGGGCATCCTTGGGATCCCGGCACACGTACACCACTCGGGCGCTCATGTCCAGTGGGAGCAGCGACATCGGTATGTGTGTGGCGAGAAGCCTCAGGGAGGAAAGCGTCTCGATGTGTGCATGATGATCCCCGCCGCCGCCGCCAACACCAGGGATCTCGATGAATGGCACGACGCGCTGAGGATGGCTAGTGAGGAGGGGGTGGTCGTCGAAGCTATAGCGAGAGCGGTTGCCGATGGTGAAGGCAAGGGCCTTGAGCCAGGTCGTGCCGTACTTGGGCTGCGTGGCGAGGATGATGTCGTCGGCACGGGGTTCGAAGGCGTCCTCGGCCCGCAGGATCTGCTCCAACGGCGGACCTCTGAACCAGAAATTCTTGTACTGGACAAGTGGCTGCGACCACCCTTTTCTCTGGGGGAGTGTGGATATGAACTCGTCGATGCTTTCTTTTGGATGGGACACCTTCTTGATGAGGTGAACTCTTGGTCTTGGTGGCGCTACTCTCTTGGTCACACTCTCATGGAAGTGGAACCCATGCCATGGTTGATGGGAGGAGGAGATGCAAAGCTTTGAGTTCATGGCTCTACTTGATTGATGCTACAATGTACGCTACTAGCTGATTGTGCGGTGCTTACAAATGAGAGGTCATATTTATCCGTGGAGGAAGCTGCATGCAAGCCGGTTGGTGCGGCCATGCGGCGATGAAACTCTACGTTGCATTTTATTTTACTAGCACATATGCCCGTGCGTTGCAACGGGAGATAAAAAAAATAGCACACACCTCTAGTGTGATAAGCTTGCTTAAGGTCCTCCACAGATCCACATACTCTATTTTGACATGTCGAACAATGGATCGATTGAGGGTAGGGTTTTTCAGGATGACCGTGCATAGCTACGGATCATTGTACGGACCATGGATCGTAGTGGTGAAAAAGTTGTACCTATGCTTTCTAGCAATGCCTCTTTTTTTTTTGGCGCTCCCCTCGGTTGGATGGCCCTATGACTAATGGAAATTAACTTATTTTCATTTTGTAAAATTAAGGAAGATTCAGTTTCATTCTTTCTCCACAAACCCTTGTATATGATGTGGTGGTCCTGGTTATATGTGTACATGAAATTATCAACCAAAGGCAAAAAGAAGCATATGAGCAAGGCACCTAAACTGACTTTAATTTGTAGTATAATATAAACCAATTAAGTATAAGCTTGCTTTTCTCTTATTAAGAAATCCGATTAGTACTATTACGTTCCTTGCTAGAAATAAGGCCACCGTTCGTGTTTGCTTTTCCATTGGCCGTTGGAACTTGCATGCATGTATTGATTGGTCGTCCGCACCCAGGCTCCTTCCTTTTTCTTCCTCTTGCTATTTTATTTTATTATTGGCACGTGAGGCACCCAGGATATTTTCTTTGGTACTTATGCATGTGTCAGTCATCCTCTATCTATTGATGTTGATGCCGACTTCCTCTGTCAGTATATAACTTGGTGGGATCTTTTGTTGAAAAACGATGTGGGATTATTACTTAGAGAACAAATGATGACTTTTAGCAAACGTAGTGGCCAGCCCAGTTGGCGACAACCATAGGCTGGGTGTGTCGTCGCCAGTCAGATTCCGTAGCACAAGCAATTAGCCATCTCAGTTGGCAGTAGCCTCAAACGTGAGATGCGTGGTCACGAGTTCGACTCCATCACAATGCAATATTTATTTTCTCTAACCCCAAATATAACATCAGCGTGGAACCGAGGCCCAAGGCAGGGAGGACTGGTCGGATGGGCCGCTGCGCTAGATGGACCACCTCGCTGGCTAGTTAATTTTGCCTCAAAAAAACAAAAAAAATAGTACCACCTCGGATAGAAAAAAAAAAATCAAACGGACCTAAGCGGGACGAAACCAAGAATATCAATTTGCTTTATATTAGTGTGTGTGTGTGTGTATATATATATATATATATATATATATATATATATATATATATATATATATATATATATATATATATATTATATAGGGTCGCGCTATTTGTCACCCTGGGTGAGGAATAGTTATTCTTCACCCCCACTATTTTAACACCAATGCATCGTATTTTTATGTCCCGTAATTTTTTTCTTACTTCATACATAAAAAGAGAACGTAAGAAAATATTAGACCACCGTAAAAAATATTTTATGTCACGTAAAATTACGAACGTAAAAAATAGTGTAAAATACACATAAAATGTATTTTTTATGGTCTTATGACCAATAATTTTGCTTTCTTATGCCAAAATTTTACGTAGTGAATCAATCTATTTGTATACCAAATGTAATTTATTCGTAAAATGATCGTAAGATTACCTCGGATGAAGAATAACTTATTATGCACCCTGGGTGATGAATAGTATTACTATATATATATATATATATATATATATATATATATAATATATATATATATATATATATATATATATATATATATATATATATATATATATATATATATATATATATATATATATAGGACTCCTCTTTTGTACTCCCAGGAGTACATACTCCTACTCCCTAACCGTTCTTTTGAAGGGTATATCCAATAGCAAAACAAACTAATAGGAAAAAGAGGAGCTGACGACCGATGCATGCAATGGCTAGTGTGTGCATGTAGTTGATTGATCCTATAATTAAGGGATCATATTTGTGTGGCACTCGCACCGTATACCACACGTATGCCTTATCTATAGAGACGCTCCATGTAGTATATAAAAGTCTGTATATGCAACTGTTAAGGTGACTAGCTTGTATACTGTGTAGGTACGTGTGGTATATGGACTTTTTTCACTTTGCATTTATTCATTTTTAGCGGGCTATATACAAATTTTTTCATGGAGTATATACCAATTTTTTTATATAGAGTATATACCATTTCTCTATGATGTAGTTTATACCACTTTTTTTTGTGATGAGTATATACCACATTTTTAGTGATGGGGTATATACCACATTTTCCGTTATACTAAAGATGTCATTTTTTATGATGAGTATATACCACATTTATTTTGCAGGGGATATACCACATTTTTTGGCAGTGCATATACCACATTTTTATGATGGTGCATATACAATTGCTAAACAAGTATAATAATTATACAAAAGAAGTATAATCTGGGTATATTTTGAAACATGCATCGCCAAAGGGTGTATATACTTTTTTTGTGAGGGATATACTGCTTAAATATATTACACAAGTACTAGTAGTATATACCAAGCTTGCATCTGGAAAAAATTGTACAAAGGAGCAAATTAACTGAGCCTTCATAGGCACTTTGCTTCCACCGCTACGTGGCCATACAGATGTGCAGGGCCAGACCAAAGATGGAATGTATTTCTGCCATTATCAAAGATCCATTGAGCACACGAGGGCAACTGCTGATTTATTAAGGGTATGCAAAATCATGTTGGATCCTGGTGAATATATTAGAAGAATGCAATGCATGGCCGTCATTAGCACGCGCTGGGCGATTACATCGTCGATTGATCCGCCGCGGCCTCATGTTGAGTAAGATAGTCGATGCGTTGGCCACCAAATCACATCTTCGTCATCGAGCCACCGCCCGCCATGCGCTGCATGGGACGTTGTCTATCCTGGATAGATTATACTACAATAGAATATTGCTTCGTTAGATTTCATCATAACGAGTGCACAGAAACACATCTGAAAACAAGGAGTATTAAACATTGATGCGTACCTTGGCTCGATGATGAAACGAAGAAGGTTTTGTTGTTTCTCATGATCGATGCTGATTGGGATAAACATGGATGCGATCAACTTCCTCTTTGGCCACGCGAGGATGTCAATGATACATCTAGCCGCACTACATCACATTGTGACCGCCGTCGCCGTCGCAACCGCCCGTCGCCGCCCTCGCTGCCGCCGCCGCCCTCGCCTTCTGTTTTGGTACACGAGGTTGCCATGACATGCGTGAGCGTATATATTTCCTTAATGCACGTGCATGTCCGTTTTCCAGCGAGATACGGTGAGCCGGAATCCCTATTTACGTGGGCGTGCCAACAAATTCTCAACCGGACGTTTGCATGAGATATTATCCTGTTTATTTTAAAATTAAAAGATAACAAATTAAGTTCTCAAGTGAGATGGTGGGGCATTGAAGCAACGTGGGACACCTGGCATAGGAGTATGTACTCCTAGGAGTACTAACCCATTTTCCTCTATATATATATATATATATATATATATATATATATATATATATATATATATATATATATATATATAATATAGGTAATAGAAATAGATTTGTTTTTCCTTTAAAAAATATAAATCTGATCAAGATATTGTATTCTATGGAGCGGCCATGCTTGCGTGGTGTTGATAATTTGGAGGGAGATCTTGTATTCTGTGGAGATAATTTAGAGGATCATAGCGGATCCACTTATTCTTCACCCCACGTGGGTTGTCTTTGATCAGACCCATGCATGCCTCCCAAGTCGACAGCCCATTCAACCTAGGGAATATACGGCTATACAATGCAATTGAAGAGCAGGCTATACAATGCAATTGAAGAGCAGGTCTCGCAAAGCTGTTTCTACCGGTTCCGGTATGTACCGGCGTAGCATCCATCAATTACATGCTTTATGATCTGTGCATAAGTGGAGTCCATCCATATGTATAACCCGGTATGATAGCAGCCCATCTCTCGTATTCTCTGCCAGAAGCTACAAGTAGGTCCCATAGAACTGCATGCATAGCAGAATTAAATATATCGACTCTCTCTCTCCCATATTGCCACACAACAAACACTTTTATTCAATTCATGCTAGTTTAAATCAACCATATTTTTTAAACCATAATTTTGTTTAATTATATATATATATATATATATATATATATATATATATATATATATATATATATATATATATATATATATTTAAACTGTCTGTTTCAATGTTTGAAACTGATTTTTCTGATGAGTGAAATACGTTTCAATATATTTCGTAAATATGAAGTGAAATTAGATTTTGAGATTTTTTTAATGGGTGAAATCAGTTTTCCAAATCATTGAAATGTGTTTTTTCAAATTAGTGAACTACTAATTTTGGAATGAGTGGAATTAAATTATTTGAAATTAGTGAAACAATAAATTTAGTTTTTGAGATATATTTTGTAGTGAGTGAAAACAGTTTACCAAATCAGTGAAATATTATTTTTAAAATTAGTGAAATACTTAATTTGGAATGAGTGAAATATATTCTTTGAAATGAGTGAAACAGTAAAATTAAAACTAGTTCAAATGTATTCTTGATTGATCTAGTTCTGAAGATCTTCTCGCTACGAATTATAATATATATAAAAATTAAAAATGTTCTAGTTCAAAAGATATCTATCATCCAAGTTTGTACTATGAAATTAAATAGAAGTCTTTCGCTTGGGTGGAGAGAGAATACTTTAGAATACATGCGTTGCACACACACTCTTCTTGACAAAAGCTTCACTCATGGGCTCTACTCTATTGTATTCTGTACCTCCTAGTCAGACGTGTCAGACATATGCATTCACGGCTTTATACGGACTCTTGGCGCACGCATCTTGACCAAAACGATAAAACGGTGGATTGCACACCGGTAGCTACCGGCACCGGTAGAATTACTTATTCGGAGCAGGTCTACAGATTGTGTTGTAACCAACAAGTGAAGTTAATTTCAAGGCTGTTTTCCCTTTACTCTATGGAGATACACCGAGTAAGATCAACTTTGAAGGTTCTTTGCAAACTTTCTAGGTTGGTCTATTCATCATGATACACTTTCTCATTTCTTTTCTTCCCAATATTCCAGCAGCCTATGGGCATTTCCAAGAGAAAAAAACACAGTTTAGCAGCTCCCCCCCATTCTTGCTTTCTTGGCAAGTCCCAGAAGGCCATCATGGAAGCTTGCACATTCAATGCAACTCGCAAATTCAACCTGGAGACTCGCCATATCAACAAGACGAATAAGCTCAAGGCGCGTCTCCATTCTCGTGGCGGCAGTCCCGTGAATGGGGATGAGATTTCTCCTCGGACTCCAATGGTTCCTTACCTTGGATTCCCATATGGGCCCGACCATGCAGACCTCTCGCTCAAGTGGACTCCGCCAACCTTGGTGATGATGCCCTCGACAACTACAACAACAAGTGATCTCCATCGAGTTCCCGTAGTTCCATTCGACTTTTTGGTACTTTATGCCAAAGGGGGAAGAAGTGGTATCTTAGGGTTCCTCACTGGTATTCATATGGATAGATTCACATGGCTTTTTTGGTTCTTCCTTGATTGGCTCTTTGTGGCATGTGAACTTGAAAAAAATATCTTATTGTAAGGTGTATGAGACTACATGTTATGCATGCTGCCTTATATTGTTGTCACTACACCACGACACTGTTCCTTTCATCCCCCACCCGCCGCATGCGACGACCCACACTGCCATGCCATTTTGTTGCAGCCAGACCGCCGCACCTGCCCTCGCGCTATGGGCAGAGGCTCGTTCTGACTGGTGGTTGTTCACTCTCGGCGACTACGCATTCATCCCGGTGGTGGCTCTCTGCCTGCTGCGTTGCCTTTCTCCCAGTGGCTGCGCCTTCGACCACTACATGCCTCTAGACAGTGGCACTAGCTATTATCTTTGCTGGGTTTTTTATATCCGGACTAATTTTCGCATGATTTGTTTCAACCATTTACTGCTAGTTGTGGCTGTCAAACAAAAAGAATTGGTTTATGATCCATAATGTCCAGACATTAGCTTTTCTTTTCAAGGAATCTGTTTGCTCTCTTGTAGCCTAGTTCGTTTCTATGTTGCTGGTTGTAAAACCAAACTAGGTGGGTGGGTGTGTGATGAGGTTTGGTTTACAGGTTTAGTGCTTGATGCCACTGGACTGCAAGTTCTTGTGTAGGACTACTTGTGATATAACTCTGGTTCCTTATGATGTCATGTATATAGTACGATAGTTGCACTTTGGTTCTATCTATTTCAAATCATATTTGGTCTTGTATGTGTGTATGATGCATGTGTGCTTCAATTTGGAGCAGCAGTAGAATGACGAGGAGAGGATGAGGACCTCAACGGCGACAACAACCAAGATGATGAACCCACCCACAAGGGCGATGACGCCGACCATGAGGACGACGACGACTCGTTCTGCATCACCTCGCCCTGCAGCGACTACAGGTAGTTTTTTTGGGATTGTCTCTTTTTCAATCCTATGGATCCGCTGCATGCTTGGTAGTGCCTGCATTCTCCTTTCAAATCGATCCAATGAACTTCCATATTTTTGAAAATTCAGTTTAGAATTCTTTGCAATTCCATCAGCAGAGAGAGGGAGAAAGGGGTCCTTGGTCTAGACAGAGGGAGGGAGGGAGGGAGGGAGGGAGAGGCGTCAGCTGAGTGTGGATGAATTTCCTGAGGCTAATAGACAGTGCCAACTTGTTAGTCTGCACTTGTTTTGTTAGACCATGGCACTCTCTTACCTTACGTATGCATGTGCTAATGATTTGACAAGTCTAACTCCAATATTTTTTTTGTCAGAAGGCTAATATGTTTTCTAAAGAACAGTCAATGCTACACTCTGAACCGAACTAGTCTTTGGCAAATAATCGATGTATCACCTTCCCTGAATTTTGTTCGACTCTAGTTTTGTCATATAACAGAAGTAGATCCCCTCTGGTTTTCCTACATGCTGTTTTTGTATTCAGCGGAACTAACATTTTTTTGGTACTAGTTGAATGCACAGTAAAATTGTTATCCATGTGCCTTGAATTGTGTTATATTGAGCCATCGAGAAGTTGGGGATTGTTGCTCTTTGACTGCTTAGTGATCCTTGCAGTTGTAGCATGAACTTATTAGAAGGATTGTTGTTGTGTTTCCTCGTGGGTGGGGCGCCACCTAGCATAATGGTCATTATAACACGGTGACCATGCACTTATTTTTTCCAAATCTTGTCTGCGTACTAAACAAGTGACTCATGTAATTTATCATTGGACCTGGTGTTTTGTTTGGTGGTTCTTAGGCAAAGCTACTTGTACTATTTAGTTTTCAACACTGTTGTGAGATGCATTATCATTTCTATCATATTGCATACTGTAGGAAGTGTGGCGCCAAGATATCACGCAACTTCCAAACTATTTTTCCTTCAATTTCTTTACACATTCAGTATTGGTGTTAGATTTGTTCCTTCGGTTTTTATGTGCATTAATTTCTGTTTGGTTCATTCCCCATGCATTCAACTTATATGTTGGTTCAAAATCTGTTGCTGATACGGTGTTGAGATGCTTGCCAACCTTGGTGTTCCCTGGGTCATTCAGCTTCATGGGAGAATCAAGTCAGGTATGCTGCAGTTCATATCTGTTGACATCATACCATGTATTTGTAATTCAGGCACATTTCCATTCTCAAATAGGGCGAACAACCAAACTGTGATATACTACTATTGTAAGATAAACCTACAATGTAGTTAACTAGTTAAGACTCAGCTTTTCTTTAATTCTCTTCCAGTGTAACCAAATTGTGAAGTAATTGATCATGATCTAAAGGGGATTTCCCGCAGTATTTGGTGGATAATGCACTGCAGTTGATACTGTTTTCTAAAGAAAATATTGCAATTACTTGACTGATCTAGAGTTTTCTATGGCAGTTTGTTGGCGAGAAAGTTGCATATGCATTCACTCAAGGTCTTGAAGGTCATTAAATGTGTTGGTGAGACTCTTAAGTAGCGAGAAGCTGGATCAACCATGGAAGTTGTTGCTGAACAGACAAAAACAATTGCTGGTACTCACCTTTAGTTTGTGAATATATACAAATTTACCTTTAAATTGTTTTAATCATTGTGTTTATATTCTCTTGAATTCTCTTACCATTGATCCAGTCATCTCAGCCACCTCCTGAGCCTCCTTGGGTGGTGTCTATGGTGCTCCTGGTGGTCGTTGCCATGCATGGGATTATGAAGTTCATATAATACACTAAAGCTATCGATTTTTAGGCATATTATCTATTTGTTATGCCTTGTTGTCAGACTTCAATCTGCAGAATCTGAAGAACTTGGTTGTTAGTTTAGTGCTTGTACTTCACATTCATTTGTTAGTACTCCATTTGCTATGCAGCCAGATTCAAGCAAGTAGGATTCCTAGTGTATTTGCAGTTTTTAGATAGTGTATTGCATGTGAATTGTCGTCACTACTGACAATCCATGGAAATTTAAATGTACAGTTATGGATGAAACGAATGGAACCTATATCCTGGTTTGCCACTACTATATTGTGCCTACGTCCGCCCCCAATTGCCACAACTCATCATGCATATGGTTGTGGATGAACTTCATATGGATAACACTGTAGTTTGTGCACATGAATATTACATTTGCTCGCATAATCTAAGAACACCAAAATTAACCAGAGAAGCGAATATATCTTCTCTAACACTGTCCACATGTTCCTCTGTCAGTTTGGATCATAGCAAGTCCAACTGTTAGAATTACGGGCCTGTTCGCTTCAAAGGAAATTTGCAGGCATAGCCGAACGTAGGCCTGCCAATTAAAATATTTGAAAGACTACCTCTCATTAGAAAAGTTTCCTCTGCTTTCCAGTCATAGCCGAACGTAGGCCTGCCTATATTTCGGTTCCTCCGTTTCGCAGCTAGCTGGGCTTCCTATTCCTGTATGATTTTGCTTTCCGGTGTTTTACAAAACTGTGCTCCGAACGGAGCCTACATGGTCTTCCTGCCCCAACAGGCCAACACCCACGGGACAGCCCACATCGTTTTGCAGTCAAAGTTTAGATGCTTTTTTGATTAGTATTTTCAGGTCCTCATGTGCTTAGTACTGTGTTTAGAAATGATTGCGAATAGATTCTTCTATATGTATGTGTACACCAAATGGAGTCCTTGAAATCCATTTCTAACATAGGGAAAGCATGTATAACCTCCTGATGTACGTGGGTTTTTCACAATGCATTTTCCAGGCCATGCGGCAATCCATCACTGAAACTCCTAGCTGTGTATTAGATAGTTATCATTTTGCCTAATTTATTGTCGTCTAGTGTAGTGCAGTGTAGTATTCTCGAGCCTAGAGAAGAAAAGGAAAGAAAACTAGTGCAGTCTTTTCTACAAAAATGAGTTCCGTGTACCCATCCGTGGATGTGTTGCTCCCAATAATTGGACGTCTCGACATACTAAACTTTTGCCTTGTGGCCAGATGATGCATATGGCCCTTCTCCATGAAATATACTTCATGGTCTGCGGCTTGAGGAGATTGATACATGCTGCATGGTGGGTCAGAGTGGCATTGATGTTTTATCATGTTGGACACATCACATATTCTAATTAGAACATGCTTTGGCATTTTGCTGAACTTGCCCTGTTTTGTATAACACTAAAATCCTACGGTTATTTTTTCCAATGATGCTTCATATAATTATTATTGTTTTTTTTTCATTGTCTATGAGTGCATGAATTCACCCGTGACTTTTTTATCCTTTGTAGGCAAGACATACAAGAGGAGCGGGTATGAACCATGAAGATGGCAGTTTGCGCCATCTAGACATTTTGTGTAATCGAGCAAAAACAATGTGTCTTTTAGGTATCATTTCATAAACCTATATGGTGTCTTGTCAGCTGGGTATTTGTGTAATGGAGCAAACAATGAATCCTCAGACATGGATCTATCATTTTGTAAACCTATCGGGTGTCCTGGTGATTGAAACAATGTTTCCTCCTTTTAGTTAGTTACCTTTACTTATGAGAATTAATAATATGCCATTCCTCTTTGGTTCTGGTTTAATATATTGGGAGTACATGCAAGTTAGTGTAACTTGATTGATACCGTATTGTAGTGAGATATGCGACATGATTGATAGTGTTTGGTAAACCAGATGCCAAATAATGGCTTGTTATTAATATATTGCTCGGCTGTACAAAATGCTATCGAACTATTGGTTGGCAAAACAAAACAGCATCCTACTGTTGGTCGGGAAATGTTCATGGCAGGGCCGACAGACAGTTGGTCGGTAAATATAATGCCGTCAAACAGTCGGTCGGGAAAGTTTGCCATCAGACACTCGGTCGGGAAAAGTTCATGGTAGGGCCAACAGACTATCGGTCGGTAATACTTTCGATAGCCATCAAATGGTCGGTCGGCAAAGATATGTCGGTCGGGAAAAGGCTTTCCCGTCTGGACTTTCGCCAACAGACATCATCGGTCGGCAATAGTCTTCCCCGACCGACCGTTTGTCCTTGGACGTTGTTTTCCCAACAAACTTGTTTGTCGGGGATGTAGTGTCGTGGTGTAGTGTGTGGTCGTCAGACATATGTGATACGAGGCTATTTCATGTGATGGTTCATAATTTTTGATTATAAGTATAGCTCTCAACCAAACCATGATACCCACTGGATTTGTGATGACGATCATAACTATAAAAATTGCTCAAATACATTGTGTGGTTATATGATTTAGGGGGAGTAAATTCTCTCAAGTATCACTGTAAATATGTGCATTTTGTTTTACGTCAAGATCTGTTATGCACACATAAAGGTAGAGCCCGTCTAAATCATGTAACCATTTGATTTTTATCGTGTGAGAGATATATGTATTTTTTCATCAACTGCCAAAAGAGGGGGAGATATTGGAAGTCCAATCATGCTCTTATATTTCGATGTTGATGACAATATAGATATAGGGGGCTAATTTTGTTTGCTAAGTATATACACAGATTTTAGTACCCATGAAAATTATATGTGTGGATCATGGACCCACAAAAATGGTTATCACTCAAGATTGGTGCAATCATGACAAGAAGCGTTGCTTTTTCGGTTATGTCTTGAGTTATAGGGATCCCACACTATTTATTAAGAGGTGATCAAAAGGGGTTTAGGATAGATTTTCTCAAGTTAAGATCATCTATACACCATTCCTCTCAATTCATACACAAAAATCCCATTGCGAAAAATCCTACCAAGTACTACATTTACCATAGGAAAATCCCACACACACTGGTCAGTTGTCCGTGTTGCTAGCCAGATGACTGGATTCTGTTGGAAATGACTCTAGTAGGTTTATCTCCAGCTGGGAAAAGTGGTCAGATGAGTTGGTAAGGGAATGTTTTCGTTTGGGCGTAGCTACAAGTCAGACGTCCGGCTGTTGGCCAAGCTACAAGTCAGACGTCCGACCGTTGGCCGGTCAGCTGGATAGCTACTCGGATGTCCGGGTATCTTGCTAAAGACCTCTAGAATATTTCTACTTCAGTTGGACGATGCGGCAAAAATGTAGCCCAAAGTCCGGTTAACCAACCGGACATCCAGGAGATTATTATACATGTATCATACCAGGCCTGACATTTGTGTATGTTGTGGGTGTGGTGAGCTGATACATACATGAACCAAGGAGTGCACATCTTGATACAGTGCACAAAATCCTGAGATATTTAAAGGGCACTCTAGGTAAAGAGTTGTGATTTGCAAAGAGTAGACTCTCAAGGTGGATGGCTATAGTGACTCTGATTGGGCCAGTCGACAAGACGACAGAAGATCAACTTCAAGCTACTATTGTGTGTTTGTGGGAGGAAATTTGGTGTCATGAAGAAGCAGGGAAACAGACACTTGTGTCTATATCAACAGAGAAGCTAAGTATAGAGAATTGTATCAAGGGTTGAGTGAGATGCTCTGGGTGAAGAACCTACTAAGAGTTGAAACTTTTGAGGAAGGGAACCTTGAGAGCGTGGTATGAAAATCAGTCATTTATAAGTATTGCCAATAACCCAGTTCAACATGATAGGACAAAAGATGTGTAAATAGATCACTTCATTACGTAGAAACTGAATGTGGATCACTAACCTTACTCATGTCACCTCTAAACATCTGATTGCTTGACAAATAGACTGGGAGCAAAGGACTGTAACTTGTCATGTGACAAGATGGGATTGATAGATATCTACCAACCCATTGGAGTGTTGAATTGATATATGACTATCCCATCTCCACTTATCCCGTAAGGCCCAACACATGTGACTGACCTAGATAGACGAGTAGGTGTTGGTGTTGGTCCATGTCTGCTCGGGGGCGCCAGCACACACACACACACACACACACATGACATAACCTGGTACGTCTCTCTCTCTCTCTCTCTCTCTCTCTCTCTCCACATAGCATTGTCAGCAAAAATATATGCTCAAGCCATAGCACAAGCAGAGGCAGAGAGGCAATGGGCCTAAGGTGCATACATATCATTTTGGTCAGCTACTATTACCTTGCTAATTAATATTGTGAACTCCCATTAACCTTAGAGTGCAGTCACCAAGGTTGTAGATTTGACATCCCTCCTATTTCGACCTTTATATCTGATTACCGGAGCAAGGAAATATTCAGGGATTTACGATGCACAACTTCAATGATTTGGCCATCTATGGTAATTAAAAACCTGGTAGCAATTGATATCTAGTTTTGCAGGCGGCGGTTTCTTTTATTCAGACTCCAAACGGAACCGACAATCTCTTATACATATCTGTGTTCGATGTGTATGACCAATACTCCTTAACCAGCTCGCGAAAAAGAGAGATCCTTCAATTTCCATGAGCTTTGTAGGTTTTTCATACTCCACTACTCTCCCTGGAAATGCGCATTAGTATGGGAAAGATTCAACATGCATATAAGCCATAAATTCCATATTAACTGGTGCTGGTCAACAAGATATGGGCTGAGCTACAAAACAATCAATGTATTTATACTAAGTTGCCGGAACAGAAACGTATTGCCCCCCATTGCAAGTAGCATACCACAGTCCATAACAGTTGGTATACGGTGTGCAATTGTAATAACGGTGCAATGTTTGAATTCTATCCGGATCGTTTTTTGAAGGACATCATCAGTGGCATTGTCTATAGAGGCTGTGGCCTCATTAAGAACTAAGATACGCCACCTTCTCAAAAGTGCACATCCCAGAGAGAAGAGCTGCCTTTGGCCCATGCTCCAGTTCGATCCGCCTTCCACAACTAGTATGACAAGTTCTTGATCATTACTACGAACAATATAATCCCCACCATCATGGTAGCAAAAGTATATAGCTAATATGGATGTCCATGGTTTCGCTATTGATCATTGAGTGGAAGGAGATCCGGTCATGTTTATACTTCACTGAACCTATGGGACACACACGTAAGAGTCATCGATTTTTTGAGTAATAGATGGGTTAGGATCTTGAGAGAAAATCACCTAAAAAGTTTCAGGGATGTTGAAAATGTTTCAAAGAGAGAACCAGAAGTGTTTAGGAGAAAATCGGGTGACCGTTGGAAGTTCCTGAGGGAATGAAATAAACCCCATATAGTATAGGCATGTTGTACTTTTTTAGAGCCTACGGGAAGTACTAGGGATGCAATAGGGTAGCCCCACAGGCAAAGCCCAAAGGGGGGCAGCCGCACGGACCATAGTGGCCCATTAGGTGGGCGCCAATCCTAGCTTGGTGTGGGTAGGGTTTAAGGTGGGCCCACCCTTTGTGCGTCTCCCTTGGGAGGAGGGAGCCCCTCCTCCAGGGCACCAACTCCTCCGTGCGCCTATATATAGTGAAGGGGCAGCCTCCTCCAAATTACAAAAATCCTGGCGCAAGGGTGTGTGTGTGTGCGTACACACACAACAAAACTTGTCCCCACGCCATGAGGTTGTTCCACCCCCTTCTCTAGTTCTCCGACTTGGCTTAGCTCTGGACGACGAAATCCTATCGGCTCGGTGACTTCGTACGCGTTATATCGGTAGATAGAATGTGCTTTCGATCTTCTTTCAAGGGAGAAAATTCACCTTTTTGGGAGGTTGTAAATCCTAGCTGCGGGAATCTCCATCAACGATACTTCTGCTGCACTCTAAGTTGGTAATGATCTAACCTAAATCCCACATGCATCTTTTTTTTCTACCATGTCTCCCACCAGTAGCATCATGAGCGATGTATGAATAGATGCAGATTGCGATCAAAAGTATATGAGATGTGCGAGTATTGCACAAATGTTTTGAAGTAGATGAGATCTATTGCTTCATTTTTTTTTGCGAGTAGTAAATAAGATCCATTGTTAGTAGATGCAATTTATAACTTGATGTTCTTGTTGCTTTTCTTCCGTTTGTTTTTTCTAATCTTGGCAATATGTTGGAACATTGCTACGAAGATCTGGATATTCGTGATCCTTCTATGCCGCTGATAGTATCCTGATTGTTAGATCAAGTATGTGCTTCAGTTTTTGGGTTCCTCTTTAGTTAGAAAGATGGATTTTCGTAAACTAGTGGGATGTAGATGTGATCTACATAGAAGTGAGGCGTTGCATGAAGTTTAATTTGGCGCTCGATTTTTTTAAAATCAGGTATTTCATAAACCCCGCATGTTAATCTAGCAACTTGAATAATCATATTTGATGATGAATGTAGGTAGCAATGGTTTGTTTCAAAACGATATCACTCACCTAAATAAAAAAAATGCATAAACCGATTAGAGGCATCTAAGTTGGTTTTGCAAGATAAGCATGTGATGTGGTATAGCCTTCGTAATATAAATCATATTATGTCTATACATTGTAAATTACCAACATGCCATGCGTATCATGCTACAACATGATGGTTGGAGTCGAATGATTTTTACTTTTTTGACCCACGTGTCAAATTCATGTAATGCATTTATTTTTACTAGTTACAGAGATAACAATATTATTTAGAGCATAGATATGGTGGTGGCAAGTTTTATGGTGGTGGATCCCAACGCAGAAGCCATACGTGAAGACGAAAAAGAAAAGCTGGAAAAAATGGGCTAAGGCAAAGAACTTCTTTCGCGGCAACAAAAAAGGCTGTCATGGTAATAGTGTGACAATTATTGCAGTTATGAAAAAAATGGAAAAAGTGAATGGTTTTGCATTCTCAAACATTTTTCAAAAAGGGAACATTTTTTAAATTCTGGAGAAAATTTGAAAACATGAACAATTTTAGAACGCAAATATTCTTTGAATATCTGAACAGTTTTTGAAATTCCAACAAAATTTGAAAATGCAAGATTTTTAAAAATCCGGAGCACTTTTCGAAAACCCAATCATTTTTTAAAATGTGAGAAATTTAACTAAAATAATAAAAAAGCATTAAAGAAACCCAAAAAATCCATTAAAAACAAACAACAAAAAGAAAGAAAAACACAGTTCAAATAGAGCTGGAACCTAAATTCGCAAAACCAGAACGAACAAACCTCCCACTGAATCTAAGTGGACTGACCCATTTACTTGCTAGGTAGCTCGTCCCTGTGTGTTGCGTTGAAAGTTTGACACAACGGGCGGCAAGGGATGAAGATATAATTGCATGGAGTATATAACATGGGCGATTTATGCACTTCCTTGTCTGGCCCACACTGGAGACCGGGGGGGGGGGGGGGGGGTGCCCAGCTCGTGTGGCGTATTCTGTATTGTAAAAGAACTAGATTTCCCTAAAAAAAACTAGATAATGGCATGTGCGTTAAAGCGGGCTCGTACTCTAGTGGTTCAACATTAATCTTGTCCGATATATATATATATCTTATATCAGTTTTGTTAACATGTAATTTGATGGGAGTATGGGTAGAGGATGGTGAAGAATGTTTTGATTTAGTTGAGATTTTTGGTGAGATTGATTTGATTTGTTTCAGTTAACTAGTAAGCACGCACGTGCCAAATAAAATGAGTTCGAAATAAATATATTCAATAAAATTTTATAGAACAAGATTACGGAACTTAAATATATTCAATAAAATAATGATCAACTTTTATAGAGATTCATATAATAAAATTTTGAAATCATGTAATAAAAATGGATTTTTTTCAAAAGTATGACTAAATTTATAGCAAATTTGAAAACTATATGGCGCAATGCAAAAAAGTAGGCCGACAGGGGGCTGTCGGCCACCAGTAGGCCGACTGGTGGGCTGTCGGCCACCAGCAGGCCGACAGGGGGCTGTCGGCCTACCAGAGGCCGATAGGGCACTGTAGCTACAGTAATGTCAGAACTTTAAAAATTCGTATAAAATAAACCGTAACTTGGATTAAAATAATTTATATATGAAAAATTATCAGAAAAATATAACGAATCTAAATATGTCATTTGCATGCATGATATACATCACTAACATGATGACCTTTAACTTTTGCATCCAGATCATTAAATTAATAGTGATTGAATTTGGAAAAATATTACCAAATATTTTCCCACTTATTTTTCCGTCATTGCCCGCCATCGTTCCTGACTTAGTGCATATTTTTATTCTTGCATATTGTGGATTAGTGTATATTATGGATAAGTGCAAATTTTATAAATTTTGTGTCTGGATATTTTGTTATTATATTTTAAAATTTCCTTTTCCTTTTCTTTCTTCTTATAGGGTAATAGAAATGCCCTTAATTCATTCTTTCCCGCCACCCCGTTCCCGCCCACCCTTTCCCGCCACCCTGTTCCCGCCCACCCCTTTCCCTCCATTTGTTCCCGCCAGTCTTTCCCGCCATCTTCTTTCCCGCCATGGTTACGAGCCTGGCCAGGGCAGTCAGCCGATTGATGAGATGGATGTAGCTGGGTCAGAACATGTGGGTGGTACTGAACTCGAGGATCAGTCGGATTATGTGTCACAAGTTGCAGGGGATTACAATGCAGGGGAGAGTAGTCAGACTGCAGGAGATCATGATAGTGGCGAGGCTGATGGGGATGTGGAAGGAGAGGAAATGCAGAACCTGATGGAAGAGAAAGATGAGGATGGATTGGCGGAGGATCTTGATTTCGAGAACTCAAATGAAGAAGATGGTGAAGAGAACGACGACGAGATGCCGATTCTTGCTTCATGGAATCAGAACCTCTCGTCTGGCATGACCGTGAATGATGGTCATGAATCTTCCTGGGAGTATCATCGAAACAAAGTTGAAATAGGGGCTATGTATGCGACAAAGAAAAATCTGAAGACAGCCGTGACGCAGTGGGCAATGTCCACGTTCAGGATTTTCCAGACGGACGTATCAACTAAAAAATACTTGACTTTGACATGTATTATGGATAGTTGTCCCGCGAGGGTGCACGCCCACGTTCCAAAGTGGGACGTGAATTGGGTCGTGACGGACGTTGTGCCCCACGATTGTGTGATGAAACGTCTTCTTGTGGATCATCCAAACTTTACTTGAACTCTTATTGCGGAATTCATGTTCAGTAAGATAGTGAACAAGAAAGACATGGAAGCGAAACACATTAAGATACAAGTACATCTGAATTAAACGGTAGGACTGAACTTAAAAACTACAGCTTAAAAACTACATGAAGGCATCATCGTCATCCTCCGTCGATGCAGCACTCTTGCCCTTCGACGATGCGGTAGTCTTGGCCTTCGTGCTCGGCATGAAGATATCGTCTTCGTCGTCGCTGTCGGCACTCCATAAAATGGCGGGAAAGAAAATGGCGGAAAAGAAGATGGCGGGAACAAATGGAGGGAAAGGGGTGGGCGGGAACAGGGTGGCGGGAAAGGGTGGGTGGGAACGGGGTGGCGGGAAAGAATGAATAAAGGGCATTTCTATTATCCTATAAGAAGAAAGAAAATGAAAAGGAAATTTTAAAATATAATAACAAAATATCCAGACACAAAATTTATAAAATTTGCACTTATCCATAATATGCACTAATCCACAATATGCAAGAATAACAATATGCACTAAGTCAGGAACGATGGCGGGCAACGACGGAAAAATAAGTGGGAAAATATTTGGTAATATTTTTCCAAATTCAATCACTATTAATTTAATGATCTGGATGCAAAAGTTAAAGGTCATCATGTTAGTGATGTATATCATGCATGCAAATGACATATTTAGATTCGTTATATTTTTCTGATAATTTTTCATATATAAATTATTTTAATCCGAGTTACGGTTTATTTTATACGAATTTTTAAAGTTCTGAAATTACTGTAGCTACAGTGCCCTATCGGTCTCTGGTAGGCCGACAGCCCCCTGTCGGCCTGCTGGTGGCCGACAGGCCCCCTTTCGGCCCGCCGCAGGCCGACGGGGTCATACTTTTGATTTTTTTTGCATTGCGCCATATAGTTTTCAAATTTGCTATAAATTTAGTCATACTTTTGAAAAAAAATCATAAAAATGACTGATGAGAACGCAAACGTATAGGAAAGTCTATGAATGTATATTTGTAGAAGAAAAAATATTATTTGGACAAAACCGCTCACTCACGTTCTCTCTCTAGTCATTGCATACTGCCAGTGCCTAACTGTGGTTGTATTAAAAAAGAACGGAGTACACGCAAAAAAAAAAGAGGAACGGAGTTATCCTCCCCACCGAATCCTCCCTCATTCCTCACACGTCTCCCCCTCCCTGTTCCCCATTCTCCATGACCACATCCAACGCCGAAGCTCCATGGTCCGGCCGCCGCGCCCCTTCGTCAACACCGCCGGGCCCCTTCCTACTCCTGATGCCTTCGCCGTCGCCGCCATGAGCCTCTCCACCCTCTCCCGCGCGATCGTCTAAGTCCAGGTAAATCTCTCTGTATATTTTGTTCTGTTATAGGGCTTTATGTCAGAATGTTCCCTTTCAAAGACTGTTATCTGAGAAATTATCCGATAAGTTGCTGCCATTGTTGATGATAAGGCCCATATGGTGGTGTGCCTCGCAGATGATGTGAATGGAACATTTAGACTGCCGAGATCTCTTTGTTCTTTGATAGGTGTCCCTAAATTTGAGCCTTTTTGAACTGAGAGATGCTCTGCACCCAATTATTGTCTTGTTCTACTGTGTCCTAGAGATACTTTAGGTATGATAATGTCAAGTAGATGGCGTTTGTCAGGTAGGCGAGCATGGTCTCAACAAGTTTGAATCGAAAGAGGTATACCCATCTGTCTGCAGACTCCTCTTAATACATTCTTTCCTTGGCCATGTTGTGATGTTTAGGTCTTCCCACTTATCAGATTTTAGATCCATTTGAAGCGATGCATCCTGGAATATATTTTCCAGTCCTTCCAGCTGTTGCATGAGTAAATGACAATGTATTAGCATCACAACCGAAGAATAACAGAAATCGTCTTATCAAAAGATGGTGCATTGGGACTAATAACTAACATAGCGGTGAGGTCTTTGCGGTTCATTCTTGGGCCTAGCAAGTCGAGCACCTGGATAAGTCGCATCCTGGTATTTATAACTGCTAGGTACCAATGAAAGTCTTTAATGTTTAATGGAACAAATATCTGAAAATAGAGTTTTTGTTAGTTTAGGCCCATCTATACAAACATTCGTCCTTGATTGAATTCATAGTAATATGTAAGGAACTGAGAATCACCATATCATGTTCCAAATAAGTTGTAGCTCTGTCTAACACCCATCTTGGTGCGTCATCTTGTATAGAGACCATATCATTATATTTTAATGGTAATTTATGACAGCAACAATAAACCTGGTTGGATGAAGATCCTAGCTTCTTCATCAGCGTCCACGTCTCCGGTTTGTCCTAGGTAACAGTCTCCAAAGCATTATAGTCGCGAATATTGAATAATAATAATGCATTAGGAGTCGTAAATGATGCTCAGTCGATGTTATGCATTTTGTGGAGATGAAACTAAAAATGACATTATGCACACCATCAATGTTTATCTTGTGGATATCGGGCTCCAGTATTCCGTATGCATCTTCGCCTTGGTCGTTGCCTGTAAACATTTTTTGGCATAAATGAGCAAGCAAAAGAGATGGGTCATTTATATGTACCAGGTGGTAGCACAAAAAGCATACCATTTTGGTTCTGACTGGTTTGACCCACATCTGGGGACGGTTCCATTAATGGAATACTATCATTATGTTGGATCGGTAGAGGTTGTTTGCCATAAGAAGGATATGTACCTGAATCAACAATAGAGTGGCGAAACAAAGAAGAATTAAACACCTGATCGTTTAGCAGAATTAATAAATCACAGAACTAACCATTTTTATTTAAAGACTCTTCTGGCATAAGTAGGTTGATGATTGTACTGAGTTGGAGGTTCTCATCCAGTTTCATCTGTGTGAGCGTCACTCGCCTTGAACTCCGTTGCATCTGGTATGCATCATTTATGTGCAACCAATCTGGCTCATCTTCCACATTGTCTATGTTGAAATGCACGGAATTTGGTACGGCACCTCCTGCATTTGCTATGTTCTGCAGTTGTGTGACTGCAGATTGTCCGGTAGCCGGCACTTGTGTTACAATGTTACTGTCATCAAGGACGACAGGAATAAGCTTATTCTGCTCGCGTGTTTGTCGTTGTCGCTTTAATATTTCCTCTCTATTTTTTGCATATCGCTCCCTTTCCATCCGATTCTTAATCTCAGTACGGTCTGAACAGATGAAGAATAGATCATTATATAGCAATACAATAGTTCCAATAAGGATGAAGTTAATATTCATTACCTTGTGATACAACCAGCTGTTTGTGTGCTCCATTGATCGTCGTGGTGGCAATTTTCTTCAGTTTGTAGGCCTCACGCCGTCTCTTATTAATCTCATCTTTTTTTTGTGCATATCGCTCTCTATCCCTCTGTCTTTTTACTTCTTTGGGGTCTGCAATCAATGGCACAATTCAGCAGCTGAGCTACAAAACTGAAATTGGGTGTTTGGGTATTGCTCATCACCCAAGGATTGCGAGTTGCTTATATCCTGGAACGGGGTGTGCGACCCGTTGGGAGTGGTCTGGGCCCTACGAAGTCCTTCAACCCTGTGAATGTCAAGAATGTTATCACACATTTATAAATGAAAGAAAATTATTACCACAAAGCAGAGAGAGTAGAGTTTTATGTTCAACTCCAGTTTGCATTAAAATATCTGGTATATTGCAGCAGGATGTAGTGGTTTGTAGGACTATTCAAGTAGTTAACTCTCAGACTGACTTTATTTTGTGTTCATATATTCTGTGTTCATATTACTTGGAACTGAGCATTCGCTGACACATATGCAACTTGCCGAGGCTTTTAGGTGAGGTCAGTACAATGCTCATTCGTCAAGGCTTCATGGAAAGACTTAAGGATTTGGCCAGGTATGCGGCGGCGTGTTCTAGCCTGACGAAGACTTGGCGGCTGCGGCGTGTAAAAGCCTTACGAACTTCAGATCAGAGAAGAGCCTGCACCTGTGTGGGCGAAGAGCTCGTTGTTGCGGCCGTGGACGGGCGTCTGGGCGGAATGGCCTGTGTTGACGAAGAGATCGTCGTGGTGGCCGCTGTCGTGTGACTCGGCGAGATCGTCGTCGCGGCCGTCGTCGGGTGCCTCGGCGGCTGCGCAGGGCAGCGACTGCGCACGTCAAGCTGGATGCCTGATTGATTGCCGCTGATTTACTAGCGCAGTTGTTTCCTTATTTTTTATTTCCATCTAAATTGCGTGCGTTGTTTCCCTTGCGTTGTTTCCCTTTTGCGGGCGTGGGACGGCAGAGTTTTCGTCCGCCCTGAAAAAACGCTAAGCACACATAGGTGGTGGGTTGGTGTAATCATGACGGCCAGATCAAATTTAGTGATCTGATCGGAAGGCTGTAGTTTGTCCTTGCTGTTCTGTGTACCTTTCGCTGTGTGCACGTAGTGATGAATATGTTGGATTGTTTAATAGTAGTAGAGATGCAGGATGTGGTTTTAGGAAAGTATCGATTTGGTTCAGATTATTTCAAGTTAATATATTGATGTTGGTTTTTATTTTATGCGTCATCGGTTGGGGTTAAAAAACCAACAGGAAAACGGGGAGGGGAGTATGGGAGGAAGAAACTGGGTGGAAGGTGAAGGCGATGGAACGAACTTCTCTTTAATAATAAAGATTTTGGTCATTAATTTTTATGATAGTATGAGTAGGAGAAGGCAAAGAAAGTTTTGATTTAGTTGCGATTTTGGTTTGATTTGATGAGGACATGGTTTTAGGAAAGTATCGATTTGATTTAGATTATTTCAAGTTAATATATTTACGTTGATTTTATTTTGCACGACGACGGTTAGGGTTTCACTAACAGACAATCAAAGAGGCGAGGAGGGCGTAGGAGGAAAAAAACGGATGAAAGATGAAGGTGGTGTAACGAACTCCCTTTAATAACAAAGAATTAATATAGGAAGGTTTTTTTCTTTGAGAAAACATATATACGGGGAGGTGTTTAAAAAAAAAGATACATCACTCACAACGGGCACCTAGTTAATGGGCTAGGCCCAGCCCACAAGAATGGGCAGTCGCTACTATGTACATACGTATTGAGGAGCAACTAATTAGGGAGCACTCCTTGGGAAGCCTCCCAGCGATCACTCCCACGCGTCGCCACTTGACGCGTTCTCAGCCGTCGCCACGTGTCGCGTTCTCTTCGGGTTTTTTTTTTCCACATGCGTTTTCGGCTTTTTAGATTGTTTTTTTCCGTTTTTTTTGGTGTTCCGGTTTTTCACTGGTCTTTCTTAGATTTTGGACGAAAAAAATTCATTTTTTTCTTTTTGCGTGAAAAAACGCATTTTCTGTTTTTTTCGAGAGAGGCACGGCCGTGCCTCTCGAAAAGGAAAAAAAACGCCTTTTTTTACGAGAGGCACGGTTTTGCTTTCGCGAGTGGCATGGCTGTGCCTCTCAGAAAGGAAAAAAACGTGTGTTTTTTTCGCGAGAGGCACGGTTTTGCTTCCGCGAGAGGCACGGTTTTGCTTCCACGAGAGGCATGGTTTTGCTTTCGCGAGAGGCATAGCCGTGCCTCTCGGAAAGTGAAAAAAACACGTTTTCTATTTTTTTTCACGAGAGGCACGGTTTTGCTTGTGCGAGAGGCACGGTTTTGCCTTCGCGATAGGCATGGCCGTGCCTCTCGGAAAAGGAAAAAAATGCGTTTTTCTGAGGCTCGGATTTTTCGTCCTATTTTTTTCGTGAAAAAAAGTTCGTCAAAACCTATGAACATGCAGTGCGCCACTGAGGGATCTAGTTTTGAAGATTTCAACGCAAGGAACCCAACGGTGAAAACGGTTCGAGACTTGGACGCACGGTTTAAGAGATAAAACGTTTTAAAAATACGGATCTACCAAAAAAAAGGAAAACTACCTGGTTGTGACAAGTGGCACGCATGCAGTGCGCCACTTGTCCCAACCTGGGAGGTGAAAGTAATCTTTGAAAGGTGTACTCGTCAATTAGTGATCTCGTACGAATTGACTTGGGTTTTCTTTTTTTACTTTTTGTTTTCCTGTTTGTATATATATTTAGAAAATTATCATAAAGTATATATATATTTGAAATAATATTTATTTCACTAACTTTATAAAAATGTTCTTGAACTTTAAAATATTCACAAACTTGAAAATTGTTCACAAAATTTAAAAATATTCATGGATTTCAAAAATAACACCTAATTTAGAAAAGTATTAATGAATTTGAAAATTGAAGAACAAAATAAATAAAACCAAAAAGCAAAACCAATAAAATAGAACGAAGAAACATAAGAAAACCGAAAAACCAGTAGAGAAAGAAAGACACAAATGGAACCTTCATGGACTCGCTCACAAGGTTCGCAAAACGGGAGCCCGGACCACTTCACCTAACGTCGGCCCACAGGGAGAACTAGCCAAGCTAAGCGAAAAACATCGATGTGCACAGGTACGTAGGTAGGAGAAGTTGGAACAGTTGAATTCTTTTCATTCATACCCTCCCATGATTTCTATTTGCATATCGTTCTCTCTCTCTCTCTCTCTCTCAGAATAAGAAGGGGGAGAACGGGAGGTGGTAACAGCGGCGTCTAGCAAGGACGATCGGCTTCATCTATGCAGTACGACTAGAGGATGTCATGAGCTTTGCGCGACTTTCCTTGGTCGTTATTTAAATCTTATTTTTCAAGCTATTAGAATTAGAGGCGAGATTTTTAAATCAAAAACCAAAGAACCGAACTGAACTGAGACCGATATTCACGGTTTATTCTGTTTATGGCGTTCAATTCGATGTTCATCGCTAGTTGTTTGTGTTCGGGTGTATCGCCGGTTTTCATCCTACATGAACTGAATTTACCATCTAACCATATAGACTAGAATCGACCTCTCTACTTTGTTGACACGTGTAGGCATGGCCCAAGGCCCATGTACGATGCACTCCCCTCACAACCCAGTCCACTCATGCCTTTGCCTCTTAGAATCACTCGCCTATCACTGGTTTCCATCCCCAAACTGACTCCAATCTGTCGTGCTATTCGGCCCCCAACCCTGATGTTAGATCTACTGCCACAAGGCCTAACTATAACTGCTCTATGACATGTGCTCATGTTGATCTCCAACACTTGATCTTTACATTCTAGCCTTCCCCGGCGCCAGCACGACATGGGTCTTCTACCGCGAATCCATCGCCCGAGGAGCCCGATGGGGAAGACGGAGAAAGCGGTGACCCAACTGCTCGGCCAGAACCAGCAAGTTGGAGCGACTCCCTCACAAACGTATGAAGCAGAAAACCAGTCCTCCCACCCCGACATCAAAATAACCTACATGCGAGGGAGGCCCTATTCAGTGCGCAAAGCATCAAAGGATGACCAAATGTGCATGCGCCAGGACACTAGCTTCGGTTGGTTGACCAAATGTGATTTTGACTAGTCAAAAATATACGCTAAGACGATATGTTAATTTGTACTGTAAGTGTTAATGGATGTGTTTACAAAATGAATTACTTCCTAGGGATGGGCTTGTCTAAGAAAGATGTGTGCTTCATGATCTCTAGATTGATTTCCTGTTACGAACCATGAAGAAACCACTTAAAGCGGTCGTGGAATATCCAAGGTACTTTAGCTATTCTCTGGAGGGGAAGATAAAGCCACAATTTTGGATAATCAAGAGTAGAAACATAGACTGCAGTCTGACTGACATGTTTGCAAAAAACAATGAGCTTTTTACTGAAGAGTACCTGGGAATAGAAACATGACTTGTGACACCTTCTCTACAATAAATCAAAGGTGGTTAGTTTCTGGGCTTTGATCATGAGCGGTCTCTGTTCCTGTGCCTGATCAGCACAGAAATGAAGCAAAAAGAGAATAAGAAAAACAATAGAGTGCATATTTAAAATCTTTGATAAAATAAATGACGTTCGTGAATTGTAAAAACTTTGTGCAACATAAAAGATCATGAATTAATAAAAATGTTCGCAAAATTGGAAATCATTGTGAATTTTTAAAACATGGACTTCAAAATATTTGTAAATTTAAAAAATGTTCATCAATTTGTTTTTGAGGATAAAAATGTTCATGAATTTTAAAATTGTTCCCGGATTTCAAAGAAAGTCTCGGAATTTCAAATAATGTTTGTGAATTTTCAAAATGTTCATGAATTTAAATATTTCTCTATATATCGGCGTAGAAGCGCCACGTTCATGTGCGAATAAGCCCAATCCCAACCACAAACTATCGACTCCCGGACATTTCCTTTGTCGCCCCCGCGCCGCGACCGGGGGGAAACCCTAGCACCGTCGCGTCCTCGACCCTCCTCCCACATCTCCTCCTCGCCGCCGCCGGGCAAAGCCGGGTCGACGTCGGCGGCGGCGGGACCTTTTCTTCTTTCGGCTGCAGGACCTGGCGCGGCGGCGTTCGGCGGAGTATGGTGGCACATTGGCGGCGGGGCGCGCCGGCGGGGACTCAGGGGGGCGACGGCGGGAGCTGCATGCTGCACGCTCGTGGCTCCTCTTTGTGGTCGCGTGAGGGCCCTCTTGGGGCAGACATGTGGTGGTCGGGTGGTCGATCTGATCCAGATCTGGCCACCGGTGCCTCGGCCGGCGTGGGGCTACCCTCCGACAGCGGTTGCCGGCCTGGGCTAGGGCTCCCCTCCGGTGGCTTCCTTGGCTGGCCATGGTTAGGGGCTCCTGGTGCTCTGGTTGGTGGGCTGGAGGTGGCTCGGGGGTGCTCCGACAGTGGGTGTCGGCGCAACATGGTGTTTGGTGCTCGACGGCGGGGAGCGGGTGGCGGCGCCCACTTTCCTTCTCCTGGGTACGGGCCGGTAGTGGCTACGGCCTGGGGTCTGTGCTCGGGCGGACCGGATTTGGGCCCGAGGCGGATCAGAGTTCTTGCTCCGGGTAGGTGAGGTGGGGTTTGGTTCGGGTTGTGCTCGCAGGCGGTGCTCTTAATCACCTCGTGGGTGTGGTGGTTGGCGGTGGTGGTCGTGATTCCAAGGCGCTGGTGAGAGGAACGGCGCCGGTGGCCACGAACATGGCGTTGTGTGTGCTAGCTTGGGCCAGGCCTCAGGGCTGGCTCACCGACGGCCGTCGGCAGTCACAGGATCGTGCCCCCCCAATCCACTGGGATTGGCTTAGAATGCAGGCGTGGGTGCCTCCTACGGTGGAGGCGTCTTCCCAGACTCGATGACTGATGCCGGGCTAGGAGTAGTTGGTGTGCCCCTGCTCCTCTTATCGTGGTTGAGTGCGCTGTGAAGTGTGCAGTCTTCGGCATCTGGCGACAGGAATACCGGGGCGGCGGCCTCGGATAGCGGTCCGCATGGTTTGCTCGTCGGTGGGCACCATCGCGGCGGTGTGGCTTTCCTCTTGGTTGTGTGGGTGACAGGAGGTGTAGCGATTGGTGGCCCGGGCATGCCCTCTATCCCCATAGGAACGGTGTCCTGGTCCAGCTCTGGGGACCTGACCTCGTCGCTCTCGTCCTAGCGTCCTCGTGGTGGCATGGGTGAGCTACCGAGCAAAAGCACCGCGCTTTGGCCCCGATGACGGAGACGCCCATGGGTGTTGCACTCTTCCTGATGACGTCGTCCTGGTTCTTCTCTCCGTGCCAGGGCTCCAGGCGAAGACATTTGTCCATTGTGGACTCAGCTATGCCGACACTCGGTGTTGTTTCTCCCTTTTGAGGGCGTTGTCGTGAAGCTTAGGTGTACTAGTTCGTAGTGTGGCGGCGTGTGCATTCCTTCCTATGTTTTGTGTTGATAGCGTAGGCGCGTGCGTTCTGCGTGATCCGTGTATCCTGAGATCATATGTGCTTTATTTATAAAGCGGGACAGAAGGCTGTTTCGAGACGAATCAGGAGGCTCGGTTCATGAGAAGTTTATAAACTTGAAGGGACTTGTATGGCTAGTGTAGTTTCGTCGTGAGCTGTTGCTGTTGTTTCTACTAGCGCCGAAGTAGCGCGGCGCACGCCGCGCCCGTGACCGTTTCCGTCTGTATTTTACCGAAATAAGCAAGAAAACAACATATATTACGCCATAAAATAAAATGAAGAGGAGAACGTGAATTCTATCTTTACCCCATGATCTACGTAGGCACGTAACCAACATTAAATGATTTAATAAATTAAGCAAACCGGCTGGCCTATTGATGTTTTTTTGGTATGTTGTTCCGGTTTATTCGGGTGTATTGTTCTGGGTTACAATTCGGTTACTATTTCAATTAATTTTTTCGGGTGGGTTAAAGTTTTTAGTTTATTCGGGTGTTGTTTCGTTTCACTAGTTTTTCTATTCCGGGGTATTCGTGGTTGCTGTATTGGTTTATTTTGTTTATTGTTTCGGATAGCATTTCTAGGTTTATTCAGATATTGTTCCGGTTTTTTTGGGGTAATTGTTAGTGAACTATTCGCTGATGTCGTGATGTAAAAATGGACAGTAATCGATGAAGACTTATTTTCCCAACAAATTATTGTTTATGCGAATATACTGTTCCGGCTTACTGTTTTGTGCCTCGGCGGCACCATCACCGGAAAGGATCGGGAGACGATTGAGATGGTTCTGTGTCGGTACGCCGATGAAGAGAAATAATGTATAGAAAAATCTTAAATCTTAACCCTTCTCTATATAAGGACGTGGTGGTGGATGAGGAAGAAAGAAATGTTGTGTAAGAAAGCTTTTTGACGTGCATATTTTTTCTCCTGTGAAAGCTAAAAAAATAAGGGGAAATCAGATTTTTCGGAATGCACTATTCAAACAGGCACTGTTCGTCGATGGCACATCCGTCCACTGTTCCCGTCTGTGTACTGTTCAATGTTACTATTTACAGCTACACACATAATTTGAATAGTAGAAGTTAAAGGAAAAATCTAAAGCTACTACTATTCACAGCTGCCCATGGAATTGAACAGTAGAAGGCAAAAAAAAGTTGAAAATACCAGGGAAGTCGAAAGCTTCCCCCTTTAGTACAGTAACTTATTTAGTATATATGGCCTTGGCGTGTATGCCCTTACAGTTAAAGAATTTCAGGGCAGCTACGCTGACTCGTCCCCGAGGGCTGTACGCCGGACATATGTGTGTTTGTAACATGCACTTAAACAGAGGGTGCGAGCCCCTTTATATTAAAAATAGATAAATAAATAACGGCAACCATTTCTACACGACAAGAGAGAGTGACTGGCAAGCATAATATTTTTGGAATCAGGAGATCCCACTTGTTTCATGTGTTTTTTCTGATCAATCGAAAGATCCCC
Source organism: Elymus sibiricus (assembly GCA_039707655.1). NCBI lineage: Eukaryota > Viridiplantae > Streptophyta > Magnoliopsida > Poales > Poaceae > Elymus > Elymus sibiricus. The sequence goes on from CM077663.1 coordinate 62,940,943, forward strand.
ACGAAATAAAAGAAAAATATTCCACTTGTTCAACTTCAAACTACTAATTAGTAACTCGTACTTGAAAGCACGACAAATTAAAGGCAGTTTCATGTGCTCTAGCAAGTCCATAATGGTGACACCATAAACAAACAATTCTTTCTTGCGAACAACCCGTGGTTTGATGGTTAGAGGGACTATGGTATTCCTAGCCCATCAGGGTTCAAGTCCTGATATTCGCATTTATTATTGGATTTATTTTAGAATTTCCGGCGATGCGTTCAGTGGGAGGAGACGTTCTCGTCGACGACAAGGCGCCTGACTTCGTAAATCTCAAGATGATATATGTCAAAAAAAAAATTCTCAAGATGATATGCCGGCTCAGTATCTCGAAGATACTCATAGGGATAGGGTGTGCATGTGTGCGTTCATAGAGGCAAGTGTATGCGCGTGTACGTGAGCGTTTGCATCTGTACTGTGTTAAAAAAAACAATTCTTTCTTTGTCAAGAAAAGTCAGCCTCGGCAAGTGGCACATATCTTGATCGATCAAAGCCGCTGCATGTCTCCCTCAGCCTTCAAAAACCTCGGGTCCCATCTAGTAAATCCAGTAAAAGAGGACACAAAAAGTCACCCTCGGCAAGTGGTACATACCCTGACCGATCGAAGCCGTTTCACTTCTCCCTCTCAGCCTTTAAATCCGTTCACTGGCTAAAATAGTAAGAGCAGCACTAACAATGTTGTCATATATGGTTGATCATCATAACAACCGCTTAGGAGCGAAAGTGCCTTTCTGCTCCCGAGCTCATTTGAGCTTGGTGAACAGTAAAATCGAAAAAAAATAAACGATTCTGATTTTTTTTGTGATCAAACATTGACAAAAGTTCTAACCGAGGGCAAAAATTTGGCCTGAAATAACATTCCTATAAGGCGTAACAAAAAAACAAAATCGATACTCTGAAAATGCGCATTTTCAGAGTATCGATTTTGTTTGTTTTTTGTCACGCCTTATAGAAATGTTATTTCAAGCTTAATTTTTGCAGGCAGTTAGAACTTTTGTCAATGTTTGCTCAAAAAAAAATCAAATTTATTTGATTTTTTCTGAATTATTTTCGATTTTACTGTTCACTGGTCTCAAATGAGACCGGGAGCAGAAACTCTACGTCCACTTCCAAATTGATTCATTTCAGGAAGGAAAGTCACGCATGCACGTGAACACGTACGAATCACTGCTCTAGTCCCGCTCCCCTTCGTTTATTAGTGCAGTCCACCTTTCTTTTGAAACTAGAGTAAAATGGATTTTTAGTCCCTAAACTAATTGCAAAGTGTGGCTTTTGTCCATGATTTGTTTTCGGAATCTTCGTCCCTCATTTTTTTTCATGATAATACATGTCTCATTTATATTATAAGGATCATTGTACAAGTAGTCGAACCTCTTCGCGATCCAAATCGCAAGTCGTCCCGCGATCCAATCACGATCCGTCCCGATCTAGCGCCGAACGGACGGCACCTCCGCGTTCAGCACACGTACAATTCGATGACGATCTCCACCTTCTTGATCCAGCAAGAGGGAGCGGAGAGGTAGATGAGTACTCCGGCAGCACGACGGCGTGGTGACGGTGGTGGTGGTGCTGTCCCGGCAGGGCTTCGCCAAGCGCAACCGAGACGATCTAGTGGAGAACAGATCTAGAGGGAGAGAGAGGCAGTCGTGGCTTTTCAGGTGAGGGGCTGCCCTCAAAACTCTCTAGTATATATAGGAGGGAGGGAGGAGGAGGCAGCCCTAGGGTTTCCCCTAGGGGTTCGGCCGAACCTCCACAAGGGGGAGTAGTCCACCTCCCACAAGGGAGGTGGAATCCTAGTAGGACTCCTCCCCTCTTGGCCCCTTCCCCACCCTTGTGCAAGGGCCTCCTAGGGGCTGGCCGGCCAGCCCACCAGGGGCTGGTGCGCCACCTCCTAGGCCCATGTGACCCTTGGGGTGGGTGGGCCCCACTTGGTGGACCCCCCGGAACCCATTCGTCACTCCCGGTACACTACCGGAAGTGCCCGAAACTTTTCCGGAGACCAAAACGGGACTTCCTATATATCAATCTTTATCTCCGGACTATTCCGGAGCTCCTCGTGACAACCGGGATCTCATCCGGGACTCCGAACAATCTTCGGTCACCATCATACATAACTCAATACTATCGAAACGTCACCGAACGTTAAGTGTGCAGACCCTGTGGGTTCGAGAACTATATAGACATGACCTAGACACCTCTACGGTCAATAACCAATAGCAGGACCTGGATGCCCATATTGGTTCCTACATATTCTACGAAGATCTTTATCGGTTGAACCTCTATGTCAAGGATTCAGTTAATCCCGTATGCTATTCCCTTTGTTCTTCGGTATGTTACTTGCCCGAGATTCGATCGTCGGCATCTCTATACCTAGTTCAATCTCGTTACCGGCAAGTCTCTTTACTCGTTCCGTAATACAAGATCCCGTGGCTAACTCTTTAGTCACTTTGCTTGCAAGGCTTATTGTGATGTTGTATTACCGAGTGGGCCCTGAGATACCTCTCCGTCACACGGAGTAACAAATCCCAGTCTCGATCCATGCCAGCTCAACAGACACCCTCGGAGATACCTGTAGAGCATATTTATAGTCACCCAGTTACGTTGTGACGTTTGATACACACAAGGTATTCCTCCGGTGTCAGTGAGTTGCATGATCTCATGGTCATAGGAACAGATACTTGACATGCAGAAAACTATAGCAATAAACTGACACGATCATATGCTACGTTCATAGTTTGGGTCTTGTCCATCACATCATTCTCCTAATGATGTGATCCCGTTATCAAATGACATCTCATGTCTATGGCTAGGAAACCTTGACCATCTTTGATCAACGAGCTAGTCTACTAGAGGCATACTAGGGACACAGTGTTGTCTATGTATCCACACATGTATTTGTGTTTCCAATCAATACAATTATAACATGGATAATAAACGATTATCATGAACAAGGAAATATAATAATAATCACTTTATTATTGCCTCTAGGGAATATTTCCAACAATCTCCCACTTGCACTAGAGTTAATAATCTAGCTCACATCACTATGTGATTTACATTGTAATGAATCTAACACCCATACAGTTCTGGTGTTGATCATGTTTAGCCCTTGGAAGAGGTTTAGTCAACGGGTCTGCGACATTCAGATCCGTGTGCACTTTGCAAATATTTATGTCCTTCTCCTTGATGTAATCGCAGATGGAATTGAAGCGTCGCTTTATGTGTCTGGTCCTCTTGTGAAACCTTGGTTCCTTGGCCAGAGCAATGGCACCAGTGTTGTCACAGAACAGAGTCATTGGGTTCAGTGCACTGGGCACTACTCCAAGATCTGTCATGAACTCCTTCATCCAGACACCTTCCTTCGCCGCCTCCGAGGTAGCGATGTACTCCGCTTCGCATGTAGAATCAGCTACCACGCTCTGCTTGGAACTGCACCAGCTTACCGCTCCCCCATTGAGAATAAATACGTATCCGGTTTGAGACTTAGAGTCATCCGGATCAGTGTCAAAGCTTGCATCGACGTAACCCTTTACGACGAGCTCTTGATCACCTTCATAAACGAGAAACATGTCCTTAGTCCTTTTCAGGTACTTCAGGATATTCTTGACCGCCGTCTAGTGTTCCATTCCTGGATCACTTTGAAACCTTCCGGCCATACTTATGGCAAGGCTGACATCGGGTCTTGTGCATAGCATTGCATACATGATAGAGCCTATGGCTGAAGCATAGGGGATGACACTCATCTTTTCTCTATCTTCTGCAGTCACTGGGCATTGAGTCTTACTCAACTTCACACCTTGCAATACAGGCAAGAACCCCTTCTTGGACTGATCCATCTTGAACTTCTTCAAAACTTTGTCAAGGTATGTGCTCTGTGAAAGTCCTATTAAGCGTCTCGATCTATCTCTATAGATCTTGATGCCTAATATGAAAGAAGCTTCTCGTAGGTCCTTCATTGAAAAACTCTTGTTCAAATATTCCTTCATGCTTTCCAACATTTCTATATTGTTTCCAATTAGCAATATGTCATCCACATATAATATTAGAAACGCTATAGAGCTCCCACTCACTTTCTTGTAAATACAAGCTTCTTCGTAAACTTGTATAAACCCGAACGCTTTGATCACCTCATCAAAGCGAAGATTCCAACTCCGAGATGCTAGCACCAGTCCATAAATGGATCGCTGAAGTTTGCAAACTTTGTCAGCATTCTTTGGATCGACAAAACCTTCTGGTTGCATCATATACAACTCTTCTTTAAGGAAACCGTTAAGGAACGCTGTTTTGACATCCATCTGCCAAATTTCATAATCGAAAAATCCAGCTATTGCCAACATGATTCTGGCGGACTTAAGCATTGCTACGGGTGAGAAGGTCTCATTGTAGTCAACTCCTTGAACTTGTGAAAAACCCTTTGCCACAAGTCGAGCTTTATAGATGGTGACATTACCGTCCGCTTTCGTCTTCTTTTTAAAGATCCATTCATTCTGAATGGCCTTTCGCCCTTCAGGTAATACTTCCAAAGTCCATACTTTGTTTTCATACATGGATCCCATCTCGGATTTCATGGCCTCTAACCATTTCTCGGAATCCGGGCCCATCATCGCTTCTCCATAGCTCGTAGGTTCATCGTTGTCCAACAACATGACCTCTAAGACAGGGTTACCGTACCACTCAGGAGCAGTACGTGCCCTTGTCGACCTACGAGGTTCGATAGCAACTTGATCCGAAGCCTCATGATCACCATCATCAGCTTCCTCTTCAACCGATGTAGGCTCCACAAAAACATCTTTCTGCGCTGCGCTACTCTCTGGTTGAAGTAAAGGTTCAACAACCTCATCAAGTTCTATTTTCCTCCCACTCAATTCTTTCGAGAGAAACTCTTTCTCGAGAAATGACCCGTTCTTTGTGACAAACACTTTGCCTTCGGATCTGAGATAGAAGGTATACCCAACCGTCTCTTTTGGGTATCATATGAAGACGCATTTCTCCGCTTTGGGTTCCAGCTTTTCAGGCTGAAGCTTTTTGACATAAGCATCACATCCCCAAACTTTAAGAAATGACAACTTTGGTTTCTTACCAAACCACAGTTCATATGGCGTCGTCTCAACGGATTTCGATGGTGCCCTATTTAAAGTGAATGCAGCTGTCTCTAACGCATAACCCCAAAATGATAGTGGCAAATCGGCAAAGAGACATCATAGACCGCACCATATCCAATAAGGTTCGATTACGACGTTCGGACACACCATTACTCTGTGGTGTTCCAGGCGGTGTCAATTGTGAAACAATTCCACATTGTCTTAAGTGACTGCCAAACTCATAACTCAGATATTCTCCTCCTCGATCAAATCGCAGGAATTTAATCTTCTTGTTACGATGATTCTCAACTTCACTCTGAAATTGCTTGAACTTTTCAAACGTTTCAGAATTGTGTTTCATTAAGTAAATATACTCATATCTACTTAAGTCATCAGTGAAGGTGAGAAAATATCGATATCCATCGTGCGCCTCTATGCTCATCGGACCGCACACATCAGTATGTATGATTTCCAACAAGTCACTTGCCCGTTCCATTGTTCCAGAGAACGGGGTCTTAGTCATCTTGCCCATGAGGCATGGTTCACATGTGTCAAGTGATTCAAAATCAAGTGACTCCAAAAGTCCATCAGCATGGAGCTTCTTCATGCGTTTTACACCAATATGACCTAAGCGGCAGTGCCACAAGAAAGTGGTGCTATCATTATCAACTCTACATCTTTTGGCATCAATGTTATGAACATGTGTATCATCACTATCGAGATTCAATAAGAATAAACCCCTCACAATGGGTGCATGACCATAAAAGATATTACTCATATAAATAGAACAACCATTATTCTCTGATTTAAATGAGTAATCATCTCGCAATAAACAAGATCCAGATATAATGTTCATGCTTAACGCAGGCACTAAATAACAATTATTCAGGTTCATCACTAATCCCGATGGTAATCGAAGAGCGAGCGTGCCGACGGCGATCACATCAACCTTGGAACCATTTCCCACGTGCATCGTCACTTCGTCCTTTGCCAACCTCCGTCTATTCCGTAGTTCCTGCTTTGAGTTGCAAATGTAAGCAACCGAACCGGTATCAAATACCCAGGCACTACAACGAGAGTTGGTAAGGTACACATCAATAACATGTATATCATATATACCTTGTTTGGTGTTGGCCGCCTTCTTGTCAGCCAGATACTTGGTGCAGTTCCGCTTCCAGTGACCAGTTCCCTTGCAATGAAAACACTCAGTTTCTGGCTTGGGTCCAGCCTTGGGTTTCTTCATGGGAGGGGCAACTTCTTTGCCACTCTTCTTGGAGTTACCCTTTTTGCCCTTGCCATTCTTCTTGAAACTAGTGGTTTTATTGACCATCAACACTTGATGCTCCTTCTGAATCTTAGACTCAGCGACTTTCAACATCGCAAACAGCTCGGCGACTGACTTGTTCATCCCTTGCATGTTATAGTTCAACACGAAGCTTTTGTAGCTAGGTGGCAGTGATTGAAGAACTCTGTCAGTGATCGCCTCTGGCGGGAGAACAATTCCCAACTCCGCTAGACGGTTGGAATACCCAGACATTCTGAGTACATGTTCACTGACAGACCCGTTCTCCTCCATCTTGCAAGCATAGAACTTATCGGAGGTCTCATACCTATCGATCCGGGTATTCTTCTCAAAGATAAACTTCAACTCCTAGAACATCTCATATGCTCCATGACGTTCAAAACGTCTTTGAAGTCCCGGTTCTAAGCCATACAACATTGCACATTGAACTATTGAGTAATCATCAGAACGTGCCTGCCTGGCGTTCGCAATGTCTGCAGACTCTACTAGAGCGGGTGGTTCACCGAGCGGTGCATCAAGGACATAAGCCTTTTGGGAAGCCGTGAGGATAATCCTCAGATTATGGGCCCAGTCTACAAAGTTACTTCCATCATCTTTCAACTTAGCTTTCTCTAGGAACGCATTGAAATTCAGGGGTACTACTGCGTGAGCCATTGATCTACAACATAAATTTTGCAAAGACAACTTAGACTATTGTTCAAGATAATGAGTTTAGTTAATCATATTACTTAAAAAACTCCCACTCAAATTGACATCCCTCAGGTCATTCGAGTGTTACATGATCCAAATTCACCAACCCAAGTCCGATCATCACGTGAGATGAGGTGGTTTCAATGGTGAACATCTCCATGTTGATCATATCTACTATATGACTCATGCTCGACCTTTCGGTCTCTTGTGTTCCGAGGCCATGTCTGTACATGCTAGGCTCGTCAAGTTTAACCCGAGTGTTCCGCATGTGCAACACTGGCTTGCACCCGTTGTATGTGAACGTAGAGTCTATCACACCCGATCATCACGTGGTGTCTCGAAACGACGAACTTTCGCAACGGTGCACACTCGGGGAGAACACAATTTTATCTTGAAATTTTAGTGAGGGATCACCTTATAATGCTACCGTCGTCCTAAGCATAATAAGATGCATAAAAGGATTAACATCACATGCAAATCATAAGTGACATGATATGGCCATGATCTTGTGCTTTTGATCTCCATCTCCAAAGCACCGGCATGATCTCCATCGTCACCGGCATGACACCATGATCTCCATAATCTTGATCTCCATCAACGTGTCGCCATGAGGTTGTCGCGCCAACTATTGCTTCTACAACTATTGCTAACTCATAGCGATAAAGTAAAGCAAAAACGGAGAAAATAAATTAAAGACAACCCTATGGCTCCTGCCGGTTGCCGTACTCATCGACATGCAAGTCGTGATAATCTATACAAAACATGATTATCTCATACATCACATATATCTCATCATGTTTCTGGCCATATCATATCACATCATACCCTGCAAAAACAAGTTAGACGTCTTCTAATTTGTTGTTGCATGTTTTACGTGGCTGCTATGGGTATCTAGAAAGAACGATTCTTACCTACGCAAAACCAGAACGGTGATAAACAAGTTGCTATTTCACCTTCTACAAGGACCGCCTCTGTCGAATCCGATTCAACTAAAGTGGGAGAGACAGACACCCGCCAGCCATCTTATGCAACAAAGTTACGTGTCAGTCGATGGAACCGGTCTCTCGTACGTGGAAGAGTAAGGTTGGTCCGAGCCGCTTCATCCCACAATACCGCCGAATCAAGATAAGACTAAGGAGGGAAGCAATCTGAATATCAACGCCCACAAACCCCTTTGTGTTCTACTCATGATCTCATCTACGCATATACCTAGCTCTGATACCACTGTTGGGGAACGTTGCATGGGAAACAAAAAAATTCTACGCACACGCAAGATCTATCCATGCTGATGAGCATCTACGAGAGGGAGAGTGGATCTACGTACCCTTGTAGATCGCTAAGCAGGAAGCGTTAAGAAACGCGGTTGATGTAGTCGAACGTCTTCGCGATCCAAATCGCAAGTCGTCCTGCGATCCAATCACGATCCGTCCCGATCTAGCGCCGAACGGACGGCACCTCCGCGTTCAGCACACGTACAGTTCGATGACGATCTCCACCTTCTTGATCCAGCAAGAGGGAGCGGAGAGGTAGATGAGTACTCCGGCAGCACGACGGCGTGGTGACGGTGGTGGTGGTGCTGTCCCGGCAGGGCTTCGCCAAGCGCAACCGAGACGATCTAGTGGAGAACAGATCTAGAGGGAGAGAGAGGCAGCCGTGGCTTTTCAGGTGAGGGGCTGCCCTCAAAACCCTCTAGTATATATAGGAGGGAGGGAGGAGGAGGCAGCCCTAGGGTTTCCCCTAGGGGTTCGGCCGAACCTCCACAAGGGGGAGTAGTCCACCTCCCACAAGGGAGGTGGAATCCTAGTAGGACTCCTCCCCTCTTGGCCCCTTCCCCACCCTTGCGCAAGGGCCTCCTAGGGGCTGGACAGCCAGCCCACCAGGGGCTGGTGCGCCACCTCCTAGGCCCATGTGACCCTTGGGGTGGGTGGGCCCCACTTGGTGGACCCCCCGGAACCCATTCGTCACTCCCGGTACACTACCGGAAGCGCCCGAAACTTTTCCGGAGACCAAAACGGGACTTCCTATATATCAATCTTTACCTCCGGACTATTCCGGAGCTCCTCGTGACGTCCGGGATCTCATCCGGGACTCCGAAAAACCTTCGGTCACCATCATACATAATTCAATACTACCGAAACGTCACTGAACATTAAGTGTGCAGACCCTGCGGGTTCGAGAACTATGTAGACATGACCGAGACACCTCTACGGTCAATAACCAATAGCGGGACCTGGATGCCCATATTGGTTCCTACATATTCTACGTAGATCTTTATCGGTTGAACGTCTATGTCAAAGATTCAGTTAATCCCGTATGATATTCCCTTTGTTCTTCGGTATGTTACTTGCCCGAGATTCGATCGTCGACATCTCTATACCTAGTTCAATCTCGTTACCGGCAAGTCTCTTTACTCGTTCCGTAATACAAGATCCCGTGGCTAACTCTTTAGTCACTTTGCTTGCAAGGCTTATTGTGATGTTGTATTACCGAGTGTGCCCTGAGATACCCCTCCGTCACACGGAGTAACAAATCCCAGTCTCGATCCATGCCAGCTCAACAGACACCCTCGGAGATACCTGTAGAGCATATTTATAGTCACCCAGTTACGTTGTGACGTTTGATACACACAAGGTATTCTTCCGGTGTCAGTGAGTTGCATGATCTCATGGTCATAGGAACAGATACTTGACATGCAGAAAACTATAGCAATAAACTGACACGATCATATGCTACGTTCATAGTTTGGGTCTTGTCCATCACATCATTCTCCTAATGATGTGATCCCGTTATCAAATGACATCTCATGTCTATGGCTAGGAAACCTTGACCATCTTTGATCAACGAGCTAGTCTACTAGAGGCATACTAGGGACACAGTGTTGTCTATGTATCCACACATGTATTTGTGTTTCCAATCAATACATTTATAACATGGATAATAAACGATTATCATGAACAAGGAAATATAATAATAATCACTTTATTATTGCCTCTAGGGCATATTTCCAACAGCTAGGACCTCTTTATAAGTGAGAATTCCACCCTCCCTTTAGGCTGGTCTTTTAGGACGTGGTGGGCTCTTACCTTGTACTAGAGTGTCTGATGTGCCCCAAAAATGCCCAAACGTATGCCGATGAACTGGGAACTGAATCTAGGCTGCTAACAAGTAGTATCAGAGCTAGGATCTACCCCACCCTGAGGGGGCTTCCCTAGGGGGCGGGGTGTCTGAAACCTGACCTTGGGCAACGTCAGTGACTTTAGTGCCATCTCGTATACGGGAGGAGGCTAGGACCTCCTTATAAGGGAGAGTGCCACCCTCCCATGTAACATGTATTTTGGGATGTCCTGGGATTTTCGCTTGTAGCCGAGTGTTCGATGCACCACAAAAAATTCCGAACGTATTCCACTGGGCCTGGGCTGCTAACAATAGTTTTGTTGTGAATTGTTGTTGCTGCTTTTATGCCCTGGCCTTTGCTGGCATGTATGTCGTTACTGTAAAAAAAGAAAGGAATTGGGTTTCTAAGATCAAACTCACCGGCGGCTTCTCTTGGACCCACATTCACGAGTTCGTGGCACTTTGGTCCCTAATAAATGTCTTCCATTTGGACGAGCTTGCGGAGGATGATATTACTTGGAAGCATACAACTAGCGGTCACTACTCGTCGGCGTCCGCTTACAATGCACAGTTCTTGGGAATTTGTCTAGCCATTATAGATCAGGCGGTGTGGAAGGCTTGGGATCCACCTAATGCGGAGTAAGTTTTTTGCGTGGTTAGCCATCCAAGATAGGATTTGGTCCCCCGACCTGGTAGCCAAGCGAGGATGGCCAAATTGTGTCCTTTGTCCCCTTTGCAAGAGAGATCATGAAACGGGGTCGCACCTTTCCATCAAATTCTATTTCACCATCTATCTTTGGAACCTTGTCAACGAGTGGATTCACCTTGGAAATATTGATACCTCGGCATGGAACTTGGAGGACTCCGTTGAAAATTGGTGGATCAACTCTTCGGGCGCCAACACACCCCATAGAAGATCTATGGCTTCTCTTACCATGCTCATAAGTTGGACTATTTGGAATGAGCGAAACGCCCGTGTTTTTTGCCAGAAGAGTGCTCCGCCACTGGTCCTTCTCAATTCAATCAAAGAAGAGGTCACGCTTTGGACCAAAGCGGGCGCCAAGAGACTTGGGGTTTTTATGATCGGAGAGTAATAAACTTGTCGTTGTAAGGGTGGTCATGTAACAAAACTCTATTCTCTTCTCTTTAATTAATACATGAGGTAAAACTTTTGCCTCCGCTTATAAAAAAAAGGAATTCTAGTCGGCTATGTTGGCTTCTCCCGGAGCGCTCTGCGCCGGACATATGTTTTTTGTTCGAATGGACATATGTTGTTTCGTAACATGAAACAGTGGGTGAGAGCCCCTTCGTTTTTCGGTATAACAAAAATAATGTCAACAATTTGTACTCTTTTTTTTGCGGGTAAAAACTTGTATTACTCAGCCATATAATCCACCTTACAAAGATCAATGACTTCTGGGGGGCCAGAGCCCAGCCAGACTACAGTTCTATGTTCACTACTAGCAAATTTAGCTAAGAAATCGCTAACAATGTTTTGACTACGCTTGACATGAGTAATACAAGTCATACGAAGAGATCGCAAGTGTTTAATCTCCCCCACCAAAGAAGCATAGACAGACCGGTCAGTATCTTTTCCATTCACCATGTTCACCGCTGAAAGCGAATCCATCTCCAAACATATAGGTAAATCCGTCCTTTGGATAGCAAGTGAAAGCCCCTCCATACAAGCACATAATTCAGCTTCGAGAGCGTCACGACATCTAAATAATTCTCTACATGAAGAGTAGATGATATTTCCGAAGTTATCCCTCGGTATCATCCCTGCACCTGCCATTCCTTCCTCCATCCATGAACCATCCGTGTTCAGCTTTGTCCATCCCGCCAGTGGTACAGACCATTTAACAGCAAGGGGTACAGTTCTCGTTTTATGTGCGCCATTAGTTTTAGACTCATAAGAAATCACTTCTTTACCTTGAAGGGTGGTACAGTTCAAAATATGCACTGAAATCAGTGAGTCCAGATACTCACAAAGAAACCTGCGGGAAGCCAACATTGGAGCTGGGTCTTTATTATGCACCACTTCATTTCGGTTATGCCAACACCTCCAAAAAGTGAGCATTACTTTTGCACGCTCAACATCTGCAAGTGGATAGAGGGCATCCAACAGCCATTCTACTCCTGTATGGGTGAACTCCTTCAGCTTTGGCAAGTGCCAGATTTCAGACATGCAGTCCCATAACTGTACCGCAAGAGGGCATCTACACAGGGCATGGAAGCAGTCTTCCGGCTCCCTGTCACAGACCGGGCAAACATCCGAGTCCTCCAGTCCTATCTTGTTCTTTTTCTTCCAAGTCGGTAAGGAGTTAACAACAACTCTCCATGCAAAGTTCTTCACAGTAGGTGGTACAAAGCTGCCCCAGATCATCTTCCAACACGCCCGAAGGCCATCAGGGGCATGGCTGGATGCTTCTGAAGTACCTCTACACATTTCCTCAAACGCCATATCATATGCCGACTTTACCGAGAAAACTCCCATTCTGCCTGGGCCCCAAGCCAGTACATCTCCCCCCTGCCTCGGCGAAGCTCGTAGTTTTAGAATTTCCACAACATCACTTGGAAGGAAGATAGATTCAACCAAGTTAGTATTCCAAGAACCATTACTGTTTAGGAGCTGCGACACAAACCTCGTCCGGCAATTTCCTTGAGCTGTGATAGGCTTATAGGAAAAGGGTCTAGGTATCCAACTGTCACGCCAAATCCTTATGCTTTGGCCGTTCCCCACCCTCCATATTAGTCCTTTCTTGAGCAAGTCAAGGCCATGAGAGATCGCCGTCCAGGAAGATGATGCATTTCCCGAAAAGACAGTGTCCTCCAACTTCCCATTAGGATAATACCGAGATTTAAGAAGTTGAGCACATAGGGTGTCCGGTTTTGTTAAGAGCCTCCAAGCTTGCCGGGCTAAAAGTGCTTGGTTAAAAATACGAAAATCACGGAAACCTGCTCCACCCTTACACTTCGGTTGTTGCAACTTTTGCCATGACTTCCAGTGTACTTTCCCTTTTTGCAATTATGAGATCCCACTTGTTTCATTTGCTTTTTTATTCATACAGAAAAATCCCCGTAGAAGAAAAAGATGTCAGATTAATTGACAACCAGTACTACCTAGCTACCTCGGCAAGTTGCACATTAATGCACAACTAATTAAGCCAGTTTCATGTGCTCTGGGAACAAGTTGACAATGGTGACACCGTAGACAAGCAAGTCTGCCATTATGGTCGTGGGGCTCCTTTGTTTGGAACTAGTCGTCATACCTTCTACAGATGTTGCATATTCTTCTTGCTGGAAAGAGTTTCGATCAGTTTATTAATTGAACAAATTGTTTTCTTCGTCTAGGTTAATTTATTCGTCCCTATTGAATTATGAGTCATATTTTTTCTATGATTTTAATTAATAAAATATAAGCTAATATGTAGCAAAATAATATCATTAAAAACTACATCAAATACAAATCCAACAATAGGGACTAATAAACCCGAAAGGAGGTAGTAACAAATAGAGATCTCTAACAAATAAGGCAACTTTTTTGCCGTCGTTTCAAAGAAAAAAGGGAAATGATAACCAGCTGACATTCCTCGGGAATGATTTTCCATCGAAGTACGTGAGAACCCTTGGATTTGATGGCACGAATCTTAGAGCACGTCACCTGCGACATCAGCATCGAGCATTTGTTCGCTCTGGACAAGAACCACGCGAACGAGGGCGTTGAAGTACCCTCTCACCCACTCGCTCAGTCAATTTCACATCCCCACTCATTCTTGTCTCCAACTGGCAATGCAGGGGAGAGAGCATCGTTGTCGGCGACGAGGCGGGCCGCGAATGCGACGAGGTCGAGGCGGAGGTTGTCTGGGAGGAGATGGTGGCCTCCTCGCTCGACACACACCTCCACTCCCTCGTCGATGGTGAGGCAAGTAGGCTCACTAGAGGCCAAGGCGAACGTCATTAGAGGCATGGCCACACGACGAACTGCACGGGCAAGCTTGCAGCGGGGTGCCGGCGACGTACAGGAGGCTGCGGCGAGAGGAGTTGCCGCGGCGATGACGGGTGCATCGTTCTTGTCACAGGATATGGTGCATTTCATATGGTCGCAGGATCCGGAGAGAAAGAAAATGCATCGTCATCGGTTGGGTGGGAGCAGCTGCAGCGCCACTCTCATCCCGTGATGGCTTCGACGAATTCGGCTCAGTTGACTACTCCCTTTGTTCTTTGCGCTATGGCTCATGCGCTCATGTTGTTTTTGCCATGCCATGGATCGATTTGAACTGAAATTGCTGTTGTGTGTGCTTTGGTGCTTTATTTGAGTGTGCTCAATTTTTCTGTTCTTTGTTTGTGTGCTCAAATTTAACTGAACTGTTGTTTTTCTGCTGAACTGAAATTGAATTGATGTTGTGTGTGCTCATTTTTTTGGCTGAGCTGAACCCATGTGCAGTCTCCTGTTTAATGATTGAATTGGGATCATTGCATCAGTGATTTGAATATTTGATGTTATATAGAACATGGCAATTGTTTACTGAACTACTAAGTTGAAGTTAAGAACATGGCAATTTTTTTTTTGTTTTTTAGTCGATGACAAATTTAAGAACATAATGTTCTTGGAGACTACATATCTAGTAATGTACCCACTGAGTGCACACTCAATCTACTAAGTGTTCAGTTTTGTGTTTTCAAGGGGTGGCATTTCATTAGATTAATGTTCTTTTTACACCAAAACTGTGAAACTCATTATATGTTTAGTAGTACTCGCCATGAATTTTTTCGCCAAATGTTCTACAAAATATATATTTTAAAAAAAATAGAGACATGGCAATTTTTTACTAGGTATCATGGCAAAATTTGGAACTTTTCGTTTCCTTGAACATGGCAAAATTTGACAATGTGTTCCCATGTTTTTCACATGACATTCTTTTAAAAAGTTTGCTATATGTAGCCCACATATTTATTCATGTTTGACCATGTTTATATTTAAACATGGCAAGTTTCCTGAATCTATTAGCGATAGTCCATGTCAAAAATAAGAAAAAATATTGCAAAACACCATGGCAACTTTTTTGTAAAGTGACATGGCATATTTTTAATTGCGACATGGCAAAGTTATATATATATATATTGTGGACCATGGATTTATTTTAATTCACATGGCAAAGTCATTGTAACCATGGCAAAGTTATTGTTTGCACCATTGAAAAGTTTATTATTTGCCCCATGGCAAAGCTAGTGGAAATTCATATTGTAAGCACTCAACATGATTTTTTTTCAAGTGCTTACACATGGCAACTTTCAGCTGTGTCTTCTCAAACATTTCCTAGTTTTCGTTTTTAATTCGAGTAAAAACAGTTCTGAAAGTTGCCATGCAGTATATTAAAACGAAAACTAGGAAATGTTTGATGTGTCTTCTCATTGGAAAAAATGTCATGGCACATACAACACATTTGCCATGGAATTTTATTTTATTTTACTCAATAAAAACACCGTGGCATTTTTGTCATGTAATAGAAAATGTAAATTTTCTACTTTTGTGACATGCAAATTCATAACTTTTTTTGTTTTTCTTTATTTAGAGCATGAAATTCTTTAGAGAACAATTTTTCTAAACGTGCTTTCTATAGTTTCAATTATAGGTACCTTGACAATTTCAATAATTATACCATGCCATTTTTATTAAGTAGACCATGGTAGTTCAGTTTAGGTATTATGGTAATTTTATTCTTTAGAGCATGTCGATTTTTTAATTATACTATGGAAAATATAGCTTAGTAATTATACAAAGGCATTTTTTTATTAAGAACACCATGGCCTATTCAATTTAGGCTGCATGACCTTTTTATTCTTTAGAGAATATGAAATTTTAATAGTTGGACCATGGCAGTTTTAGTAAGTAGATCATGTCAGTTTTATTTTAGGTACGTACCATGGCTTTTTTATTGTTTAGAGCATGTCCATTTTATTAATTATATCTTGGACAATTTTCTTTGTTTTATAACTATTTTTTCGGTTTGATATATATTTGCCTTTTTTATAGAAGGACGAATCATTGTAAATGTATTTTTATATATTTAACCTTAAATGTATCACCATAGACCATGTTAAGTTTTAATTGTTTTAATTGCATGGAAATTTTATTTTTATGTAGCGTTGTGTTTTCTATAGTAGTGTCACATGGAAACATGCAACTTTTAAGATAGACCATGTCATTTCCTAATTCATAAGGCTAACATGGCAAACTTTTATAATGTTTGGTACTGTCACATGGCATTTTGTATTGGTCCATGGAAAAAATAAAGAAAAGTGTACATGGCAACTTTTAAGAGTTTTCTTTATGTTTGTACACATAGAAATGATTCAAAAATAGTTTCCATGGCAAATTGTAAATAATTATTCCTATGGCAATTTGTAGGAATGTTTTGAAATACCTCCATGGCAAATTGTGGATAATATCTTTTCCAAATATGATGATTACATTGTTTACCCTTGGGATAAGCTAAACATTTTCAACAAGTTGCCATGTGATCATTCAAAAAAAATTAACAATTTGTCATGTCATGGCATTTCTCTTCTCTGTCTTTCATATTTAACTCCATGGATTATTTTGCTTTTTTTTCTCATGTCTACATTATGAACTTTTTTGGCAACTTAAAATCCATTGTCTTTTTTGCATGTTTTAGTTTTACTTTGTACCATGGCAAATTTGTGTTTTTTTTTTGGACAAATAACATGCAAATTTGCCGGCTGTGAATTTTTTTGTTTTTTGAAGATGGCAAACATTCCCGCTGTCTTTCAAGATGGCAAACGTTTGATTTTTTACAAAAAAGATAAACATGCTAGGAGGCATAGTAAACGAGCTGCCTAGGGTCTGGTTCGCCCTAGAGGTGCTTCTCTAGCGAACAAACTTGTTCTCTCGATCAAAACACCCCGGGGAACGATTCGTTCGCCGGGACCACCTCCCTCGAGGAACGGTAGCTAGTTAATGGCGTCCAAAAACAGGAATGGACAAATAAATCTTTCTTCTCGGCAGGAAAGGTCACCGAGAGTAACGCTACACGCACGGACGATTAACGGCCGGGGGTTTTACGGAGTGCTTCTACTTGGCACGTTATGATTGGGTGTTAGTTGGATAGCCCGTAAAAGCCTGTAAAAGTTTGTGTGTCTAGCATTTTTGGTGACGGAGGGAGGAAGCGAGAGAGGGACATGAGATGCCTCTTGCAAAAAATTCATTCTCGACCACATGAGTCAGGGGATGTTTGGTTGCAAGGGACTAGACTTTTTTTAGTCCCAGGGACTAAAGAAAAAAGACCCTTCAATAGTCTTTTTCTAGTCTCTTAAGAAAAAATCCCTCCTATTTAGTTACATAGGGACTAAAAGGGACTTTTTCTAGTCTAGTCCCTGTAACCAAACAGGGCCTCACTTGCCCCACACGCCCCTGACCGACCGGAGCCGATGCCCATCTCCCTCTCACCTTTAATAAATCAAATCCTCCAGGCAGCAAAGTCCGACTTGCGTATGTATCTGCTCCGACCTGCCAGGCTAATGCCCAACCAACACTGGTTTCCCGTCGCCACATAAATGCATGCATGCACGCGCCAGTTCTACTGGAGTATACCACTACTTTCAATAATCAATACTGGTCGCCGGCCGGGTAAACCCACGTCTGACTTGACTAGATCCAATCCAACCTGAGGACAAGCCAGTTCAACCTTATCGCATGCAGACGCAGCACGATCATGATATATTCGTCTCACCTGGGCTCCATAGATACACTGCACCTGTGATTTCGCTACACGATCTCAAAGAAATAAAAAGGCTACATGACACGTGCATACGTTGACCTGAGTTCATATCGGCCAGCTGCCGAATTTATTCGTCAGGAAGAAAGTCACACATGCATGCATGTGAACAGCTCCAGTCTCCTGCACCACTCCCCTCCATTTATTTGTGTTTCATGCATAGTGGCACCAAAAGTGTAAGTAGTACTTCCTCCGTCCTAAAATAAGTGACTTAAAAATGACTCAATTTTGTACTAGTACAAAATTGAGTCATTTTTAAGTCACTTATTTTAGGACGGAGGAAGTACATGAGAGAGCAGACACAGCTAGCGACGAACTATGACCACCCAGCGAGAAGCAACAACACATTATTCCTGTTTGGAAATGGAACAAAAAGGTCATCAACATAACTATCACGACGACTCTAAGTTATGCATGTACTTCCTCCGTAAACTTTTATAAGACGTTTTAGATCACTAATTTAGTGATTAAAACGTCTTATAAAAAAAAGTGTACAGAGGTAGTAGTATCTTTAGCCTCCTCTCCAGCCGGGGAGTTTATACATTATGTACGTGTCTAGCAGGCCTGCCAGGCTAAGATAAGATATCCAACCAACACCGGTTTCCCGTCAGCACATAAATGCACGCAGCGCCAGTTCCACTACCGTACTTCATATACTTGCAGCTTGCGGCTGCAGTCTGAACAATATTGGTCGCCGGGTAGTAGACCCGTGTATTGACAAGCCAGTTCAATTACTATATTTTATGCAGACGCAATTCAGTCACACTGCCTATTTGTCAACAAGGATTATGGAACAGAAGGACTATGATTGAATTGCATGTGCATAAGATATGAAACGGATGAACCAAAACCCTTGATTACTATGTGTGGGTGGTGGTGGGGGGGGGGGGGGGGGGGGGGGGGCTTGCATGTACCTTTTGGCAAAGGCTTTTTGAATACGTTTGTAGAACTTTTCAAAATTTTCAAATTTTCAAATATTAAAGCTTGATAGTCGTAGTATTAGGTTTTCACCAAGTTTTCCCAACTTTCATTTTCTTTTAGGGTATAGGGCTTGGGGTTTAAGATTTAGGGCTTAGATTTTACGTTTTATGTTTTAAGTTTTAATATTTGAAATTTGGTAAATTTACCCTTCATTTTATCTAGTTTTAATAGATGAAACCTGCTGAAGTTTTTAAAATTATCAAAATATATCTAAGAGTGACCATGCATGTTTCAAAGCCGTTGTTGTAAGGAATGCGACTACTCAAAAGAAACATAAATTGGACTTTCACTTTAAAAGATACATTGAACGTTGAATCCATTTCACATCGTTGACAGCTAGGAAGTATGATTTCAACGAATAAATGAGCTATATGAACTTTTAGGATTTTCCTAGGAATTATTGGTATTAATAAATGGGCTAAGCTCAATAATTTCAACATTACCGAGTGTTTTCATATGATGGTATTCAAGATATTTCTCAATACTAAGAAATCACGTGAGGGAAAAAAAGGACAGGAATACCAAAGATGGCTCCACTTTAATCGACGGAACTCCCTTAATCGAAGGCACCCTCTCTTTTACATAGTAGAAGGCACTCTTAAATAATCATCCCATCGTGGAAAAAGATAACCTACAAAAAAGATAAAACCAATAAAGGAGGTATCATTGATAGAACAAACCAGTGGGTACACCAGTAGTTGTGGTATACTCGTTGAAGATACCTGTCACGTCCAAGATATCCGTCCATCCAAACCCAACCAACCACTAGTTTCCCGTCGTCACATAAATGCATGCACGCGCCAGCTGCACCGTTACAAGTTTTATATACTTGTACTAGGTGCAGTTAGCGGCTTCAGGCTGATCGATATTGGTCGCTGGTGTTAATGTGTTGACTAGATCCAGCCTCAGGTCACGCCGGTTCAATCTTATGCAGACGTAGATCAATCATATCTTTGTCTCATCTAGGCCACATAGACGCTGTTTGACTACACAAGAACAGTGTACGTTGGCCTGAGAACGAAGTAGCCAACTTTCAGATTGATTCATTTCATGAAGAAAGTCACACATGCATGCATACACGTACGTGCCACAGCTCCGGTACTGGGGACGGGAGAAGTGAGCCGGAACTGGGGACGATGCTGCAACGGTGTCTCGGTGGAGGGGAGTCAGAGGTCGATTGTTTTGGGGTGTGGAGCGGGCTACCGACTCTAGAGAAGAAGTGTGGTGGTGGTGGTTGGAAGAAAGAGGCGGGGTAGAGGGATAGCCTGGGTAACGGCTGCAGAGCAGCGGAAGTGACCGGTTGTGCCTGCCGACGAGGCTTTGGTCTGTAGCGACCCGGAGCAGGGGTCGATACAGCATCAACGTCCTTGGTGGAAGGGAGTCAGAAGTTGATGGTTTGAGGTGTGAGTTGGCTGTTGGCGCCAAAGAAGAAGAGTGTTGGGGTTCAAAGGGGGCGGGGGCGGGGCCAGATCGTCGAAGGTGGCGGCTCAAGGATGACGGGGAATTGAGGCGGGCGAGGCGCGACAGTGCTGGAGGCTGCAGGTGGTTGTTGTAGGGGCTTTAGCTTGGGCTGGAGGGTGGGTGGATGGAGAAATCATGGCTGGGTAGGAGGAGAGAAGAACCTTATACATGAAGGAAGAAGGCCGTCGGATGTTGATCTAACGGTTCATAAAAGTGAAGTTAATAAAAATAATATTGGGTAGGCGATCGGTTTTTTGAATGTATTCGGTAGTATATGAAGAGTGTACAAAAAGTATAGGTACATGACAATAGAGCATATCCATCAATGACTTATAAGTTTATATAAACACTTGACCATCGATAAGCAACAACACTGTTCCTGTTTAGAAAGGAAGAAGAACCATCAACATTACTGTCTTGACGAGACTAAGCTGTACAGAATCATGTACAGGACCAACTTAATATAATACGGTCTAGAAGCCCACACGCTCCAACTTAATACAGTATCATATGCACTCTAGCCCGCCATGTTACCAATTCGATCTTGTTTTGATCGATGGCAGGGGTACGTACGAGTGCAACCCTGAATGAATTAGATCATGACGCTGTCGCCTTGGACGTCGTTGAGCCATCCGAACTTGTCCATGTAAGGGTTGGCGGTGTTCGCCGGCGGGTAGTCGTCGACGCAGTCGGCCCACACACCCTTGTCGGCCATGTCGCCCTTCACCTCCCACATGCAGCTGTTGCACTTGAACCCTGAGCCGAAGGTGACCATGAGCACCCTGTCCCCTCTCCTCAGCCTCCCCTTGGCCTCCATGTACGACAGCACGTACCACAGGCTGCTCGCCGACGTGTTCCCCCACCGGTGCAGCGTCATCCGCGCCGGCTCCACGTCGCCCTCCTCCAGCCCCAGGCTCCGCTTCACCGCCGCGATCACCGCCGTGCCGCCGGGGTGGAGGCAGAAGTGGTCCACGCCCGACTTGAAGTTGATCTTCGGACTGCCCTGCTTGCCTGAGGAGGAGGAGAGCTTTCTCAGCATGAGGCCGGCGGCGAACCGCGCGAGCTCCGAAACGGGGAGGATGCGCGGCGCCAGCGTCCGCAGGTTCACGGTGAAGGCCCTCACGGCGGCCTTGGGCAGCGCCTTGCTGAGGCTGATCCCGACGCGCCCGTCCGCGTCCTCCCGCTGCAGCGCGCACGCGTGCGCCTCGTCGTTGGCGGCGATGTTGGAGCGCACCAGGCAGCGGAGCTCCATCTTGGCGCGCCCGCGCAGCGCCGGGTCGTTGCTCAGCAGCACCGCCGACCCGCCGCACCGGAACAGCATGTTGCCCAGCATCATCGACTTGTCGGTGCCGGGGTACCAGTTGGGCGCGATGGACTCCGTCGACACCACCAGCGCCGTCGCGTTCCGCCGCGTCCGCATCGCGTTGCGCGCCAGGTCCAGCGCGATCAGCCCGGCGCTGCACCCCATCCCGGACAGGTTGTACGCCGCCACGTCCTCCCGCATGCCGTACCGGCGCACGATCCGGGACGCGATGGACGGCGCCGGGGAGAACATGGACAGGTTCACGACCAGCACGTCCACGTCGCGGGGCCCGAACAAGCCGCCGCTCTTGGCGAAAAGTTCCGCGATGGCCTCGTCGATGAAGGCGTCCATCTCGTCCACCGCGTCCTGGTGCGTCGGCGCGTCCTCCCGGCACTCGAGGATGTTGCGCGGGCTGTATGTCTCCTCGCCGATGCCGGAGCCGACGATGACGCGGAGGAGGAACCGGTACTCCGACAGGCCCAGCCGCTGGTTGCGCTCGATCAGCCCGCCGGCCATCTCCGTCGTCACCTTGCGGTCGTCGGACGGCTTGTGGCACACGTAGTCCAGGAGGTAGCACCGCGACTGCCGGCGCCGGACGGCCGCCGCCCAGGCCAGGTAGCCCACCGCGTGCGCAAGGAGGAGCACGGTGAGCAAAAGCAGCAGATCCATCTATCTCGGCTGATGATCTTCCGGTAGGTGCACTGGGACTGGGTTAGCAAGCAAGAGCAGTTGTATGTTTGTGTGTGGGGGGAAGGAGGAGGAGGAGGGTTTGGATTGTAGCTCACAAGAGAGTGCAGCGGCAGAGCGTATATATAGGCGGCTTGTGGTATCTGCATGTTGGCAAGTGGACGAAAAGGAAAGGTGGCGAGCGCAAACCATTACTACTATTTGTGTGGGCAAATCTGTAGCCATGAGTCACGACGTTTTGGTCTTTGTAGAGGCGTCGGTGTGTGTCCCGGCGTGCTAAAATATCCAGTGCTACTACTACTAGCTAAGGGGATACCGTCCATGCATTTACATCCGAGATGAAGGGCCAGGACTAAGTCAGTACCAACTTCCATATTACCCCTTGGAACATTTTGGGTCTTACTCCCCGAAACTAACATCTTTTGCACAATTTGCCCAAGGGGACTAGGCAGAGTGTTGATCCATGAGAAAATATCACACCAGGATAGAACGGACCGTGATTACCAGGAACCTAGTTTTCATTCCGTACGGCACCGCTGAAACATTTACTACGATGCAAATGCATCTCCAAATCCAATAGCACAAGCTAGAGAAAGCTGTGAGATGGCAAGTCGTCAAAATTCATCCATAGAATCATAAGAACACTTGAATGCATGCTTGTACAGTTGGTGAGTGCATATGCATGCCAGAGCAGGAGTACTCTATTCACAATTCAAATATAAAGTAGACATAATCATGCCAGACCAAGGAGTACTATTTTACAGCTCAAATATCTAGTACTACTAGATGGCGTACTTGGAAGAGTCTTTAATTGCGTTTAGTTATTTACACATGCATATTTTATTTGCCACGTCAAATATAAAGTTGCGAGCCAATAATGCATGCTTCTAGAGATGTAGTTGTTCCCAATGCTTTAAGTTCTGGAAGTTTATGCACAATAGACCTCACCTGGACATGAATGGCCACTAGGAGCAACTCCAAAGCGTCGATCCAAACTGTCTGCACGTACCCGCACGTACCGTTTACGTCCAAACGGACAAGAACCACGGTCCAACGTATCAACCCAAACGGACGAGCGTCCGCTCTTTGTCCATGATTGATCCGTTTCAGGCCCAAAATTGGGTTGGGTTTTGCAACGGCACGGACAAGGAGCGAACGCGCGCGACGCCTACTCTTGCCCCCCCCCCCCCCCCCCCCACCTCCCCCGGCCCACCAGTCTGTGGCAAATTGGCCATTTCCCCCTCTCTACCATTTCCACCTCTGCACCACCTAGCCACCCTCCCTCGACGCCGGCGGCCAGTTCCACTGTCCAGGCCGCCGCCCGCACCCCGCGCGTTCTTTGTCGACGTTGGTGGACGGTTTTCGCCGTCGTTCGTGCATGGTTTTCGCCGCCTTCAAAGAGCACCACCTCACCTTAGCTGCCGGCAGCAAGACTCCAAAGCGCAGCCACCTCGCTCGTTGGTCGCCTCCACGTTCGCATCTACGATCGCGTCCTTCTGCCTGGTCTGTTGAGGTGCGAGACTCTTCACCGTCCGGCTTCTTCGGCCACGCCCGCAAGGTGTTCTGCATTTCGCCCGCAAGGTACAAATGGATAGTGGTGATGAGTACTTTTTTAACAATTTCATTTGCGATTCGGATGATTCATCGTCCACGATGAGGAGATTGTGGCTGCTGCTTTGGTCGTCCATGACCATATGAGTAGGTTGTCACCAAGGTTCAGGGGCTCGATCTCAAGGCATAATCTGGCGTTGAATCACAACAGAGAGAGTGGCCATTGCCTACACTAGAAGGACTACTTTGAGTTCGCCGACCCACTCTTCAAACACAAGCTATTTTGTCGTTGTTTCCGGATGGCTAGACATGTGTTCAATCGTATCCGGGAGGGGGGTGGCACACGATAAGAATTTCGAGTGCAAGTAGGATGCCCTAGGAAAGGTTGGCTTCTCCTCATGTCAAAAATGTACTGCGGCTATTCAGATGCTTCCATACGGAGTGTCCAATCATCTTATTGATGAGTATGTTCGCATGAGCAATAAATAAAAACACATATGAAACTAATCTATGATATTATGCATTATGAAGATAGTATCATACTCCCTCCGTCCACGAATAACTGTACATCTACCTTTTCTTCCCAGTCAAAGTTTTAAAATTTTGACAAACTATATAGAAAAGTGTAGTAACATATATGACATCAAAGTGGTATATTATGAAAGTGCATTTTAAGAAGGATCTATTGATACTAATTTAGTGTCATAAATGCTGATAGTTTTCCTATAAAGTTGGTCAAAGTTTTAAAATTTGGACTTAAAACAAAAGCTAGATGTACACTTACTTGTGGACAGAGAGAGTATGCATGATACTAGTATATGATACTTTCCACTTTGAGTAATCTAACATACTAGCATGACAAATAGCAAGTACAATAATGGTCTTATCGCCCGCTTACATGGCATTTGTGCCTATGTAGAGGAAAGATAGATGAAAAAGTAAGAAAAGTGGCTCTCATGCAAGAGTCTAAGCATATGTGTACTCCTAGGAAAGTAGAATAGCTACAAAGAAAGTGATAAAGATAAGGTGAAAAAAGTCTTATTCTTATAGCCAATCTTGTAGCTAACATTGGTATAAAAAAACTTACAGATAACTTTATTGTATGTGTGGCTATAAGTGATGACAACATCATAAAGCTAGGAGTTGGTTATACTATTAACCGTGCTCTAATTATTGTATGAGTAGGCTATTAACTTGGATATACGTGTCGTGACAACCTCATATAGCCGGCTGATGGCTATACTATTAATCACACTCTAAATGAGATTACTGTCTTGCCAATTAATCGGGTCAAGCGGGTGAAGGCGGGATTCCGTCGCAGCAATTAACCACATAGTAAGATGAGAGGTTGGCGGGGGGCGGGGGTGCCGTCGGAGTAATTAATCGGATCAAGTTGGGGAACAAATTAATGAGTACGAGGGAGAACCGTGGGAAGGCAACGTGAAGTTGATATATCACCAGTAGAACCGTGGGAAGGCAACGTGAAGTCTAAGCATATGTGTACTCCTAGCAAAGTAGAATAGCTACAAAGAAAGTGATAAAGATAAGGTGAAAAAAGTCTTATTCTTATAGCCAATCTTGTAGCTAACATTGGTATAAAAAAACTTACAAATAACTTTATTGTATGTGTGGCTATAAGTGATGACAACATCATAAAGCTAGGAGTTGGTTATACTATTAACCGTGCTCTAATTATTGTATGAGTAGGCTATTAACTTGGATATACGTGTCGTGACAACCTCATATAGCCGGCTGATGGCTATACTATTAATCACACTCTAAATGAGATTACTGTCTTGCCAATTAATCGGGTCAAGCGGGTGAAGGCGGGCTTCCGTCGCAGCAATTAACCACATAGTAAGATGAGAGGTTGGCGGGGGGCGGGGGTGCCGTCGGAGTAATTAATCGGATCAAGTTGGGGAACAAATTAATGGGTACGAGGGAGAACCGTGGGAAGGCAACGTGAAGTTGATATATCACCAGTAGCACCACTACCTGCGTCGTGCGGAGGCAGCTACCCAGTTTTGTTGACAAGAGAACCGCCCGTTCTGGGCTGATCGGCGTTGTTAGTTTTGGCGCGCATATCACATCAGCTTGAGGATTGCTTATATGCTGCTAATATGGTTTGTTAATCAAGTACGCAACAAGTCACGTGGCTTATATACATACAAATGTATGTTTATGCTGCTGGCTAAATCACCGTGCTTTGTGGTGGTGCGGATGAAGGAGAATGGTTAGAGCCGGCCGGCCAGCTGCCGAGTGAAGGTCCATCGGTTTGGTGCGTAGAGTAGAGGAGCTAGCGCACAGACACGTACGCTGATGTCGATGTTGCGGGCTGGTAAGTGTGGGATTTCCGAAACAAGCTCGTGCAATCCATGTATGTCTCTGGATTGATTGAATGAAAGCTCCATCACGGCACGGCAGTTGTTTGCAATCTCACCTCGGCGCAGCTTGTAGCTGAGTATATCGGATGAGGTGAAGAGAACACAGAAGTCTTCCGGACGGTGATGGGCAGCTGAGTATATCGGATGAGGTGAAGAGAACACAGGTAAATCAAAAAAAAAAAAATCCATGCGGGCGTTTTTTTTCTTTTGGTTTGGGGTGGGTGGGGGCTTTCTTCACATTTTTCTTAGTTTTGGTTTAGGATGGCTGATTTTTCAAAAACAAAGGAAGATAAGAGCATCTACAGCCGGACTTGGCAAATCCGACCCCTATACGCCCGCGAGCGGCGTCCGGGCACGTCCGCGAACAGCGCCGGCCGGCCCCTCATATGTTGCGCCGCACATTCACATACCTCAAATGAAACCCTCAAATCCACGCAATTCATGCACGTCGATCATCCGATACAAATTGTCCGGATTCAACTGTTCGAAGCAAAGGAAATCAAAGCACAATTCAACAAACCGAACATGCCAAAATGAAATCAATCTCCGCGCAAGAAGGGATGCTTGTCGGATCACTGACCGGACGCGCACATCCATGCGTCCTGCTCGTCCAGCTTGTCCTGCTCCGCCTACATCCGGGCCGCGTTCTCCGCTGCCGCAGCCGCCCTGGCCGCCTCCTGCACCATACGGTCGTTGATCTCCTTTTCTACTCCGCAAGCCACTTTTTTACATGCGCATTCAAGTGGGTTTCGTCCGCCAACATGATCTTCGCATCCTCCGTGTCTCGTGCGAGTTGCAACCTCTCCTTCTCGAGCTCGATCTCTTCAAAGGTCTTGACCTTCTCGAGTTCCCTTCGCGAGTTGCAACCTCTCCTTCTGGACAACGTTCGCCGCCTTGCAAGAGTTAGTGGAGGAAGGGACGCCGACGGACGACGCAGACTGCGTCTCCGTTGCGGCAGTCGGGGACGGGCTGGAAGACATCACGACATCGGATCGGGACCGGTGGTGACGATGGGGAGAAAGAGTGGCGGACGGCGAGGGTTCAGGCACGGAAAATGTTGGAGGGCGGTGGGAGGAGGAGGAAGGGTTTGGAGGATTTTCGGGTCCGACGTGGCGGGCGTGTCCGAGCGCCCCCATATCCGCCTCGTAATTGGGCTGTGTATGAGGTGTGCCGGTCAGGCCGGGCATTTGATGCCCGTTTAAGAAGCCCGTCTGGGTCGAATTTTTGTGACCGGTCAGTGACCGGGCAGGCTGTCGGGACATTTGAGACGGGTTTGAAGAGTCTGGTTGTAGATGCTCTAAGAGAGTTTATTTTGAGGAACTAGCTGATTTGCATTGAGAAAAGGGACGTATGAGTTTGTTCCGTGGCGTCCATGCCAATCGTACGTTCCAATTGAATGTCCTTTTTTGCTTCAGACCATTTTATGTCATTTTCTGATTGGCATGCAAAGACCGATCTTTCTTTTTGAGCGGTTGCATGCAAAGACCCATTCTTAATGCTTGATAGACTATAGGTGAGAGCGGGAGCACAACTGGGCTGAAACACTTAAGTAAGGCTCTTGGTGAGAGTGGACGCGAAGACTATATCTTGCTTATTATAGCGCGATGATTGGTGAAGCTGCGTGATGATTGAAGAATCAAGATTAAGGGGGAAATTGTTAGCACTAATCTTGATTCATGTATCTGAGTTGTAGTTTGCGTTCGTTATGCATGTAACTTAGATGGTCTGGGATTAGCTAGCCGTGGAGGCTTCGGTAGTGACGCTGTGCCACTAGATGGAGATGGTGTGGTGTTTGGCGTTGCGGAGACGTCGTCCACGTCAAGAGGTGGCCGCTGTGTGCGGCAAGACGGCATGGTGACCGATGCTGCGATGGCGTCGTTCACGACAAGGTGGTGCGCGGTGGTCATCGGCGCTGCGATGGGGTCGTCCGTGGGAATTGTTCACGGGTAATCCGCATCAGAGATTGTAATATATCAAGATTAGAGGTGAATGTTAGCACTAATCTTGATATGTGTATCAACACGTTTGTCTTTTGTTATTCATGTAGTTTAGGTGTTCATGTAGCCTATTGTAGTCCGGATTGATTGAAACAAGCTCGTGCAATCGATGTTTATCTCTGGATTAATTGAATGGAAGTTCTTTGGAATCTCACCTCGGTGCAGCTTGTGGCTGTATCGGATGAGGTGAAGAGAAAAGTCTTCCGCTTGTGCCGTGTCGGTGATGGGCAGGACAAGGGATCACGTTTGTGATGTACGCTTCCATTGCGTTTTCCCATGCGTCCGGGTCAGGGCAGCTCAAACGCGCCGACACAAATGGACACATATTTTATTTATTGTTTGTGTGTTTAGATTGATCGAGCATATGGACTAGTTCGTTTTTTGATTTAGATCGGCCTGTGCGTCCAACGCAGCCCACGTATTTATCCACATGAGCATAAAAAAGAAAATTTAAAAACTTGCAAATAAGCAAAACTAATTATACAACAAAACGGATGGTCAACCGCCGGCCAAAGCCTAGCCATCTCACATGCAGTCCTAGGCCTCGTCGTTAGAGCCCACGGTGAGGTCGAAGAAGAGTGGCGACAGCGTAGCCCACGGAAGGTCTGTTGCCACACCGTCGCGGCGCCTCCTCCGCAGTCTGCTCCAACGACGGCGGTGCTGCCCGGCGCGCGCTCCTCCTCCTCCTTCTCTCGTCGCTCCTCCTCCTCCTCCTTCTCTCGTCGCTCCTCCTCCTCCTCCTTATCTCGTCGCTCCTCCTCCTCCTCCTCACATGCCCAACTATGGGGGAGGTTAACGTCGTGCCATGGCAGCGGGACGGAGTACTGCCAGTGGTATAGGGTGCGGTGTATCAGGATGTACAGACAATCCCATGGCCGGCGTGCCCTCCCCTCCACTGGCTTCAGCGCACAGCTTGCCGGCCCACGCGACGTGTCGGCCTCGGCATCGTGCTTCGCCTTCCTCTTCCCCTTCCCAAACAAGCCAACCATGGCTAGGGCTAGGGTTTCTGCCGCCGGCGGAGGAGCGGGTGTGGCTAGATGGGGATGGCAGCGGGAAGTGGATGAGGCCGGCCCCCAACACGCTTGCCATTTTAAATAAGCGTGGACTCTGGAGGCTTCCAGCGGCTATCATGCGAGCCCGATGTGGTAGGTACGCATTGACTATGATTAATTGTTTTTTGAAACATGTATTTTTAGATGTCTAATTTTTCAGTAAACATTTTAGGCTGTTTGTAACATATTTTATCTACATGTCTAACATTTTTCAAATACATGATTTTTCTAAATATATATTTTTATGTCTACTTTTTCATACAGATTGTACATATTTTGTATACATCATGAATATTTTTTATATACACGGTTAACATTTTCCAAATACATGATCAACATTTTTGAAAACTTATATGTTTTGGTTTCCACTTTTTTCATAAACATTGTACATTTTGTAATATATTTTTTGTATACATCAGAAATATTATTTCTATAAATATTGAGCGTCTTTCAAATGCATGATTAACATTTTTCAAAAATTTATATAAATTTTTTTTAATATATTCAATATATTTAAAAGTATAAAAGAAGAAAAAAAAAAGCAAAAACAACAGAAAATGTGAAAAGAAAAATAGGCATGTGGCCTCTGTGCACTGGGCCGGCCCAATCCTGCGCACACTTCAGGCGAGGCAGCTATATGTCTCGCTGTAAGCGAGATAGAGGTGCATCCATGAGGGGATGGATAAGGTTGCTATTACCTCTTTTTGTTTGCGAGTTCAACACTAATCATGTGTAACATATACCTTCTGCCCATCATATTCTAAATTTTTGTAAGATTTTATTTTAGTATGAGTAGAAAAGGTAAGAACGTTTTGATTTAATTGATATTTTGTAAGATTTGATTTGATTTTGATATGGGTAGGGAAAGCAACTTAAGTTTTCAGTTTAGTTGAGATTTTGATAAGATTTGATTCAGTTAATGTAGAGTGTGATTTTGGGAGGAGGGACATCGGACAAACGTACAAACACCAGACCTACCATCACGACTGCGGATTCCCCGCTAATAGTTGAGATCTATCATGGTCGTACAAACACCATCAGAAGTAACAAAAATGACCACTAGGTTAGCAGACAACCCAGCAAACAACTACACGCACTGGAGCGAGCCGTATGCTCACGGTTGTCATCGCGCCTTCCTCACTAGAGCCATGAAAACCTTGTTGTCGTAAAGGGTCGGGAATTCATCATCCTAATCGCCTTGTTCGCTTCTATTGACATGTTAGTTTATGCAATTGTCTTATGTCATGTGTGACCTCGGTGAGATATTGCATGAAATTTAATGGAGCACTCTTCGATTTGTTTTTTGCACCGACGCATGGGCTTCGGCAAGGAAATCTATTATCCCCTTATATGTTCTTCTTTGTGGATGATGGTCTCTCTACTCTCATTAACAAAGGAATTATGTCAGGAAATATATCTCCACTGAAACTTACAAGATCAACTCATGGTATTTCACATTTGTTGTATGTCGATGATACCTTGTTATTCTTTAAAGCATGTGATCAACATGCTACTCATGTTAAAAATATTTTTGAAGTTTATGGACATGCTACTGATTAGTTCATTAACCCGGATACGTGTTTTGTTCTCTTTGGTAACTTCTGTCCTGAAACTATTATTGCTGAAATAATATATCTCTTCAGGTTACCACCTAGGGCTTTGAAGGAAAAAAAAATCTAGCCTTCCCACCCCATATGGGAGAATGACAAAGGGTAAATTTCAAAACCTACAGGACAAGCTTACTAAGCCACTGCTTTTTCATTGTCACCCTACACAAGCAGGCAAAGAAGTGTTAATTAAGTCAGTTTCCCAGTCAATTAAAAACTATATTATGAGTGTGTTCAAGCTTCCACTTAGTGTTTGTGATGACATAAATGATATGTTCCGAAATTATTAGGCGAAGAAAAGGAACGAAGGAAAACACACTGCTATGCTTGGGATAAGGGAGAAGAGCAAAGTGTCAAGACGGCCTAGGATTCAGAGATTTAAGATTGTTGTGGACCATGCACAATAAGATTTTGATTAAGAGGGTCCTTCTTAGGCGAGCCCCTGACTCTATCTTCAAATTTCAGGTATTTGAAGCATTGTCACCCGCTGTCTAGACAACTAGATTGTGATCGGCGGGCCTTCCTGAGACTTCGTCCACCTGGTGGCCCTATTTTTTTAATGTTTTCTTTGGACGTGTTTGTGTTGTTGTCCAGCAGACTATTTTATTTTGCTGCACTTGAACTTGTTGTATGTACGTGGCGATAGTTCTATTTACAAAGCAGGGTGAAAGCCTATTTTGAGAGCATACTGCTCTATACTTCCGGCATATACGTATGTATACGTACCTGATTATATATTATTTGCTTGCTGCAATAACTTGTGACTTTTTTTTACTTCTAGCATTATATATCTTTTTGCTTGTTGCAATAGCTCATTAGTTTTTCTCAACAACTAGACACGTCATATGTCCAACAGATCAAACCTGCTTCATGATTCTTTCTGCTTGAGCACTGCAGTTTGCTACGTATGCATTTCAAACTAATATTTTTGGAGGAATAAAAATATAACAAAAGATGCAACATAACATGGAGCACAAGATAAAGAACTAGCAATCTCAATATAAACTTCACTCTAATTAAATACTTACATTGAGTTTGTCATGAAAAAATTCAAGCGGTATAAATTTAATAAATGCTATGGGATTAACATGCAGAAGACTAGTTGTCATATTTTTGGATGAGTTTTCATAGGCACCCAATGTGTAGCATCTATGTATCCACAGTTTTATTTTTCAAATATTTTGAAAATCTTTGGGGTGTGAAACCACTATAAATAATTAGGTTATGTTTGCAGGGTGTAGTTTGTCTTCCCTAATTTGGAGAATCCATATTCTCGTCAATATCCATAGAATTTATTGAAAGAGAAGGGTGGACATTCAACCAAATATGATTATTTGTGTTCCATGCAAAACACTATATGAGATAATGAACTTTTCTTGCCATTATTTTCATCGGAGTACATGGTAATATTTTTTGATGGGTTTTGAACCGGTTCATAGCATTTCCTATATAAATGAAAATTTCCAGCAATTTTTTCCCACCAAATTTGGAAGGCCTCAAATGCGAAGCAGTTCTGAACTAGGTTTGAGTTCATGTTCACCGCTATTAGAAATTTCAGTGCTTAATGTCAAGAGAGCTTTATGTAGAAAGGTGCAAAATACAGAGCAAGAACATAATTACATTGTTATTGTAATTGAGAGCTATAATCTAGTTCGGGTTCACCCACAAAATAACTTTTGGTTAAAATGTACCTTTTTTTCTTCTAAAAGTGGTTAATTGAGAGAATAAGCATATATGCATTAGTAGAAGATAAAATGTACCACCCTCACATGCAACGAATGGAAAAACCACAAGCTCCATCTGTATTGGACTATGCCAAACGAATTACATTGGGCCACTTGACCATAGGGTTTTTCATCAATAATATTAACAGGAAAAACCAAGTCAATTAGTTCTGGTGGGCCTCCAAGCCACCAAAATTAAGCACACTGTCATCTCAAAAGGAAATGGGCTATGCGCGTTATGCCTTTCCATTAGGCACTCATCTTCTGTACTACAATATGTGGATTAATCTATATATCCATGAAAGAAGATGGAGAAAAAAGAACCAAAAGTAGTACTCTAGGGGGCACACAGAGACATTGTACTGTCCGGAGAAAACCCGGCTAGTAGCGGACGCAGTCCACCGCCATGGTGCGGGTATCCAAGAACTGATGGAACGTGTACCCAGCGGTGGCGGCGTCATGGCTGCACTCGCAGTGATCGGCATCCATGCTCCCGCCATCTTCGCACGGAGACTGGTTCAGGTCGAGCCACAGCCCGCGCTTGCTACCGATGACGGGCTTGTTAATCGTGGTCACCGGCGGTGTTGGGCAAAATAAGCCGCGGCGACGAGCCAGACGCGTCGGGCGCGTGTATGGGCGCGCGCCGGGCGTGTCGGGCGCGTCGGGTCCGCGGGTGCGCGTGCGTGTGGGCGTGCGTGTGGTGCACGGGGTGCCCGTGTAGGTAGACACCGTGCGTGTGTGTGTGTTGTGGGCTGTTGGTGACCAGGTCCAGGGGGAGCATGACGATCGGGGAGGGTTCGGTGCGTCGCGTGCGTTGCGGGCGCGCGCGGTGGACGCGGTCAGAGCGGGCCAGATCGTGGGAGCGCGCGGGCAGGGGCGTGGGGATCGTGTACAGCGTTGGCCTGGGTATAAACCCCGTGTGTTGGTCGTTGTAACGGGGTGTGGCCGTGTGGGTGAGTTCGAGCTCGCCGGAAATACAGAGAAGCCGTTCGTGCGGCGAGGTGTTCGTGCGCCTGGAAATCTTCTGTGTCCCCTCTCTCTCGATTTCTTGCTGTCTCCGGTGATCGCCGTGGTCCGGTGGTTAGGCTAGACACCAACATTTGGTATCAGAGCAAGGTGTGAGAGAGAGGTCGCCGGCCATGGCGCTCGTCCCGTACGCCGGCGGATCGGGGGGCTCGGTGTCGCAGCCGGTGCCCGTGCTCACTGGGGAGAACTACACCACCTGGGCGATCAAGGTGGAGGCCGACCTGGATGCTGCCGGGCTGTGGGAGGCGGTGGTGCCGGTGGAGGACGCGGCGGCGGCCGTGATCGCCAAGAAAGACAAGCCGGCGCGGGCGTACTTGCTCCGTGCGCTCGCCGACGACCTGCTGTTGCAGGTGGCGTCGAAGAAGACGGCGGCGGAGATCTGGAGCAGTCTCAAGGCGCGGTTCGTCGGGGCTGATCGCGTCAGGGCGGCGCGGCTGGCCTCGCTACGGGGAGATTTCGAGCGGCTGCGGATGGACGGCGGCGAGACGCTGGACGCGTTCGCAGGCAAGATCAGCGGCATGGCGGCGCGCTTCGCGGGGCTCGGGTCGACTCTGGACGACGCCGCGATGGTGAAAAAGCTGCTTGACGCCGTGTCGGACCGCCTGTACGCGGCGGTGGCCGGAATTGAGCAGTTTTGCGACGTCTCGTCCATTGCGTTCGAGGATGTGCTCGGTCGCCTGAAGGCCTTCGACGAGCGGCTACGTCGGCGCGGCCAAGCGGACGGTGAGCGGGCGGACGGCCAGCTCATGTATACGGCGGCGCAGTGGCGAGCGCGGGAGCGGCAGCGAGGCGGAGCTCGGGACGACGACGACGGCCGGAGCGTGGCATCGGGCAACGGTGGCAGCAGGCGCGGGCGCTACTACAAGTGCGGCGAGCGCGGCCACTTCAAGAGGGATTGCCCCCAGCTGCGGAAGGAGCCGGCGGCGGAGCGCGCGCTGTTGGCGGACGTCGGCGTCGAGGACGACGGCCTCCTCTGAGCCGCGTCTTAGGGGGAGAGTGTTGGGCAAAATAAGCCGCGGCGACGAGCCAGTCGCGTCGGGCGCGTGTATGGGCGCGCGCCGGGCGTGCCGGGCGCGTCAGGTCCGCGGGTGCGCGTGCGTGTGTGCGTGCGTGTGGTGCATGGGGTGCCCGTGTAGGTAGACACCGTGCGTGTGTGTGTGTTGTGGGCTGTTGACGACCAGGTCCTGGGGGAGTGTGACGATCGGGGAGGGCTCGGTGCGTCGCGTGCGTTGCGGGCGCGCGCAGTGGACGCGGCCAGAGCGGGCCAGATCGTGGGAGCGCGCGGGCAGGGGCGTGGGGATCGTGTCCAGCGTTGGCCTGGGTATAAAACCCGTGTGTTGGTCGTTGTAACGGGGTGTGGCCGTGTGGGTGAGTTCGAGCTCGCCGGAAATACAAAGAAGCCGTTCGTGCGGCGAGGTATTCGTGCGCCTGGAAATCTTCTTGTGTCCCCTCTCTCTCGATTTCTTGCTGTCTCCGGTGATCGCCGTGGTCCGGTGGTTAGGCTAGACACCAACAGGCGGCGACGTCGCGACGCCACCGCCTCCCGCAAGCATGGCACGGTGACGCCTCATGTGGCCGCCAAGAGCCTGGCCGACGTCGAACTCGAGGCCGCAGACGGAGCAGCTGTGCAGCTTGGGCTTGAGGTCGCCGTCGCCGTCCAGCCGCGGCTTCTTGTGGCTGGCGCGGTGCCCTCCCAACGCCTGGAAGGACGAGAACACGCGATCGCACGTCTTGCACACGAACGGCCGCTCCGGTGCGCTGTCACCGCAGGCGGCCGCCGGCGTGGGCATCGGTTGCTCCCGCGACACGAGCAGCAGCATGCGCGCCATCTCCCTCTCCTGGAACGCACATCTCTTCATCATTTGCTCACTACCCAGTGAAGAAAAAGATTGATACAAATGGATGAAGAAGCCGAGATTGGTAACGGCCGGGCAGATGGATGGATGAAGAAGAAGCGCAGCAAACTGCATCTGTATTTATAGGCAACGGAGCTATATAAGCTATAAAGTTATCGGCCAGTAGCTAGGCGGCAGACTCGTATAATCTACATGGGAGCTACATGTAATATCATATATATGCTATAAAGTAATCAGCCAGTAGCTAGGCCGCAGTAAGTCTCATAATCTACACGAGCCTCTGATTAAACGACATCACAAGTTACCCCTAGGAAGAGACCAAGAAACGGTCGCACGTATACATGGATGGAACCATGTTGCATGTCTTCTTTTCTCTTGGGCTAGCTAGTAGATACATATGCAGGCTAATTTTTTTTAAATAATACATTTTTTTTTATAAATTACAGAAATAATATACGAATTTGAAAATTTTCAAAAATAGAATCCAGTCGGCTGGAGCTAAGCCGACTGGATTCAGTCGTCTGCGGCTAAGCCGACTGGGCCCAGCATAGCCGACTGCATGCCCCCCGCCGACTGCATGCCCCCCCCAGCCGACTGGGGCTCCTGTCGGCTACGGCTAAGCCGACTGGCCAGTCGGCTGGGGCTAAGCCGACTGGGTTTTTTTTTTTTACCCCCCTTTCGGTGATGCCGGTGATGCCCGCCGCCGCCATCCGGCTCATCTGACCTTCTGCGGCCACCATCCACAATGCTTTCGGTGGTGAGTGTGACTGGCAGTGCTACTTTCGGTGGTGAGTTTGACTGGCAGTGTTGCTTTCGGTGGTGAGTTTGACTGGAAGTGTTGCTTTCGGTGGTGAGTGTGACTGGAAAACAGCAGCGCACTGAGCCTCGACGGTTATTTAAAAAGAGTTCTTCTCTGCCTCTTGTCCTCACAATACTTCTCCTCACTTCCTCTTCTCCTCACTACTTGTTGTGGTAGCATTAACAAATCCGCAGTGATGGGTGATCCTCGTCCATTTTCACGAGAGGCATCTTGTGATGTCTTGATGGGTGCGGTTTCCATGAAGTCCGGGCTTCATGGAACTCCAGGTGTATCTTTCGATGAATTAGTTAGCAGTGAGAGTAACTTGCGGAGGTTTAGACAAACAGCTTGTCATAGTAGAAACACAGCGGACATTCGACTAGAACTTTTTCGGTTGCGTGCAAGGTGGGAAAGACTTTGTGAACTAATATATGAATCAGCGCGATTCACACGATCATTTGATGATTTAGATCATCATGTGATAGATTTGCCAGTTGATGAATATATTGCGTTTCAAAAGGTAATTTAAATTTCGTATTTGATTTACATATTTAATATGTTTGTCGTTTTAATTCATTTTTGTTCATTTTGGTAATTGTAGAGATACAATGTGGACGCTAAAGAAATGAACCACGATGTCAGTATGTTGGCATGGTTCAAGCTTTTATTTGGGTCCGTTCCGCCGCCGAAATATGTATCAACTCATGATGGCTCAAGCTCGAAGAAGAAGAAATGCAGCGATGCATCACCAAAGCCCGGTGATGATGGTTACTCTTCCAGCGATGAGTTTATGTCAGCCAATAAAAAATCTAAGTCGAAGAAACATGTTAGTGAGAATAGTGATGATGACTTTATGTAGTGTTAGCGAG
The DNA here is from genome assembly GCA_039707655.1 of Elymus sibiricus. Classification (NCBI taxonomy): domain Eukaryota; kingdom Viridiplantae; phylum Streptophyta; class Magnoliopsida; order Poales; family Poaceae; genus Elymus; species Elymus sibiricus. The sequence continues at coordinate 62,978,266 of CM077663.1, forward strand.
AAGCACGATGATGTCTTCATGTAGTTTGTATGCAGTATTATTTATGGTCAGTCGTACCGTTTAATTCAGATGTACTTGTATCTTAATTATCTGCAGCAGTCTCTCCGGAAATGTAACTCGATTAACAAAGCGAATGAACAGAAATATGTCTCTCGCATACATAGGTAGAATATGTCTCTCGCATACATAGGCAGATATATGTCTATCGCATACATAGCTAGATATAAGTGACACACAATCATCAGCCACCTCGTCCGCCACGTCGTTGAGGTGGTGTCTCCGGCGTCGGCCACATATACCTGTGGGGTGGCCGGATGATACGGGGAGGAAGCTCGGACCCGTCCAGGTCATACTGTGTTTCCTGTGTGGGAGGTGGTGCAGGAGTCGAATACATGTCCACCCACTCGTTGTGCTGCGACAAGTATTCCTGTGTGTTATGCCCATCGTCAGGCTCACTCTCCCACCTGGATTCGGACATAGACGCGTCATGTCCGGACATAGACGCCATATATCCGTAGCCTGCTGCGGGAGGGATGGAACATAAGTACTGACGAAATACGTAGTCGCAATCGATATTGGAAAGAATTAATATGAAGAAACATACCTGTAGGGGGGGTTGCATCACGTAGCCTGGCGTGGGACCCTGCTGCTGTGGTCCTGGCCGAAACACGTAGCCTGACGTGGGATCCTGCTGCTGATGCCACGCCGAACTACCAGCCTGGTCAGGACGTGGTGGCCTGGGCGTCCACTGCTCTGCTAGACGTGGACGCGGGTCATGTCGGTGATGCGTGGGGTCTACCTGACCAGTCGAGTGACGCGGGGGGCGTTGTACGGGCTGCTGATGAAGAACGTCCGAAGTGCGTCTGCACGTGATAGCCCGATACACAGCTCGTAGCCTCCCCTCAATGTGCACCATAAAGTTCTGCACCTGAGGCCGAGCAACGAGTAGTGGTGCATCCGAAAGTGAACGCCGATAGTTGGACACCTCCTCGCCAAGTCCGATAGTCAACTCAGCCTGAAATTGTCACGACGATTATTAAGTATGCACGGCAAAGTATGTAACAACTAGATGCATTACACAAAGAGAATATATCTTACCGCCAATTGCCTAGAGCCCGAAATATCATAGCTCGGGTACATATCGGACACACTAGGGGCAGGTAACTCATCTGGGTGAGTGTGTTGAACGATGCATAACCGTGTTCTGCTCATGTACCGCTGCAAATAGAGATCGAATTCATCGAGATCAAACTCGACATTCTCCTGCCACACAAGTGTGTTCGCGGTCTCCCATTGTGTAACGTACGGCTGAACACGTTGTAGCCACTCAGCAGCAGTCCTGTGAATCCCCTTCCTTGTGATCCTAAAATTATGGTGTTAAACAATTAAGTAATGCTTCACTATGGACAATTGTGAAAGACAATTCAATATTGAATAACAAGACAATACCTGTGGATGTGTGCTGGCACCGGGTGCTCTGTAGGGGGAGGCACCTCCAACTGTTGAAGACCAAATTGCCTCATAACCCTCTGCTGGGCCATCTCCTCGACGAAGACGTCGAATATGATCTTCGCTTTCGTCATCCAGTAATCACTATCTCTGAAGCATAGCTCAGACATACCGCCGGGGTATCTTGCATTCATGACTCCTTGCGTGTACGGCTGCCAGATCACCCCAGTGTACAAATCAAACTGCTCGTTTAATGCCCTGTATGCTCGCCTAGTCTGATCACTAGCATAGCGTCTCTGCGGCAAACACAAGTTAGTTTAAGCCATAGTGTACACAAAGAAGAAAATTATAACACGGGACATACCTTGCGACGTGTCCAACACAGACCGAAAGTAGGCATATCGATGCCTTCAGCATCGAACATTACGGGCATAGGCTCTTGAATACGTACGTCCGGTCGTCCTATAGAGAACCTCTCCCACGACCACAGTTGTAGAAATAGAGGGCATCCAAGAAGAGCTGACGTGGGTGCCGTCAGCTGGCAGGCGTTGCACATACCTCGATATGTAGCCGCTAAGACCGCCGAACCCCAACTCCTCTGTGTGATCTGAGCCAGCGTCTGAGCTCTCGCGATCTCTAGTGCAATAGGGATGTAGAGCGCACTTATAGTGGTGACATGGTTCTCTGTGAACATCACCTTACCGAGAAGCCACAGTATATATGCCTCCAGGCTGCGAGTGATCTGTGTCGCATTCAACGGGACCTGCGGATACCCCGGGAACTTCTGGATCTGTATTGAGCAAAGATAAAGCATTAGTACATAGCGACAACTGAAAGATATGAGGCAGGGGAACTAACCTGGAAATGGAGCAACCAATCATACTTAGGTCCGTGATGCTCCGATGCCAGAGCCGGAGCACCGTCATAAAGACCCGCGAAACGTTGTGCAAAATCTTCCTGCCAACGAGCCGGTGCCTCCAACGGTCCGATGGCATGACCTGCCAACGGTAGTCCCAGCAAAAGTGACACATCCTGCAGAGTAGGAGCCATCTCTCCCCAGCGGAAGTGAAACATGTGGGTCTCAGGCCTCCACCGGTCCACTAAGCACGTGAGCAAAGAGGTGTCGATGGCGACGCGTCTGGAGGTATCCGTGCGCTCAACCAGCCGCGCGAAAGGTAATAGGCCAGCCCATTTCAACCTGCATGTTAGGGCAATTCAGTTAGTGCGTCCCATCAATATACGTGATTGAAACAAATAAATAAAGCACGTACCGTTCAACCCATCCCTCGTGTATCATCCAGTCTTCCCTTTGAGTGCGAGTGCACAGGGGCTCAAGCTGGCGCTCATAACCTATCGCCGCACGATGTTTACTATCAATTTCCGGATTAAGCAACGACATTTCTGTCATTCCTGCACATACAAATTTCAAACATATTGCCACAATTAATACAAATTTCAAACTTAGTGGCATATTTAATACAAAGTTCAACATAGTTCCACACTGAATACAAATTTAGAACTTAGTGTCACACTTAATACAAATTTAGAAGTTAATGCCACACTGAATACAAATTTAGAACTTAGTGCAGCCTAGGTTCTTCCTCTCCCTCTTCCTCCTCTTCCTCCTCTTCCTCCTCTGCTTCCTCGTCCCCGGTTGCCTCGTCCACGCCCAGTACCACTGGCAGTGCCGAAAGTGGGACAATTAGTGTCCCTATGGCCAATTTCATTGCATAAAATGCATTGCATAGTGGGGCCTCCCGCTTCAGATTCATCCATATCATTCCGGATGCGATGACATTGTCGTCTGCCTCTACTTGTTCGCATATTCTCTGGGTCTGGAATGTACCGCCTTTCATCAGGATTAACGGTGCTGAAGTTACCCATTGAGCGAAATCCCAGCAACTCACCTGTCCAGGTATTGAGGACGGACTCTTTCAGAAAATATGGAGTCACAAACGAGATTGCGTCCATTCCAAGCTGCCCGCAAGCAGCAAGTACATGGGAGCATGGTAGGTGAAGCAACTTCGGTTTGTTGCATGTGCACTCACATGTTGGCCAGACTTCATTTCCAATTTTCACCTCATGCGTCCTCAGCTCATTTGCACAGCCGAATTTGTTGTTAGCTAAGCGGACCTCAAACCTTCTCTCTTGATTACCAATGGGGACTACAGTGTGTGACCTGGCTTTTTCCATCTTTTCTTCCATGTACTTCATAATCCTTTCACAGTAACGTGTGTTTGGGTTGTTCAACATATGTTGCTCTGCCTTTTGACGTCTATCTCTGAAGTACTTCACGGTGCCATAGAAAATACCCTCAACAATGGCTGTAAGTGGCAATGCCCGGTTTCCTCTGAGGACAAAGTTGTATGTTTCTGCGAGGTTGGTAGTCATGACACCGTACCTTGCTCCATGTGTGTCATGCAGCAAAGACCACCTCTCCAGAGGCTCATGCTCTATCCACTGCTCGAAGGTTTTAATCGACCTCCCGAGCCTTCTCCTAGTACCAGGTGGGTCAAATCCTGGCAAGTCACAAAGCCCAACGGACTCCTCCTCCACGGCAGCTGGTCCTGTTGCTAACTGTGCTGCTACTGCTTCAACATGTGCCCTGACCGCTGCATCTCTTGCAGCTTTCCTGTCCCTAACGTGTCTCCGCGTGCACACATTAAGTCTGTCACGTATCAAATTGTACTTCCATAGCTGGTTCTGCTTGCATAGTTTTTTGAATAGATTCATCAGGCTCTTATTTCTGAACTGCGAGAAGAAATTAGCCCCCAGATGGCGCATGCACCAACGGCTCTGCAAGTCCTGCCATGGAGTTTGTTCCTCAGGGCCAGGGTTTCTCAGTGTCTTTATCGCACTGAGTATACCTGCATGTCTGTCATGAAGGATGCACACATTGGGCTTATCCTTCACAACTGATATTTTCAGTTGCCTGAAGAACCATGTCCAACTTCCAATGTTCTCACTCTCAACAAAAGCAAATGCCAGTGGGACTATTTGATTTTGGCCGTCTTGACCAATGGCTGTCAGGATCTGACCCTTGTACTTGCCAGTCAGAAAAGTGCCATCTACACATATCACCGGTCGACAGTGCCTGAAAGCTTCGATGCATACACCGAAAGAGAAGAACAGTCGATGCAGCACCCTCACAGTTGGGAACTCTGGCATGAAGAGGTCTTCGATGTCGACATAGGTGCCCGGATTCCTGTCCTTCAGCGTCTAGAGGAGCCGAACAACTGAGTCATATGCATCGAAATAAGAACCAAATCTGCTCTCAAGCGCCTTTTGCTTAGCCCTCCAAGCCTTGCCGTAAGAAATTCTGTACCTGAACCTGACGAATACTTTTGTCTGGATAGCCTTAACTTCCATCGCTTTGCTCTCCACTATCTCACTGTAAAACAACCTCGCAATAAGCGTGGATGAAAGGTTGGGATGATCTTGAGGGATGCAGGGAATAAGACATGTGTGATGAACTAGGTCACTGATCACCCAACTTGTGCCATACTTAGGGAGATAGCCGTGCACCCTGGCAGGACAACCTGCATTCTTGCATACCATTGTCAAGTATTTCTGACTGGACACCTCAGCTATGAAAACCCTTTGCGTGGACATTGCCCAATTTATTATTGCGTCCTTCAGAGCTTCTTTGTTGGGATACATAGCACCGGTCGCAATGTTGTTTTGGTGATATTGCCAGGCAGAATCATGACCATCGTTCACGGTCATTGCAGATGAGAAGTCATGATTCCAAGAAGCAGGAATCGGGACCTCCTCTGCATTTTCTTCTTCATCTGACTCGTCAGAATTATCTGCATGACCACTTTCAATATCGATGTCTTCTTCTTCCATGATGTTCTGCATGTGCCCATCTACCTCGTCCGCGTCCGCCTCGCCACTGTAATAACCATCGCCATTTCCTCCTTCTACCTGACTACTCTGCCCTTGTTCATAACCATCATCTCCATCATTTGACACAGATAACATCATCCCGTCACTGCTTTGCCCAGGATCGTTACCACCCTGGCCTTCAGGCGCAATTACCTCCTTCAGAACGGGAAGCACTAAGGCACAAGGATTGCATCCCCTTGTTTCGCAACCTTGTAACCAGCGCACCCACTGAGAATCCCTCTCTACTGGCCTCAAATAGAAGAAGACATTCGAACTTGACCGGGTCCACAATGCATGAACACCCACGGTCTGTGTTTCAGTATTCAGCCCTAAACATGCTGTCACCCATTCTTTCAACTGACTAAGAGACCATGTTTGAGGGTCGGTCAGTGCCACCTCTATGTGCTCAAATTCACTCAGATCAACCCCAATCTCATTTGTTTGGACATTACCAGGACCGTAGAAAAATATGAACTTCACTATATCAGACATATCGGCTCACCTATAAATTTTTTTAACATGGACAGACAACTGTTAAACAACATGACAAACTACATATATTCACACTCCTAAATATTTGACAAGTACATAGATTAGGGAATATTAACGAAGCTAAATATTGAAACAACTTAATATATTATGGATATTACGGGAGCAACTAAAAATACTGACATACCTAAATATTTGACAGACCTAAATATTTGACATGCACATATAACACGGGATATTACCGGAGCAACTAAAAATACTGACAGACCTAAATATTTGACATGCACATATAACACGGGATATTACCGGAGCAACTAAAAATATTGACTGACCTAAATATTTGACATGCACATATAACACGGAATATTACCGGAGCAACTAAAAATACTAACAGACCTAAATATTTGACATGCACATATAACACGAAATATTACCGGAGCAACTAAAAATACTAACAGACCTAAATATTTGACATGCACATATAACACGAAATATTACCCGGAGCAACTAAAAATACTGACATTATTTTTTCAAAATATGTACAACTCAGAGACATTTTTTGACGACATAGGTATACCTTCGACGCGTGTGCCACTGCTTCTTGCTTCTCTCTTCAACTCAGCCGCACCTCCTCCTCCTGCTCACCACCTCTTCCTCCCCAGCAGCAACTCCTCCTCACCGCCACCTCTACCATGGTTCAACCACCTCAACCATGCCTCCTCCTCACCTCACTTGAACGAGAAAAAAAACTATCCTATTGGAAAAAAAATACCGTAGGCCACCGGAGTTGGCTATGATCTACTCTTTCTGTGGGTTGGATGCAAAAATGGATGGACCAGCGAGGAGATCGACGGGGGGTTACGAGAGACTGAGAGAGAGAGCAAGAAGAGGAAGAACGAGAGCTCACGGGCGCAAGAGGAAGGAGATAAGGAGAAGAAGGGAAGGAGAAAAGGAGGAGGGAAGGAGAGAAGGCGTGGGTGGGCAGCCAGGCCCCTGTCGGCCACGCCCCGGCCGATTGGACGGCCTGTCGGCTGCGCCGGGGCCGACTGGAACCCTGTCGTCTGGGCCGCAGCCGACTGCAGCGCGCCAGGCCGACTGGCGAATCCAACGCGACGGTCGACGTGTTCGGGCAAATCAGAAGCTGCCACGTGTCCTGTCGGCTTAGCCGTAGCCGACTGAACCTGCCACGTGGCCTATCGGCTTAGCTCCAGCCGACTGGATTCTATTTTTGAAAATTTTCAAATTCGTGTATTATTTCTGTAATTTTTTTAAAAAAATGTATTATTTAAAAAAAACTGGCCATATGCAGCAGCTAGCAGTAGCAGATCGTGCATGATGATGCAGGATGCAGGCGTCCAATTAGATTCTGGGTCAAACTGTTGCTCTTCTAAACATGTTACGTATCAGAAAAAATTAAGCTGTGAAATGTATCCACTGTATCCAATATAAATTTGGATAGACACCAGTTGCAGATTCTTGCCACTCCAAAAAAATTGAAGATAGATAACTGTTTGTACCGGTGAGGATTCCCATTTTCCATGGAACTTGCTGGGCCACCGAACTATATGCACTTTTTTTGGACAAAGCGTGGATTTTTATTGACGTAAAATGAAGGATCAAATGGATACAAACACAATAAGCATTCGCTCGGTCTCTACATGGATAGGATGCACACAGCTAACACCAATGGACACACACAGAAAAACACTGGCAAATACCAAAGTCATATAACACAATACTATGCCTCAACAAGAAAAAAGAGAACCCCAAAGTGATCAAATCCATGATCAACAAACTACATCAATGGCCATATCCGCACAGGCCATCATATGACACCACAAGGACAATGTGGTTTTTCAATAACAACGCATTCAGGAAGGGAGCGAGCTCCGCCGTCACCAGTTCCAACCATCAAACTACGGCCAATTTAGAATCTAGGTTTTCACCGAACTACGTGCCTAAGTATGTAATACTTTAAATCCTTAATTGCGTGCTGTTGCATGAGTTTGGCCGTGACTGATGCATGACTAGACCATAATCAAAATCTGAAATGGCAATTTTGCTGGATGAATGATGAGCTCATGCATGAAACGTCTCATGGCTGTCCCACATAGCCACGTGAAACATTGTCTTGAATCTGATATATGACAGATCTACATACATAGCTTGTGATGCGCTCACTCACTAACCATCACCAACAACGATGACTCGCAGTATCGAGAGAAGGCCTCTTCCAGTTTGTGGCTTCATCCAGCCGAAAATCCACCTCACAACTACTACTAAAATGTTAATACATAAGCCGGAGCCGGATATATTATCTGGGTCGTGCCAAGCAGCACATCTTAACCTAATTTTATGTGCTTTCGAGAAGTTGTCTGGGTTCAAAATTATCTTCTAAAGGAGAGTTTCAATAAAATAAATTCTACATGAGTTTTTGTATTTGTTCAGTGAAGATTTCTTTAGTGGAAACAAAATTTTGCCTCGTATATTAATTAAGGAGAGGATAGAGTTTGTGTTACAAGACCCAAGATACAAAAAGGATCACTCTCCCGGTACAATAGTTTCCAATTCTTTCGCACCCACGGATATGCAAAGTTTGACCTCACATTTGATACTGTTGAGCAAAATGGTTGTAGATGCACTTTTGTGTCAGAAGACATGGGTGTTCTTCTCATTCCAAATGGTCCAGCCCATGACCATTGTAAGAGATGGCATAGCCTTTCTGTTGGGTGTGTATGAGTCGGATCGCTTGACCGACCAATCTTTGATAGATCTCACTGCAAATTAAAAATGTGTCCCTCTAGTCTTCACTGCAAATTGACTGCAAATTGAAAATTTGTCCCTCTAGTCTTCTCATTCCAAATTTGTCCCTCTGAGTTTTCCCATCCACTTCTAGAAGCTCAGGCATGCTGACTGAAAAGAGACTGGATCACTTTGAGAAGCGCCTAAGATAAGTACTTTCTAAGAAAAGCATCTCTCGGTGTTGGTGTAAGCTCGTCGTTGAAGCGTAAGAAAAGCACCTCTCAGTTGGAGACGCTTGGTGTTAATAAGTCACGTGTTTATCGGCCTTCCTATGTATTGTACATTATATTATTTTTGACATGCCAACAAGGGTTCAAAAACCCTCAATTACTATTCATCCAGGTTTTACTGGCAAAATGATGTGCCTAAAAAGTATACTCTCTTTAATTTAAAATAAGGTGTACTGATTTTTTACAAATAATGTTTTTGTCAAACGTAGAAAAGTTTGACTTCTGAAGAAATGATACACCTTATATTTTGAAAGGTAGGGAGTATATGAACTAACTCATGGATTGGAGTATATTATGTAGGTACCGACATCATGTTGGCCGGCTTGAGGATACTGTATGTGAAGAATACGAGCCTGCTTTCGGAGTAATTTCTAGGTTCCTCAAATACTCGGTATAAAGCACCTACGAAAAGAACTCAATCACGTGTTCACAACTCAAAGGCAAGACAGCGGATTGCCACTTCTGGGTGCTGTTATGAAAATGAAATATCTCCTTTCATATCCACAATGAACCCAAATCTGGTTTTGGATGGACAATATTCACGCCTCACCAACCTTGTGAGCACGTGACCCATTTGAACAAAACTTGCTCCATTTGTACAATCTGGTCACACACGATTGCTCAAGCAGGATAAAAAAATCAACGAAATTTCAGCGAAATTTCCGAAATTTTGCATATTTCAGTGGGGTCTGAAATATTTTTAACCTAGTGTGTTGGTGCAGGACCCGACCTCGACGATGCTGCCAAGTGTTTTCCGGGACGCAGGTGTTTGGTTTCTGGTGGCATGTGTCCTCGAAATCTCGTCTGTCTAGCAACACATCGCGACTAGTACGTAATGTATTTATTTTTTAGCACTAAATGTACAGATTTTTCAAATATGTTTTGTCAATAATTCAGAAAACAGTTCTATACGAGGTAGAAAATGTGTCATACAAGCCACCGAACAGCAGCATCGAAAACATTGGCACGACGCGTTTTGCAGCTGATGTAAATAACCGGCTCACTGCAGCACGTCTCGATTTGCCACAACGGCACGTGTCAGGATCATGTCCGCTGGTATCTACGAAGCAATTTACATAACAAGTTGGTTTCACGGTATTGATGTAATATGGCACAAGTTGGTTTCACGGTATTGATGTAATATGGCAGAACCAATTAACTTAAGTATTACAAAAACAAGCTGTAATAAGATAACTATATAGTATTTTTTTATTAACTGTTAAGCTACAGTATTGTCAGGATTAATTATCAGCACTTGGTGTTGTTAATGTAGCATGTTGAAGTCTGCAATTTCCGACAAACACATACCTGTCCCGGAAGTTTGCGGAAATCCACTACTGATCCAGCGCATCTGCTCATAGATGAACAGTAGGACCAAAACAATAGAAAAAATTTGAAACTTTTTTTCACGTGAAAGATGAACAAAATCATGGTATCAGGAGAGTATGGCACGGAAATAATAGTATCAATGCTCCAAAATAAATAAATAAACTTCCTCCAAGCTTGGATTTTTGTCTTTTTTGTCCAGCGCTCTCCCGACGTCATATTGCCATGAAAATTTGCAAGCACATGGCTAGTTTGTTCATGTTTCATGTTAAAAAGTTTCAAAAAGAAAACAATTGTGTTTGCTATTGTTTCGGATTTTTTTCTGTTCATGCACATAAGCAAGTGTGGTGCAGCATGAAATGCCATCCTGGATTTTGTTTTTGCTGATATTGTCAATTGTTTTTATCGTTTGAAATAAGGAACCTGCAACGTTCTGTTACTATGATGAACGAGTTTGGGTTATTAAACAGACGCCGGGTTTTACAGATTTGATTTCCCGTGGTGCAACAGTGCGTATGCTTCAATCATTGCTTCAGACTTGGCTACGAAAAATACTGCGTCCACGATTTGATGTACATATTCTGCCCCTAAACAGGACCTACGGACCGAAAGCCTACAAATAGCTACGTATGGCTACGTACTTTATTAGGCAAAAAAGTGAAAGTGGGCAATTGCGAGGTGGACGCTCATGAGACTGGTCCCGTACCTTGGTACAGGTCGAATGATAGGTATGCTCTACGTTTTATGCGTGGTGCAGATCCCGAGGTAAATAGGTTGGCCAGATTCCGGCTGCCACCCAGACCGGAGAGGCGTTTCCGATGCTTTCCGGTAATATACGCGTACGAGGTAGCTCCATTACTTTCCAAGCTGAGCGATTTGGTCAAGAGACGAGATGCACGTGAACACAAAGCAATCTACCATTTCTAGCTAGGCTAGGTTATTCCGGCAGGTAGATGCATGCGTAGGCTTTTTGTCTTGACGGATGGGTTCGTAGTACGTAGGAATACAACTACAGAGATAGCACACGAGGTTGCCGATTGATAGCAAAAGGACACGCTCCAGATATAAATATAAACATATATTAAAGCTGCTAAGCAGCAGCCCCTCTCATGCGTTTGCCCTTTGAGCTAAGTTGCTTCATACATTGACACGTGTTGGACTGATTTTTCCTTTTCTCTAACTTTTTTACTTTATTTGCTAATTACCACTGGAGGCTATCAAAGTATCAAAATATAGACGTGCGCCTTGCTATCCACACCAATTCATCTCATTCGTTCTACTCCCTCCGTTCATACAGATAAGCTCTTTTAGAGATTTCAGTAAGAACTACATACGGAGTAAAATGAGTTAATCTACACTCTAAAATACGTCTATATGCATCAGTATGTAGTTCATATTTTAATAAAGACAAAATACTTATGGAGTAAAATGAGTTAATCTACTCTCTAAAATATGTCTATATACATCAGTATGTAGTCCGTATTTTAATCGTATTTTAGTAGAGACAAAATACATAGCCGTGACTCTAAAATACGTCTATATACATCAGTATGTAGTTCGTATTTCAATTGTATTTTAGTACAGACAAAATACATAGCCGTGAGGTCTTCTATGAGCGACACATGTGTCTGGTTCACTTTTTTTTAACACTGTTCATTCTCGATTTTGCAATGTGTCTACACCAAGGGAAAAATAGCATGCTATAGCATTGCTAATAGCAAGTTATAGCGTTCTGAGCAATTCCTCGCTAAACAAATCAGTGTATAATTTCTCACTAATAGTGTATTTTAAAGGTAATGCTATAGCACACTAATTTTTTCATTTGCTTAGACTAGACTAGATGTTTCTCATAAACTCCAGAAACTATGCAGGTCCCACCCTATTACTTTATCGTCTCACACCGGTCTAGCGCAACCGCATCTTCTTCTCTTCTTTCTCCTCCCGGTTCAAATCCACCCTTCCATATGCATCAGAAGCGTCGACTCCCCCGTGGTTGTCGAACGACGCCCCGCCTCTCCTCATGGCAGAAAAGCACCTCATGCCCCAACCTCGCCCACTCAACCGTGCCTACCCTCGCTGGCTATGGAACCAACGCGGCCGCCGGCTTGAATTTCTTGGGATGGGATGCTCACACCCGACCTCAACATGACACACTCTCTGTTAATGCTTCTCCTCGCTGGCCGTGGGAACCAGAGCCACGAACTCGGCAGCCTCACCATCCTCGAGTACCCGGCACCCCTCAACGACCCCCGCCAACTCCGGCTACCTCGCCAACCTTATCGTGGCCGTCTCCTTGACTCCCCGGTTCCAGCGCCTTGCCTCGACCGCTTCCACCTTGCTGACCGCCTCCGTTACATCACGACGGATGCGTCCCCAACCCCAACTCTGGTAACCGTTTGCTCCTATTTGACCACATACGATTTTTCTTTCTCGCCACGACCTGCGACCCTACGTCTTACGTGTTTTGATGCAAGTAATGTTTTGTCAGTTTTGGAGACTGCAATTTTTTTAGTTTTTTTAGGATATACATTTCAGTATGATGCTTTCCTAAGAAATAAGGTGTGAACACATGTTGAATTTGATGCTTATCCCTTGTGGAATGAGTATTAATAGTTTATAGTTAGCATAGAAAGACTGACTGGCTAACCTAATAGCTTTATCATCTTACAAAGGTTGTCAAATATTGTGCCAATGAATGTTCATGACCAAACCTTGATAATATTGCTTGTGGTATTGGCAAATTGTGAGGTGATTATATTTGATTAATTCTACTACCTATTCAAAGGCTTTGCATCTATATGTTTGATAGGTAATAACAGGCTTTGTAGAAAGACATAAATGTTGAATAGGGATTGAGATGAATATGTCAGATTAAGATGAGTATGCAAACTCCATTTCATTCCCGCATACAACAAACCAAACCTTATATAACCAGAGAAGTTTTGACTATCTGAGGCTATACACAATGTAGTAAATGTACTGTCTACTTAACCATATGTTATAGTTTAAATGCATGAAAAAGGCTCATGATCTCATCTTCTAAATGCAAAAATTGAAATAAAAGAAAGGTTCATGACCTGATGTTTTGAACATAGTGTCCTCTTCTGTACAAAGAGTTCATGTTCGATGTTTGGTAGCTTTACTACGCATGGTCTAGGGACCAGATAATGTTTTACTAATTGTTACCGTGTTACATGATCGCTACATCAAATGAATGCAAAAAATATGAGAAATGCTTGGCATGTCCCCTTTAGTTGAGGTTAGTGAATTGTTTTTCGCATTATCTTTTGTATATTGAAAGCCTCCGGTTTCCCTTTCTTACTAAAATAAGTAATTCTATTTGCTTCTGCGGAATAAATCAAATATATCTATAGTATGCTAATTAAGCCCAACAAAATTCACATGTTCATTGTGTTGTTGAAGGTGCATTATGAAAGGGGAATGAACAATAGATAACATTCAATTTATTGGCATATATGATACTTTCCAGTGTTCAACATCATGAGCGAAGTAGATAAGTGAAAGGGAGTAATCACATAAGGATAATATGCACTAACAGCTACCAAGCTAAAAAATCTGATTATTTTCACTTTATGAAGTGTATAACTTTTTAGTCCAAAGTTCACTTCAGTGGTACTCCTTCGCTCATCCTTGTATGTATGCGACCAGAGTATATAATCGAACCAACAATTTATAATTATTTCAATAGTTCGTACTCTCCTCACGCTACTTAGTAAAACTTAATAACATAAAGCAAACACGAGAAACCAACAAATTAAGGTACAATTTTACCAACAACGGGCTCATACATGGGCGCGGCGTGGCGCCGCGCCTTCCGTCTCCTAGTTATATATATGAGAGCTAGACTAGAAAGCTAACTAGGCTAACTCTATACGACTTGGTGACCTGTTTAGGTACCTGAGCCGGACTGTGACAACGTGATTAATTCCAACAATCACTCATGTAACCGATGTCCTCATTTCATAGCTTAAACGTCGATCCTTCATCGCATTTCCACCGACTTCTCTCATCTCAAAGACCTGGTTAGTATATTCGCAAGCTGGTCATCAAAGTAAACATAGTTGATATCAATCTTGTTTTCTTCCACACATCCATTAATTATTGATACCTCGTATTTATGTGCTCGTATGTATCATGACACGCTGAATTTTTTTCACGGAGAGATTGTAGACTTGTGATCAAGGTTGATCACTACTCATTTCAGTTTCTTACCTATGAGGTCACTGAGTAGCCTTCCTAGGTACACACATTGACACAACGCGGTTGCAACTGCAATATACTCTACTTCATGGGAGTATAGTGCGACTACTTTGTGCTTTTGTGATAGCCAAATCACTATGCTTCTTTTCAAGAAATATACCACGCCTGACGTACTCTTACAACGTCAATATCTCATGTCATGTTGCTATAACTATAGCCAAGTAGATCCACCATCTCTTTCTTCTTCTCTCTTAAATAGACATAACCAAAGTTTGGTGTGTCTTTAATGTATGTGTAGTATATTTTTTACAACTGCCAAATGTTCGGTCATGTGTGCTTCCATGAAGCAAATCACTATGTCAACAATAGGCCAAGTCCAGTCTTGTATTTGTGAGATACCTCAACACTATGACCACACTTCTATACTCCGTTACATCAACCGCTGATGTTTCACTCTTCTTGCTTAGTTCAAGACAAGGATCCAGTGGAACATAAGTTGGATTGCAATCCTCCATGCCAAAGCTTTCAAGTACCTTCGTTGCATATGCCTTCCGGCATAGTGCGATCTGATCCGGTTTTTGTTGTACCTCGATCCCAAGGTAGTAACTCAAGAGCCCTAGATCACTCATCTTGAATAGCTCCTTCATTTTTAGTTTGAATCTAGCAATCTCCTCTTCATCTACTCCAGTTACCAATAGATCGTCAACATTGATATCAACTAAGAGAGGATCCCTTGCTTTACCTCGCTTATACATCGTATGTTCTAGTGGGCTTATTTTTGAACCCAAAACAGATCAGTGTGTGATCAAGCTTGGTTCCATAAAGAGGAGCTTGTTGTAGCATGTACAATGTGAAAGGATCGATATGGTTGACTAGAGGGGGTTGAATAGGCAACTATCATTTTTTAGCTTTTCTTAACAAATTAGGTTTAGCAACAAATAGGTTGTCTAGATATGCAACTAGGTGAACAACCTATATGATGCTAGAAACAACCAAAAAACAAGCAAGCAAAGCATACAACACAAATATAGCTTGCACAAAGTAAAGGTAAGCAATAACCACAAGTGGAGCCGGTGGAGATGAGGATGTGCCACCGAAGTTCCTTCCCTTTGAGGGGAAGTACGTCTCTGTTGGAGCGGTGTGGAGGCACAATGCTCCCCAAGAAGCCATTAGGGCCACCGTATTCTCCTCACGCCCTCACACAATACGAGATGACGTGATTCCACTAGTGGTGCCCTTGAAGGCGGCGACCGAACCTTTACAAACAAGGTTGGGGCAAGCTCCACAACTTAATTGGAGGCTCCCAACACCACCACGAAGGTTCACCATAATGGAATGTGGCTTTGAGGTGGCATCTTCCGTCTAGGGTGCTCAAACACCCAAGAGTAACAAGATCTGCAAGGGATTAGTGGAGGGAATCAAATTTCTCGTGGTGGAAGTGTAGATCGAGGCCTTCTCCAAACCCTAGAGTATCAACAAGATTCGATGGCTAGGGAGGGAGATCGGGCAGAAATGAGCTTTGGAGTAACAATGGAGTTTTAGGGAAAAGAGGTAGGTTAACTTGGGGAAGAAGACCCACTTATATAGTGGTGGGGAAAATCTGACCATTTTCTTCCCACAAGTCGTGCATAAACGGTAGTTCCGTTCTAAGGAGCGGTACTACCGCCCGCACGAAAGTTCCGGAATTAGCACACAGCAGACTCTGTCAGGGAGACGGTAGTGCAGCCGGAGAGGTACTACCGCTTCTGCCAGCGGTACTTCCGTTTGGCGCTGTATAAAGAGGGGACCCAGTAGAGGAGGGTAGTATGGTAGTACCGCGTGAAGCGGTACTACCGCTTGATACTACCGCTCTACTTTTGCTCGAGTGGCGAAGGATACCAGAAGAGAAAAATAAGTGGAAGTACGGGCGAAAGTGGAGGGCGGCAGTACCAATGGAGCGGTACTACTGCTCCCCTAGAGCGCTACTTCCACTCACCAAGAGCCAAAGCACAAGAAACAAAATGTAATCGGTAGAGACCTTAGAACCGGAGGACGACAGTACAACCGGAGAGGTACTACCGCTCCCCAGCGTGGTACTTCTGCTTAGGTGTTTCTGAGGGATCCTAAGCAGAGGACAGAAGCTCCAAAGAGCCGGGAAGGAAGGAGGGTGCAAATGTGTACATCTTGATTCCACCCTAACCTTTTCAAATACTAACCCCCTCCTGATAGTACGTATTTCCTAGGACTCAAAACCACCAAAATGAAATTGTTGGAAAGTGACCGTCTTCTCTTTAAATACCGAGGCAAAATAAACCGTCTCGTGCCACCTGATAATCTCTGAAATCTAAATGCACACGGTTAGTCCGCAAAGAACATTGTCATCAATCACCAAAACCAGTTAGGGAAAAATGTGCTCTAACACAATGCCTTGTGTAGCTTCAGTACCTTGTGCTCTTCTCCTTCTTGGATGTATCCTGGTGGTTGATTTACATATAGTTCTAACTCCCCAGTCAAAACGCGGATTTACATCCATGTGATGTAGCCTCCATGATGCTTGAGCCACGAGAGCTATAAGTAGCATCACCGACTCCATCCTTGCAACTGGAGCGAACAATTTCTCAAAGTCCGCGCCTTGGTCTTTCATGTATCCTTTAGATATGAGTCTTGCTTTATGCGTCACCAGGTTCCTTTGACATCTTTCTTGAATTTGTACGCCCACTTCCACCCTATGTCATCATGCATGGTTATTGTGAAGATCCACAAGCTCCCATATCTTGTTGTCTTGGATTGACACCAACTCCTCATCCATAGCACGACGGCAACACTGCTCTGCATATGCGTCTTTAAAATCCTCGAGGTGCAAACATCGTTACGCTTTATTCTTCATCTTCAGATTTATTCGAAGTGCTTCCTTCGGAAAGAGATCCAAACCTGATTATTGATGAACTAGTGTTGGGGGGCCTAATTTGGCGCATGTACAGTCAGACATGCTTATGGAATTCCAAAATTTCCTATTGATGGCGATTTGGGCCCTCCTGAACTGCTCCTTGGCGGATCTATAGGTCCAGTCAAACCTTCAGCACCAATCATGGGCCTACCCCATGCGCGGGTCGCCACTCGATCGGGCGACACTCATGGCGTGACTGAAGACGACAGATCAACACTCGATCGGGCGACACACTCACGAACAGCGTGAGGCGCGGGCGGTCGCCTGATCAAGATCGTTTACGTACTGGCTACCTATCCTAGTAGACCAAGCTAAAACGGTGTGTTACAACTAATCACTCTACATAGCTCCAAAAAAGGCATCAAGAACAGAGGGTGCAGTGTGCCTGACCTTAGCTACAACTTTCCCCAATGCATAAATGAGGGGATACCAGCTTTCTTTACTACTACATGCAACTATCTAAAGCGGGATAATTAGGGTTTATGGTTTAGGTTTTTTTTTTTCGAAACGGAGGCAAAAGTTTTGCCTCATCTCATTAATAAACAAGAAGAGAATTGCCCGGTTGATAAACGGAAAACCTGGCGAAAACCATTACAACACGTCCACACAGGACACGCAGGGCGACCTGGCAACCCACACAAGAACGCACACACGTCGCCGAGGAGAGAACGTTTAGGTTTTAGAATTTAGGGTCACGTGGTCTTGTATTTCGACTTGTAAGGGGCCCGGTATCCTATTACTTATAGGAATCAGTCAAAATATATATTGCTTTTAGGAATAAATCAATGGTTTTTTTTCTTTGACAAATGGTTTTGACAACAAATAGATCAAGGGTGCAAATATCACCACACATTTGCGATAAATGGCTGCAGAGACCGAGCTCCACATAGCTCGGTATTTTTTTTCAGCCGAAATACTATTTTCACACACTGAAAAAATCTGAAAAAAACTATATACATAGATGTGTATTTGTAATACACACGTATAAATTTTCACGAGCACATATGCTCTCATGTAACGTATACAAAAAAGACAAATACACAGATTAAAATGGGCTTTATCTTTGTTGTATTTGGGCCAGATATTTATCTTTTTTGTGTAGCATGCAAACAGTCGGATTACCTGATGAACCTTTTTACATACTTGACTACCATGCATATGTATCCGTATAAAAAAATTGATATTTTTTGAAACTTTTAAGTATATCTTGATTTTTTTTGGTAAACCGGGCTCCATGGAGCCCGGTCTCTGCGACGCCGTTCTCAACACATTCGCGCCTATACGAGACAAATTGTAAGTTCTCTCACAAAAAGGAAATATAGCTAGACACAAAATATTTTTTTTCGAGAGACCCTATCTCCACCTTTAATGTATGTGAAATGAAATAAACTAAAGTTAACTAAACTTACCATGACAAACATTTTTTTTTAATTATTTTGCTCTACTAATTCTCAATGCCATTGATGAATAACGTCTCTATGAAATGGTACTCTCTTCAAATTCATATCACATACTAATCTTTGAAATTACTGCGAGTTAATTCATGACGTTTTGAAAAATTGTATCTAACAATCAACAGGTCTTGTTGTGATGAGCCATAAATCCATGCGGTATTGCAAAACTATATATATAATGAAACATTTAGTCATTTGTCTATTGGGGTATAAGTTGCGTAATTGTGTGGGGAATTCAAGTTGTAACTCCAATGGGTAGTTACGATTGTTAGAATAGTTTGAGGCCACCGTCCATCTTTCAAGGACAAGCAATCACGCAAGCATGAGAAGGACACAAAGATTTGTTAATAAGGTTCACCAACATGTCTACATCTCCCATGACAACGAGCGCTCCTCCTCATGTACCAATTCACATGATACAGCCGACAATAAGCTCGTCGAGGCCATCAGACAACACTTCGACCACCATGCCACAGATGGCCCGGCCACCCCTGCCAAGGGTGCTGAACCGTCCTTCTCGTGATCTATACCTAGCCTAGTAGAATTTGGCTACCCTACGGTGCCCTTATTATATAATAGCCACGGGTTACACGCGTTCAATTCAAACACCTAACCCTCCGCTAATTATAAGGTCAATTGTAGCACAACATGCACACATAATATTTGGCACATATTTTTAACAAAGATAACATTCCTACAATTCTAAGCATTGGTATAGAGTTAGTAGTAACGATCACTACATGATATATTCCGCGTAGTCGATGAAGTGGGCGACGAGGGGAGCTGATGTGGTTCGTGCGCCGGTGTTGACTGGAGTTTATTCTCTCATGCCTAGAGGGCCCTCTCTCTCTCTCTCTCTCTCTCTCTCTCTCTCTCTCTCTCTCTCTCTCTCTCTCTCCTTAGCGAGGTGTTGCTTCTCGACTAGGACGGCCATGCGTGAAGCTTTGTCGGCCTTCACCACTAAATGGGCCGACCCATATTACGTTGTTGTGTTCCTAAGGTGCACCTTTAAGTAGCAATTCTTATTTGACGCGCATTGCTGTTGTTTCGCACAAACCGGCTGAGTTGGGCTGGCCCAACGATATTGTGAGCCATCCAGTCTGCTTTTTCATTGGTGTATTGTTTTTCTAATTTATGAGGTTTTTTTGTCAATTTTCTCTGGTTTTCTTTTTTATTTAATTGGAAATTCAAAATTTTCATGTTTTCAACTATCGTTCAAAATTTCTTAAAAATCAATCTTACAAGTTTGTTCACAAATTAAGAAATCACGTTTTCCAAAAATATTCCCATTTAAAAAAAATTGGTCATAATACAGATAATGTTCCTATTTAACAGATTGTTTGCATATTCTAAAAGTGATTGGCAATTTCAAAAAATATTCTCGTCTTAAAAATGTTCTGAATTTTTAAAAATGTTTGTGTTTTTTTACAAAAATTCAAATTTTCTTTAAAGAACAACTAAATACCTGCATCCTACGGTAGTTGGTTCTCTGCAATAAGCATGTCTGTTGCAGTAAATTGGTTCACTGTAATAGGTGCTCTCCGTTTACGTGACAAGTACCCTGAAAATATACGCAATGCTATGTCTGGCCCGTACCGATTCCACAAATAGGAATCGCTTACGGGCGAACGAATCGGGTCGGGCCATTAAAGGCAGTTGCACGCTTGCCCTCGTCTGTCTCTATAGCTTGCTCGCTATGCATCTGTCTTATTCCTTTTTTTATCTTTTTAATTTATATGATTTTTTATTTGACTTTTTACTAGTTTTCATCGGGTTTTTTCCTTCAGTATATGATGTTTTCCTTTGTTTTTTCAATGGTTTTTCCCGGGTTTTTCTGAGTTATAATTTTAGTTTTTCCATTGATTTTCTTCGGTTTTTTATCTTTTCTTCATCTTTTTGTTGATTTTAATTTGATTTCTGTTGTCTATAAATGTCCTTTTTCTCATTACTCAATGTACTCCCTCTGTCCTATAACATAAGAGCATTTGTTTACACTAGTGTAGTGTCAAAAACGCCCTTATACTATGGGACGGAGGGGGTACATTATATAGATGTTTTTGAATACAATTTAAACATTTTTCCAACACATGATATAGATGTTTTGGACACATTTTGAATACACATTAACATTTCCCAATACACATTATATATTTTTAATGGAAATAACATTTTCCAAAACTGCACAAACATTTTTTTAACTTACAAGGATATATATTTTCTAATGGAAATTAACATTACGGGAAGATTTTTTTACATTGTATAGACATTATCAGAAATGTTTGAATATTTCTCTAGAAAAATTATAATTGTCACGTACATTTGTTTCATGGTGCGAAACATTTTTTAACATCATATAAAAAATTTACATAGTCAACCATTTTTGTAAATGTCACAAACACATTTTGAATCTCTAGAATATTTTTATGTCACGGACATTTTTCATGCACATAATTAACAATTTCCTATACATGCTGTTAACAATTCAAATTCATGATTAACATTTTTTAAAATTCTATGTAAAGTATTTTTGCATGATTAAGACGCTTTAATGTTAAAAATTATATGTAAGCGTATACATGTATTGAATATTGTGCAATATACACAAATGTGAAAATGCAAAAAATAGAAATAAAAATGTGAATAATAAACAGAAGAGAAAACAAAAAGAACATAATGATAGATGATGCATGGTTACCGGATCCACCCAACACGTGTCCCTGCAAGCGAGCCTTGGTACAATTCGGAACAAGCAGCACAGGGAGGGTGCCTCCATATCTCGCGTTCAACGAGAGTGGAAGAACCATCACTGAAGGGGAGACAGACATGGCCCGCCCAGGAGCGGGGTAGGCCACAGCCTCCTTTTTCCTTTTTCTTGTTTTCTTTATTTCTTTATTTTGATAATTTTGGTTATAAATGAAAATATTACAAATATATATTACGAAAACAGTCTACAAATATATCTGGAAAATGTTGAAGAAGTATTTGAAAAATATTGAACAAGTATTTGAAAAATGTTAATCAAGCATTCAGAAAAATGTTGAACACGTATAGAAAATTTGTTGATCAAGTATTAAAAAAATAAATTTTTTTATCATTTATATAAAAATGTCAACCCAGCACTGGAAAAAAATGTTGAATAAAAATTTGAAAAAATTTAATTAAGCATTTAAAAAAATAAGTATTTCCAAAATGTCAATCAGGCATTTGGAAAATGTTAAATGTATATAGAAAAATTCTTGACCATGCATTCAAAAACAGTTAATATTGCTTTTGCAATTTGTTAATAAAGCATTTCAAAAATGCTATATGTGCATAGAAAAATGTTGACCATTTTTACAAAAAATGTTATTATTGTATTTCAAAAATGTTGACAGAGTGAATAGAAAAAATATTGACCATGTATTAAAAAAATGTTAAACTAGTGTTTTAAAAATGTAAAACACGTATATGAAAAATATTCTTGACGTATATGAAAAATGTAGAATGAAAACTAAAAGAAAGGAAATGAAAAAAAAAATTATATAATGTTAATCTTGCATTTGAAAAATATTAAGTCAAGCATTTCAAAAGTGTTAAATCAAGCATTTAAAAAATATTACAAAGGGTCATAAAAAGTATTGACCATGTATTCGAAAAATGTTAAATGTGTATTTAAGGAATGTTCTGGACGTATACGAACAATGTAGAATGAATAGAAAAACAAAAAAATGAAAACCAAAGAAAATAGAAAAAGGAAACCGGAGAAACAAATGCAAGAAGAGTGAGAAAACAGTAAAAAACAATAAAAATACAAAGAATAAAAAACATTTAAACCCAAGAGAGATAGAAAAAACAAAGAAAAATGAAGTAAATAAGTTAGAAAAAATAATGCAAAAACATAAAAATCTGAAGAAGAAATAATAAAACCAAACCAAAAACAAAAGAAAACATGAAACATGAAAAAGAAAAAAAATGGAGAAACAGAATAAAAATGAAGCAACAAAGGCAAAAAATAAATAAGCCCGGAAAAGAACATGGAAATCTGGTGGGTTCTGCCTCAAGTAGGTCACACCCTAGTACTATGTCCAATACTTGAGTCTAACTCGTTGGCAAGCACCGCAACCAACTATCAATGAAACCAGGGATCGAATCCCGTGCGATCTTCCTTTTGATTCTCTTTTGAGCATTTTACTGTTCGGGAGTGGGCTAGCCCACTTGCATGTGCGGGTCGCTATTTCCTTCAGCGTGAATGATCAAACTCAACTACACTGCAGTTCCTCTTGTTCAAACATGTGTTGCCGAGTCTTCTCCTCATAGCGAGTTTCGCTCTCGCTTCACGTGTCCTAAACATTAAAAAAATGATTGTGAAAGACAAGTGTTTCATTCCCCTCCCTAATCGTTCAAATAGGAACCGTCCGCTAGCTTCTCCTTTGTTAGGGATTATGGCCCTTCCTAGCGGATTTACTATCCATAGTAAATCATTTAAGTTTTAAATGCTACTATTTCTTCGTGGGCAGAAAGTCCAAAATCTTCTTTTTCCAGTAATCCTTACTCTTTTCTCCCGTCGTTCTTTTTTTCCCCTGTTTTTTGTTTCTTCAAAAAAGTTCGGGATTTGTAAATAAGTTTACAATTCCAAAATTTGTTCACTAATGAAAAAATAAAATATTCAGGAATTAGGAACATGTTAAAAAATGCAAAGACATTGAATATTTTCAGTTTTGATGAACATTTCTTGTAATTAAATAAAAACATTGGTATTTTATCAACAAAATTTAAATTCAATGACATTTTTTACTTTTATGAACAAAGTTTAGAACATCTTTTATATTCGATGAACATTTTTTAAAGTCTTGATTTGTTTTTGAAAAATGAGCTTTTTTAGTTTGATGAACAAATTTTGAAGTCAGAAAAGGTTCACCCCGGTTTGAAAAAGTGTTTTAAAAAAAATATCACTGATTTACAAAAATGTTCCTGGATTCCGGTAATGTTAAAAAGTTAATGGAAAAAGAAAGAAAAAACGAAAGTGAAAAGGAGAAAAAACCAATAAAAAAGGAAACCCGGTTTGGGAGGGATCTAGCACCTTCTCACAACCGTACACGAGCTAGTAGGGCGTGCCCCCGGGGGGGGGGGGGGATGGCTGTACTCGCGCGGTCGCTACCGGGCCACCTACGCATGGAATAGGATCCCAGGACATCACAAGTGAGTGTCGCCTCAAAGCACCCTCTAAATAGACCGGCTGGCAGTCCGTTGACTATTACTTTAAAACATACGTCTTAAATCGTTTGTTTTTTATTTTTAGTTTCTTAATTTTGTTTATATTTTGGAAATATATTAATAGCAAAAATTAAATTACTATTTTTTTAAAAAATTCACCATGCATTTGAAAAATGCTAACACAATATACGTGGTATTTAAAAAATGTGCAGGCAGTGTTAAAATGATCGCGTTATTGGAAATATTTTAATACCAAAACTAAATGATCTTGTATTTAAGAATCTATTTGAAAAAATATTAATCATGTAATAAAAAATATTAGGCGTGTATTAAAAGATTTTCCTTATGTATACAAGAATATTCAATGTATATATAAAAAGTATACAACAAAAGATATATTCGAAAAATTATTAATCAGTGGTTTAAAAAAATGTGAAACGTGTATAAAAAGGTGTTCCTTATGTACATGAAAAATGTACAATATATATGAAAAAGTAGATACCAAAACATAAAAAACATGTGTTTACAAAAATGTGAACATGTATAAAAATTATTGTTTCTGACGTATATGAAAAATAATAAGTGTATAAAAGCTGTCTCTTACGTATATGAAAATTTTACATTGTATATGAAAAAAGTATATTTGAAGCATACATTTAATAAAATGTTAATAATATGTTTAAAAAAGTGCAACATGTATAAAAGTGATGCTTCAGATGTATATACGAAAAATGTACAGTGTGTATAAGAAACAAATAGACACCAAAAAAAAGTTAACCATGTATTTATAAATTGTTAAACGCGTATAAAACAAGTTCCAGATCTATATGGAAAATATAAATTATGTGGAAAATAAATAACTCATTTCTTGAGGAAAAAGAATAAAAATAAAAACAATGAAAACAAAAAAAAGCCCAGAAAAAACTGAAGAAACCGATGGAAAAGAGTAGAACACATTAAAAAATGATCAAATCTAATGGAAGTCAAAATAGAACAGTGAACTGGGGAAAAGAAGAAAAGAAGAAACACAAGAGAAAACAAAATGTAGCAAGAAAACCCAGAAAAAAACTGAGCGTGCAAAACAGTGCAACAAAGGGAAAAAATAGTGCTTCAGTACTTGCCGGCCCAGGATTGTGGCAACCCAAAAAAGCTTCACGCAAGGTCCGGCTACATATAACCGAGATATAGCGCTGGCAGAGTAAGAGAATTCCTTATTAAGGAAAAAGAATAAAAATAAAAACAATGTCACGCGAGGTCCGGCTCAGCAGCCTTTTTATTTCTGACGAGGGGTTTTCTATAGCGAAGCATGTGTCTGAGGCTAAGGAGCCTGCTTTTTCACCCTAAAAAAAGGAGCAGGTTCTTTCTTTCTTTTTTTCACACATTTGTTTTCATTTTATTAATCTATCTAGAAAACATTCTATAGAGTACATTATGTTCGTATTTAATTATTTGCTTATATTGTTTAGTCATGAAATTTCAGGTAGTTTAATCACATATTTTTAATAAGTGTTCACATACTTAAAAATGCTCATTTAATTAAAAGTGAATGTGTATGTAAAAAAAGGTTAGCATTTGAAACACAGGGGGAATATCTGGTAAATAAAATATTAACATATTTTAAATACACAATGAACTTTACTTAAATACATGATAATTTGTATAAAAAACACATGAAAACATTTTTTGTTAGACGATGAACTTTTTCTAAAATAATGATGAACATTATTCATAAATGAGAAACAATGTTTAGTATAAGATGAACACTTTTCATATATCCTATGAACATTTGAATAAAATACTAGATGAAAAATTGAATACAAAAAGAATATATTTCCTCGGACATGACAGGCTTTTTGTTAATATACGAATATTTTGGAAATATACCATGAATATTTTTATACACATTTTTCTTTGTAAATGTTCAAGTAGTTTCAAGAATGTGTTCGCGACTCTTGAAAAAAAATCCATGTACTTCAAAATGTGTTCATGTAGTTTTAAGCACAACTCCACGTCTTCTGAAAAAAGTATATGTAGTTTCAAGAATGCGTTAAGATCTTTTCAGAAAGATGTTCATGTACGTCGAAAAGTGCTCGCTCATTCTCCAGAAGAAAAATCCATGTAAGTAAAACAAGTGATAGTTCATTCAAAATTTGTACTTGTACTTTAAAATCTGTTCATGCACTAAATGTGTCGTATAAGTTTAACAAGTGGTCAAGCTATTTGCAAAGACGTTCATGTAATTTAATAAATGTTTGCAAGTCTTTTGAAATAATGCCAGAGATTATAATTTTAAATATATTATTACAAGTTTAGAATAAATATATTATTATGATAATTGTTAGTGTATTTTCAGTATATGATTAAAATTTTAGAATAAAAAATAATATAAAAGTCTAAAAAGGAAAAAGAAAAATAATAACACGAATAATGAAGTGAGAACTTTGTTAGTGACTAAAACTGTTCACCCCCATGTAGGAAAAATGTTCATGTGACTAAAAAAGATTTGCATTCGGAACAAAAATGTGCACTCTACCATAAAAAATGGCCCCGTATCAAAAAATGTTCATTTGCTGCAAGAAAAAGTTTACTTATATTAACAATAAATGTTAATTTTTGAAACAATAGTCATGACTATAAAGTGCTCCTGTATCTCACAGGAAATATTAATGTGTTTTGCTCAGAAGAACAAAAAAAGTGAACATAAAGATAAAGGAGAACAAAAGGAAACAATGGAAAGGCAGAGATAAAATAAAAATGATATATTTAATACACAAAAAAGGTAAAAAGGAAATTTAAAGAAACAATAAATGGACCAACGGGGAAAGAAAATGAAAAATAATATTAAACAAGAGAAACGTAAAAAAATAAATTCAAAAAAGGAAGATAATAAGGCCAAGAAAATTTTAAAATCCAAAAAAAAGAAAAACCGCAGACAGTGCACCCTACCGCAAGAAAACCCAAAATAAATGACCGCGGCAAAACCCACTTGACGAAAAATCGAATGCATTGACTAATTTCTGCTTGCTCGCTGCATTACCAGGCCTATGCATGTCAGCTCTCCTCTTGGCGACTGCATGATATATCGCAATAATAGATATACAACTATTGCGTTTAGTGAGACCGAGGCATGGTTCTCCTAAAGCTCTAGTTAAATAGGCCTACTATTGACGTGGCCCATCGGCACCTCAGATTTTGCCTATTTTCTTAAAAAATACCTTTTGAGATTTAAAAGTATCTGTACTAATCACTTTCATGAATACTTTCTACAAGGCAACATTCCCTCGGTCCTCTATTGCATAACATAGAAGTTTACAACATACCTATGTACAAAGGAAGAAAGGAAAGAAGGACCTACCTAGGGCATATCAACTAACCAAATTAAGAATGTGCTTTTATTTTTAGCAACCAATGTAATAAAATGATATATCAAAAGATAACTTAATAGATCAAAGAAAATAATGTTTCTATGATATTTAATTTTTGTGAATACAGTTTGTGAGATTTCTTCATGTATACTACTCCCTTTGATCTATAATAAGTATCGCAATTTTGAACTAAGATTAAACTCGGCTTAATTCAAAATTGCGACAGTTATTTTGTATCGGAGGGAGTAAAAAAATCCAGGCCACTAATGAAAGATGGTTCGTAGATAGAAAAATACTTTTTTGTAAAATAAATGGATATTGCACATACAAAGGTGTTTTATTATAATTTGAAAATGTTCATGCATTTCGAACCAAATGTTGAGGTGTGTAAAATAATAATCATGCATCTAAGAAGAAGTGTAGAACTATTTACAAAGCAAAATTTTCATAAGTAAATGTTCATGATTTAAAAATATTAAAGTATTCTAAATTATCTCGTATTTACAAGGAAAATATTAATAATAACAATAAGCATATGCTGACAGCCTAGTTTAAAAAATAAGATGATATGAGATGAAAAATATAATAAAAAATAAGAAATATACACATTAAAAAAGTGAAATGGGAAAGATTAAACATGGGAAAGAAACCAAACATAAAAATATGGGAAGCAATATGAAAAAAGCAGTAAAAAAGCATTTATTGGGCCTGCGCAACTGGTGCCATCTCTTTGAGCGACACCTCCTAGAGATCCGATCTGCACATCGATCCCATTATTTCGCTCTAACAAAACTGTAGTATTCAGTCCACCTTTTTACTATGCATATTAGTTTTTACTTAAATGAAAGTTTTTGAAGTTTACTTAACTTATAGTTAAAGAAAATAAAATCAACATTCACAATACCCCAACATATAGAAACGGAGGCTACGAGTGGCCGTGGTCAAAGCCGCATCGCATGCAGTTGCCTGACTTGTAGCACTTGTCAATACACATTGGCACATGCTGGCGTACCGGCTTGCCCCGCACCACCTTCCACTCAACTGTATGCATCCAGCAAACTAAACATTTGCTAGAGGCCTTATATTGGCTATAATATTTGGTTTGGAATAACAACTATATCATCCGCTAGTACGGCCAATATAAATTCACATTGATCCATATTCTAGACAATGGTTTGTGCATCCACCATCTCGCTAGCAAAAAATCCAGCTTCCCTAGGACCGCTCGACCGATAGAGTTTCTTCATTGGTTCATCATCTAGATGCCCTCCATGCAATCAGACCCAATCATTTTTACTCAGTTTTTTATCAATTTTTCAATACCATTATATAGTATGAAGTAAATTGTTTTAAAAAATTGGGAACATTTTTCAGAAAGCATGAATATTTTTCTAAAACAGTTGTCATTTTTTTTGTAAAACCAAACATTTTTTAAAGTTTGAATATCTTCTATTTTTTAAAACATTTTTAAACACAAAATTTATAGGAAAAAGTCTAAACATTTTTTATTTTGAACAATTTTAGAAATTTCCTAACATTTTGGAAAAGAATAAGGAAAAGGGGAAATCTGAAAAAGAAAGCAAAAGTTCCGAAAACCGGTAAAGACCAGACAAGAATATGGTGACCAAAACCAATTGAAACCAATCAGAAAGAAATTTCCGAAAAGCGGGATTTTCTATGACATGTAACTAGCTAATGCGTCGGCCTATCTCAGCTTCACTCGATGGCTCGTCTGATCGAAGCAGCAACACTTAGACGTAATGTGCATCGTATAGGAATTGCAATGCATAGTGTAACTACTATTATTTTTCTTTGTGAGTTCTATGGTCGGTTTCTTGTTTCTTTTTCCTCTTCTACTAGATGGTATGAGGCGTCGGTGCTCCTGTTATAGATGCACTTTCAATTCTCGTGTTCATCCATGTTTTAGATGACCTTGAGCTGATTATAGTATTGTGCAACAATAATAATAGTGTGTTCATCTTTATTCTTCTGTGACATTGGATCACATACCATTTCACAAAAAAAAGCATTGGATCATAGACTAGCAGACATGTGGCTATAGATCGCATAACAATGGAATTTATTATTTTGGGCTTAAGGTGCCAAATAGTACTCTTCTCGTGCATGGTGTAGGGTAACGCAGCAGAAAACAAAAATTTCCGACCTACGCACCAGCCCAGGACCACTATGGAGACTGCATACAAGGTTTGATCTTTTTCGGTTACCGACTCGTAGCGCAGCGGAAGTAGAGTTGATGACGATCGGCGGTGCAGATCCCCGCAGCTAGGATTTACAACCTCCCAACTGCGAGGATGTATACCCTCATCCGCCCCTCGGACAGCCCTCCGGGAGGCGGTCGGACAGTCCCCCGGACGGTGTCGCGGACAGCCCTTCGGAGGGACCATCGAAACTCGAACAGTCACTCGGACAGCCCTTCGGGAGGACCTTCGAAACTCGGACGGTCACACGGACAGCCCTTAGGGAGGCACTCTCGAACTAAGACCGAAACTACGATCTCTCTACAGAGTTGCACACACACGGACAACCCGTAAGCCGCCGTAATAGCCACCCATTTACGGATGACGTTTAACAAACCCCAAAGTTCATGAAGCAAGCATGAAGAAACTCGATACTCTCATGGTCTAAGGAATCATG
Organism: Elymus sibiricus; assembly: GCA_039707655.1. NCBI lineage: Eukaryota > Viridiplantae > Streptophyta > Magnoliopsida > Poales > Poaceae > Elymus > Elymus sibiricus. Next base: position 63,008,264 of record CM077663.1, read on the forward strand.
CAAACGTTAACCATCTCTGTGTTATTAACCATTAACTAGTGACGAATGAATCTCATAGCATAACAACAATTCGGGTCGATTCAACACAAATGTTCTTCTAACATTGTGCCCTCAAAATTGCCGGCATAGCCATGCCCATGATCAGGAAAACAGGATCAACATGCAATACTTGAGCCAGTCTTAGAGGCCAGACTAGGAATACATTTTACCGTTTATTATTCCACACGTGCATATGAGTCTTCCTCCGAGCCTCGTGGTTATTGTAGACTCGAGAACCATAGCAGTTATAGCATGGAACATAAACCTAATTATGAACAGGGAGATAATCAATAACATTTATTATTGCCTCTAGGGCATATCTCCTATAGACTCCCACTTGCACTAGAGTCAATAATCTAGTCAATGCTAATGCACTTTACACCTATGGCATACTGGTGTAAAATATGCTTCGCTTGTGGTATAGCCTGATGTCCAACGGATCTGACGACTTCAGCTCCGTGTGTAACTTTGCATATCCTTGCGTTTTCACGCTTTCACAAAATTCATATTTTGTGTGGACTTGACTTTGCATATGTGTGAATCATTGGTCGAAACCTGATTCCTCAGACTGAGCTATGGAGCAACTATCTTCAATAGTGTCCCATAGACCAAAGCCATCTTGGAACCATAATAAGTTCATGAATGAACTATATGATTCAACAACTTCTTTGTCGCTTCTAAAGCGTCAACATACTTAGCCTTCTGTTATAGAATTCGCCACAGTAACCTGTTTGGAACAATTTCCAACTACCGTGCCACCATATTGTGTATTACACAAAAAATCCCTAACTTAAATCGAAAATCGCATGGAGCATTGATGAAGACTGTATTGATGTAATTATTTACAACGAGTACTTCATAATCTCTGCTTGCGAGAAAACATGTCATCAGTACTACTCTGGTACTCAATGACATCTTTCACTGTCGTCTCATGATCAGTGCTTTTGATCACTTTGGTATCTATACTCGCAACAACTTTGGAGTATTGGACATATCTGGTTGTTTTTACATACCATGGAATACATGATTAATCCAAACACAAGAGTGTGTGGAATCTCCATCATGTATTTTACTCATCAGTGTTTTGGGACACCGAGTCTTGTAAAAACTCTTTCCATGTGACTTCGGCAAGAATCACTCCTTGGCGGTTTAAATGCTAAAAAGTTTTAGCATCTTGTCAATATGTATTCATTGCTCAGCCCCATTAGGTAAATATATCTCCATAGATCATCATGCCTAATATTAAGGCTATTTAGCCCAAGCACTTCATCGAAAAAACCCTTTTCAAAAGAAGTCCTAATTCGTGTCAAGAAATTTATTTCCAATTAACAATGTGTCGAGTACACAAGGTTTTTAGAAATATTATTATGCTCCCACTTACTTTCTTGAATCACAAGCATCTTCGATACCCATTTGATGAAGTCAAACCCCTTTGACCATTCCATCAAAAACGAAGATTCCAACTCCACTTTGCTCTCTTCTGCCCATCGCTGGAACTCTGAAGTTTGCATACTTACTAGCATCCTCTGGATCAACAAATTACTTTGGACTGTATCACATACAAGTCCTAGGTTTCATTTCCATCAGATGGAAATCCCTTTGTCATCCATGTTTCATATCTCATGATTGAAATATGTATTAATTGCTAGTTCAACCCGAACCGACTTCAAGCATCGCTACGGTGAGACAATCTCATCGTAGTCAACTCCTTGAACTTGTTATTGCAACAAGTCGAGCTTAATGGATAAAACATTTTATCCGTATCAGTTTTTAGTTCCATAAATATTCGTTAGACTCTAAGTCTTCCGAAAGGTGTATCAAGATTTTAATCTCGAATCACTTATATGGAAACTATCTCGGATTGTATTGGCATTTAGCCAATTCCGGAGTCAGGGCCCATCAATGCTTCCTTGTGTATCGTAGGTATACTGTTGTCTAACAACAATATCTCGTTTGCGCACCTGAGAGGTTTGCACGAGCCTTGCCTACGTGGTTCAGCTGCAAGTTCGACCGAAGTCCATACATTTTATTATAGAGACTTCCGTATCAGTCGCAATAGGAAACTCCGGAATCACTTCCAAGGTTCCTTTCCTTTGATCTGATGACGAAGATACTGGTTATCTCGTCGAGTTGCACTGTCCTCTCACTCACCTTTTGTAAGAACTATTCTCTTTAAAAGCATACCGTTTTGTGGCAAAACCCTTTGCCTTGGTATAGTGGTGGGGGAATACCCAATGACTTGGGATAACCTACAAAGTAGCACTTGTCTGATTTGGAATAGGTTTGTAACCTTTTACACAAGCCCCATATTCCAAATGTTAAGAAAAGATATAACATGGTTGGGCGTACCATACCATGGCATCATTTCAACAGACCCCGATGGAGCTCTTTTCAGTGTAAAAGCCGCAGTCTCTAAAGCATCACTCTTTAAAAGGGATAATGGCAAATCTATTTATGTCATCTTTGATCTTACCATGTCATAAATGGTTCGATTACATCTTCACGGATTTTCCACTTGCAGTGGTGTTCCGGGAGGTGCAAGTTATGAAACCCCTTTCATAACTCATCAGACATTCGCTAAACTTGTAACTCAAATATTCCTTTCTGCAATAGAATTGTAGAAACATAATTTTCTTGTTACAATATTTTCTTCTTCATTTTGAAAACCTTTCGAATGATTTCAAAAGATCCAGACTCATGTCTCATCAAGTAAATATCCATATATCTACTTGAGTCATTTCTGAAGATAGATAAATCCACTACTTGCAACAACATTTATTGGACTACACACATCATAATGTATGATCACCAATATGTTCTTTGCTCGTTCCTTATGGCCTGTGAACGGTATTTCAGTCACTTCACTTTTCAGAGGAAAGTTGCAAGTGTCAGATGATTCAAAATCAAACGACTTCAAAATCCATCATAATGGACCTTTCCATGCGGGTTTCTCCAATGTGACCAAATCCAGTGCCACACATATGTGGTATTCTTTTAGTCTTGTGACATTTAGCGTCAGTGTTATGGATGTATCATATTACCATCAATATTCACAACATACATCCCATCCTGGATGGAAGCATGGCCCTTCATGTTATTCATAACACCGAACATCAAAAGTTCTCTTATGAATAACCTTCTTGCAAAGTACCTTATGCAGAGGGCTAGAGTGTATGAAACTCTAAATGAATTATGAAAGTAAATACAGAGGTAATGTATTATTATCAATATTCATAACATACATCTCATTCATAATGAAAGTATGGCCCTTATGTTATTCATAACATCGAACATCAAAAGTTCTCTTATGAATAACCTTCTTGCAAGATACTTTATGCAATGGGCTAGAGTGTAAAACTCTAAAATGAATTATGAAAGTAAATACATAGGGAATACACCAATGGAAGGTATAGTAACATTTACTATGTTCCCTGTGTGTATCTAAACCTCATTCCTGGCTAGTCTTTTAGGCCGTAGTAGTTCTTGCATCGAGTTGTATCAGAATGCAATCGAGCGGGTATCTTTGTGATCAACTCACAATGCCCAAGAATTAGTGATTAACATGTTTAACCATAATTCTCAAGAACTATATCTTTTGACTAGCCTTCTATACATCAAAAACTTGTATGACATTCATACATGAGTTGGATATTCCAGTCTTCTTTCTTTTGCCTTTATACTTCTAACAGTTTAACTTTTAGTATTTCTCCTACTCTCAGAAGAAGCACCCAACTTAAGAGTGGCGTTAGCCTCGGACTTCCTAGGCGTGAAAGTTTCACTAACACCCTTCGGACACTTCCTTTCTCTTTAAGTTGTTGTTTTATTCACCATCATCATATGACAGGCGTTCTTCTGGATCCCACTCTTATCAGTCAAATGCATAGTAAACACCTTTACTAATAGTTTGCAAACAAACATTGCTATGGATATCTCATATCTTTTAGCCTTTGTCTGTCTCTGAAAATAATTTTCAGATTCCATGAATATCACATAACTATCCAAACTTTCGAAGTTCGGGTCTCATGGAAGCAAACATATTTCACTTGACCATAACGGAATTTTAGTTTTTGGATCGAAGGACGAGAGTCACATGATCCATAGCATTAGCGGGAGAATACCAAAAGTATGCGATAGGACAAAGTCCTTCTCGGCACTTTTGAGGACAATCCTCACATTACGTTACTAACCGTAAAGTTTTAACCAAATATTTAACAGCTATTCAATTTTAACAGGGAAGGTGGAAACGCGAGCCATTATTCTACAACTATTATGCAAATCACACTTAGACAGTGTTCAAAATTAATTGCACCGAGAATTAAACAAGTTAATTCTACAATGCGCTCCCACTCAAATCAATATCTCTCATAATTGATTTTGAGTGATACAAGATCCAGACTTCAATTCATCGCCATAGAATCATCATCTCATGACGGGAATTTTAATCGGTAGGCCAACTTGCCGATCACATCTCTATGTGACTCTTGTTCATCTTTCGATGGGCGTGTTCCGAGCTCAGGACTTTCAAGCTAGAACGTCAAGACAACCAAGTGATCTCGCTGCGAGGTCTCAACTCACCCGCCTCACACATCCCTAATCGTTCGTACCCATGCATCCATGGCGCACCCCAAAAAGTTAGGTGCCGTGACGGTGCTACACTTGGGAGAACACTAACTACTTGATATTTTTGTGAGAGATCACTCTAATAAAAAGCGACTACCGCGCAATCAAGAAGGGTGCATCATAAGGGATAAACATCTCAGGCAATTCATAATAGCATGATATGGTATAGCCCTTTCTGACGGAGAAGTCTTTCATTTCTTCGTCTTCGGCATTCGCGTCGGTGTTCACCTTCGCGAAGATTGCCACCACCTTGTCGATGCACCAGATAATATTGCTATCTCTATAGCTAATAAAATAAGTGCATTACATAAGGTTGACACGCAGGTCATTAAAGTGCAATCATATGGCTCCAGCCATCATGCCGAATCATGACACGCAGGTCATGTTAATCAATTTACATCATATAGTCATCTCATACATAATCAAATTATTATGAACACTGCTATACCACATCATATGCACATGCAAACCATCCTGCAAAACCAAGTTAGACGCCTCTAATCGGTTCATGCAAAATTTTATTTTTACGTGGCTTCTAAGGTTTCGAAACAAACCGAAGCTACCAACGTCCATCATCAAGCATGATAATCCAAGTCGCTAGATTAACATTGCGGGGTGTATGAAACACGAGATAATAAAATCTCGAGCCCCATACTGAACTTCGTCATACGCATGACCCCCATGCAGATCATATCTGCATTGCCCTTTCGTCTGCGAAACATCCATCTTTCTCAACTATGGTGAAACCCAAAGAACTGTTAGCACTTCGTTGATCTGTCAATCAGCATACTCAGGAGCCGCATGAAAGGATCGCGGATTGCCAGAACTTTGTGAGATTCCACCATGCCGTCAAGATCAGGACTACGCAAATTCCAGGGAAGCAACAAGAACATCGGGTAACAGATTTCATCTGCTACCCGCACAAATAATTTTCAGTAATAGATCTCATCTACTACCTAATTATATTGTGCAACACCCATACATCTCTATGTATTCTAGATCGCACCCTGCATCTACGCATAGCACGGCTCTTGATGCCACTGTAGGGTAACGCAGCAGAAAACAAAAATTTCCGACCTACGCACCAGCCCAGGACCACTACGCAGACTGCATACAAGGTTTGATATTTTTCGTTACCGACTCGTAGCGCAGCGGAAGTAGAGTCGATGACGATCGGCGGTGCAGATCCCCGCAGCTAGGATTTACAACCTCCCAACTGCGAGGATGTATACCCTCATCCGCCCCTCGGACAGCCCTCCGGGAGGCGGTCGGACAGTCCCCCGGACGGTGTCGCGGACAGCCCATCGGGAGGACCATCGAAACTCGAACAGTCACTCGGACAGCCCTTCGGGAGGACCTTCGAAACTCGGACGGTCACACGGACAGCCCTTCGGGAGGCACTCTCGAACTAAGACCGAAACTACGATCTCTCTACAGAGTTGCACACATACGGTGTCATCTATCCGGCAGGGCTTCGCCGTCCAGAACTAGTTCCTGCCGGAACCCAGACAGCCTTTCGGCTCTACGAAACTATTTCACTGGGAGGCAGAGAGAAGGCCAGATCATGCATGGCTTGTGTATGAGAGCAAGGATGAAGAGATGGCAGCCCACTCACCTCCTATTTATAGGAAAAACCCAAGGGGTGGGGTGCCACTTGAAATACCCAAAAGACCCTTCACAAGGGCATAAAGGGAAACCAAATGGGGCATGTGAGGGCACCATGGTGTGCCCCACCTTGGCCGGCCACCTCTCCTAGGGGGGCCCCATGAGGAGCTTCCTTGGCCCCCAAGGCCATCTAGAAGCCTTTTGGGAAAATATCCCAAAAGGCACTTTTCCAAAAATATCCCAAAAAGCACTTTCACTATTCACGACGACATTTTTTAGCGTCTGTTCGAACTGAAAATATCTATGTGGGCTTAGAACATTTCCAGTACCCACTGAAATAATTTTCAATGCGGTCCGGAACAATTCCGGATTAGTGATTTTCATCTGCGAAAAGCATCCGAAGCGGTTCCGGCAGCTCCAGAACATTTCCGGTTTTTCTTCCGGAAAATTCCCAGAAGTTTCCAGAATGATTCTGGCACCCTCCAAGAATTATCAGGCATGTGCCGAAACCAATTTGACTTAATGGTATCCCCTGAAACAACTTTTCAGTTTTACCGAAACTGTTCCGGTGTTCTCTCTACGGAACTTTTCCGCTGTCCGAAACTTTTCCAGTGTCCGAAACTTTTTTGATGATTTTCTCTCAGACTCCCTGTCTAGTATTCAGCAGATAGATGACCCTTAAGCGTGTGACCCTATAGGTTCGGTGAAGCATAGACATGACCCGGAACCCCTTCCGATCAATGATCAACATCGGAGCCGTGGACACCCATATTGACCCCTATACCCACACGAATGAATATTCGAGTGAACCTCCAGTTGTCGTGTGCTATTCCTGTTGCTTCGCGATATGTTACAAATACCCGAGGTGAGACATGTTGGCATCCCCGTGGATCAACAACTTGTCCACTATGCCAGTTACCTCGTTACCGGTATTGTTCTCTTTTCTCGTTCCCGTGTTCCGGCATCCCCGTGATCAAATCACAAAGTGTCTGGCCAGACGATGATGGATACCGTAACACCGAGAGGGCCCAGAGATATCTCTCCATCGTCGTAGGAGCAAATCCCAATCTTGAGCTATCAAGTTACTTGACATACTTTTCCATGAACCCGTAAACCGTCGTAATAGCCACCCATTGACGGATGACGTTTAACAAACCCCAAAGTTCATGAAGCAAGCATGAAGAAACTCGATACTCTCATGGTCTAAGGAATCATGCAAACGTTAACCATCTCTGTGTTATTAACCATTAACTAGTGACGAATGAATCTCAGAGCATAACAACAATTCGGGTCGATTCAACACAAATGTTCTTCTAACATTGTGCCCTCAAAATTGCCGGCATAGCCATGCCCATGATCAGGAAAACAGGATCATCATGCAATACTTGAGCCAGTCTTAGAGGCCAGACTAGGAATACATTTTACCATTTATTATTCCACACATGCATATGAGTCTTCCTCCGAGCCTCGTGGTTATTGTAGACTCGAGAACCATAGCAGTTATAGCATGGAACATAAACCTAATTATGAACAGGGAGATAATCAATAACATTTATTATTGCCTCTAGGGCATATCTCCTACACATGGCGCACACAGAGCTACGCATAGTCCCGACGTCTCCACCGCTGACAAACATGGGCACCGTCCGGGCAATCGATCGACCCTTGTCCATCTAGCGAGGACACCCACCGATTGGATTGTAGGGCACCACCAGCATCAACACCGCTCATTCTACACTAGTAGTCTATGCTCTTCATTGGTGCCAGCTCCATCCTACGCTCTTCACTACTTCATAGCTGCCGCCTCGGCACCTTCAACTTTGTTCACCATGAATGGACACCATCACCACCCTTGTAAACCAACGTTGTCACCCAACCACAGAGTGTGTCATCGCCCTCTGCTCCCCCTTCCACAGTGAGCTACCTCAGCGAATGCGTGGGCATCGTTCTAGTAGTTTATTTACTTATTATTCTCAATTATTGTATGTTCTAGTTTCTTAATTGTAGGTTTACAAATGTGGTTGCACTTAAGAAATATCTAAGTTTTGTATTGTTAGACCATCTTTAGAATGAAGGACTTTGTATAGTATTTTACTTTTATGGCTTATATTTTAATAAATAATTTATACCTCCAAAATGACTATGTATTGCTCTTTTAGAATTTAATTCTACCAGTTGTTGGCAAGGGGTTAAGCATGGTGGAGTGTGTTAAATCATTTTGTTTCTTATAGTCATGTGTCCTAAAGTGTACCATATTTTCTATTTTCTAAACATAGGCTTCAATATATATAGCCTCAAAGATTTCAATAGTTCAATTTATGTAGAGTATAAATATTCTTCATCAATAGAAAGTGAGATCATCTATGAACATCATCGGGTAGTAAATTCTAAAAATTGACAGCATACTTGAAAGCAATCGATTCCCGTGAATCGAACTCAAATTGTTTCAATTAATGTATTAATATAAATAAATTCTATTTCATGGTAACGGCTGGTGCAGTGATTTACTCTCATTTGTCATTGTGTGTGTAGTTGGTATTAAAATATTGACACCATGGATGATTTTTTGCAGGATAAAATATTTGTATCACACTTCCCATTTTCAAAATAAATAGTCCTCTATATCCTAATGTATATGTTTCTCTTTGCGTGCCTCCCATGTGTCTAATCCTTGGGGCAAATTAGTAAAACCATATTTTGACGTCCATGTTGATCCAACATCTACAAGTTAGATCCAGGCAGAGCCCTGATGCTCGCTAGAACATAGCTTGTGTTGGTTCATTGGCATGGATGCTCCAGATACCCACAAACTAGGTGTGGGATAGTTTTTCACATTAAGGTGTTTATGTTTAGAGTATACCAATTTTTCTTTTAAAAAAAATAGTCCAACAAATTTACATGTATGCAGGCAACATCATAATTTTTGTTATTTATTTTTTGATGCTTATATAAAGTAATATCTCATACATCCTAAAATATAATATGATCAGTAATTAATAAATGTTATTACAAACAATGGTGTTTTTCTATTTTTTAAAAGAAACAAACCAATTCTTGAATATAATGTTGATTTCAGATATGTAACTTTGAGCACGTCGAGAACAAATTATCTAAACATTGGTTTGTCCATGTTAGCCTACCTTTATTCTTTTACTTTAGAAATTTTAGAGCTAAGTTAGTGTTTGTTGGAAATAAATTTATCTAGTGTAATCGTATATGGGTGCTGGTGCTTCATCTGGTCGTCTACAATTTAATGATTGATCATTGTTATTTTATAAGTACTTATTTATCTTAAAATGTGCAATATATCATGTTTCAAGTTTCAGGATTAGCTTGATATATTTCAGTTTCAATATTAGTATTATTATATTATCTGTATATGTATCCGTGACTAGAACTATTTGTCTTTGTATCATATCCTGGTGTTTTCATGTTTTACTTCCACATTGAGTTATATGATTTATCTATTTACATCTTCTTAATTTCCTCCCACAAATATTGTAGACGTGATTAATTTTTGGTATTGCTAGAATTTTGTATTATAGATTAACCTACAATTAACATGATTTGATGTAGTTTGATTACTCATTTTGTAGGCGAGTTGAACTAAGCTATGCAACATAAGGAGACCCTCCAACCAATGTTTTTGGCCACATAGAGGGGGGACAAAACAAACTTGGATTATCATATGTGCTCATATCACAGTGGAGACCAGTAGAAACATATTAGAGCCTTAAAGAGAAATGAAGTAAGATTGTAGATCCCAAAAGAGAAATGACTAAGGTACATTACCATCTGAACACATCGATCTATGTTCTGGTCTAAACACATCAATCTAATTCCGATGGATCTCCGCTCAAGGATCATGTAGGAGATATGCCCTATAGGCAATAATAACAACTATTGTTTATCCTCAAGTTCGTAATTATGTTTATAGTACGTGCTATAAATGCAATGGTCCTTGAGTCCGTATATCCATAAAGTCTCAGAGGAAAACCCATATGCATGTGTAGGGTAATAAACAATAAATTGTATTCCTAGTCGTGCCTCTAAGACAAGCTCAAGTATTGTATGATGGTCACGTTTACCTGACCATGGGCATGACTATGCCGACAATTTTGAGGACACAATATTAGAAGAACACTTGTGTTGAATCAACCCAAATTGATGTTATGCTATGAGACACAATCATCATAAGTTAATGGTAAATTAGCGTTTGCATAATTCCTTAGACCATGAGAGTATCGAGTTCCTTCATGCTTGCTTCATGAACTTTGGGTTTAGTTAAACATCATCCGTAACAGGGCGGCTATTACGGCGGTTTTCGGGTTCATGTAAAAGTATGACAAGGGACTAGATAGCTCAAGATTGGGATTTCCTCCTCTGACGAAGGAGAGATATTCTTTGGGCCCTCTTGGTGTTACGATATCCATCATCGTCTGGCCAACCACAAAGTAATTTGATCACGAGAATGTTGGAACATGGTAACGAGATAAGAGAACAAAACCGGTAATGAGGAAACTGGCATAGTGAACAAGTTGTTGTTTCATGGGGATGCCTGTAAATCTCACCTTGTTATTTGTAACATATCGCGAAGCAAGATGAACGACATTAGTTTACTACTAGTTCACTTGAATATTCATTTGTGTGAGTATAGGGATCAATATGGATGTCCGCGATTCCACTATTGATCATTGATCGGAAAGAGTTCCAGTCATGTCTATATTTCATCGAACCTACACGGTCACACATTTAAGGGTAATCTATCTGCTAAGTAATAGACAGAGAGTCCGAGAGAAAGTCACCGGAAAAGTTTCGGAGACGCAGGAGAAGTTTGAAAGAGAAAACCGGAAATGTTTCAGAGTAACCGGAAATGTGTCGAATACAAATAGATCATACCGGAAATATTTTGGAACACGTCCAAAATTATTTTAGGGGGGGTCCGGAAATGTTCTGGACCTTCCAGAACATTTCCAGAACCCCTTCCAGAATTTTCTCGGATTGAATGGTCGCGAAAAAATATTTCATGAAAATATCTCATGCATAGTGGGATGAATAATGACAACACTATAAGCCATCTTTTGGGGATTTCCCCTGAACTCAATGGAGGGTGACATGGGGTGGTGGGGCCGGACTCCACACATTAGTGTCTGGTTGGAGGTGGAGCTCCTCCATGGAGCTCCACTTCCCCCCTTTTGTGGCTTTTGGTGAAAAATATCTGAGGGCATTTTGGTATCTTTCCCCATAGCCTCTACCCCTTACTCCCACTATAAATATAGGTGGAGAAGGCTCTCAATTTCATCCCTAGTTATCTCTCAACACATGTCATGCAATGATCTGGTTTTCTATCTCTATTTCCACAAAATAGTATCATACGCTCAAAGGTTGTCTAGTTTTCGGTAGGGCCTAGTTCTGGACGGCGAAGCCCTGCTGGATAGTTGACACCGGAGTGGGCAACCCGGTAGATTGGTCGTAGTTTCGATCTTAATTAAAGAGACACCCCGAGGTTCTGTCCGAGGATCAGTCTGAGAGCCTCCTGAAGGGTTGTCCGAGGGACTGCCCTAGGTTCTGTCCGAGGTACTGTCCTAGGTTCTGTCCGAGGGACTGTCCTAGGTTCTATCCGAGAGCCTCCCGAAGGGCTATCGGAGGGACCGTCTAGAGTGTTGTCCAAGGGAGTACATCCTCGTGGTTGGGAGCCTGTAAAATCCTAGCTATGGGATCTGCATCGACGATCTTCACCAGCTCTCGTTTCACTATGCTACCAGCTGTTTTCTTCTACGTTACCCTACAAATCATGTGTCCATGTTTTATGTCTGGATCACGGTATTAGGCACCAGTGACCCTGAACATAGAAGCAAATGGCAACGGTAAAAAGTGGTGTTGGGACCGAAGCACCGTACTTCTAGCATACATGGCTCGAACATGGACATCACAAAGAGCCTAGGGTTCAGCTGCAAACAATTTGTCTTTTGTTGTGCTAAAAGGAATCAGGGGAAGCGAGATGAGGAGAGGTAGACGGAAAACTGAAGAATACCCCTCAACCAGTATATTTCTGGCCATGTAGCGGCCAGCGGTGCTGCCTTCGATTGTCTGGTTGTTCCACTCCATACTTGTGGAAGAACATTGGAGCTATTGATAAATTGTATCAAACAGTCGAACACGACCAGAGAAATCATTTGAGCAATGCATATACGTCTTTTTTTATGAGCGAAAAGGACCAGAGAAACCATTCGAGGCGATGCATACAAGTTTGTTTTTCATGCGTCCATGTATCAAGGAAAATGCATGCGTTTATATAGCAAGGCATAGCATTTTTTTTTTGTTTTTGAAACGTAGTACATGAATATAGCAAGGCTGTTCTATGTAGTGCATGCATACGCATGCGACGTAGCATTTTTCTTTCTAGGGAATCCTACGTAGCTTTTTATTTTTACTGCAACATCATTTTTGGACGTAGCTTTAATTTTACTGCAACATAATTAGGAAGTGCTGAAACGTGTTTTTATTTTACTGGCAATTGTGGGTAATTTTGCACTTTAAAAAATTATCTAATTGCTATAGACTTTTTAGTCTATTAAATAAACGGTTCAATGTTTCTAATTTTTGTGGAATTTTCTGGTCTATTTCTCTTTTTTCTGGAGAGGCAGTCAAGTACTTCTAATATATAATAGATATATGGAAATCTTATTGCTGGAGCTAGGGTGAGAATGGTGCTTCCTCTCCCATCTACCCTGTTTGTACTCTTAATTAAGATCGAAATGCCTCTCAAAGTTGTGAAAAAAATAAAATTCACAATACGCATACCCAGAACTGAAAAATAACTGCTAATGGTTATAATGGGCTTGCTACATAGCATATTTTGAATTAGCCATTATTCCAATAATTTTCTTTATATATATATTTGGATCAAATTTGGATTTGAAATTTTATGACAATGGAAGTCACGTGTTGTGTATCTGTTTTTTAGTATGCATGCAATTGCCGGGTCAATGCTGGCTCTTCAGAGTCCATGTTTTCATGGCAAAGTTTAGTTAATTTCCTGGATCAATAATTCCACGTGTATCATTGCCATCTGCTGACAGAAGTAACCGGGGTGTTGATATGAGCAAAGTTTCTCCCGATCAGCTTTGAAAGGATGATGATAAGAGCATAATGAAACTTTTTCTTTGGACGGCAGCATAATGAAACTTGCTGATCTCTACTTCTCCCTAAGAATTAATTACTAGCTGCAACAGCCAACAACTTAAGACGTCACACACTCAATGTATTAGACCGTTTCAATCGCTTTCATAATCTCTTCCCCACGCATTAGAATATATTTTGTGTCGCTCTCTGCTTGAGCAGCTGCAGTTTGCTACGTATGAGCAGTATATGTATATTATATACTAATTTTATACATGCAACTGCAAGCAAGAAGAGTAGCGTTGGGATTTTGCTTCTTGATCATGCACACTTGTTTAGTTTAAAGATTCAATCGCTTTAGAAGCTCAAGTTTTTTTTTAGGAAACTTAGAAATTCAAGTTGGTGACAGTAGAGCTGCTCCTTGTTGGAGATGACACAGCATGACAGAATCATTCATATCTTAAGAAAAAAAATTCAAAAAACCAGGGATGCTAATTTGCATTTGGCAATAGATCCATATATTAAATGATGTGCTACTATGTGTCATGCATGGCAATAAATGAACTATTCTATGATACTAACATATGATACTATGCATTACGGATGTAGTATCATACACTGGTATCGTATGCATGATACTAGTATATGATACTCCCCATTACAACCAGCCTTAGCGTTGCTACATACAGGGACTCAGGACATAATTACTGCTACGTACTCTTGATTGTGTAGTTCACTTATATGACACTCAAGTAACTAAAAGACGAGTAAATGTGATTATGCTGTTTTCGATCTTATTTGTTCACGCTACCCTCCAGCCTAGGTTAATGTGAAGGTGTTCTTTTCTAGGAGACGGTGTGTTTCCATTGTAAATATAGTGAAATCTTGCCATTTCAAGATAAAAAAGAAACCCACATCCCACCATGTAAAGAGAAACATGTTATGTCATCATTGCCTAATAGTGGATGGTGGAGTTAGTGGATGCCACCAGCGAGCAACAGCTGATTCCTGAATCTCAATGTACATATCAAGGTTTACAAGTTGGCCACTATGATACAGTAGTACATGGTCAAATTCAGCATGACCACACATTAATATTTCAAAACTACTACTACTAATTAATTGGAGAACTTTGACAAAATTAGCCAATCCTTGATATGTTCTGACCATGTCTCGTTCTCTTATACACTACCTCACATTTATTCTATTGTTGTGACGAACTATAATCCATGCTTGGCAGCAGATGTCTAGTCGCATGGTTTCATAATAGATGTCCTTTTAGAGTTTGGCACAAGACTAAATTAAGAGAGAGAGAGAGAGAGAGAGAGAGAGAGAGAGAGAGAGAGAGAGATCAATTAATTAACCTTCAGTTGTTTTCATGTTGGTTTCCTTTCCCCCACAAAGATATTAAACTGCCTCATTTTCCTGTAACACATGTCAAGTTTCATAGCAAAATACCGTTATGTTGTATAGTGTTTCCTATGTGCATGCAATTTCCACTATTTTGTGAGACCTCAAAATGCAAATAGTGTTTAAAACAATCTTGTAATTCATGTAAAATGGTTTCGAGAAACTTTAGGGTTTGTTGTAACTAGTGTCATACTTTACGCTCAAGTTGTGCCAAATCATGGTTCAAAGTTTATTAATTCAAGATTAAAATTGTCATAGAGAATAACTACATACTAAAATAGGCAACATAACATGGAGAACCAACTGGAAAAAAACTATAAAGTCCACATAGTTTGTACTTTTCCCAAATAATTAAATTTAAACACTTAACCAAAGGTTATTTTTCATTAATAATAACCCAAAATCTAGGTCCATTAGCTATGGTTAGCCCCCCTGCCCCAAGTTGGTATAATTATGCTATTTGTCTTGAAACTATATTCAAAAAGGTTGGAATTATTAATATTTGGTTCATAGAATTATGAAATTATACATGTACTAATGTATGCATGGAATTCTTGTACTTTTTTACCATGTAATTATTACTTCCTGGACTGTAATTAAGTATTATATGCGTAAGGAAGCTAGTTGAATATCAATGGAATGCAATATACTTTGCATTTACATTGGAAAGACTACTCGGGTACGTTGATAATTGAAAGGAACTAGGTCATAGATTAAGTTATAACCCTAATAATGTAATTCATGATTAGTAGAATTTAGACATGATTGAGTTGTATTTCTCATAGGTGCGTGTCCCATGGACTACACAATTTGAATTCTTTAAACGTATGAATTATATCGCGGTTGTGTAGTTTGATCTGGAACCGAGCTGAAAACTAGTCTACGAGGCTAGGAAATCTTAGTTATACTAGCACGCAGAAGGCGCGGCGACACGCCGCGCCCATGTAAGTGCCTATCGCTGGTTTAGTTATGATTTATCCAATTGTTTGTTTTCTTCTGGAAAAATAAGTAAAAGTAGTGTAGCAAATGGAGTTGCAAATTCTAGCGGTGACCAAACAACAATTTAACAGATCAAGATGGACAATATATGTTTTGCTTGTGGTGTAGGGCAACCGATTTCTATCACGCCAAATATAGCTTGGAAAACACGCACGGTGCAACATCAAATTTAGACCAATGGCCAAATCTTTTGCCAACTACAAAGATGATTTTTCCATCTATACTATAATTGGAGGAATGACAACTGAGGATATCAGGAGCAGTCACAGAAGTAAGGAGAAAAGTAAAACTTGAGACTACAACACCATAATAGCAGTCTGCAAGGTACCGACCGTTTCGTACCATATAACTTAACAACATAACAACAATCTAATTTTTCATTTAAGACAGATAGGTTGTGACAAAAGTCGTTTCCCCACAGCGATTAGCTTTGTACCAATATAGGTTTTAGAGGAAACGTGCTCTGCTGACAAAGATAAAGACCCTAGTTGAACAAAAATTCCAACTTGTTTGTAATTACACAACCTAACTGGGCACCAAGTCGAAAATGTCAAATTGCCATTAATCCTTCCAATTGCCGTTCCTTTTAGAGGAAACTATTTACACATTGAGTCCTCCAATTATAATATACTGCACAAATATTAAAATTCAGTTTGAGTTTCTAAATAAGCAGTCTCCTAGCGTTAGCCGTGGAAGTTTCATTTGTTCATTGGAGGGACATAAATTACCTGTGAAGGCAGATGTTGACGAAGCAGAGGAAGACCAGGACGGAGCCGACGCTGCCCTCGCCGAGGAGTTAGGCGGCGGCCAGTCAGATGAATACCGATGAAGTGGCAGAAGTCGTAGAAGAGCTGGGCACGGAGCCAAGCCCCGTATCTGCACCTATCAGTCATTTCTCATCCAATTTGGCATGTTTTAGCAAATATAAAATATGTGTTAAAAAATCATCATTGATTTCATGCTACTTCTCGTCGGCGAAGTATACAAATTTGATGGGTGCCTTTTTTCTAGAAGAAACCAAATACGATGAATCCCCACAGTAAACCCCAAAAGTGTGATTCTTAATGATAAACTTTCCCTTGAATGGCCTGATATAAAGTAGTGTAATTTAAAAAGAAAATATGGTAAAGAAAAAAAAAATCTTAACTATGTGCACATTGAAATTACATACATGTAAATAAATTGATACATGAGAATAAATGTAAATAATTGCTAAGGGGGGGGGATTGATTTTGCATAGAAACCACTGTAGTCTCGACACATTACAGATTTATGGTAGATGAGATGGAGAACAGGAGCCTGAAGGAATGCCTGCAAGGTATGTATGTGCACATATCAAACAAGAAAAAAATCAGGAGTAAACAAAAAACCATGACACCAGCACCATTTTTTGTCGTGCTGGAGCCCTACATTCCACTTTCTCCAACTATAGTGCAAATTTAAATGTAACCTGGATACATTTCTGTTTTAGTTTCTTAACTTTCAAGGGCATCTAGAAAGAAAAACGGTAGTCACTATCTTGGGCAGAAGTGGTCACCTAAGTCCTAGGCATTTGATGCACAGTTTTGGATGAACGCAACTTTATAGTTGAACCAGAATTATGATAGGTCAGAGTATGAGTGGATATTCTGACTACTTACAGCCTCTAAAATCGATTTAGTTGTGGGAACGGAATTTACTTTTTACCTTCACCAGTGGACACTTGAGAGCATGCACTTTACTTGGATAAATGAATCATAAATGTCCACAGATAAAGATATATTCACAAATTAGCACTACTCATGCTTTATCTAAGTTGTCAACTAAAACCTGCCAACTAAATATTAGTGGTACCTGTATGCATTTTCACAAAAGTATATCATCATTCAATTTGCTTCTCCCAGACATCATAGATACGGGGAAAAGGGGATCATAACTAAATGAAAAACAAATGAAATACAGAAAAATCACAGGTTCTTGTCACCTGCTTTGTCGCTTCGTGTCCATTGCCCGAGCAGCAACTCGTGAACACCTGAGTCAAAATTACAAATAAAGAGGTAGTGGGAAAGTAAAAACAGAGATGGCCAGAACCAAATATCACACCAGACATCTGCCCAATGAGGCCGATCCAAAGCAATAGTTCGATGGCGATCTGTATGCCCTTCATTGTTAAGCCAATCAGGCCTATCCAAAGCAAATTTATGAACTAAATGCAAGGAATGTTAATAAGTGCATAAAAAATCAATGGGGATATTTCCTAAATAAGTTGTGTGCAAAGATAAATAAATTGTATAATCTGCTACACAGTTCATGTAACATAGATGATGTCAACTAACATTAACTGTGGTACACAATTAGAAACTACTTAAAATTACAGACTATAGTACGGTGTCAAATCTTGGATCTATAAATAAAATCATCAAAAGTACAGGTGTCAGCCGATTAAAATCTTATCTTTCATAACATAAGATCCAAGATTCTCATGTTCTGATATTTGTATGCGCATTATAGAATATAGAACCTTAGACATGAGTAGTGATAGAGATCACATGAATTAACATTGAGGAAGCTTCTTTAAACAACATACTATACTGTAACTTTATGGATCAAGAAGATAAAAATTATGAATTTGGACTGTGTGAATTTGGACTATATCTACTCCAAAGCATGGTTATGTTGTTTCATGAAACATAAACCTGAAGCTTAAAATGGTTTTAAAGTTAATCTGTTCCTGGACCCATGTACACAGAATGTACACATTACCATGGTATGTATCTGATTTAACATGTGGACTGTGGTAACACTAAATATAATTAAAAAACAGCAGTATACCTGTTAGGAAGAGGAATAAATTATTCTGATGCGCCTTCTTGAATAAATGGAAGTTATGGAGATAAATTAGAATCCATGAGCTTAACATGAAATAGAAATATAATTCTTGATCTCCTTCAATACCTGAATTGCAAAATACAAACAGTCAGGAGTATTCATCCTGCTACCTAAGACTGGAACTAAATTTCAGGGGGAAATAAGCTATTGAGTATATAATGGAGCAGAAAATATCACATAGATTTATATATAGCCGCAAGAGGTGTCCCGTGCCGGTCGTGGATCCACACATAATGGTCATCGGGAGCCAGTCCCACTTACTGGTCGCTTCTTCCATGGCGTCGCACCTGAGCAAGAAAGGGGAATGACGCGTCAACTCAATTGACATTGAATCCAAAAATAATGAAGCTAAGAAAACTTAATATCTCTGAAAATATGATGCAATGATGACTCTTTGACGTTCTCAACGTGTAGATGGACTACATGTGCATAATATCCTGAAGCAATGTAATCAAATCTCAAAAAATTTAACTGCTTCAAAGAAAGCTTGTGCAGAAAATTATGAAAAGAATAAGGACATCATGGCTGTCTTGGCATACCGCCGTTGCACTCTTCACTAATATAAGGCACCATTTAAAATCCACATAGCAGGCAGGCAATGAAAATTAATTAAATTTGTAAGAGACAAAGTACATCCTTGCAGCCACATTGGAAAGCACCCAGAATTCTCAATTCCTCGTTTGTTGCTTTATCTGCTAGAATTCCTAGAGCATCATGCTGACATACACCTCCACTGAACCACCTACCTCCAAAACCCTGTAACCTGCAACTATAAATCAGTGAGCAATTCAAATGTATCATGTGCGTCCTTCAAAACTTGAAATCAAGTTTATTTGGTTGACGTCCACATGAGCAAAAGTTGTCCATTAACGAATCCTATGGGCAGTGGCATATCAACTTATCAAGGGAAGGTGACGGCTAATCTCACCTCAGGGAGTGGTGGTGAAGGGCTGGACCGGTTGCAGCGGTGGCAACCTCGACGAAGCTGACGACCGCCATGGGACCACCTGCAATCCACCGCCATATCATTCCTCTCGAGTCTTTGCAGGAGAGAGATAGTAATGTGAGAGAGACGAACCTGTACGTTGAGCAGGCATGTTGAGATTCACTGTCGCAGGTCAAACCAGTGGAAGTGGCAGCGGCCGGTTCGCGTGAGGAAGATGAGTTGGGGAAGGAGGCAGCGGTGGTGGCCGGGGGAGATGCTCCGGGGGGGGGGGGGGGGGGGGGGGCGGCCATCTGCATCTGGCGGCGGCAGCGAGGCAAGAGGAGGGTCAGGTGATTTTCTTTTCACGGGACCGATGCATCTAGGAGGAGAAAGTGGAGGGGTCAAGCGTTGCGTGGAAGATCTAAAATTTACCACAGAAAAAAAGGAAACAACACATAGAGAAAGCTGGGGGAATAGTGAATACGTGTCAGCACGTGGTAATCCATCGATAACACTACGGATGAACGATGGAAGAGCCTGCTTAGTAGCTTTAATTCTTTGTAATATAAGAGGTAGACTCTTTTAAAAAAATCAGTATAAGAAAGTTCCTATCGTAGCCTCAGTGAACAACACCACAGAAAACGCCAAAGAATAGGTGGTAGACCACAAACCACTTTTTCCTACACCATGTTAAGCACAATATGTATTGTCCGGTGTTCAATATGTCGGATCCAGCAGTACATGGGCAAGCATATGCAACTTTCAACATATGCCACGTGAAGAAGCACCTTGGCTAAAGACTACCAGAGATGTGGTATTTGGTTGAACTCAGCCATCAAACATCATGTTGCTACGCATTTTTTTAGGGTCATGTTTCTAATTTCAATATATAAAATCTCAGGATATCAAGGTAGAAGACCAATCCCACCAAGGGAGAACAAATGTGTCTACTTTACTTAAAAAGAACGTACAGTTCCATCTTACGTCAATTTTTCTCCCCACCACCTCTTCGTTCGTCCTCCCATCCACCACCATTTTTTTGGTTTTCCATCCCCTTCTGGTTTTCATCAAACCAATCTTTGGTAACCCAATAAATACATCAATCTATGGTATAGCAATAATTTCATGGAATTATTTCTTATGATGAAACCTAATACCGGCCAGACATCTTTGGTATCTAACAAATAACAATGAATTCACAGTCCATAAACAAATAAATAACAATAAATAGCAGATCAATCGCGGGCAGAAACCTATTTTATCACTTTAAGCAATGGCAGAAAATCTATGATTTTATAAACAAAACATAATCTAATTTTTTTTATCTGGTTTGCATCAAGATTTGTCCCATATTGTCATATTATTGCGTTAAAAAATATTTAGACCCGTGGCAACACACGAGCACATATCTAGTTCTGCTAAAAATAGGATACCAACTAGATTTGATAAATATTTAAATTAAAATATATTTTTAAGAATAAGAACATACTACAAGAGGCAATATGAAAAAACAAAATCTCAATATATATTCTTGAATTGTGAAGTATAGCTTAGATGGTTAGATTACTTGTGGTGAAACCAGCCCAACCAGGTTCATGTCTTAGACTTGGCACAGGTGGTAGCATATTTCCTAAATTTATTTTAAGTTATCCGTCTCTCGGAGGTGCTCCTATAGGTAAGGAGTGTGTGTGTGCGTGCGCGCATATTCATCGAGTGTGTATGTAAGCATTTGCGTTTGTACTGTGTTTTTTAAAAAAATCTTCAAATGATTAGATTGAGTGTGTTGTGCAAAGATGGCAAGATATATAGAGCTAAGGAATGCTATGGAGTTTACATGAGCTTGACCATGTAAAACAGCCCACGGATTTGGCGACTAGAACACTCAAAACTTATGTCATGCCCACTGCGAGAATCGCCATTATTACCGGAGACCCCATATTAAACTCGGTTCGACGGTCCTCGGCAATCAGTAATGTTGTTGAGTTGTTTCTATCGCGAACTTAGTGAATGTAAGCAACAATGTTTGCCGAGTTCCTACAAGAAAAAACTCGAAGAACCACACCGTCAGACGGGATGTGCCGTTAACGAAAGTGCCAGATGGCCCAATCGTTTGCCGAGTTTTGGCAGACAAAACTTGGCAACGTTTGGCCAATAGAAATAATCCACGTGCTAGCACACATTACCCAGTGTAAAATATCTACCGAGTTCTTTATGAAGCAAAACTGGGCAATCTATTTGCTGAGTTCCAAACTCAGTAAAGGCACGTCCAATAAGAGCCCGCTGTGTGGCACATCATTATTACGCAGTGCTACATTTCGCCAAGTTTATAAATAACGAAACTGGGCAAATAGTTCGTCGAGTTTAAAACTCGATAGTCTCCCATCCAATAAGGGCCCGACGCGTGGCACTGACTTATTACCCAGTGCCACACTTCGCCGAGTTCTTCGGTCAGCTCAACTAGGCAAAGTAGTTGCCGAGTTTGACACTCGGTAAAATGGTTGACTAGTAAGGGACCAAGTCGGAGTCGATGTGCTCCTACTCCCCCTGCCCATCCATGTTGCCAATGTCGTCGTAGTCGGCACACTCTTCATCTAGAATGGGGGACTGCGAGCGGACACCCTCATCCTCGCTAGAATCGGGAGGGGCCTCCTCGCTGGAGGAGGGGACATATCATGGCCCATCCCAGTACCCGTTTGAGTTGCATCTTTTAACTAATAATAACGAGTTACATCACTCGTTGTCCAGGCACAGACAACTTTAACAATGAAACCAACAATGGCGTACACCACAATCCTCCAAGTGAAAATAATGTACCAAAACGATGGTCATGATATACAACTTTTTGTATGTTAGGCTACCAATTAATGCAATCTATGACATGAAATGCAATGTAAAGTATTTTGTATATATATGTGCATATGAAATAGAATATTGAGAACATTTTTATGTAATGTTGTGGCGATTTCTATTGATGTGTAGTGGGGTCCCAAGCTGCAAGCCAAAACTAGCATATGCTACACTAACTGTTTGTATCAATTTGCTAACAAAAAACCGATCGTATATGCATCAAATTAATGACTAGCTAACAAAGCCAGAAGAACAAATAAACAATTTAATTAGATCTATGGATACACAATACTTCTAAAATCTACATAATTTATTTCTAATTTAACTATCATTTCCAATTTGCCCAAATTAACTAGCATTTGCTACGTGTACAGTGATATACATGCATGCACATTTTGTCAAAAGGGGAAAAAGATGAAGAAGCTCACCTGGTGCGCTCCTCCTTATGCTTGCGGACGCCGTTGCCAATGCGATGAGGAAGGAGGTGGTCGGCGTCGATTGCGGCAGAGGCACCTCGTCCGCCGATTCAACAACGGCGGAGCCCGGGGCCACGCCTCCGACGGAGGCAAAGCCCATGGCCGCGGGTGAGACGGATGTGGCGTCCGTCGGCAAATTGATTCGACGACGGATTCGAGATGGAGAGGTGGCGGAGTGGCTGGGAGAAGTGGAGGAGGCGGCGCGGCGGCGATCTATTGTTGGGGGAGAGGGAGCTAGGTGGATGCATGGCTAGCCAGTGAGTGAGGAGAGTGAGGGTTTTCATTTGGAGCGAACCCTCGCTCTCGTTCCTCATTTAAGACGAAAATTATCGTTTGACGAGTTTTGGAACTCTGTATAACAAGACGCACGATCAGCTGGTCAACTGCACGTGATTATGGGGCCCACCTATCATCCGTTGCTGAGTTTTATGGTGACAACAACCGGCAAATCTGTGACGCTTGGCATTCCAATTTAAAAAAAAAGAAAGAAAATATTTACCGAGTTTCCGTTAGATGAAACTCGGCAGACAAAGGCCACCGTCATGGCTCTGTCGCCTGCGGCTATGTGTGGCCCACATGTCAGACTTCGTCGAGTTTCTTCCGTCGGGAACTCGGCGAACTTGATGTTCTGCCAAGTTTTTTTTTGTTCGCCGAGTCGTTTTTTCATCAGAACCTGACAAAGCCAGAGCTCTGCCGAGTCCAATTTTGAATCAAACTCGGCAGACAAAAGTTTGTCGAGTTCCCATTACTCGTCGAAGTATTGAAACTCGGTCTCCGCAAAAACAAAAAGTATTGGAACTGGGGACAAGACACGATTCTAGTAATGGCCAAAGGTTATGCGTAACTTCCTTCCTGGTATGTCCTTCTACGTCCGTGCATGCATGCAATGCACCATACATGTGCATGCTCTTTCCATGTTGACTTCTTGTATGCCCAAGTTTGAATAGTACTTACTTTCCTTATTAATCAATAATTCTGCCCAAATCATTGGTACCTGCTCTTTCTTTTTTTGCGCAAATCATTGATACCATGCTGACGCCAGTGACATATTGATAAGAGCAAGATGCTTCTCAATCAGTTATCCTTCAAAGGATAATGATAACTGATAAGAGCATAATGCTCTCTACTTCTCGCATATGCGTATGTTGCGTCCCCAGTTATTTAATTTTCACCTGCTGCAATAGCTCATAAGTTTTGATTTGAGATATCCATGCAGCTTTTTCTTTCTTTCCAGCAGATTAGAATATATTTTGCGTCTACCTCTGCTGAGCAGATGCAGTTTGCTATGTATGGGCATAGTACGTCCGTGTATATATACTACTCCCTCCGTTCACAATTATAAAAATATTTTCATTTTTTTCTGATTCGGATGTACACAATTCAGTGTGTATGTTTACTCATTTCAGTCCGTATGTAGTTCATATTAAAATATCCAAAACATCTTATAATTATGGACAAAGGGAGTACTAATTATACATGCACTTGCAAGAAAGAAGAGTTGCGTTGGAATTTTGCTTCTCGATGATCAACATTTGTTTAGTTTAAAGATTCGATCACTTTAGAAGCAACAGCCAGTTGTACTACTCCTTGTTGAAGGTAGCACACAGGATCACGCACGAGAGTAGTGGTATAGCTATACGGAATCAATCATCGAGCAATATATTCGTGTGTTAGTAGAAAAACTACGGTGCTAGTTTGCATTTGTGAATACATCGATGTGCTCATGTTAGACTCATCAAGGTTATTATAATCATGTGGAAAATGTCATTCATTGTCTATTACAAAGTCTTTACTCAGTGGTCGAGTTTTCATTTCATATATATATACCCAATCTTACAAAACATTAAAACAAAATTTTTATGTCAAGGGAAGCAGTATTTTTCCTTACGTTTTACTAGGTCATAATGCTAGATACCATTGGCCAGCAACAGCCGATTCTTGAATCTCAACTCACATTGAGGCTTACAAGTTGCCAAGTTGGCCATTTTGAAACAATAGCACACCGTCAAATACATCATCGCCACACATCAATATTTCAAAACTAGGCAGACTAATTTTGAAAACCCAATACCACCTCTAAAGATCCCATCACTTTACAACAGTGAAACAACACCCCCCCCCCCCCCCCCCCATCCCCCCAACCCACCCACAGTCCCTCCGACGGTCTCTATGCATATCACCGTGAGGTTGGGGGAGGCTGACTATTTTTTGGTTATTCTTTTAGGTGTGTTTTTGTTCGTCGTCTCGGCTCTGGCAGTGATAACATCAGCTTGTGAATGGTTCTTCTTTTCCTTAGATATGGTGACCTTGCTTCTAGCCGCCGATCGAGATGTGAAATTTATGTCATGTCAATTTGAGGTTCTAGGTCGCGTGTTCTGGTAAACCATGGCAGTAACTTTTTTAGACTTGATGCTCTATGGCGTGGATCCCAGTTTCCGGGCGCGAGACTTGATGCTCTATTATCAACCGATGTTTTGCCTGGTTTATCAGTTTAATAGAACCACCAAAGCTTTGATAAAACTAAACCAATATTCTAACTTAAATTTCTTATCCTAGTTGTGTAGTGTCTCTGTTTTTGTCTCAATTATCAATACGGTACAAAAGATTTTTGTTGCTGTGATGAGCCTTAATTTGTACACCATTGTAAATGTCTAGTTGCATGGTCTATCTGTTTCAATATAGAAGGCATTTTAGGATTGTCACAAAAACTAAGAGTGTGAGCAAGAATGTATATAACATTGTCCGTTAGTTAGTTGTCGCTGGCATCAACGTCTGGCGACTTGCCGCAGTTCCAATGAGTCATTGGTCCCGGCAACGCGGATCAGGTCCACACCAAGTTAGGGTCATGGTGTGCCATCAGCTTGTGCTGGTAAGAGATTGCGGCGAATTCCCCTCGAACTTATTTTGTACAAAAAATATGAGGGGTGTTCTTGTAAGGTTTGAATTTGGTTAAATATGTAGCTTTTGGACTTCTCAAAAAAAATTAATGATCATCTTTTTTCTCATTAAGGCAGTAAGTTAGCTTCCCCCCCCCCCCCCCCCCACCACCACCACCACCACCACCCCAGCCCCCGAAAGCAAAAGCGTCGAAACATAACGTGAGTTAAGTAAAATGGTGGCCACAATGACTTCAAACGCACTACAGTATTGCATGAAAAGTAGTTTTAGAAGATTCTAGGAGGAATTCATCGTGTGATACTCGCAATGAGAAAGATTCCATCACTATAGTAGCAAGCATTCAGTGGATCCTAGGCCCATTGAGCTCCAAAATTCAAAAACTTGAAATCACCTTTAAAGGTTTCAAAGAAATTGACAAAACATTAGATTTGCATAGATGTACACATCTCTGTAGAATGCCGTTCAGAAATTCCTTATTTTTCTGGGACACACAAAAGGTCATACGTTTGATTTATAATAGAAAAAACGATAGGTATATATATTATCCAGCGTAATATTTTTCTTTCTTTCTGGCCCACAATAAACAATTATTAGTTCAGTTTTATTGGTCCATAGTTCACGTATATAGTACTTAGATGTTAATTTATTTTCCAGATTTTTCTTTCATAAGGGTTCACAAGACACTAAAATCCGTTTTTGGTTTTCAGGTAATGTGTATGTACGTACTACATCAAATTAAAAAAATATTATTAAAGGAAGGAAATTGACGTACTTTTTATCATTAGAAACAGTTAGAGACCGGTGAATTTCTTAGATTGTCTACCGTCAAAAATAATTCGAAACATCCAATATTTTTTGCACATTCTTCAATTTACTAGTCGGAGTAAAGAAAACATGAATAACTTTGAAACGTTTTTTTCTTCTTTGAAGCACAGAGCACCGGCTAGATTTAATATGTATTTCAAACTAATATTTTTGGAAGAATAAAAATGGAGTACCAGCTATATTTAATGGGAGAATATCATACAAAAATCAACATTCAAAGAAACTTCGTGGAAACCATGTTTGAAAGTTTCAAAAAAATATGAAAAAAATGTGGGATGTTAAGAGGATGATGTTCTACCGTCCTTTGAAATTTCAGGTGAAAACACATTACGGGATGTCAGCTATGAAAAAAAAATTCAGCAATGAATAGTGACATTACGATTTGGCATTATTCAATGCTGATTTTGTCTTTTTCATAGCTCTCATCACTTAATGTGTTTGAACTTGAAATTTTACATGGCAATAGAACATCACCCTCTTAACATCCCATATTTTTTCAGTTTTTTTTTTAAACTTCAAAACATCATTTTCGTGTGGTTTCAATCGGTTTCCACCAAATGTTGGTTTCCGTATGATATTCTTCCATATTTAATATGTATTTCAAACTAATATTTTTGGAAGAACAAAATAACTTTGAAGCTTTCTTTTCTTTTCAAAAGGGAGCACCAACGAGATTCAATATGTATTTCAAACTAATATTTCTTAGATCGTCCACGGTCAAAAAAAAATCTAAACTTGCAGTCTGCTTTCGCATATTTCTTCAGTTTACTAATCGGAGTAAAGAAGACCCAAACAACTTCGAAGCATTTTTTCTAAAAAAAAGGGATCACCAGCTAGATTTAATATTTATTTCAAAAGTAATATTTTTGGAAGAATAAAAACATAATAAATGATGCAACATTACATTCACCAAGTAAGAAACCACAAGCTCAACATAAACTGCACCTAATTAAGTAATTATTACATTGGGTTTGTTGTGAAAAAAATGGAAATCGGTATAAACTGACAAAATGCTATGGGATTACTGTGCAGAAGACTAGTTGTCTTATTAATGGATGAGTTTTTGTAGGCACCCCATCTATAGCATCTTATGTATTCACATTTTTATAGTTCAATTTTCTGAAATCTTTAAGGTTTGAACCCACCCTTAATAACTAGGTTATGGTTTTGCTAGGTGGTTTGTCTTCCTGAATGTGGGGAATCTATATTCTCTTTAATATGTAGAGCATATATTAAACGAGAAGGGAGAAAATTCAACCAAGTATGATTATTTGAGTTCCATGCAAAAGTATTAGAGATAATGAATTTTCTTAACCAGTTCATAGAATTTCCTATATAAATAAAAAGCTCCACCTAATTTGAAATACCTCAAATGCAAAGAGATTTTAAACAGGGTTTGAGTTCATGTTAACAGCTCTGAGAAATTACATTGTTTAATGTCAAGAGAGCTCTATTTTAATGTTTATGTTCACCCATAAAATAATTTAGTGTTAAAAATGGATCTTTTTTCTAAAATTAATTGTGTATACCGGATACTCAGCTTTTAATGTTATTCCGGTAGTGATTGTTTCGAGAGAATAAGAATATACTAGAAGACAAAACCATCAGCTTGTGTTTTTACAACGGCCATGGTCTGCTACTGTCGGTGCAGCTCGGCTTTGGCTTGCTTTCTACTGGAAGTGGTTGGACCCCTTCCCCGGCTGGGGCTTGGGGTAGGTGGAGGGGCTTAGGGCTCTGGGAGAAAGCCTTGGTTCCTTGGGATGGAAGGATGCCAGCGACGATGTTCTTGGAGCTGCCGCCGAAGGGTTCCTTCTCTCATCTAGATCGTCAGTACATGAATCTGGCAGTTTGCCGTCAGGCAAGTACAGACGGTAACTGACGGCAAACTCTCAATCGGCAAAGAGTACTTTACCGCCAGCTTTTCATCAGGCATACGACAAATACTTTGTCGTCAGCCAAACTATGGCTTTCCCGTCAAGCTATTTAACTATATAGACAACAAAAAAAAGTATCTTTGCCATTAGCCTCATACACCCCTCACGACAAAGAATTTCTTTATTTACAAAATATATGAAACAACAGGTTTCACCGCGATAACGAAATATTGCTCGAAGAATCAGGTAATCCACATAAGGATTGCATAATGAGAAAAAAACAAGGAAGCAGAGGGGGCATCGAGGCGCTCGTCCTCCTCCTTCGCCAGGAAGCAGACTGGCGGTGCGGGGAAGGGACTTGGAGCGGGGTGGTGCTCGCGCTCCGGTGGAGCTTCTGATGGCGTTCTCAAAGGACAGCGGCGGCTGCTAGTGCTCCCTCCGGCGAGCTCGGACGGTGCGGGAGGAGTCGGTTGCCTCGATCCATTATGGATTAAGAGCTCGCGGAAGTTGCATGCTTGGGCAAGGGCGACGGGGCCGGGGGCGACGACAACGGGGACGAGGCCGACGGCCGGCGGAAGCCGGCAGGGGCGCCGGGGCCGGGGCTGGCGAAGGCCTAAGGGGGCGAAGACAACAGGGCAGGGGACGGCGAAGGCCTGCGGGGGCGACGGAGACGGGTCAACGACGCGACCGGCTCTTGACGAAGCAACGACGCGTCCGGGTCGTTGACGAGCATGGGAGCGCTGGGTCGAAGGGTGGCGGCGGTTGATGAGCAGCCAAGGCGCAGGGTTGCGGGCGGGGATGAGGATCCCGCGGCGGGGATGAGGAGGACCCCGCGGCGGCCTCTAGCTCAGGCGGCGGCGAGGTAGGGTTGACCGGGAGGGAGGTTGTGCGTGGGAGAGATGGGGTCGGCATGGGAGAGAGAGAGAGATCGGGGTGGCGATAAGGGAGAGAGAGAGCGATGGGGTGGGTGACCGATCGTGGGGGCGCGTGGGCTCTGTTGAGTGTGGAGCAGATCTTGCCATGTCATCGGTCTGTGGGCTTGATTCGTGGGCTGTGTTTTCTCTTTGCCGTCCGCGGTTTCTTTTACACACGGCAAAGAGCTCACTTTGCTGTCTGTAAAGAAAAACGTAGACGACAAAATCTTTGTCATCTGGGATATTTTTTTACAGGCGGCAAAATGAGCTTTTTGTCATCTGTAAAAAAAATAAAGACATCAAAGTATCTTTGTCGTATGCGCTTTTTTTTCCAGACGGTAAAGTGAGTCTTTGCCGTCAGTCTTTCTTTACCGTCAGCAGCTGTCGGCAAAATTAGTCTTTGCCATCTGTCCCGACGAAATGCTGACGGCAAAGAACAGTACTGACGGCAAATTTCCTGTTTCCTGTAGTGTGTGGCTTGTTGGTTCGATAGTTGTCGTGGTGGTTGTTGGTGTGGCCGAACTTTTCCCGAGGTCTTGTGAGGTAGTCTGGGTGGCTCTAGGTGAAAGCTTCAGTCTTCGAGGGGGGACGATGTAGGTGGCGGTGGCACCTTTGGGTGTAGCTATCCTTCTTGAAGGCGTCTTCAAAGAGCTCGCCCACACATCTCTGGGTTGTGGTCAGGCCAACTCCAAAGGTCGACCCTATCCTTTCCGTGTTTGTCGGGGCCAAACGGACAGACGGCACAGCCCAACGCGCGACCGCAACCGCATATTTTGTCGGTTTGGCGTCCGGCCCGCCCCATTTCCAGCGCAAACGTGCGCCCGGTTTGCGTCCACACGGACGGCGAATGGACGGGCACGCGCTTGCTCCTCATCCGCCTCGGGGACGCGTGGCGGCCTTCCAACTACCTTCACCGCCCAAAGTGAATGCGCACGCGCGGTGGGCCCCGGCTGTCAGCCACCCAACTAGTGGGTCGTCGTCCTTCTTAATGTGGAACCCATGGATCGGCCAGACCACAGCTTCCACTTCCAAGCCCGCCTGCCTCCTCCACCCCCGACAAGAGCTAACAAGCCCTAGCCGCCGCCGTTGCATCCACCTCCTCGTCGGCGCTATGGGCTGGCATTGGATCGGCAAGGGGAAGCACGGCCATGCGGCCAGCTCCTCCTCTGGTAGCCGTCGCTCTAGCAGATCTGTGCCGCCCGCACCACCTGCTCCGCCGGCCGTACGTCTCCGCGGGCATCTGCCGACGCTATTGGGAGACGCCAACGCCCCTCCCGTGGGGAGATGCCCACCTCCCCAACAATTGGCATATCTCCGCGGATCGGGCGCCAATCCCACCGGTGCCGACGAGCGGCCGCGCCCTCCGTGAGGAGATCGACCGACGCCGCACCCGCCTGCCACCAGATCTGCTATACGACCGCAGGTACGCCACTGATTCGCCGATGTGGGATACGTGGCTCCGCAGGGGACGCCAGCCCACCTTTGGCAGCCACCTACATACGCCGACCTCACCGCAACAACGACGACTAGGACGGTGGCTCCTGAAGACGACGGCGGCCTCACCGGCGACGGGCCATCTACTTTATTTCATGTCTTTTAAGTTCCATTAGTTTAATTAAGAACTGTGTTGAACTTGGCTATTGTGGACGTGTAGACGTTTTAATGTTTATATTTGTGTTTTTTTATTATTTGCAACGTTTATTTGGGTTATTTTGGGGCCAAAATGTAAGTCCAAAAACACTGACACTTTGGGGCAAGCCGGGCTGGTTGGGCGCACCGACGGCCGCATGATCGCAAGCGGACGGGCGTGTATGTTTCCCACCCTCAAACGGACGAAAAGCGGACGAAACAGACATTCGTTTTGGATCGTGCGTTGGAGTTGGCCTCATGTTAGTGGAGTTCGAGTTGGCCGATCGTCATGGTGTTGTGGTTTTTGCGCAATTGTCTCTTAATAAATCTTGTGGTCGTTTTGTTTTCTGCACGGTTGTCCCTTAATTATCGTGTGGTGTATGGTTTTCGGTCTAGTTTCTCTTATAAACTAGGCCACTCTGGTTTTGGTTTTCTATCTTAATGAAATCGGCAGTGCTCCTCGCTTCTACGTAAAAAGAAAAACATACCATCCTCACTTGCACGAAATAGAAAAAACCACAAGCTTCATCTATATTTTACAATGACAAAATAATTACATTGGGCCACTTGACCAAAGGTTCTTTCATCAATAATAATTACAGCAAAACCCAAGGTAATTAGTTCTGGTGGGCCTCCAAGCCACCAAATTGAGCACACTGTCATCTCAAAAGGAAATGATCTATGTGCGTCATGCCCTTCCATTAGGCACTCATCAACTATACTACTACAAAATGTGGATTAATGCTTTCATCCAAGAAAAAAAAAAAAGAGAAAAGAGAACTAAAGTTGTAAGTGCACGCACAGATATTATAACTGTACTATCCGGCAAAAACCCGGCAATAGAGGGAGAGGAGCTAGTAGCCGACGCAGTCCACCGCCATGGTGCCAGCATCCAGGAACTGGTGGAAGGTGTACCCAGCGGCGGCGGCGTCACGGCCGCACTCGCCGTGATCGGCGTCGATGCTCCCGCCGTCGTCGCACGGAGGGTGGTTCAGGTCGAGCCACAGCCCGCGCTTGATGCCGCCTCCGCTGCCAACAACCACAACGGCGTTGCTACTGTCGTCAGGATTGTTGGTCGTCGTTATAGCCGGCGGCACCGCCGTGACGCCATGGCCTCCTGCAACCATGGCACGGTGACGCCTCATGTGGCCGCCGAGCGCCTGGCCGACGGCGAACTCGAGGCCGCAGATGGAGCAGCCATGCATCTTGGGCTTGAGGTCGCCTTCGCCGTCCAGACGCGGCTTCTTGTGGCTGGCACGGTGCCCTCCCAGCGCCTGGAACGACGGGAACACGCGGTCGCACGTCTTGCACACGAACGCCCGCTCCGGTGCGCGGTGACCACGCCCGGTTACACCTACCGACGATGCCATCGGCATGGGCATCGGCTGCTCCCGCGACACGAGCAGCAGCACGCGCGCCATATCCCTCTCCTCGAACGCAAATCTATTCATCATTGCTCACTAATCGCTGAAGAAGAAGCAGCTGAGATGGACAAATGGAAGAAGAAGAAGAAGCAGTTGAGAAGAGATTGGCTATAACTGCATCTGTATTTATAGACAAGGAACTAATAAGCCATAAAGTAATCAGCCAGTAGCAAGGCAGAGTGACCCTTAACCATCTCCGCGTGAGTTTCTGATTAAACAAACAGCGCAAGCTACCCCTACAACAAGACCAAGAAGCATGCAGCTGCCGCTTCCTGTAGGTAACGCGGCGCCATGGAAGAACCATGATGCATCTCCTCTTTTCTCTCTCTTGGGCTAGCTAATGGATAAATATGCAGCAGCTAGCAGTAGCAGATCGTGCATGATGATGCAGGATGCATGATGCAGGCGGCCAATTAGATTCTGGGTCAACTGTTCCCTCTTCTAGAAACATGTCCCGTTCCAGAGAAACTGAGAAAACAAATTCAGTATCCAATATGAATTTGGATATATAGACACACCACTTGCAGATATATTCGTGCCAAGATTCATGCATCCTGTCCTGTGGCACAACAACAATGAAACTTCATTTCACAAAATGGAAGATGACGATACTACTGGAAACCGCTTGAGCCCAGGCTCATCATCTGCTCCCTATGAATAGATCCTGGAGAGCTTACTTGTGCGAGAGCTCCATGTGTCTGGCCGTGACTCGAGAATGACTAGACCAACATCGCAATCTGGGAAGACAATTATGCATTTATGCTTGATGAATGATGAGCTCATTCATGAAACGCCTCATGGCCCTCCCAAGTAGCCACATGAAACAGTATCTTGAATCTGATACGTAGCTTGTGCACTCACTCAGTCACCAACAATGCTGGCTGGCAGTATCAAGAAAAGGCCTCTTCCAAGTTTGTGGCTTCATCCAGCCGAAAAGCCACCTCAATTAAAACTACTGTCAAACAACCATCGAGTAGTAGTAATACCTATAAGCTGGATATATGTTCTCTGGCCCGTACCAACCAACATATCCTAACCCGAAAGTATCCTTCTCAGCTCGAGCTCATATGAGCTCGATCGAGTGAATAGTAAAATCTGAAGAAAAATAAAAAAATCTGAATTTTTTTTGGTGACAAACTTTGACAAAAAATTCAACGTTTAAAAATTTTCATCATGAAATGACATTCGTGGAAGTCGTGGCAGAAAAAAACAAAATAGATGCTCCAAAAATAACTTTTTCCAGAATTAAAAAAAAAACTGATTTCACTGTTCACCCGAGCTCATATGAGCTTAAGCTCAGTTAATCCTCGTCCATGTAACTTAATTTTATGCGCTTTCTAGAAGTTGTCTGAGCTCAAGATTAACTTCTACAAGAGCATTTCCATAAAATAAATTCCACATGAGTTTTTTTTTGGTGAAGACTCTTTCACTGCAAATTGAGAGTATGTCCCTTCAAAGTATCTGAGAGAATGCGGAAAAAAAGAGACCGGATCGCATTGAGAAGCGCCTAAGTCTAAGTAGTTCCTAAGAAAAGCACCTCTCCATTCTAGACGCTTGGTGTTAATAAATCCCGTGGTCTTCAGCCTTTCTATGGGTTGTACATTATATGTATTTTTTTAGATGCTAAGTGGTATTCATAAAAGGCTCGATTACTCTTCATTCAGGTTTTACTGGCAAAATGACATGCATAAAAAATATGCTCTGTGTTATTTCAAAATATAAGGTGTACCAAAAAAATTGTTTTACATTTTGTCAAACTTACAAAATTTTGACTCCTAAGAAATGCATACACCTTATAAGTACCTAAAAATAAAACTCAATCACGAGTTCACGACTAAAAGGCAAGCCAGGGGATTCCCACTTCTGGGTGGGCATATGAGAATGAAATCCACACCATTCTCAGATGGCTCCTTCCTTTCATATCCACAGTGAACCCAAATTTGGTTTTGGATGGACTTGTTGGTCGGGAAACACTCGCATGTAGACCATATTCAGGCCTTCAATCTTTGCATGGCATCGACATCAGTTAGTCTCTTATACTCCCTCCGTTCCTGAATATAAGTCTTTCTAGAGATTTCACTATGGACTACATACGGCCGTAGGCCGTATGTAGTCCATAGTGAAATCTCTAGAAAGACTTATATTTAGGAACTGAGGGAGTACAATCCATGCATCCATGCATGCAGCTTTGCATCGGTTTGGTGGTATGACATGTGTGATGTGTGAGCCTCTGGACCATGTCCATCTCAACCCAAACCTGCTGTTGAGTTGAGCCTGATCTAGCTGCCTTCGTCGTTAGCAGCCAACAGTTTATTAATCACCTGGAACATACTTGAACAGCTTCAGTTTTCTGCATACGTATGTACACCACCATTATTAATCATACGTGTAAAGCTGCAAAGAGAGTTGCAATGCAAATTTGCTTCTTGATAAACACTTGTTTAACCTTGAGCAAGAAGGTATACTTATTTGCATGCACACATGAGAAGCACTACTATGGACTAAACTAAACTAAACTAGCTAGAAAAACTCAGGCTTCAAGATTCCATCGCTTTAGTATAGTAAGTAACAGTTCTAACTTCTAAGCGCTTCTCCTTGATGGTGGAATCACCAAGAGGCATCAATTTCCTGTGTTAGAAATATTAATTAGGGATGCTTTGCGTTTGTCAACATTTGTGTGCTCATCATAACCTCATCAAGCATTGCATAATTGAGGGAATACTAGCTTTTTCATCACTACTACATGCAACTACCTAGAGCAGGAGAAGGGTAGCATAACTACTACTCTTGGTTTTGTATTTCAACTTGTAAGGCACCCGGTATCCAATTATTTGTAGGAGTTATTCAAAAAAAATACTTTTAGGAATACATCAACGTATGGTTCAGATCTCACCACGCGTCCACGCCTATACGAGGACAAATTGTAAGTTATCTCGCAAAAAGGAGATGTGGTAAGTCACGAAGTTTTTTTTGGAGAGACCATGTCTCCACTTCAAATGTATATGAAATAAAATAAAATAAAGTTAACTAAACATACCATGACAAGCAACTTCTTAAATTTTTGCTCTGCTAATTCACAATGTCATTGCTTAATACCGTCTCTATGAATGGTGTGAAAATAAGGCCTATGTTCAAATTCATATCCTCACAACAAACATACTAATATACAAAACTACTACTGCCAATTGATTCATGAAGCTTTCATAAAATTATCTAACAATCCATAGATCTTGCTGTGACGATGAGCCATAAAGCCATGCATTATTGTAGAACTATTTATATATTGAATAAAAATCAAGTAATATTTATATTGGAGTATTTGGTTGCATAATTGTGTGGGTAATTCGGCTTATAACTACAACAGGTATTTACAATAACCTTGCTACCATGATAAGCATTCAGTACAGAATTACTAGCAACGATCACTTCATACAATATTTGTTGTTAAAAGGAGGAGAACATTGATGCAAAATGCTGATAATAGAAAACAAATTAATATGTGTTTTCTCTAAATAAATACAGCCAACTAGCTAGCATTGATATTGTGCTAAAATTATGTTTAAATATGTACGTCGTAATTAAAGAAGTTTACCATAACCTTCAAGTATGGTGCTTGGGCCAGCTTGAACCTGAACTATGAAACTATAAATATTACCTTAAACTTTCTAAAAAAATAAAGGGTAGTCCAAAAATGTGAAAATAACTGATTTTAGGAATGCCATGATTATATCCTGCAAAAGTTTATCCAGAAATATGAGCATTTGTGTCATCTGCAAGAACAACAAGATATATGTATTCCCCTTTTTGTCGTATGGAAGATGAAATATTTGTCACACATTTGATGATTTTATGCAGGCTCCAAATCCATAGCAACGTCATGTTTTAAGGTTTTTATTCACTTTGTCAAAATTCTTAAATGTACATACCGAGTTAAGGTTTGGAGGCTGTGGCTTCGTCTACCAGAAATATTTCCTAGAAAACCTAAGAACTGTAGGGCATAGAGGATTAAGAAAACATGAAGAAAGAAAACAACTAGCTAACATGATCCATTTGTGTTCCATGCAAACACGTACACAGGAGATAAATGATTTTTTCTTGATTTCTAAATGTTTATGTGTTTATGAATTTGTGTGGACTACCATGTCATAGCGTTTCCTAAATATTCCTAATATTTCTCTGTGTTTTGGAAAGTCATAAATACAAGACACTCTTGCAAACCAGGTCTGAGTCCGAGTTATGTTTTAGAATTTCAAGGTTTTAATGTAGAAAGGTCCTTGGTTGACCGTTCAATTTTGATCTCACATGATAATTTTTGGTTTCAAGTGGACATTATAAAAAATACTAAAAGAGGCAAGATGACATGGGGCACCAACTGATAAATCACAACCTCCATATATACTTTACTACAACTGGATAATTACATATTGAGCCACTTGACCAAAGGTTTTTTTTGTCAATAATAACCGGACAAATAATAACCGGAAACCTGAGGTAAATAGCTCTGGCGAGCCTCCAAAGCCGCCAAATTAAGCACAAAATTAATCATTTCAAGGAAATGGTTTATGTGCCATGGCATGCCTTTCACTAGGAACTCATCTACTGCTACAAAATATGGATTTATCCATGCATATAGAAGGAAAAGAAAAAGGGTAAAAAAGATGTTACTGCCAAAGTACACACAGGAAAATATTGTACTACCCGGCAAAAACCCGGCAACGGAGTGGGAGATGGGGTAGCTAGACGCAGTCCACCGCCATGGTGCCGGCATCCAGGAACTGGTGGAACGTGTACCCGGCGGCAGCTGCGTCGTGGCCGCACTCGTCGTCGCTCTCGCTGCCGGCGCCGTACTCGTCGCAAGGTGGATGGTTCAGGTCGAGCCACAGCCCGCGCTTCATGCCGACAACGGCGTCGTCGCCGCTTTCGCCGTACTTCTTGATCTCTGCTGTCGGCGGCGTCATGGCCATGACGCCGCCGCCTCCGCCCGCGGCCATGGCACGGTGACGCCGCATGTGGCCACCAAGCGCCTGGCCGATGGCGAACTCTAGCCCGCAGACGGAGCATCCGTGCAGCTTGGGCTTGAGATCGCCGCCGTCGTCTAGCCGCGGCTTCTTGTGGCTGGCCCGGTGCCCGCCCAGAGCCTGGAACGACGGGAACACGCGGTCGCACGTCTTGCACACGAACACCCGCTCCGGGGCGCGGTGACCGCGCACCGCCACCGGCATCGGCATGGGCATCACCTGATCCCGCGACAGAAGCAGAAGCATGCGCGCCATCTCCTTCTCCTCGAAAGCAAACCTCTTCGTCATTGCTCTGAACCCAATTGATCGATCTCTAAAACTCTAAAGATGATGATGAAGAAGAGGAAGAAGAAGCTGATGAAGAAGAAGCGCATCAAACTGTATTTATAGGCCATTTGCACCATAAAACAAATCACCCAGTAGTAGCTAGCCAGTAGTGACACTTAATCTAGTATATGTTTCTCCGGTTAAAGAAATGCACAACTTGGCCCTAGGGATAGACGAAGAGGGAAGCAACGGCGTCGAGTATCCCCTCGATGCCGCTGCTCGCCTCAGATGCAATGCAAGTGGTTCGATATCGAGCTGCTCTAGAGCCACACGCGACGCGTCGCAAGCTCAGTGTATCCCTTTGGATTAACAGAAAAAATATGTAGCATGATGATGCACGTACGTACCTGTGCACGGCCGCTTCAGTAGTTCAGTTCAGATCAACCAAAGGGGCTTATTCAGGTTTGACCTGTGCACATGACTCATGAGGGCCTTTATATATTCTCAAGGTCAACTGTTTCCTCCTCTAGAGACCTGTCTTGTTTTGGAGAGACTGAAATTTTCAAGAGCAGAATCTTTGAAATGTGGTAGGAAGGACATCAACAAGTGCACTTCATATCAGAAAACAAAAAAAAAGTCAGTTGGGAACTGAGATGAGATTATGACATGTACTTTGTGTCAAAACTTTTTATTCCTTTTTTTTGTAGATTATGACGACACGGTACTTTGTGTCGACGAAGATCCCATTTTCTTTTCTTGGGATGGATTGTGGCCCACTGAATCCTGTAGAGTTTACTTGTGTCAGTACTCCCATCAGTTTTGGTCATGACTAGCTAGGATGATTGGTAGGGCAACCTGGAATGGCAATTAAATTGGCATCACACCGATGATCTATGAAGATCGCCTTCTTAATGATGATCTTAGCAAACGTCTCGTGCCTGCTCCAAATGCCACATGAAACAGTATCTCTGGATCTCTTCTTAGTTTCCTTAATTTTTCCGCGAGGGGCATCTAATACCTTTTGCACTTACTTGCAACGCTGGTATAGTGTCATAGATGGCTCTTCCAGTCAAAAGTAGCCAGGCTAAGCTGCCATCAAGTAGTGGCATCTGAGACTGGACATTAAACAAATCCAACTCTGCATGTTGAAATTAGCGGTTATCGCTGATGGTTGGTTCTCGGGGTTGCTTGCATCCACACCGCACTGGCTGATTGGACTGAACTGATCAATAATTGCTGCTTGATGTCAGCAAGAAAGTAGCTTGGCTTAGTTGTGCATCCTCTACTTTCTTGTTTTTCTAATTCGCAACTTGTGTTAAATAGTGTCTTCTGTTGCTACTTCAGGACTTGAGAGTTTGTGGCGTCTCGGTTTGTTCCACACAGTGGAAGTGTTTGATGGGAATCAAATGGAATCTTGCCCCTGTTCACATTTCAGAGATAAGAAAGGAAATTTACTGAATGGAACTTCTGTGCCATGGATCTCATCAGACTCTTGGTTATGTGATGTCTAAACATCTACAGAGAGTAATTAGCACTTGACATTAAACTAAAGAGTCTCGGGGAAATTCATCATGTACCTGCTTGTCAGTACTTAAGATTCTTCAGATCAGTAGTAGCACTACTAGTAGTACACAGATGACATCACACCATTTTTTCGAATCTGTTCGCTGCGTCTCATAATGCTGGATGCAATGCAAAAGAATTCGCAAAGGCCAGTTGGCAAGATAGTCCTTTGTGAACCCTGAAGCAACATGATCCCACGGTACCGACGATACGCTCAAGTCAGTATTATTAAAGGAGCAATTATTCTCTGCTCACCAACTGTCCAGTTGCTGTAAAAGATTCAGATAACTTGCTGAGCACACATTTGCCTGAGAAACAGAAATGGCCAATTTGTGGTTTGCTATATAGGTAGAGCTGCTATTATCTAGATGTTGCCGATGGTTGGCGCTTCGAGGCTGGAGTTCTAGTCGTCCCAGCAACTTGAGCCCATTGGTTTAGTAATAATAATCACCCTGACAGCACATAACATGTTAACATAAGTTACTTCCTGTGTCCCTCTCAAGTCTGAATCTAACTTGGAGCTTGCGCTGCATCTGCCGTTCCCCGCATAGTTGAGCAAAGATACAACTTTGCTTCCCTCTCGGAATAAACAACAAGAACAAACCCGCTATTTGCCGCATAAAATGGTCAAAAGTAGAAGTTTGCTTCTTGGTTTGCCTCAAGATTCAGCAACATCTGAGATTCCCAAACTCCTGTATCATCATGTCAAACCTCTGCGGATTGTTTAAACTGGCACACGGTTTTGGTGCCCAATTGCTCAGAATTGCTTGTGTTGACTTGCTTGCTATGCTAGTTAAGTAGTTATATCTGAATTCTTGGTGCCGCAGAATCAAAGCAAATGTTTGGTACCATTGTGGTAAAAAAAAAATCTCGCTTCGCGAAACATGCTGAGCACAACATATACCAATAGAATATAAATTGGAGAAACAATGTCAACCATCATTTCTGAAGGGGAAAAAAAACTAAAAGGGCCGGTGAGAGAGATTGAGGCGTCGAGCGGTTCCAGTTTTCTGCATCTACTCTCTGAATAACTAGTGTGCTGACCACTGAATGCACAAGAATCCTCCAGTGAAGGGACACTACTTTAGATACTGCTGACTCATTCAAAAGGTTAGCCAGTACACAATATGATATTAGGCGTGCGTCACCGCCTGAGATTGCGGTTTGGGGTCGCCAAGGGGCAGTATATTCCTTAATGATCCATGGGGGGCAGTATTAGCACCACTAATGCAGCCCCTTGCTACTTAAGAGCCACCCTCCTAATTTTATGAAGAATGAGATATGAGGAATCAGGACAACTATACTTCTCATTGATTTTTTTTCAAAATGTTGAAAAACTGAACTGGACTGGCAAATCAGAAAACAATGACCTGCTATAGGCTAGGCAGTAGTAGTGCCCTGTTCAGAACCCTAAGATACTGCTTTGTTGATTCAGTTAGCTTGCCACGTTCTATCCACTTCGATTATGTGGTGCAGCTCTAATCTGCACCAAATACAATTAAAAACAAAAACAAGTGTGGAGCTTTCAAGCAACTGTGAGTTGTATAATTGGAGCTAGTAGTGCTGTGATGCAGCTAAGCATCAGTGCAATTGTTTTTATCCATTGAAAGAGAAATATCTGATTAGCACAGCACACAGGTTAGCAGAGATGCCTGACTTTTCTAGTAGAATCAGTCGTAAGCAAGGATTCCAAAACCAGCTACCAGAAAATACCCGTTAAATATGGGCGGTAACTAGTTTTTTTTTTTTGTACCGGACAGTTTCAGCAATCAAATTTAAACTCAAAATATGGAATTATTTTTTCCCCGCACTGCTCAGAATTCAATTCCAAATATATTTTTTGGGGTTTGGTTGGTGCAACCGGTGCATCTGATCTCGGTTTCCCTAGCAGTGTCCGTAGCTTCCGAAAATAAAACCAAGTCATACACACACCATATATCTATCATGGTACAAAATTTTGAAACATCACATAGCATGAGAAAAGGAACTAATCCAGTGCTAACAAGGACAACATACCAAATTCACTGCCCGATTCGGATTAGCTATTCACAGGAGATTTGCCTTTTTTTGTTTTGTTTCTCGAGCTATGTTTTGGGTTGAGATTTGGAATCTTGTAACACGGTAGACATATGTTTTTTCTACATCCACAAAATTTTAAGAATTTTCGAACAATTCTAAGTAGGGCAACCAAGGTCGGGTCTACCAGAGGGCTCCCGATGCACCAAATATGATCATTTTTATGTTCACAGTACCCCCAACACGCCCTTCAGGAAAGGATTATGATCCTTTTCTTTCGATAGGATTAGGATCCATCTCACCACAATGCAAGATAGTGGGGTTATGTGCGGTATTTGCGAGGCGCCAAAAGCCTCATAGGTTAACCGAAACCACCTACCCAAGAAATAATCGAAGGTGAAATTTTCACTTTGTTCTACCAATGGATAAAGAAGGCAATTGAAAGTTGACAAACACAAATCATTGTCATGAGCAACCTGTTGCTCTCATGAGTGACAAACTCGGTGAGCCAAACTTGCTTTTTAGAAAGAGTTAAGTCGCTGTCAGAGAAAAGAGCAGCAGCGGGTTGCTGCGTTCGGGGCTGGAACTCACACAGTTAGAACCTCCCTCCCTGCCTGGGAGAGGGAGAGAGAGCACTTTGCTTCTGCCTGGATTTTTCTAGGGTTCTTGTCGCCCTCTCCACGTAGGTCGCCACCGGTGTGATGCAGACAGCACTGCATCAACTTGGAGTATCAGGCATAGTTAGTGCAATGCGCCTACATATACATACATGTCATCACACACACACACAAAGCAAAGTGGTCAGTAGTGATTGATTCAGTCAGCATCCAGT
Source organism: Elymus sibiricus (assembly GCA_039707655.1). NCBI lineage: Eukaryota > Viridiplantae > Streptophyta > Magnoliopsida > Poales > Poaceae > Elymus > Elymus sibiricus. Next base: position 63,050,435 of record CM077663.1, read on the forward strand.
AGTAGTAAGCACATTTATGTTGACATCCTAATGCTTTCTAAGGTCTCAGATTCTTACATACTCCCTCCGTTTCTAAACATAAGGCTTTTTAGAGATTTCAATACGGACTACATATATATATAGACACACACACACACACGCATATATTTTAAAATGTAGATTCATTCATTTTCCTCCGGACGTAGTTCATATTGAAATCTCTAAAAGGTCTTGTATTTAGACACGGAGGGAGTAGTATTTGTTTGGTTCTCCATTTGAGTCGACGAACCAATTCCATCTCCAGTAATTTTTTTCAGATATATCTTTGAAACCGAATGTTAGTTAGCACAGGAACAAAAGATTCCGGATACTACAATTTGTTCCTGGTACTAATAAGCTGTAATACTAGCAAATACTGGACTCTGCAAATTTCATCACGCAGCCAAAACTTTCCACCCACAAAGAATATGACGCAGTCAAAATTTGATAAGGGCAAATGGAAGATACAACATTTGTCTACTGCAGTACAAGATTGCTCTGTAAATTGTCTCATGATCATCCTATTGAGGAACCATTTCCTCTCCTTTACAGGAGAAAATTCTTCATGCGTCCCAAACGAAGGGCACTACCTATCAAAAAGCAACTGGTCCACCATGATCATTTGGCCTTGTTGGGGCATTCTGAGGAGAGATGACCAGCTATGCCGCATTCATAGCACGTCCTTCTCTTCTTTTTCTTTGGAGGCGCCGAGCTTGTGTCATCACTATGTTTGTTTTCAACAGAAACAGCTGAAGGTTCCATGCTTGAGCCACCTACAGGTTTAGCTTCCTCAGGACTAATCTCAGTAGCCTTTTTGTTGGGGCAAGCTGATGAGAGATGACCGGAGATGCCACACTCATAACATTTCCTCCGCTTTGAAGGTGCTGAAGTTGATCCATCGCCTATTTTATTCTGCTCAGAAGCCATGTAAGGTGCATACTTCGGTTCATCAAACGGCTGTGTGTAGTTAGAAACAACCTCAGGGGCACTTTTATTTGGGCAAGCAGACAACAGATGGCCAGGAACGCCACATTCATAGCATGTCCGTCTCTTCTTGGACGCTGTTGTGGCTGAGTCGGTATTGGCCTTATTTTCATCAACTATGACTTCAGGAGCAGTTTTATTTGGGCAAGCAGATGACAGATGACCAGGAATGCCACATTCATAGCATGTCCGTCTCTTCTTCGACGATGTTGTGGCTGAGTCAATATTGGCCTTATTTTCATCAGCTATGACTTCAGAAGCCTTTTTGTTGGGGCAAGCTGACGATATATGGCCAGGAACGCCACATTCATAACAAGTGCGCCTCTTCTTGGACAATGCTTCAGCTGAATCAATATTATCCTTATTTTCACTAGATATGACTTCAGAAACCTTCTTATTAGGGCAAGCAAAAGAGAGATGGCCAGGAGTGCCACATTCATAACATGTACGGATGCTGTTCTTTGATGAATCTGAAGTTGCATTGTCATCTGGTTTCTGGTTTTCTTTCTTTGGAACGGCACATCTGATTCTCGCTGGTCTCCCCTTAATCACGTTCTGGTCAAGCTTCAGAGCAATAGCAAGAGATGTACTATCAGAAAAATCAACATGCGCAAAGCCTTTGAATTCACCTGTCTCCTTGTCTGTTCCAAAACGGATGGATGAGATCTTGCAATCAGAAAAGAACTGCCTCAGATCATCCTCTGTTACGTCCCAAGCTAGGTTTCCAACATATGTCCTATTGTATCCCTCTATCATCTTTGGTGCAAAATCTTCCTTCTCATGGTTAGATTTGACCTTTTCGCGGTTAGCCTTGTAAGGCTGAACTTTCAAGAGGAACCCTCCCCTGTGATTATTTAACAAAAAAGCTGTCAGTTATGAATCACAACTGAAACAAACAAGGGGTAACATTAAGGACATGTGCTTACATATCTGCACCATCAAGAGCCAATGCCCTTTTTGCGGCGGCATCAGTCTGCACAAGAAAACTCTGTCAGGCTCCAACTTCCAAACAACTCTAAATGCACGCTGCTGATGAGACATGTGAATTACTCATGACTCCTGATAACACATTAAGAGCATCTTGTGGTGGTACAAACTCACTCCAATGGACTAAAATGAAACTAAATTGTACTCCTTCCTTCCCATTATCTAAGGCGCCTAAGCTTTTCTAAATGTTCCCAAATTGTAAGGCGTGAAAGGACCAAGGAAATCAGTTTTCCCTTTGATCAGCCATTCCCTGGAAACCGATCGTATCGTTTCCTGAAAAGGGGGAGCTTAACTGGCATCTGCTTGCCCGCAAAAAAAAATGGCATCTGCTAATGGCTGTTAGAAAAGATCGTGGGGGAATTGAACGTCTCCTGTAACCGTGCGGTGCGACGACCAGGCTGTGCTAATTTCCGTGCCAAAAATTTAGGCGCCATAGATGATGGGAAGGAGGGGGTAGATAAGAGCACTGCTCAGAAGTTGTACCACAAGATTCAAGCTACAGGCACATCCTCCAAACAATGACAATGACAAACACGCTGCTGATGAGTTATGTGCGCTACCAAGCAGATTAAGAGCGTCTTATGTTGGTATCAAGACGACTCCAATGGATTACAAAAAAATTAAATGGTCGAAGAGAGTTCTGCTCAAAAGTTGTAGTAACATAAGACACAAGGGTACACCACCACTTACCACCAAAAGACCTTAAAGATGAATGCCCTAGAGGTTTTCGAAATAAAAAAACAACAAATTCTACACCAGAACAGTGAACAAATCAGACTGCCATACGTACACAGTTAGTTGAATCAAACGCCAGTGCCATCAAACCTTAAACATTCAGTACACTAAGAAGATGTCTTAGGGTGAATTGAACATGCATGCATGAACAGGAACGCAAGACTAGAACAAAGGATACTGCGTTGCAAAGCTAACCTTGAATGTGAGAATGGCAATACCCCTGAATTTCCCGGTGTCAGGAAAAGTCATGCAGTCCAGCGCAGTGATACTTCCGCATCCTTCAAAGAAACTTCTAATGTCATCCTCAGATGAATAGTACGGGATGCCACCAACATACACCTTCTTTATACTTTGCTCACTGAAACAAGGAAGCAAAATATTAGACAGCTGCCAACATCCTATAAGAACCTGACCTCCACCCTGTCTACCGCACTCCTTAACAATTCAATAAACATACAACCAGAAAGCAATAAATTTTCCATATCATTTCACAAAGAAACTTCCAGATCAAACAGTTTTTTCGTGGAGGAAAAAAGCTCACAACAAAGTCTGATGAGCAAACAATTTCTGATGTACTGTAGAGTTGTTGCACTATTCGAGTCAACAGCAAAGCTAGACAGTCCAAGTCCGAGCAACTCCTAAATATGCAAAAAGGGCCATCCCGCTATACTATTCTAAGTCAACAACAAACTATGTTATTTTAATCCCTCTAATTATTTGCAGAAACAGTCTTACATGCCTCTATTTCTGTGATATCTTCAGTCCTCATACCTATCTAATGAGAAAGGAGGTACTCAAGAACTCTATCCTTTACAGCTTTAACTCACCTATCTTGCGACACAATTGGATTGTCGGATACACCTGCCTGGCCAGCCTCTTCTGACTTAATTTCCTTCACCTCTTCTGACTTAATTTCCTTCACCTCTTCTGACTTAATTTCATCCGCCTCTTCTTCCACCTTCGTGACGTCTAGATTGTGTTCACTGAATCAAGTAAAAAAAAACATTACATAAATTGTCAATACAATGACCAGAACAGGTAAACACCACCGCCTCACACCTCATCAAGATTCAGCATGCCAAAAACAACACTAGAAAGTAACTAAAGTGTCGCTTCACGGAATGTCAAGTGTTATCTTCCACCATGGAAGGCATACAAAAGGTGTTTTTTTCCTCAGATCAAAACCAAACTAGATGGTCAGACAGTTGCTTATGTACTACAGCATTTACAATGTTATGACTACTTCTGAATAAAAAAGCTAAACAATCCAAACCTCAATAGAGCACTTACAGTGATCCATCGCCTATACCACTATGTGGCTATTCTGAGCTCAGCTCTACCAAGATGTTATGCAAACTATCTAGGATCTTCTCTTCGCAGCAACGGCATCTTAACATCAACAGTTCAACACATTTCCTACTTACATAATTACATGGCATGAACATGATAACAAATGATGCATTCGAGCACAGAAGCACCAACCATTCGGAGCGTTAACTCACCTCTCATCTGCCACGGCAACATCAGCGCCGGCCACTTCCAGGTCCTGCTTCTCCGCCTCATCGTCAGACCTCTTGTTCGCCGCCGCCTCGGCCTCCATCAGTCTCCTGACCCTCCTCTTCTCCTTCTTCTCCTTCCTCCTCTCCTCCCTCCGCCGTATCACCTCCACCCTCTGCGCCAATGCCGCCTCGTCCACCACCTCCGGCTCCTCCAGCTCATCAGCGCCGTCCGCTTCCAGGTCCTCCTTCCCCGGCTCTTCGCCGGACTTCTTTTTCGCCGCGGCGGCCTCCGCCTCCGCCAACTTCCTCGCCCTCAACTTCTCCTTCTTCTTCTTCCTCTTCTCCTTGTCCTCCTTCCTCCTCTCCTTCCTCCGCCGCTCCGCCTCCGCCTTCGCCGCCGGGTCCGCCTCGTCCACGGCCGGCTCCTCCACGGCCGCAACGTCCACCGCCGGCTCCTCCTCCTCCTCCTGGCCCTCCGCCTCGACCGCCGGCGCGGGTGGTTTATTCGGAGACGCCTTCTTGTTCTTGGCACGGCGGGGCCCCGGGCGCTTGGGCCGGGGCCGCTTGGAGGACACCAGCCGCACCTTTATCTTCCTCGCCTCCGCGGCAGCCTCCCCCTCGGCGCCCCCGCCGGGGAGGAGCGTGTGGAGCCTCTGCTTCAGCTTCTTGCGGGCGAGCACCATGGCTGCCGCTCGTAGTGCGTCGCGGAGCAGGCGGCGGCGGCGGCGGTGGCTGTGAGGTTTTCCTTGCGCTCGAGAGAAAGAGGAGGCAGAGGACGGCAAGGTTTATTATACTGGGCCGGGCTGGTATGGGCCTGAAAACGAACGTGCGGTTCGGCCCATCAAGGACCGGCCCGGCCCGGTCCGACGGGGGATCGATCTCTTCTGTTCTCTTACCCTAGCCGCCGCCGACGACGACGTGGAGCGGCAGAGCGAGCGAGCGATCACGATGGGCGGGGGGAAGATGTCGGCGGCGGCGGCGGCGGCGAGGTGGGCGGAGGGGTACCCGTGGAAGGAGAAGCTGGCCAAGTACAAGGGGGAGCTGAGCAAGGGGGTGTGGGGGTACTGGGAGCTGGGGGCGTGGAAGCCGCTGGGGATCAGCGGGCGGCAGCGCGCGCGGCTCCGCAAGGAGGTGCTCCTCGCCGGCGAGGACTGGACCTACGACCCGCCCCGCGGCGAGATGCGCACCAAGCGCAAGGGCCACAAGGTCGACCGCATCGCCGCCGAGAAGTGAGCAGCAGCAGCCCCCCATTTCCCTCCTCCTCCTGGCGATCTGCTCTCCTCGATCGATGCCTGATTAATTTGGTTTCTGCAGGCGCGCCAACACCGTTGAGCTGATGAAGAAGATGCCCCAGATGCTCCTCGACTACAAGGTCCGCCTCCTCGTCTCATCCTTTTTTTTTTTTCGTGGATACGCAAGAATGCGTATCATTTCATTGATAGGTAGAAAGAGAGAGGGGGTTTCAGCAGATCAGGGCGGAAACAAAGCCGAGATCGCCGGAGCAGTAGGGAGGGGTTGCTCAGCCTGAAGGAAAAATAAAACTACTACAAGATGATAGCGTTTAGTCCTTGGGCGCCCGCGCGAACCCAAGTCTTGGCCTCCTCCTGGATGGCCGCGACGAGGCGCGGAACGGATGGTTGTTCGTCTCATCCTTACTGGTGTGCTTCCCGTTGTTATCCATTTGCCATCCAGTGCCTGCATATTGCAGTTGTGTAAAGCAATCCTTGTTGTGTATAGCCAAAAATGCCGTGACGAGTAATCCTTGTATGCGACCATGTGTTTCCCAGCCGATGTCGGTAGCTTGGGTGTGCTGTGCTGTTGTAATCATCAGTGTTTGTTGGTCTACATTGGTCTGTGTGGTGGAACTCCATTTTTGCTAGTTGAACGGGAAAATACGGATTGGCGGTTTTAGGTCGATTTAGTTCGGGGAAAGGTGAAGGGGGAAGAAAACTCTATGAATCTTGCCTTTTGTTCGTTGAGTTCAAGTCTGACGAACGTAATATTCTACAACTAACAACTCATTTGTTTTGAGACCGGCCCACTTTCTGCCTAGGATTTTATTTACTAGTCCTTTATATTTCAAATGTGTCGATTATCAACTACTTCGGCAATTTCCTCTGGTTGGATGAATTAATGTAAATTTGAACCAAACTATCAGTGTCTTACATAATACTCCCTCTGTACCGGAATACATGTCGCTGCTACTCCAGCGACATGTATTCCGGTACAGAGGGAGTATATCAGTACATAATCGGCTGTAAGCATTGCCATAGCTGGAGTCATGCACACTGCAGCGGACCTTGCTTAGATAAGCCACAAAAATTTAAGTAGCAATGGCCTGGTTTGAGACAGTATGTTTTCTGAAAGGTATGCTGCTAGTTTAGTTTGATTTCTTACTTAACCGTTGCATACCTTGTATGCTGCTTTAAGGCTAAATTCTGTGATCACTATCGTAATAAATGTGACTGGATAGAACTTTGCATGCCTTAAAAGGAGACATCTGACTGGTTCTCCTTTTCCTGTGTTTGCTCGAATTGTTGTTTCTTCAGAAACGTAGATGGGATAAGAAGATGAAAGAGGAGGAGGCGGCGGCAGCCAAGGCCACTTAGGGGACTGGCCTGCTGGTGGTGACTCTACCGTTTGTTGTGGCAATCGGGAAGGAACTCATAAGATAAACATGTTCTGCGTACCATGAAACTAGCCTCCCTTTTTGTTGGACGATGAGGCCAAGCTGTTGATTAAGCATGCTGCTCTTCCTGAATAAGGTCGAAGGGAGCGTAGGAGGTTCATAGGGCGACTGGTGTGTGGTTTCCAGCTCTCCTGTCACCTATGACTCTTTGTAGTGCAGATTTTTTATTATTATTATTATCCTAAAACATCGGTCATCTAATCAGGATTCTAGCTTGGCCCAACCTGCACTGGACTCAACCTATTTTCTGAAACAGATAAATTAAGAGTGTGTGTTTGTTAAATCATGCTGTAGCATGTATCGTTGGCACTGCAGGGTTTCTTTTTTTGTGTTGATTGTGGCAGAAAAGACCATTCAAGAAAATGTATGTTTTATATAGAATATAAAATATGAGACCTGGTTTCTAAACACCGTATTACATTCTTGTTTTCTTTGGAAACCTGGGAGGAAGTGTGCCAGTATATCCATAGAACAGAATAGCATACCCTGGTTAGATAACCAGTGTACCTAAAGCTTTGGTTGTTGTTCTTCATTCATCCATACAGAGTAGCATAGGGTAATTCATTCATTCAACTATGCCAATCATGTTGTCTCGTACGTATGTCTAAAGGGTTGTTGCTATTGCTACACTGGGAATTGTTGCAGCCCCTGGAATTGTTGCAGCCCCATGGTATGCCATGCCCCTCTTGGCTAGTTGCGTTGCGAGATTTTGGCTTGCTTGCATCTGGAGTTCGGCTGATGATTGCAATGGCAATGTGTTTGGTTGCATGGATCGTATGCTTGTCGTCGCCTTCTCTCACGGGGTGGGGAGATCAAACAGGAAAGCAATCAAAGAGCAATATAAACTACAGTAGTATAGCCCGACCGACACAGATCAAATGTGGATGGACGGTACTCCCTCTGATCGGAAATAAGTGTCGTGGTTTTAATTCAGAATCGGAGGGAGTATATGTCAGCAAAACCCTACGCCTAAGCATTCTGCAAAAGCGAAAACTAAATGTCTTACGACCTTACCAACATCAACCAAGAGTTTTTGTACCCAACCTCATTATTTATTTGATCCTCAACAGCCAAAAACTAAACGTTCATCACGCCTCTTTATCTCCAATATCTTGATACAAATCTTTGTCGCGGAGCAAGTCCCGTTATATATGGGCGTCGAGCATGTGAAAACATCCGCATTTACACAACTAGAAAGATTGCTTACATGCCATACAAAAAAGGAGGAAAAAAGTATGCAGCATTGTTATGCAAGTGGCACAACAGCACAGGCAGATGCCACGTAACAGCACTTCGCTTCCAGTCCAACAACAAAGAAAATTCCTAAAAGATATACTGAGGAAAGAAAACCGTTCATCGTCAATCAGCATTACCAGAGTGCTTTCACCTTTGCTGTCACGAGTCGATGTATTTATTTCATTATCGTGATAGTTTACTTATCTTTCTCCAAGCTGGAGCAAGAGGAACTTCAAAATTACAGTACAACCGGACTGGTTGTAACAAGTCGCGAGAAAGAAGGAAGAAAACTTGTTGTGCCACAAGCTCAACCTAGCTTGTCAATTATCGGTCTCAACCTCAGGTTACACTTCTTTTTTTTAGATTAATAAACCTCAGCTTACACTTTTGGAAGCACCGTCGTGTCATATGGGGTTGATGGTTTAACCTACAAAAACAAAAAATAATAAACTCCGGTGTAAGATTAATCAATTCCCATAGTGATCGAAGAGCATTTCATAGTCTTAACAGGATTTGAGATATTTAATACTCCTTTCTAGACAAATCTTGGTGTTAGGTACATCCGTATCTAGACAAATCTAAGACTACTAATTTGGGACGGAGGTAATAGATGACATAACATGGCAGAACAAGCAAAAGGGCATACCGCAAGAAACCGTGTGAGCAAACTTGCGCTGCTGGGGTTGAAGCCCTCGACAGGCTTTCCTTCCATGCGTGATGCATGCAACTGTTTCCTCACTGTAGAAGCCAGTGACTGAAACAACAAGTTCCATAGGTAGATCACAGGTTTAGATGAAGTTAAGAGATGAGCCAAATGGAGCATAAAAGACTGTTTTTGAATGAAAAATGGAAATATTGGAGGAAGTAAATATATCATGAACAGACCTTGCCCAGCTCCACTCCCCACTGGTCAAACGAGTTGATTCCCCATATGAAACCCTGAACTGCGATCCGGTGCTCGTAGATGGATAAAAGCTGAAAGGTACAGACTGTATTAGTACATTTACGAAAACAGTAACAAGAGGATTTTGAAAGCACCACGCAATCTTGGAAATGGCAAATAGAAGAAGAGAGTGCATAGTGACATGATTGCTGATTGAGATCTTACAGAATAATTTATGTAAATTATGCATTTCATATAGGCTTTGTGAAGGTGGAACAAAAACAGCTACTTCAACCACCTTGCACAGCAAGATCATAAGCAAGAAAAAATGAGGAGGTCGTGCAAAGTTTGTGGTGGAAAATATGTGCAGCTTCCACCAGCAAAATGTGCCTAACAGATATCAGCTCATCTCTACTTTGCTTTCTCGAGTCTAGTACAGTAATATTTAACCAGGGGAAGGGACCAATCAACACAAACATGATTAGAACCCTGTTGTGAGAAAACCGGAATCTTATAATTTATAAATGACACATAAGCAGAATCTTACTGGTGAAAAAGAAAATAATATATACTGAATTCAGGGTTGAACAACTTGCAACTTCAGATGAGTATAGAAAACGCAATCAGCATACCTGTCCAATCTCATACGCAGATAACGAAGACAGCAAGAAACTCAGTGATGGCCGGTTGCCCTGGAAAGTCTGAAGACACCAAGAGGCCAAGAATGCTTAGTCAGAAAGGTAACCTTTATGGTGAGAACTGAGAAGCTTGATGCATTAGAATAACCATAGTCCACATATAAGAAATAAGTGAATCGTCGTTACCTTATGAGGGATAAGATTTTCGGGAACTTTCTCGCTGTGTAATTGTTCAGGAGTCTGAAAAGGTGCAGTCAACTCTAATAAGAAACCAAAACAGTTCATGAAAAGCATGTACCCAAAATGCTGTTGAGCTATTTACCTTTCCATAAGCAAGTGCATCAGGCTGAGCAAAGAAATTGGACATCAACTCATCATGATTGCTAACAGTTTCACCTGAGAAAGATGTACCATGTTTGAAAGGGAATTTGAGAAAACCATGAGCCTAACATGCTGCATCTTATGTTTTCAACTCCAAAAGAGATCTTTCAATGTCATACCTTTCAAGTAAACAGGCTGCTGGCTTTTTATGACGCCAATAAAATCACAAGGAATAACTCTTCCCTGGCAGTGGAGGTACAACCATTATCAACAACGGTGCAGATTCATTGAAATATATGGTTGTTATAATTTATAACGTATAAAGTAATCAAGTACCCAAGAAGACAGATGTAACACACAAATCATTATAGCAACGTTGAGATTATGAAATCCTAATCTGTATGCCTTTGCAAACTTCAACAGTCGAAATGTTGGCCCAATAACCATTAAGGTCATGACTTCGCAGAAATACCAATTACTAGTGAATGTGAAACTAGTATTTACCTGATGGATTAATTGATAGAAGCTGTGTTGCCCGTTCGTTCCAGGTTCACCAAAATCAATTTCACCAGCCTCATATGGAAGTCGAACACCATCAATGGAGACACCCTTTCCGTTACTCTCCATGCTAAGCTTTACCACATAAGTATGCATATGTTATGATTAAAAATGAGCAAAAGAGAATCTCCAAGATGGCAGCTGTTAAAAAGCAAAGATAGTAATGTACCTGCTGAATATGTGGTGCTAGTTTCTCAAGTGCTTGAGAGTACGGCAATATTGCCTAGAAACAATAATTAGAGAAAATTGAAGTACTCAGATGGAGTATTAGGTATAAACTGTAATAGGAAATAACAAAACAATGAGACTGAGTGGCTCACCCTAGCCGGATATCCGAGAAATGAAACATTCCACACACTCAACAAACCAAGGAGTACCTAAACAGAAACGAAAGACCCTGTTACAAGAATGGTTAATAGTTGACATCACCGATCCCCATAAACAACTCACTTACAGGTATATTTTTCTCAAATGAAGATGTGTGGAAGTGGTTGTCAATGCTGGAAGCACCCTCCAGAAATCTTCAGAAATAAAAGAAACCAGAGCAGGATCAATTATCATCTCCGTTTACAATGCGAAAGAACATTTCCAGATTTCGGCATTGGCATTGGAATTGTCATTGACATTTTATAAAGAAGTTAAACACAGATTATTTACGTAAACCCTATTTGGAGCTTCGAGGGGCTTGATGTATCCTAAAACCCACCAAGTCTAACTTTGAAAGGACGAGGGCAGGAGTTTGACCTTTTTATTTAAGTGTGGGTTTATGGCTTTATGTTACCTGGATAAGTTGTCCCAGAGTTAAAATCATGTAACACGTGTTTACTTTGGATGCTTGAGCACTAAACTATTCAAGATCCTCCAAGCAGTAGATACTTGTAGTGTTCCAGAAGAATTTCTACTTGTGATTAACACAAAAATATCACATCTTACACAAATTTCCATAATACTATGAAAGAATAGTGCAGCTGTCTCGATAAATTTTGCTGGGAAAAGGTATCATCAGGTCCAGTTCTTTTTTTTTCTTGTCAGAAATGTCTTGGTATCGTTTCTATACCCACAAGGTTTAGTCAATGGCGATGAACAAAGATGTGTAGTATCCTTTTTCTAAAGCACCCGTAATATTGTGACAGCTGTCATGAATGATTATGCATATATGAAGTACTTTCTCTAGTCTGAAACAGCAAAAGTTCATCCTGATTTAAGCAGAGATAATTCTTAAGGTAAATGTTTTATTTTCTTATGAGACGAAGTGTTACAATCATGCATTGGAGATTTGGAATTTATCTCAGATAAGAATGGCTTGATAGAATTTTGGCGATGACACCAGGACAATGGGTCATGAAACTCACTTGTTGACCAGACAAGTGAGATGGGCACCTCTGAGATTATTTTCTTAGAATTGTTTACTGCCATGATCCCTCATCTACTGATCTATATGAAGTTAACTAAGGAAGCAAGGCACAAACTCGTTTGGCAGTCATGAAATTGAACCGATGATTTAAAATTGAAACAACTACTGTCCTTTATACTTCTATTGCCTATTGCCAAAACATGAATTTAACTTCAGGGTGTAAATATAGGTTAAGGTAACATACTTCTGGACAATTGGAAATCCATACTGAAGAGATAAGGGCAGAACACCGACAGCACTGCAAACTGCAATATTTGACTAGAATTATGACGCAGAACATAAGATATAGTATTAGTAACTTTACTGAAAAGAACAGTTCTCACCACTATAGCGGCCGCCAACCCAATCCCAAAATGCAAAAGCGTTGTTAGGGTCAATTCCGAACTCCTTGACAAGCTTTTTCAACAGAAAAGGTACAATTCAAAAATTATCACATTAAAAACAGGGTTCTTGACGAAGAATATGGCATGGGGAATGCTCTAACAACTTAGCCAAACATGTTACACTTAAACATGGAAAACGCAACGACGGAACTTCAGATATGTGAAAACCGAATATGATCATGTGAAAATTAGCTGGAAAACTAAAAGGTCGAAAAGTACCTTAAGATTAGTACTGACAGCAATCATGTGTTTGGAAACAGCGTCAGGTCTGAATCAACAAATTTCACATCAATCACTGAACAATAAGGGTTCACAGTGCGGCAAAAGATGTTTAAGGTATTAAACGGACTAACCCAAGAGAAGAGACGATCCACTCCTTGATAGTTCGAGCATTTAACATTGTTTCAGCAGTCGTGAAGGTCTTTGAGACAACCACAACTGCACATTTGTTTGACGAGAACGATCAGAACTTGTGATGATATTTGTTGAACCAGACAGAGTATCTGTGCTGAGAGTTAATACTAGTGAAACATGATGATTACCAAGAGTGGTTGCAGGATCTAAATCTTTGATGCTCCGTGCAACATCAACAGGATCAACATTTGCAAGACTGCAGCATAACCACAATTGAGCACAGATTTCTAGATGAAGAGCATATTGATTGCATGAATGGTACGAGAAGTCAAAAAATATAGCCACTCAATCACAATATTCAAGGACGCACAAGCAGAAAAATTCACAATATTGCTCGATCACATTTAAATTTTTGAGCATCTATAGTGAATGCCAGCACAAGACGTGTGACATGTGCCAGCGAAAGAAATACAGAGACATTCCCCAAGTAGAAACTTACAATCTCAGTTGTCGCCCTTTGGCACATTCTGCGGCTTCCGGGTCTGAAAAATAGTAAAATTTGCACGACATATATCAGATCAAAATCTGGCAGTAAATAATCTCAGCCTCAGGTTAGAAAACCTAGAAAAGGAGTGGATGACATGTTCCTTTACCAGTCTGGAGAGCAGTATGCACAAAGAGAGGCCCAAGGAAGCTACCACCAATCCCAACCGAGATGACATTAGTCAACGGCTTCCCAGTCGCCCCAACCTGCATTCCAAGAAGTAGCAGTTAACATTTCTTTACCGTTTCCGCTACATTTGACGAATTTGAAGAAATTTGTCTGGAAATTCACCCATGAGCCGCTTCTGAAAGTCTCTGAAAACTGCTTGATTTTATCCTTGACAGCCCAAACTTCGGGGACCACGTTCACACCGTCGCTGTTTATGACCGCGTCCCTTGGGGCCCTGAGGGCCACGTGGAGCACAGATCTGTTCTCCGTGCTATTTATCTGACAGACAAATCGATCGAGTCAACTGAGACATGCGTTCCTTTCGTTCGAAATGACATGTTATGTTATGTGTCAACTGGACAGCGTAGGATGCAAAAGCGGCCATGACCTCTAATTGTTTTTCCCAAGATTATTATTATTATTCGTCTGAATGACCCCTACAGATAAATAGGCACATGGTGATGTGATGTGATGGAATAACTGAAGAAGGGTTGCAGGGCAGGACTGCACTGACCTTGTCGCCTTTGAACATCTTGTCAATCTTCTCCTTGAGCCTTGCGGCCTGCGATGATGATTCCAGTAGTGCATCCGAAATTACTCTCCCCACTTACAAGTTAGAATACAAAGACGGGAAAAACAAAAGAGAAAATTAATCGAACGTAAGGGTCTCACCTCTGCGAGCTTGAAGAGCTTGTCGACGGTCTCCGTGGTGGCCTGCTGCCTGGCGTAGTCCAGGAAGACGCCCTCGAACTCCCTGCCAATCAATCCAATCCGACGAATCGAGCATCAGCATCTCAGACACGCGAGAACATTGGGAGAAGAGGCGGGGCGGGGGCTCACGCTGTCATTGCCTTGCACCGGTCGGCGTCGGCCATGAGGTCGCGCAGGTGCGTCTTGTGGATCGCGCCGACGTGCGCCTGCGGTCAGGAAGGAAGCACGGTGAGATCCCGCCAGTCCAATCGAATCGTAGGCAGGCGCACAACAGCGGGGAAGAGCGGGGAGAAGCCCGCGGGCGGAGGGAATCCGCACCTGGAGGGCCTTCCACTGGTCGGTGTCGGAGATGAGCGCCGGCGACGCCATGGCCGAGGGTGGCCGGTCGGGCGGGCGGACCTGGCGGGATTGGGGCGGAGGATAAGCTAATTTTAGTCCCAACAAAAAACAAAAACAAGCTGGATGGATGGACGGATTGGGGAGGAAGAAACAAGAGAGGAGGAGCAGTCGGTTCAGATCGCCGCGAGGCAGAGCCGCGGAGACGGTACCTCCTGGTCCTGGAGGATGTCGACGGCCGGCGGGCGGGCGGGCGGGCGGTTGCTGCCGGAGAATGAGATGGCAGATCGGTGGTAGAAGACGGACAGGGGAAGAGGAGGAGGCAGTGCAATATAACCGGCGTGGGCGTGGGCGTGGGCGTGGGTCCTGCTGTCCGTGCCGTGTTTGCGGGGCCCGCCTGGCAGGGAATGGCTGGCCACCGTCCCTCAACAAAAAAAGGAAAACAAAGGGTTAAAAATCGATACGGACGCCAAGAGCGGCTGCTGCTGCTTTTAATTTCTCCCTTTTTGAAAACCGGAGGCTGCTACCTTCTTGTCTTCCTTGGGACAAAAGTAATAATAATAATAATAAACAAAGGCAACCAAACCGGGGGCTGCTAATAGGAATGCCAGCAGGAAGCATGCATACGCGGTTACGTGTCACGCACCCGTTGCGTCGCCTCGGACCACCTTTACGCGGCCACGTCACGTGTGGACGTGGCTTTTTTTGGGGGGGGGGGAGGGGGGGAGGGGCAGCATCCATACATTCATTCACTTAGAAACATGTTCATTACAAATAATGGTCCTGATTTCATCAGGTGGCTCACTAGTCCAACATGACCCAACATCAAATTCTGCAGATTTTGCCGGTACATGAGCTGCCTCATTACGACCACGTTTGACATGGATAAAATCACAACATAAGAACTTTGTGGCCCTACTTTTAATATCCTGGACTATGGTACCTCAAGGGGACTGAACCTTGTTCATCAGCGACAAGCAATCTGAGACCACCTGAATCTTACGAAAACCAGCATCTTCAGCAGCGATGAGCGCTTGACGAACAGCAATAGCTTCGGCCACTTCTGGGTTTTGAATTTGATCAATATAGGAGCCTCGGTATGCAGCCAAAAGTGTCCCTCGATGGTCTCGCACCACAACTCCATAGCCAGCCCATCCTGAGTGGGAGAAAACCGCAGCATCTACATTGATCAGCAACAAACCTTCCGGCGGCGGAGACCATTTTTGGGTTGATGTAGGGGTCTCACGTCTGTTGGAATCTGTTGAGCTGACATTATGCACAGTAATGAATTCAATATAAGCCTTGATTTTTCCCACCACGCGAAGAGGATTGACTAGTACCTCTCCGTTGCGATAGTTGTTCCTGTTCTCCCAAATGTGCCACATAGCGACCGCCATAATCATAGCTTCGCACGGTGTTGCTTCCACTATCCAATCTAGCAGCCATTGCCTAATATGAGTAAACCTCTTTAATTTTAGGCAAATTCCATAGCTCTTTTTAATTTCCTTCCAGATTTCTTTTACATATTGGCATTTTAGAAAACAATGTTCAACATTTTCCTCTCTGTTGCAAAAATAGCAATCATACCTTGTGGGTATCTGTCGCGTCTGGAGTTGTGAGCATGTAGGTAAGCAATTGTGTGCTATTCTCCAGAGCACGATCTTCATCTTGTTAGGGCACTGAATGGCCCAAAGTCTCTTCCACGCCTTCTCCAAATAATCTTGTTTTGATGATGACCCTTTACCTGAGATACTTCGGTTACTCCAAAATTGATAAGTTCTTACTAAATTATATGCTGATCTAACAGTGTAAACACCATTTTTGAAGTAAGTCCAAGATGGAAAGTCGTTCCATCCCTCAGAGCTAATAGGAATGCTTAGGATCTTCCCAGCAATTTCTTCCGGAAAAATGTTTCTTATCAAATCTTCATTCCATTTATACTCGTTTTCCAACATAAGTGTGTTAACTTCTTTGTTATGTAGCGTGGAAGAGTAAGCTAATAAAGTGGCAGGTATGGTATCTGGGATCCAATGATCCCTCACGATGTCGATGTGCTTACCATTACCTACTCTCCACAATATACCTTTCCGGGTCAGCTTCTTCCCGTGCATAATGCTGCGCCAAACATATGATGATGATCTTGGGCACTGAGCTGTCCAGAAGTCACCATTTGGATAATATCGACCTTTAAGTACTTGTGCACACAACGAGTTTGGCTCGGTCAATAACCTCCAACATTGTTTTCCAAGCATTGCTAGATTAAAAATGGCCATGTCTCGGAATCCCAATCCGCCTATATACTTTGGTGATGATAACCAATCCCATGATCTCCAATGTAGCTTTTTCTTTCCATCTTCAATACCCCACCAGAAGTTAGATATTGGCTGTCTCATCTTCTCACATATACTTAATGGAATCTGGAAGCAACTCATGACATACGTTGGAATGGCTTGAGCCACTGACTTCAGCAAAACCTCCTTACCAGCCCTTGACAAAGGTTGATCACTACACCCGTTAAGGCGTTTCCACATCCGACCAGGGAGGAAATTAAAGCTACCCGTTGGAGACCGTCCAACCCAGGTCGGCATGCCAAGGTATGTTGTTTGAAGTGTCTCATCTTGCACTCCCAACGTTTGCTTCACAAATTCCTTGATCTGTACATCACAGTGTAAACCAAAGAAAACATAAGATTTCTGAAGGTTTATCCTCTGTCCTGAACCCTTGCAGTAGCTTTGTAGGACAGATTTAAGTGCATTGGTGCTTCTATTATCTCCCCTAGTGAAGAAAACACTATCATCAGCGAACAGTAAATGGGAAATAGGCGGTCCATTTCTTCCATTACGAATGCCCTTCAGCTGACCAGATGCTTCTTTTTGCTGCAACAAGCAAGAAAGGCCTTCAGCACACAATAAAAGCAAGTAAGGACTAATTGGGTCCCCTTGTCTGATGCCCCTAGTTGGCAAAAAAGATTCGGTTAATTCACCATTCACTTTAACGACATATCTAGCCGAGGTTATGCATCGCATGACCATCTCCACCCAATTAGCTCTGAACCCCAATTTCAATAGAACTCCCTCAAGGTAATTCCACTCTACCCTATCATAAGCTTTTGACATGTCTATTTTAAGGGCAAAGAAAGGATATTTCGCCTTCTGCTTTCTAATTGTGTGGAAACATTCATATGCCACTAAAACATTGTCTGTAATTAGCCTCCCCGGCACAAAGGCACTTTGTTGCTCTGATATTATCTCCGGCAAAAAGAGTTTAAGGCGATTAGCGATTACTTTCGAGGCTATTTTATAAATGACATTGCATAGGCTTATTGGTCGAAAGTTAGAGAGGATATCGGGTGTTATGTGGCTGCTAGAAGGAGGGCGCGAGAAGGCCGGCCGGGGGCCTTTTGCCCACGGCCGGTGGCAAGAGGGAAGGGATTTCCTTCTTAATTCTTGCTTCATTAGATTGATACATCTCCTCTCTTTATATAGAGAGGTTTACTTGACTCCCAAGCCAGCGACCCTTATCTCTAATTAACCCTAAGACTAACGGGCTATACTGCCAGCCCAGGCCCATTAGGTACTCTAACACTACACCCCACCTGGACATGCAGCTTGTCCTCGAGCTGCAGCCTAACCAACTTATAACCATGACTCGACGCAACACAAACGTAACACCTAAAAACCAGCCTTTTACATCTCGGCTCGTTTTATTACTCTCAACCTGAAATGGACTGGGACGCTTTATTTTGGACCCCTTAACAAAAAGTGGACACCATCCGCACGTCGGACGTGCACGTGTACAGCCACCTGGATCCCATGGACACCATCTGGACAAAAGGAGTGCATGTGTATGGCCACCTGGAAGTGGTCGCAAGAGCGACCAGCGGAGGCGCCCTCGTGGCGGCCGGCGGCGGAATGCAGTGGTGTTATGCGGTGCGCTCCTGTCGAGGAGGGGTGTGCCCCCCCAACCGCCGATGTCGCAGACTTTGAGGTCGCTGCCCGCGGGGAAAATAGCATGCCCACCGCCCGTGGGGGAAACCGCATGCCCAAGATCCCCGACGCAGCGGACGAGATCGAGGTCCTTTGCGCAACGAAGGGCAACTTAGAGGAGCGGCAGCTGCAGACCACGCATCTCCCGCACACGCCGACGCGCTAGGAGGCCGCGCGCAGCAGCCTGCAGCCTCACCGCCGCCGACACGTGGCGGGTAGCGATCCAAGACGGAAGCGGTGACGGCGAGGGCGGGAACCGGACTGGTTGGATCGAAACTCCCGCTGGCGCGGTCGTAGCTGGCCCGGGGCTGAGTGGCGGCGGCGCCGGCTGCTGCAGCGGGGCCATGGTCGCGGCGGGGCCCGCGAGGGGCTGGGACAGCCACGGCAACCCGGGCAGGGTGGTGACGGGGGGCGGCTGCAGCTACAGCGGCTGTTGCAGCGGGCCGAAGGGCGCGGTGGAGGCCGCCAGGAGCGGCGGCTGCCACGGCAGCCAGGGCTGCTGCTGCAGCGGCCCGACGACCGCGGCGGAAGCCGCCAAAAGCGGTGGCTGCCACGGCAGCAAGGGCGGCCCGGTGGTGGCGGGTGGCTGCTGTTGGTGTGGCGGCTGCAGCTGCAGCGGCTGCTGCCGTGGCTGCTGCAGCGTTGCCACGGCCGCGGCGGGGGCCGCAAGGGCCTGCAGCGGCCACGGCGACCAGGGCCCTCCACCGAGTTCTTCCCAAATTGTTATGTGGCTGCTAGAAGGAGGGCGCGAGAAGGCCGGCCGGGGGCCTTTTGCCCACGGCCGGTGGCAAGAGGGAAGGGATTTCCTTCTTAATTCTTGCTTGATTAGATTGATACATCTCCTCTCCTTATATAGAGAGGTTTACTTGACTCCCAAGCAAGGCTTACTTGACCCCTAAGCAAGCGACCCTTATCTCTAATTAACCCTAAGACTAACGGGCTATACCGCCAGCCCAGGCCCATTAGGTACTCTAACACTACACCCCACCTAGACATGCAGCTTGTCCTCGAGCTGCAGCCTAACCAACTTATAACCATGACTCGACGTAACACAAACGTAACACCTAAAAACAAGCCTTTTACATCTCGGCTCGTTTTATTACTGTCAACCTGAAATGGACTGGGACGCTTTATTTTGGACCCCTTAACAAAAAGTGGACACCATCCGCACGTCGGACGTGCACGTGTACAGCCACCTGGATCCCATGGACACCATCTGGACAAAAGGAGTGCATGTGTATGGACACCTGGAAGTGGTCGCAAGAGCGACCAGCGGAGGCGCCCTCGCGGCGGCCGGCGGCGGAATGCAGTGGTGTTACGCGGTGCGCTCCTGTCGAGGAGGGGTGTGCCCCCCCAACCGCCGATGTCGCAGACTTTGAGGTCGCTGCCCGCGGGGAAAACTATAGGAGATATGCCCTAGAGGCAATAATAAATGTTATTGATTATCTCCCTGTTCATAATTATGTTTATGTTCCATGCTATAACTGCAATGATTCTCGAGTCTGCAAATAAAACGAGGCTTGGAGGGAAACTCATGTGCACGTGTGGGATAATAAACGGTAAAAAGTATTCCTAGTCAAGCCTCTATGACTGGCTCAAGTATTGCATGATGATCCTGTTTTCCTGATCACGGGCATGACTATGCCAGCAATTTTGAGGGCACAATTGTTGGTAGAACACTTGTGTTGAATCGACCCGAATTGATGTTATGCTATGAGATACATTCGTCATTAGTTAATGGTTAATAACACAGAGATGGTTAATGTTTGCATGATTCCTTAGACCATGAGAGTATCGACTTTCTTCATGCTTGCTTCATGAACTTTGGGGTTTGTTAAACGTCATCCGTAAATGGGTGGCTATTACGGCGGCTTACGGGTTCATGGAAAAGTATGTCAAGTAACTTGATAGCTCAAGATTGGGATTTGCTCCTCCGACGATGGAGAGATATCTCTGGGCCCTCTCGGTGTTACGGTATCCATCATCGTCTGGCCAGACACTTTGTGATTTGATCACGGGGATGCCGGAACACGGGAACGAGAAAAGAGAACAATACCGGTAACGAGGTAACTGGCATAGTGGACAAGTTGTTGATCCACGGGGATGCCTACATGTCTCACCTCGGGTATTTGTAACATATCGCGAAGCAACAGGAATAGCACACGGCAACTGGAGGTTCACTCGAATATTCATTCGTGTGGGTATAGGGGTCAATATGGGTGTCCACGGCTCCGATGTTGATCATTGATCGGAAGGGGTTCCGGGTCATGTCTATGCTTCACCGAACCTATAGGGTCACACGCTTAAGGGTCATCTATCTGCTGAATACTAGACGGGGAGTCTGAGAGAAAATCACCGAAAAAGTTTCGGACGAAACGGAAACGTTCCGGAGAGGATATCGGAATAGTTCCGGTGAAACTGAAAAGTTGTTTCAGGGTATTCCATAAAGTCAAATTGGTTTCGGCACATGCCTGGAAATTATTGGAAGGTACCAGAATTGTTCCGGTAACTTCTGAGATTTTTCAGAGACAAAAACCAGAAATGTTCCGGACTGCCGGAACCGCTTTAGTTGCTTTTCACAGATGAAAATCACTAAACCGAAAAGTTGTTTCGGAGTACACCATAAAGTCAAATTGGTTTCGGCACATGCCTGATAATTCTTGGAGGGTGCCAGAATCATTCTGGAAACTTTCTGGAATTTTCCGGAATGAAAACCGGAAATGTTCCGGAGCTGCCGAAACCGCTTCAGATGCTTTTCGCAGATGAAAATCACTAAACCGGAATTGTTCCGGCTCGCATTGAAAATTATTTTGGTGGGTACTGGAAATGTTCTAAGCCCACATGAATATTTTCAGTTCGATCAGACGCTGAAAAATGTCGTCGTGAATAGTGAAAGTGCTTTTTGGGATATTTATGGAAAAGTCACCTTTTGGGATATTTTCCCAAAAAGGTTTCTAGAAGGCTTGGGGGCCAAGAAACCCTACCCCTTGGATTTCCTATAAATAGAGGTGGAGGGGCTGCCTCCACACTGACTCCTTCTCACATACAAATGCCATGACATTTCTGGCTTCTCTCTCCCTCCCAGCGAAATAGTTTCGTAGAGCCGAAAGGCTGTCTGGGTTCCGGTGGGAACTAGTTCTGGACGGCGAAGCCCTGCCGGATAGATGACACCGTATGTGTGCAACTCTGTAGAGAGATCGTAGTTTCGGTCTTAGTTTGAGAGTGCCTCCCGAAGGGCTGTCCGAGTGACTGTCCGAGTTTCGATGGTCCTCCCGAAGGGCTGTCCGAGTGACCGTCCGAGTTTCGATGGTCCTCCCGAAGGGCTGTCCGTGACACCGTCCGAGGGACTGTCCGACCGCCTCCCGGAGGGCTCTCCGGGGGCGGATGAGGGTATACATCCTCGCGGTTGGGAGGTTGTAAATCCTAGCTGCGGGGATCTGCACCGCCGATCGTCATCGACTCTACTTCCGCTACGCTACGAGTCGGTAACGAAACAGATCAAACCTTGTATGCAGTCTCCATAGTGATCCTGGGCTGGTACGTAGGTCGGAATTTTTTTGTTTTCTGCTGCGTTACCCTATAGTGGCATCAAGAGCCGTGCTATGCGTAGATGCAGGTTGCGATCTAGAATACATAGAGATGTATGGGTGTTGCGCAATATAGTTAGGTAGTAGATGTGTTCTATTGCTGAAAATTATTTGTGCGGGTAGCAGATGAAATCTGTTACCCGATGTTCTTGTTGCTTCCCTGGAATTTGCATATTTCTGATCTTGATAACGGTATGGTGGAGTTTCAAAGTTCTGGCAATCCGCGATCCTGATTGATCAACGAAGTGCTAACAGTTCTTTGAATTCCACCGTAGTTAAAAAGAAAGATGAAATTTCGCAGACGAAAGGGCAATGCAGATATGATCTGCACGGGGGTCACGCATATGACGAAGTTTAGTATGGGGCTCGAGATTTTATTATCTCGTGTTTCATACACCCCGCAATGTTAATCTAGCGACTTGGATTATCATGCTTGATGATGGACGTTGGTAGCTTCGGTTTGTTTCGAAACCTTAGAAGCCACGTAAAATAAAATTTTGCATGAACCGATTAGAGGCGTCTAACTTGGTTTTGCAGGATGGTTTGCATGTGCATGTGATGTGGTATAGCAGTGTTCATAATAATTTGATTATGTATGAGATGGCTATATGATGTAAATTGATTAACATGACCTGCGTGTCATGATTCGGCATGATGGCTGGAGCCATATGATTGCACTTTAATGACCTGCGTGTCAACCTTATGTAATGCACTTATTTTATTAGCTATAGAGATAGCAATATTATCTGGTGCATCGACTAGGTGGTGGCAATCTTCGCGAAGGTGAACACCGACGCGAATGCCGAAGACGAAGAAATGAAAGACTTCTCCATCAGAAAGGGCTATACCATATCTTGCTATTATGAATTGCCTGAGATGTTTATCCCTTATGATGCACCCTTCTTGATTGCGTGGTAGTCGCTTTTTATTAGGGTGATCTCTCACAAAAATATCAAGTAGTTAGTGTTCTCCCAAGTGTAGCACCGTCACGGCACCTAACTTTTCGGAGTGCGTCATGCTGACATGGGTACGAACGATTAGGGATGTATGAGGCGGGTGAGTTAAGACCTCGCAGCGAGATCACTTGGTTGTCTTGACGTTCAGGCATGAAAGTCATGAGCTCGGAACACACGCATCGAAAGATGAACAAGAGTCACATAGAGATGTGATCGGCAAGTTTGCCTAACGATTGAAGTTCTCGTCATCAGTGATGCTCACCATCAATGGCGTTGAATTGAAATTCGTGTCTTGAATCATTCATAATCAATTATGAGAGATATTGATTTGAGTGGGAGCGCACTATTGAATTAACTTGTTTAATTCTCAGTGCAATTAATTTTGAACACTGTCTAAGTGTGGTTTGCATAATAGTTGTAGAATAATGGCTCGCGTTTCCACCTTCCCTATTAAAATTGAATAGCTGTTAAATATCTGCTTAAAACTTTACGGTTGGTAACGTAATGTGAGGATTGTCCTCAATAGTGCCGAGAAGGACTTTGTCCTATCGCATACTTTCGGTATTCTCCCGCTAATGCTATGGATCATGTGACTCTCGTCCTTCGATCCAAAAGCTAGAATTCTGTTTCAGTCAAGTGCAATACGTTTGCTTTCATGAGACCCAAACTTTGAAAGTTTGGATAGTTATGTGATATTCATGGAATCTGAAAATCATTTTCAGAGACAGACAAAGGCTAAAAGATATGAGATATCCAAAGCAATGTTTGTTTGCAAACTGTTAGTAAAGGAGTTTACTATGCATTAGACTGATAAGAGAGGGATCCAGAAGAACGCCTGTCATATGATGATGGTGAATAAAACAACAACTTAAAGAGAAAGGAAGTATCCGGAAGGGTGTTAGTGAAACTTTCACGCCTAGGAAGTCCGGGGCTAACGCCACTCTTAAGTTGGATGCTTCTTCTGAGAGTAGGAGAAATACTAGAAGTTAAACTGTTAGAAGTATAAAGGCAAAAGGAAAGAAGACTGGAATATCCAGCTCATGTATGAATGTCATACAAGTTTTTTGATGTATAGAAGGCTGGTCAGAGATATAGTTCTTGGGAATTATGGTTAAACATGTTAATCACTAATTCTTGGGTATTGTGAGTTAATCACAAAGATACCCGCTCGATTGCATTCTGTTGCAACTCGATGTAAGAACTACTATGGCCTGAAAGACTAGCCAGGAATGAGATTTAGATACACGCAAGGAACATAGTAAATGTTACTATGCCTTCCATCGGTGTATTCCCTATGTATTTACTTTCATAATTCATTTTAGAGTTTCACACTCTAGCCCTTTGCATAAAGTATCTTGCAAGAAGGTTGTTCATAAGAGAACTTTTAATGTTCGGAGTTATGAATAACAAAAGGGCCATACTTTCATTATGAATGAGAAGTATGTTATGAATATTGATAATAATACATTACCTCTGTATTTACTTTCATAATTCATTTAGAGTTTCATACACTCTAGCCATTTGCATAAGGTATCTTGCAAGGAGGTTATTCATAAGAGAACTTTTGATGTTCGGTGTTATGAATAACATAAAGGGCCATGCTTCCATCCAGAATGGGATGTATGTTATGAATATTGATGGTAATATAATACATCCATAACACTGACGCTAAATGTCGCAAGACTAAAAGAATACCACATATGTGTGGCACTACATTTGGTCACATTGGAGAAACCCGCATGGAAAATTCCATTATGATGGATTTTAAAGTCATTTGATTTTGAATCATCTGACACTTGCAACTTTCCTCTGAAAGGTGAAGTGACTGAAATACCGTTCACATGCCATAAGGAACGAGCATAGAACATATTGGTGATCATACATTATGATGTGTGTAGTCCAATAAATGTTGTTGCAAGTAGTGGATTTATCTATCTTCAGAAATGACTCAGGTAGATATATGGATATTTACTTGTTGAGACGTAAGTCTGGATCTTTTGAATTCATTCATAAGGTTTTCAAAAATGAAGTAGAAGTTGTTGTAACAAGAAAATTATGTTTCTACAATTCGATTGCAGAAAGGAATATTTGAGTTACGAGTTTAGCGAATGTCTGATGAGTTGTGAAAGGAGTTTCATAACTTGCACCTCCCGGAGCACCACTGCAAGTGGAGAGTCCGTGTTGATGTAATCGAACCATTCATGACATGGTAAGATCAAAGATGACATAAATAAATTTGCCATTATCCCTTTTAAAGTGATGCTTTAGAGACTGCGGCTTTTACACTGAAAAGAGCTCCATCAGGTCTGTTGAAATGACGCCATGGTGTGGTACGCCCAACCATGTTATATCTTTTCTTAACATTTGGAATATGGGGCTTGTGTAAAAGGTTACAAACCTATTCCAAATCAGACAAGTGCTACTTTGTAAGGTTATCCCAAGTCATTGGGTATTCCCCCACCACTATACCGAGGCAAAGGGTTTTTGCCGCAAAACGGTATGCTTTTAAAGAGAATAGTTCTTTCAAAAGGTGAGTGGGAGGACAGTGCAACTCGACGAGATAACCAGTATCTTCGTCATCAGATCAAAGGAAAGAAACCTTGGAAGTGATTCCAGAGTTTCCTACTGCGACTGATACGGAAGTCTCTACAATAAAATGTATGGACTTCGGTCAAACTTGCAGCTGAACCACGTAGGCAAAGCTCGTGCAAACCTATCAGGTGCGCAAACGAGATATTGTTGTTAGACAACAGTATACCTACGATACACAAGGAAGCGTTGATGGGCCCTGACTCCGGAATTGGCTAAATGCCAATACAATCCGAGATAGTTTCCATATATGTGATTCGAGATTAAAATCTTGATACACCTTTCGGAAGACTTAGAGTCTAACGAATATTTATGGAACTAAAAACTGATACGGAAAAAAATGTTTTATCCATGAAGCTCGACTTGTTGCAATAACAAGTTCAAGGAGTTGACTACGATGAGATTGTCTCACCGCAGCGATGCTTGAAGTCGGTTCGGGTTGAACTAGCAATTAATACATATTTCAATCATGAGATATGAAACATGGATGACAAAAGGATTTCCATCTGATGGAAATGAAACCTAGGACTTGTATGTGATACAGTCCAAAGTAATTGTCGATCCAGAGGATGCTAGTAAGTATGCAAACTTCAGAGTTCCAGCGATGGACAGAAGAGAGCAAAGTGGAGTTGGAATCTTCGTTTTTGATGGAATGGTCAAAGGGGTTTGACTTCATCAAATGGGTATCGAAGATGCTTGTGATTCAAGAAAGTAAGTGGGAGCATAATAATATTTCTAGAAACCTTGTGTACTTGACACATTGTTAATTGGAAATAAATTTCTTGACACGAATTAGGACTTCATTTGAAAATAGTTTTTCGATGAAGTGCTTAGGCTAAATATCCTCAATATTAGGCATGATGATCTATGGAGATAGATTTACCTAATGGGGCTAAGCTATGAATACATATTGACAAGATGCTAAAACCTTTTAGCATTGAAAACCGTCAAGGAGTGATTCTTGCCGAAGTCACATGGAAAGAGTTTTTGCAAGACTCGGTGTCCCAAAACACTGATGAGCAAAATACATGATGGTGATTCCACACACTCTTGTGTTTGGATTAATCATGTATTCCATGGTATGTAAAAACAACCAGATATGTCCAATACTCCAAAGTTGTTGCGAGTATAGATACCAAAGTGATCAAAGTACTGATCATAGGACAACAGTGAAAGATGTCATTGAGTACTAGAGTAGTAGTGATGACATGTTTTCTCGCAAGCGGAGATTATGAAGTACTCGTTGTAAGTAATTACATCGATACAGTCTTCATCAATGCTCCATGCGATTTTCGATTTAAGTTAAGGGTTTTGTGTAATACACAATATGGTGGCACGGTAGTTGGAAATTGTTCCAAACAAGATACTGTGGCGAATTCTATAACAAAGGCTAAGTATGTTGACGCTTAAGAAGTGACAAAGAAGTTGTTGAATCATATAGTTCATTCATGAACTTAGTATGGTTCCAAGATGGCTTTGGTCTATGGGACACTATTGCAGATAGTTGCTCCATAGCTCAGTCTGAGGAATCAGGTTTCGACCAATGATTCACGCATATGCAAAGCCAAGTCCACACAAAATATGAATTTTGTGAAAGCGTGAAAACGCGGGGATATGCAAAGTTACACACGGAGCTGAAGTCGTCAGATCCGTTGGACATCAGGCTATACCACATGCGAAGCATATTTTACACCAGTATGCCATAGGTGTAAAGTGCATTAGCAATGACTAGATTATTGACTCTAGTGCAAGTGGGAGTCTGTAGGAGATATGCCCTAGAGGCAATAATAAATGTTATTGATTATCTCCCTGTTCATAATTATGTTTATGTTCCATGCTATAACTGCAATGATTCTCGAGTCTGCAAATAAAACGAGGCTTGGAGGGAAACTCATGTGCACGTGTGGGATAATAAACGGTAAAAAGTATTCCTAGTCAAGCCTCTATGACTGGCTCAAGTATTGCATGATGATCCTGTTTTCCTGATCATGGGCATGACTATGCCGGCAATTTTGAGGGCACAATTGTTGGTAGAACACTTGTGTTGAATCGACCCGAATTGATGTTATGCTATGAGATACATTCGTCATTAGTTAATGGTTAATAACACAGAGATGGTTAATGTTTGCATGATTCCTTAGACCATGAGAGTATCGAGTTTCTTCATGCTTGCTTCATGAACTTTGGGGTTTGTTAAACGTCATCCGTAAATGGGTGGCTATTACGGCGGCTTATGGGTTCATGGAAAAGTATGTCAAGTAACTTGATAGCTCAAGATTGGGATTTGCTCCTCCGACGATGGAGAGATATCTCTGGGCCCTCTCGGTGTTACGGTATCCATCATCGTCTGGCCAGACACTTTGTGATTTGATCACGGGGATGCCGGAACACGGGAACGAGAAAAGAGAACAATACCGGTAACGAGGTAACTGGCATAGTGGACAAGTTGTTTATCCACGGGGATGCCTACATGTCTCACCTCGGGTATTTGTAACATATCGCGAAGCAACAGGAATAGCACACGGCAACTGGAGGTTCACTCGAATATTCATTCGTGTGGGTATAGGGGTCAATATGGGTGTCCACGGCTCCGATGTTGATCATTGATCGGAAGGGGTTCCGGGTCATGTCTATGCTTCACCGAACCTATAGGGTCACACGCTTAAGGGTCATCTATCTGCTGAATACTAGACGGGGAGTCTGAGAGAAAATCACCGAAAAAGTTTCGGACGAAACGGAAACATTCCGGAGAGGATATCGGAATAGTTCCGGTGAAACTGAAAAGTTGTTTCAGGGTATTCCATAAAGTCAAATTGGTTTCGGCACATGCCTGGAAATTATTGGAAGGTACCAGAATTGTTCCGGTAACTTCTGAGATTTTTCAGAGACAAAAACCAGAAATGTTCTGGACTGCCGGAACCGCTTTAGTTGCTTTTCACAGATGAAAATCACTAAACCGAAAAGTTGTTTCGGAGTACACCATAAAGTCAAATTGGTTTCGGCACATGCCTGATAATTCTTGGAGGGTGCCAGAATCATTCTGGAAACTTTCTGGAATTTTCCGGAATGAAAACCGGAAATGTTCCGGAGCTGCCGAAACCGCTTCAGATGCTTTTCGCAGATGAAAATCACTAAACCGGAATTGTTCCGGCTCGCGTTGAAAATTATTTTGGTGGGTACTGGAAATGTTCTAAGCCCACATGAATATTTTCAGTTCGATCAGACGCTGAAAAATGTCGTCGTGAATAGTGAAAGTGCTTTTTGGGATATTTATGGAAAAGTCACCTTTTGGGATATTTTCCCAAAAAGGTTTCTAGAAGGCTTGGGGGCCAAGAAACCCTACCCCTTGGATTTCCTATAAATAGAGGTGGAGGGGCTGCCTCCACACTGACTCCTTCTCACATACAAATGCCATGACATTTCTGGCTTCTCTCTCCCTCCCAGCGAAATAGTTTCGTAGAGCCGAAAGGCTGTCTGGGTTCCGGTGGGAACTAGTTCTGGACGACGAAGCCCTGTCGGATAGATGACACCGTATGTGTGCAACTCTGTAGAGAGATCGTAGTTTCGGTCTTAGTTTGAGAGTGCCTCCCGAAGGGCTGTCCGAGTGACTGTCCGAGTTTCGATGGTCCTCCCGAAGGGCTGTCCGAGTGACCGTCCGAGTTTCGATGGTCCTCCCGAAGGGCTGTCCGTGACACCGTCCGAGGGACTGTCCGACCGCCTCCCGGAGGGCTCTCCGGGGGCGGATGAGGGTATACATCCTCGCGGTTGGGAGGTTGTAAATCCTAGCTGCGGGGATCTGCACCGCCGATCGTCATCGACTCTACTTCCGCTGCGCTACGAGTCGGTAACGAAACAGATCAAACCTTGTATGCAGTCTCCATAGTGATCCTGGGCTGGTACGTAGGTCGGAATTTTTTTGTTTTCTGCTGCGTTACCCTACAAAAACAGCATGCCCGCCGCCCGTGGGGGAAACCGCATGCCCAAGATCCCCGACGCAGCGGACGAGATCGAGGTCCTTTGCGCAGCGAAGGGCAACTTGGAGGAGCGGCAGCTGCAGGCCACGCATCTCCCGCACACGCCGACGCGCTAGGAGGCCGCGCGCAGCAGCCTGCAGCCTCACCGCCGCCGACACGTGGCGGGTAGCGATCCAAGACGGAAGCGGTGACAGCGAGGGCGGGAACCGGACTGGTTGGATCGGAACTCCCGCTGGCGCGGTCGTAGCTGGCCCGGGGCTGAGTGGCGGCGGCGCCGGCTGCTGCAGCGGCTGCTGCAGCGGGGCCATGGCCGCGGCGGGGCCCGCGAGGGGCTGGGACGGCCACGGCAACCCGGGCAGGGTGGTGACGGGGGGCGGCTGCCGCTGCAGCGGGTCGAAGGGCGCGGCGGCTGCCACGTCAGCCAGGGCTGCCGCTACAGCGGCCCGGCGACCGCGGCGGAGGCCGCCAAAAGCGGCGGCTGCCACGGCAGCAAGGGCGGCCTGGTGGTGGCGGGTGGCTGTTGTTGGTGTGGCGGCTGCAGCTGCAGCGGCTGCTGCAGTGGCTGCTGCAGCGTTGCCACGGCCACGGCGGGGGCTGCAAGGGCCTGCAGCGTTGCCACGGCCACGGCGGGGGCCGCAAGGGCCTGCAGCGGCCACGGCGACCAGGGCGGGGTGGTGGCGGTGGGCGGCTGCAGCTGCAGCTGCTGCTGCAGCGGGCCGATGGGTGCGGCGGAGGCCGCCAGGAGCGGCGGCTGCCACGGCAGCCCGGGCTGCTGCTGCAGCGGCCCGGCGACCGCGGCGGAGGCCGCCAGATGCGGCGGCTGCCACGGCAGGAGCAGCGGCCCGGTGGCGGCGGCTGGTGGCGCGGCCGGCGGCGGCAAGTAGGGGCCGGCCAAGTGGAGGCGGATCCCCTGGACCGCGGTGGCGAGATCGCGGAGGGCCGCGGTCATCTCCACCGGGGAGAGAACGGCGGCGGCGTCGGTGTGCGGCGGCGGCGGGTGGGAAGAACTCGGTGGAGGGCTGGACATGATCGAACCCGGGAAAGCTGATACCAAGTGTTATGTGGCTGCTAGAAGGAGGGCGCGAGAAGGCCGGCCGGGGGCCTTTTGCCCACGGCCGGTGGCAAGAGGGAAGGGATTTCCTTCTTAATTCTTGCTTCATTAGATTGATACATCTCCTTGATAGATCCTCTGGATCGGGTAGGCTAGGTTAGATCGGTGGTCTACCTTCACTTTGGCTAGATGAGCCCGTCGTGCCGGCCATGGTGCCGGTAGCGACGTGGTGGTGACGATGTCGTCCAGGCGGCGGTAAAGTGGCTGGTGGCGCTTCCCGTCGCTTCAGCGCCTCCCTCTCGATCGAACTAGGGTTAGGAGTGGGGAACAGTGGCCGCGGCGAACCTCGTACCTTGTGCCGTGGTCCCCACCTCCTCTATATGGCACTGCGCGACAGGGGCCCACCAGCCTTGCTTGGGCTGGACGCCCCCGATCAGGGCGTGGATCAAGGGTCCAATGGGCCGTTGGGCCCATTGGGGAAGAGATCAATCTAACATTCTCCCCCTTGATCTCATCATATACTTTTAACTTTATACTTTGAAATAACTCTTTTCAAAGTACTCGTTCCTTCACAGATTTGCATGTAGAGCATGTCTCATCATCACGGTCTATCCCGATAGAATCAACACCTACAACACACTCCTCTGTTTTGAAACAGATTCTTTAACCTTGGGCCCTTTTATTGTCCGGAAATTTTAGACTATACCATAAAACCCATGTCGACTGTGTGTTCTCCGAACACACTGGGCGGTAAGCCTTTAATAAGCAGATCTGCAAACACTTGTCTATTGCTTTTATGCTTCAAGCATTTCTTCATAATTCCGGACTTTCTCCTTTACAACGCATAACTCTGTGTCAGTGTGTTTGGCATCAACACCTGACTCGTTGTCATAGGAGCGAAAAACTTAAAATGGTTATCGCTGTTGTCAACCATTATCAACTCCGGGTACAGGTCTCCTTAACCATTTTGCCTGTCCCTCGGCCTCATATCAAGCTATAACATATCTTTGCATCACATTGATGATAATTGTTTCATTCTTTGGAGCTTTTCCACACAAAAAACTCCAAGTGTGAAAGTTAGCGACAATTGTGGATGTCGCCATACATTTCACAAGTCTTGTCTTTTTACTCACAATATTTTTAGAGTACTTATTTCTTTCAGCATGAGGCCGATATCTTTGACTCCATTCCAGTGATCTATATATGGACTGGACATTGCCAAAACAACCCGGATACGTGAACTGTGTCAGGGTAATATAGTGAGCTTCTAACAGCTGAAGCATATGGTACCATATCCGTTTTTCAATCTTTTCTGATCAACTTTTGGAACACCATAGTTTCCAGTTCCATTACCCTTTACTATAAGAACAGGCGTAGGTTTTCTCGCATGCATACTTTAGAGACATTTCTTAGCATGTCCATGCGACATTTCTAATACCCCCTTTTATTCTTTTCTTGGTGAATCTCGATACTTATAACGAGAGACACTCTACCGAGAACATTCTTTTGAACTTTGAGGACAAGAACTTCTTTTCTCCTCCTGCAGTAGATTGACATCACCACTAGCAAGTAGGACGTCATCCACATGCACAGGAATTAGGAAATGAATTTCCCATTCTATAACTTTGCATGAATACAATTGTCCTCTCATTTTCTTTAACCCAAAATAACATCTGATTCTTTTAACTTTAAATGTCACTGTCTAGAGACTTGCTCTAGTCCATAAAAGACTTCTTGAAGCAGTATCCCTTGTGTTCTTTACTTTCATCTGATGTAACTCAGATCATGATGTCGGTCATGATGTGCCACTAACACTCATTGTAATTTATTCATTCTCTTTGCACAAAATCTTTCGATTTAAGTCGCGCTTTACACCTTTACATATTTCCTTTGGAGTCACATTGGCCTTGTAGACCCTTTACAGCCTACTGTTTTGGCTCCATTGGAAATTACTTATGAGTCCCAAACATCGTCGGGATTCACCAATTTTATTTCGTCTCACATAGTCTCTTATCATTTAGCCAAACATACACTTCTCAAAGCTTGATTGAGCACTTTAAATGAGGTGGGATCAACCTCCATTTGAATTTCACTAACATAGACTTTATAGTAATCAGAAGTATCTGATTTTCTCATTCCTTGAGACCATCTGTGTCTCAGGTACTGGCACTTCTTTTCATATGGGACTGTTGTTGCTCTGTCATTGCCAAGAGGCAAATTAATTGTATAGTCTTTCATTTCCAAGAGGCAATAGGTTTTACAGGGACCTTTATCACAAGATCCATGTTTACTCATTCCTCCTTTATGGAGCTAACAACAGGTGTTGTATAGGTCATACAACATGCTCCACCAGATTGCTCCATCTTCACTAAAAATGGCGTATCTTTAAACTTTATTATTTGGGTTTATTCTGTTAAAACTTTCTTCTTTATGGCACTTTAAGCACCGTCTTAGTATTCCTGAGTCTGCTTTCGGAACTGTAAAAGATCCAGGAATACAGCTATCTCTTTTCTTTAGGGGTATTATTATGACCGTCGTACTCCCCAAGACGATCACATTCTTCATTAATGGATCACTTTAGATGCATAATGTGCATCACATTATCTAAAGTATAGAGGAGTTTCATCATTCTTAATTTATCTCATATTTCTTTCTCCCCCTCGAAATGTGGCAAGAACTTTTCTGCCACAATTTCGAAAAACCATTCATAACTCTTGTGAATTGAGGAAACTTGGATTATCTATTTCATTTATCTGATTACTTCATACGAAATGAAGTTATCTGTTAACTGGTATGGGAGTACTTTTTCCTCATTCCATTTCAGAAACTCAACAGAGTTCTTTATCATTAGTACTTTTGCAAGTCACACTTGCATATCATTCTTATCTTTAGGTTCGTCTGTAACTTTTATTCTCTTTGGATTTATTGAGTGCTTAATGACCGTTACACATAAGGTGTACGGTCGATACTAGGAAAGCATAATAGCTACTCCATACTTTTCTCCCAGAGTGGGACACATTAAAAGCACATGAGTCATCATATCTTTCTCCTGTCATACAGGATAAGTCCTTTGCCAAAATTTCTCCCGCCATACAGGATTTTTGACATAATACTATGTCAACTTTACCCAGTTACGCAGGTATTTTCCCAGACTTTTCCCACCATGCGGGTTTTATCATAATCATCTTTTCCCGCTATGCGGGTAATTCCCTGTAAGGGACATAAATGCCAGAATTGGCTCTTTTGACTGCATATTCAATCATCAAATTCAGAAATAAATCCGAATGCTCTTTGACACACATGCTTGATCCGACGTTGGTCAAATTAAACACGCATGTTGCTTGTTTCATCTCAAATCATGTTGACTGAAAAATCTTCTTCATAGAGAGTACATGAAAGACATTCGTCAACCAAGACTCTCAATGATCTATCTCTTTTCTTTTCTTGGATTAATATCCAAGAATTCTTTTCTTTTGAAGCCATTCTTTAGAGAGAACATACTCCCTCACGTTATGACCTTTCTTGGTCATCTTTCGGGTCACAAGTACCCAGTCATTCGCTTTCACGAATGAAAGCATGGAAAACTTTTAGTCTGAGAAAACTTAGCCAATAATCAACAATAATGAGCATAAAAAATAACCCTACGTTGGTCTGGTTAAAAAAATATGCACATTAAACTTTTTAAAACTTTCTTTTTATATTCCAAATCACCGTTGTGGCAGAATTAGAATAAAACATCATCCATCTACATTAATTCCATATCACCGTTGGGCGGAAATGGAAATAATGCATATAACTCATAAACAATGTGATGATAGTGTTTCTATTAAACAACTTTGTTAAGAAATAATTATCATCATCAACTTTATTGCAGCGGGAACAAGAAATATACATTTCTCTAGCTCAAGAGCATTTCTTGATCTTTATCTGTTCTCTGAAAATTGATCACTTTGATACAAAATTTATCATAGATTTAAGCTTTGAACATAAGACTCATAGGGTTATAGTACTGTTATCATCAACGTTGGTCAGAAAATAACAATACCGTATTTTAACTTTAAAACAAATATTTTTCTGTAGTCATAGCGGAAACTATTTGAATCTGATTTCACCCACAGGGGAAAAAACATTGCTAAGAACAGTTCTGCCAATTAAATTTTCCCGTTGGTTCCAATTTAATTTGAGGATAAAACTTTTACTTTGCAGCGGAAACTTTACAATATTCTATTCAGAAACAATTCTGTACTCTTTTACTCTCTAAGCAATTTTAACTGGTTTGTTCAAAATTGCATTAGAGAAGCAACAATTTAATCTTTTACTTTAGTTCTATTCACTTTTAAAAGAGCACTTTTATTTTTATTTGCAGCGGAAAAATCATGAATAAAAATTCATGAACTTTATTCTTTTCAGAAACATTTCTTTTACTTTTCTGTTTTCTAGACAAATTTTCATTGGATAAATTTGAACAGAAAAAACTATATATAAAATTTGCCCAAAAACACTGGACAGAAAAACAAAAAAAAACAACAAAAAAGGAAACAGCCGCGCGCGCTGGGCCTCCGCAGCTGCGCCTCCTCTACTTTCGGCCCAAATGGCCCAGCGCGGGCGCGTGCCTCTCTGGCCTGGTCCGCCGGCCAAAGGCCCAACTGACATTCGGCCCACTGGCCCGGGGCGGAGCTAGGGTTGGCATCGTGGCCGTCCGATCTGATCGGATGGTCCACCGCGCTTTTCTCTTGAACAAAAACGTGGGAGAGGGACTCCCGACCGAAACCCTAGCTCATTTCTCTGCCCCCTTCGTCTCTCTCTTCGATCTCTCTCCCGTCGGGGCGACAGCGACGGCCCGGCCGCCGGCGATGGCGCCGAAGGCCACCGCGCCGCGCCAGCCTCTTCTTCCCTTCCCCTTCTCTTCTGTGGCTGAGAGAGAGAGAGAGAGAGACGCGCTGCGCCCTCCTCTGCTCCCCTGTTCGATCTCTGTCACCAGATGGTGACGGCGACGGCGCCGAAGCCACCGCGCCGCGCCTCCTCCTCTTTTCCTTTCCTCTCCTCTCTGCT